>JAJKFI010000006.1:27217794-27356646 GCA_029204185.1 Lerista edwardsae
TGGACTGTGTCCGAGCTTGGGACTGGCGCAGTTTACGTATAGGACTTTTCAATGCATTTTGGCCCATTCTCAGAATGGCATCTTGTAAATGGCCCACTTCTGGTACTCGGGATTTCCCGGGGTTTCTTCCCGGCAATATGCACACCTAGTACTGTCGAATCCAGTTGAGAGGGCTTTCGTTTGAATTCTTTTGATTTGATATGGTAAGTGTGCTGGTAAGGAACTGGACTACAGGTGCAGTTTTTGAAACCCTCCCATGATGAGCCGCACATGCCCAAATTCCCTCTTCTATACAATGGTTAAAGGAATAGGCACTCTGCCCCAGTTTGTGGCTGGTAACCCTTCTTTTAGGGGACTGAAACATGTTTTTAGGTTGTTTAGAAGGTAGGTTCCTCTCTGCTTGAGCACTACATGCTTTCCTTATAACAGGAAGAACTTTTCACTGTAGAGAGAATGTGATATGCAAACAGCCCTGTGTCCTGGGGTCTTTCTGCAAACGTTTGGATTCCTACTGTGTTTGACCTATGAATTGCTATTGTCCGCTGCAGAGTTGCACTGTCAAGCAGGTTGCTGGGTTAAATTAGCAAGTAACCTTATGGACTTCCTTTCTTGTATGATTTTTGGAGCATTCTATGAATGGATTGTAAAGGAATATAGAAGGGTATAAGAATAAGGCAGTTAAAAAGAAAAGTCTAGGACAAAAATGATCACAGCAAGATTCCTGAAAAGCAGCAACTTAGAATTAATAACATTTAAAATAATAGACATGATTTTGTTTCTAGATATTGGTGTCTATTGGCATAACTACGATAGGTCTGAAAATCCAATTTTGTAAACATATAATAAGTGAATGCATAGGCTTAGGGGACATTAAAATGAATATGTGTAGGTGGGGGACAGAACATTCATTCTATGCCACTGCCAAATTTCTCTGTAAGTGGCAGGCCAGAGAATAGGGACCATCAAACATGGCCATCCCAAGATCTCTTGATGGCTGAAGTAGTTTGCCAAATGTTGTTCCCCTTACCTAGTGATGTGCCATCTTCTGTCTGCTTTCTTTTCCAAATGGGGATGTGGGGAGAGCAGATCAGAAGAGGAAGAGTGAAGGAATGATGGGCTTTTGTTTCAGAGACAGTGCAATTTGGAATGACCTAAGGAGAGAAGGCAGTTCTTCAGGTAGTGTGGTTGCAGATTGTTTAGGACAGTGGTTCCCAAACTGTGGATCAGAACCCACCAATGGGTCATGAGCCAATTTCAGGTAGGTTGAGAAGCACCTACAGCAGCCATATTGAAAATATGGGAAGATGGGATTCTGGAAAGAGGGAAGGCTGTGTGGTTGTTTTGTTTGTGTCAAGATTGTGAATAGGTTTTTTTTCTTTCTGATTCACTTTGCTGGTGGAAAATGGCTGAGAGATAACACAACCTATTGCTGCATTCTCAGGAAAGCAGCAGGCTCTGGCATCACAATGACTGCACTTCTGGCCATGACATCACTTCTGGTGGGTCTCAGAAAGTTGTCATTCTAAAAAGTGGGTCATATTGCTAAAAAGTTTGAGAAACACTGGTTTAGGGTTTTAAAAGTGGTAACCCCTTAAATTGAACGTAGAAACCAACTGATGCCAGTGTAATTGGTTCAAGACAAGTGTGATATGCTCCAATGCCTCATGGCCTGTCAGTAGCATTTTGACCAGTCATCAAGACTGTTGTCAAGAGCAGCCCCACATAAAGAGCATTATGGTAGTTTAGTCTTAGTGGCACCATGGATAACTGAATTTAATGTGAAACACCCTTCAGTGGTTCAGGAGTGAATATTTAAACTTTAATACTCTTCTTCCCAAAAGTATGAACTGAGGATAGTCATTTTTTTAAAGCTAACTGGTGTATATAGAATCAGTCTTCAGACATTTAGTATTGCAGCTGAAGCATTAATAGTTTAATGCACAAGTGCTTCTGCTTCTCACTTCTATGTTATTAACTCAGGACAGATGGGAGGCACTGGCTTTGTTCAGTTAACATTAATCCTTTAGGTGAATAAGAGTTCTGCCAAGAGACAATCTAAGAAAGCTGGCATGATTTCCAGAATGAAAAGATGTCTTCCACAATGAATGTGCCAAAAATGCCACCTATTTTTTGCCACTATATAGCTAGAAGGGATGAAATTTGTGAGGAGTCTAGCAAGATGGTGGCATTTGTATAATGTGGTTTTGTGGTTTGATTTGTAATGTGTATTACAATATTACAGTATTTAATATTTGCAGTACCAGTATTTATCTGGTCCTAAAGGATTTGTATCCTGATACTCCTGATAATTAACTGGTGACTTTGTCAACCTGATTGGCAGTACTGTACAATTTGTGGATATAAATTTGTTGGTTATCACTTAAAGCCTAATCCTGAACTGCCTAACTGCTGCTGGAATCTCCCCAGGAGAAGGGGACATTTGTCGCCATCCCCCAGGGAAAGCCCCATCACCCGCAAGGGGCTCCTTGGCTTGCTGCCAGCTATTTTGACGGCAGTGAATTGAACAGCCCCATGTTGGACTGCCCAAGCCGCCACTGGGAATAAGATCGGGTGGTGGAAGCCACTGCTAGGACCCCCTCCTTGTGGCCGGCTCCTCCCCACCCCAGCCCAGTTCCTCCCCCCTCCCCAAACAGGCTTACCGTCTGCCGTCTGGCCAGCCACTCACATTGGGGCCTGGTGCTGAATGGGTGCCACCCCAATGCAAGCATACACATGTTGTGGATTTGTTTTATGGCACATTTGCAACATTTTCGCCGATGGTACACGCGTACCACCGGCGATAAGGGCCTTTGGGAGTGGGCCCTTAGTGTAACTTATAGTGAGCTTTCTGTTAAGTAGTAGTGCATCCTCTGTTTAATGCATTAAATCCTGCTTTTCCATTCAAAAGAATCGTGATTTTAAAAAATGGACTTCAGGCCAAGTATTATAATAAATATAAAATGATTGGTCATATATTACTGTGAAAAATTTATGAGTATGTATGAGTGCCAGCTAAATGGCATGACAAATAGGGCACAAATTGGCTAAAGTGAAGCAATTTTAAACACATTAACATCAAGGGAGTGAGTTAAGCTTGTGTTGAATTCTCCTGCAGAAATCATTAGGACTCAGGGCGTAATCCTAAAACTGAGTTAGGCCAGCATAAGCTAAGCCAGCAAAGTTTGGCCAGCACAAGGCACACCGTAAAGTATGTTTGGACTACTCTTGGAGCCAGAGAGGCCAGTACACAGACATGAGCCATCCTCCTTGACTCCAAGAGTAGTCCAAACACACTTTATGGTGGCCCTTGTGCTGGCCAAACTTTGATGGTTTAGCTTATGCCGGTTTAACTCCAGTTTAGGATTGCACTCTCACAAAGTATCAGCAGCTGAGGGCTCTGGGGCACAGACCTACCTCAGCCCTCATGGCACTCCTTGTCTATCTGTTGACGTCATAGTGAGCACAAGTACTGAGAGTTCAAGGGGGAGCCCAGTCAGGTGGGTCCTCATCCTTTGCCCAACCTGGCAGACCCTTGATACAGAGCCCAATCTATACTTACCTTGTGATGTCGTCTGGCATCATCCACTGGCTTTGACTGCTACAGAGCAGTCAGCTCCAGTCATAAAAGGCTCTCTGACAGCATGCTAGTCAGCATGATGCCAGGAGCAGTGCTGGGAAAGCCTGCACCTTCCTGCCAGTACCAGCAGATCCCCAGAAGTCTGCCGCTGAAGGTAAGACAATGGGAGGTGGTGTTGGATAGGCAGGACAGGACAGCAACAGGGGCGGGGCATGGCAGTTTGTGTCAGGGAAGGGGATGGGTTTGGTGGCAGTCGTGGCCACTGAATCCTATCCCCTTCCTGGACCCGATCCTCATAAACCTGGGCCAGCTATTTAGCTAGTGCCGATATGGTAGACCCCCCCCCCACACACACAGAGGGTAGGGAACAATTGTTCCCACTGCAACTGCCCCCCCCTACCATAAAATGCAGTGTAATGGATAGGATTACATGGATTGTACCCTAATGTTTAATCTGGCAAGGGCAGTCTGTTCTGCCACTAATGAACTGACTTTATTTCTATAAATTTCTAAGGCAGTAGATCCCAAATTGTGAATTGGGATCTGTCAGTGGGTTGCGAGCCAGTTTCAAGTGGGTAATGAAGCACCTAGGTCAGCCATATTGAAAATATGCAAAGATGGGACATTGGAAAGGGGGAGGGCTGTGTGGTTGTTTTGCTTGTGTCAAGGTTGTAAGTAGGGTGTTTTTCGGATTCACTTTGCTTTTGGAAAATGGTTGAAAAATAACCCAACTTACTGCTGCGTTCTCAGTAAAGCAGCAGGTTCTGGTGTCACAATAATGGCACTTCTGACCATGACATAACTTCTGGTGGATCCTGGACAGATTGTCATTCTAAAAAGTGAGTCATGGTGCTAAAAAGTTTGAGAACCAAGCACATCATTTTTTAAGTACGTGACCTTGCTCAGTGTCCTTTATGTGCAGGGGTAGGAGAGTGGAACAGAAACAATTTTCTGAATAATTTTCACAATTATTTTTGCATCCCACCATGAGGAGCTGAGATGGTGATTTGATGGGGGCAAAAACCATGTGGGCTGCATGATTTGGGTTATGTTCCTTGATAGCATAAAGGTGGTATTGGTTGTATATCAACTGGTATATTGAAATATTCTAGCAGCCAATTGGTATGCATGGGTGTTCATGCAATGTAAGGATAACAAAACGGGAAGCAATGGTTAGATTTGCTCATTTTCAGTGCCTTCTCTAAAGTGCCAGTCCTCACGACATCAGTGATTTTTTTTTTAATTCAGTAGTTTTATGCTGTTTATGCATGCTGTGTAGTACACTTTTTTACAGTGCAGTCCTAAAAACGCTTACAAGGAAGTAAACCCTTCCAAACGCTGTGGGACTTCCTTTTAAGTAAATGTATTTAGGCTTGCAGAAAAACCACCCATACCTTATATAAATAAATATTTCATTCAAAATATCCACCTGTGCAGAACTAATGTAGCCAAGTACCTTTTGATGACATTGCCACATCAGCCCTACCCACTCCTTATCTTTACCAAGAACTCTTCCTCCAGGCTAGTTGGCTGGGGTGATTAGTCATTGTAGCTGGTAATTAGTAATTCTCCTGAAAAGGCTGGCACTTCACCTTTTCACTCCATTGTTTGCCAAAGATTACTTACAGAAGAGGGAAGGCTTCCCCTCCTTTGAACACTCACTTGTTGGTGCTTCAAGTATTTCCTGGTTCTTGTGATAATTGGCTGCTGTTGGGTCAAGCTTGCATCATCCTGCTGGGTGTGTGCACTGCTCAAACAGATTACTGAAGGAAGATCAGCTGGTTTTTCTAGTTCTTGTATAGAGCCCACTGTGGTTGCAGCAGTGCTCTGTAAGGTGACGGAAGAAGAGCCCCGGCTCTGGACATGGTAAGTAAGGCCTATGTATTTAGTATGCCTTTTGGTACAGATATTATCCTTACAAAAAACCACAACCCAGTAACTGTTCTTTGCTCTTATCACTGCTATCCTGTAAATAAGTGTAAGAAACAGGGCTTTGTTAGGGTATCTGTTTTAAATGGAGTAGCCTCTTTTTGCAAGTTTACTCACTGTTGATTTGTTTTACTTCTGATGTCTCAATGAATGAATTTGGGATTTTAGCAAAATTGCAAGTCCAAAGAGAGAAAGGAGGCAGGCTGGAAAGTCAGGAATAGGACCTTGGTGCAAATTGTTGTCACCAGGATCCACCCTCTCCAGCCCTTGAACTGTCCCCTGCCCTGCCCTGCCCTGCCCTAAACATCCCCACCCATGACCCTTCGCTGCCACCTTACCTGATCTGGCATGGCACATGCAGGGAGCCACTGGCCATTTCAGCTGATGGCTCCCTTGCCAGCAGCACATCATTTATGGTAGCACTGTGCCATTCACAGCAGCAGAACCACAGTTCTGCTGTCCTAACTTGAGGATAGGAAGCAGCTGTTAGGCATTTAAGGCTATGTGGTGATTAAAAAGCCATAGTGTGGACATGTTGCATTGTCACTTTAACATAACAGCAACAATAGAACGTTGAGTGGCGATCAAGGATAGTCTGGATAACACCCATCCTTTTATTATTGGTCATGCATGGCATAAGTGAATGCAAGAAGTTACAACTTATCTGTTCAAAAGCTACTCACTCAACACTTACATTATATGTAACCTCAGAGAATAGTGTTTCAGTTCTAGAACAGGGGCTTCCAAACCCTAGCCCAGATGTGGCCCTCAGAGAGCCTCTATCTGATCTGTGGCAAGCCTCTGGTCCCTTACAAGCTCTGGCCTTCCTGACCTTGCTGATATGGGCCGCACCCTCCAAGCTGTGCTCTGGTTGTGTGTGGAGGGTATTTTGATGGCCAGAGAGGCCATGCACAGCCTCCCCAGCTCTCAGAATGCCTTTGGAAGGCAGAAAATTGTCACTTCCTGGTTTCCCAAAGACACAGAAGTAGTATTTTTAGGCTTCTGAAGGCCTTAGATGGCTGAGAGTAATAGAGGCTGCCCTGGCCTTCAGAACCTGCTCTGGGTTTTCCTTTCCTGTGATCTGCTGGTTCTGAGATATGTTGTTGTTCAGTCGCTAAGTCGTGTCCGACTCTTCGCGACCCCATGGACCACAGCACGCCAGGCCTCCCTGTCTTCCACTAGCTTCCTGAGTTCGCCCAATTTCATATTCATTGCTTCGGTGACACTATCTAACCATCTCATCCTCTGTCGCCCCCTTCTCCTTTTGCCTTCAATCTTTCCCAGCATGAGGGTCTTTTCTAAAGAGTCCTCTCTTCTCATCAGGTGGCCAAAGTATTGGAGCTTCAGCTTCAGCATTTGTCCTTCCAGGGAGCAATCAGGCTTGACTTCCTGGAGAATTGACCGATTGGATCTCTTTGCAGTCCAGGGGACTCTCAAGAGTCTTCTCCAACACCATAATTCAAAAGCATTGATTCTTTGGCGCTCTGCCTTTCTTATGGTCCAGCTCTCACAGCCATACATGGCTACTGGGAAAACCATCGCTTTGACTCTGCGAACCTTTGTTGGCAGGGTGATGTCTCGGCTTTTGATTAAGCTATCTAGGTTCACCATAGCTTTCTTCCCAAGAAGTAAACGTCTTTTAATTTCATGGCTGCAGTCACCATCTGCGGTGATCTTGGAGCCCAGGAAAATAAAGTCTGTCACTGCTTCCATTTCTTCCCCTTCTATTTGCCAGGAAGTGATGGGAGTGGTTGCCATGATCTTAGTCTTTTTAATGTTGAGCTTCAAACCAATTTTGGCACTTTCCTCTTTCACCCTCATCAGAAGGTTCTTTAGGTCTTCCTCACTTTCTGCCAGTAGAGTGGTATCGTCTGCATATCTGAGGTTGTTGATGTTTCTCCCAGCAATCTTGATTCCAGCTTGTGAGTCATCCAGCCCTGCCTTCCTCATGATGTACTCTGCGTATAAGTTAAATAAGCAGGGTGACAATATACAGCCTTGTCGTACTCCTTTCCCAATTTTAAACCAGTCGGTTGTTCCATGTCCAGTTCTAACTGTTGCTTCCTGACCCGCATAAAGGTTTCTCAGAAGGCAGATCAGGTGGTCTGGAACTCCCATCTCTTCAAGAACTTGCCACAGTTTGTTGTGATCCACACAATCAAAGGCTTTAGCATAATCAATGAAGCAGAGGTAGATGTTTTTCTGGAACTCTCTTGCTTTCTCCATGATCCAGCGAAGGTTGGCAATTTGATCTCTAGTTCCTCTGCCTCTTCGGAAACCAGCTTGTACATCTGGTAGTTCTCGATTCACATACTGCTGAAGCCGAGCTTGTAGGATTTTGAGCATGACCTTGCTAGCATGTGAAATGAGTGCAATGGTGCGGTAATTCGAGCAATCTTTGGCATTGCCCTTCTTTGGGATTGGAATGTAAACTGATCTTTTCCAGTCTTGTGGCCACTGTTGGGTTTTCCAAATTTGCTGGCATATGGAGAGCAGCACTTGGACAGCATCATCTTTTAAGATTTTGAGTAATTCCGCTGGAATGCTGTCACCTCCACTAGCTTTGTTGTTAGTGAGGCTTTCTAAAGCCCACTTGACTTCACTCTCCAGGATGTCAGGTTCGAGCTCAGTGACTGTACCACTGTGGTTATCAGGAACATTTAGATCGGCCTTATAGAGTTCCTCTGTGTATTCTTGCCACCTCTTCTGAATCTCATCTGCTTCTGTTAGGTCCTTGCCATTTTTGTCCTTTATTGTGCCTACCTTAGCATGAAATTGTCCTTTGACATCTCCAATTTTCTTGAAAAGATCTCTAGTCCTCCCCATTCTGTTGTTTTCCTCTATTTCTTTGCATTGCTCATTTAGAAAGGCCTTCCTATCTCTCCTTGCTGTTCTCTGGAAATCTGCATTCAGTTGGGTATATCTTTTCCTTTCTCCCTTGCTTTTGGCTTCTCTCCTTTCCTCAGCTATTTGTAAAGCCTCGTCAGACAGCCACTTTGCCTTCTTCTGAGATATGTACTCCAGTATATATAAATAAGCTGTTCGTGCGGTGGTGGAATGGGAGTCCATTATAGTGTGTGCTATATTTCTGTGGTGTGTGTGGGTGCTTGGAGGAATCCTGTAACTCTGAGCCCACTTCTGGGCAGAAGATTTAGTCGAGAGGGTTAATGCCTCAGTTTGCCTGAAGATAAGAGCTGAACATCTGAAGGTCACCAGTTCCGGACTACTAGAAGTCTCGGTGAGAGGCAGACCTTGTAAATTGCGTCTGATTAACAGCTGAGCTATCTCCAGCTGCCTTGTGAGAGGGGGAGTGTGCCAGGTCAGCTCCTTCTCTGGTGGGAAGACGCTTATCAGCCAGCAGAAGACAAACGGGTGGCCAGAAAGAAGGACTAAATCCAGAAAGATCCATCTCTATGTGTTGTAGTTCTTGCAAGTTAGAACATTTCTGTAAATTGTAAAAACCTTTGGTTTATGAATAAAGTCTGCCTATGTAAACCGCCTTGAGTTACAGTCATTAGAGAAATCTAATGACCTAAGAAAGGTGGTATATAAATACAAGTATATTATTATTATTATTATTATTATTATTATTATTATTATTATTATTATTATTATTATTATTATTATTATTTTATTGAACTGAGCGGTTAGATGGTGGACCAGGAGGCAAGGCTGACCTGGGGAGGTGAGTGGAGTGTGGATGCAGCCATTAGGTTGCATTCATACCCTTGCCCCTAGCCCACAAGGCCTTGATTCGGTCCGCACAGGGAACTTGGATATGCGCCCGCTACATAGTGGGCGCAGATCCAATTAGCCCATACAACTGGCTAGCACCTAATCTGGGCAAGGGCACGGATGCGCTCTTGCCCCGTGGAGGCTCCCGCAGAGTCCCAACCTGTGTTGGATGCAGTGTAGACTTGCTAGATTAGGATTATGCCCTAAGGCGGCAACCCTGTTCAAACTTTCCCAGGAATACACTCCATGGAACACACTTCTGAGTAAACTTACATAGGATTGTGCTGTGAGAGAGATGAAGTACCGCAGTGTACAAGCAGTTTGGTATTTATCATTGCCTCAAGGCCCCCCAAGTCACCATTTGATTTATGCTGCCTAAGAAAATTGTGTTCATATTAACAGTTTTTTTTCTTTCCATTTGCAGGTGCCGAAAATCAAAATAACCAGCTTTAGGCAAAACTTCATTATTTATGTTGAATGATCAACTCAAGGATAATTCATGAATGAAGACTTGCAACAATTTCAACAAAGCTATAATTAACACTCAGAAACCAATAAAATGATGAGATCGGCCAGGGAGTACAAAGTAGAGACTTTGTATGGCGGAAACATGCTCTTTTGGCACCAGCTTAAACGTATGAGTTAATTGCCCCGAGCCGAGGTATCTTGACTTGCTCCTTTGCTATTATGTGCCTTTGAGCTCTATAGTCCACTTTCTTTCCTTTGCACAACTGAAAAGAATGTTATAAAACAATCAAGTTGAAATATGTCTAAAAATTTGGAGATCATCAATTTATCATTTTTATTGGAACATGAACGAGAAATGATATTGGGGGTACTGAAGAGAGATGAGTATTTGAAAAAGACTGAAGATAAGAGAATCAGGTAACTTTTTATGTTCCCATTTGGGGGTATCTAGACTTCTGACTAATACAGTTTGATGTGGATATTTGTGGCTGTTTTTGTTTATTATTATTATTATGACTTGCTTTCTACTCTTCCCCCATTTTTCCCTGTTCTTATCAAACTATTTTTTTTGTATTAGCAATGTCCATTAGTGCAGAAGCCACCATAAAGGATTACATAGATTATCTGTTGCTTCTTGTCGCTTTTCTGTTGTTCTTTGTGGTTTTTAATTGATGTAAGATGCCTTGGGCCCTTTTGTGAAACTAGAAATGTAGGATATAAATATCAATCAGTCAACCAATCAAAAAGTATTTCTATACCGCTTTTCAACAAGTTCTCAAAGCGGTTTACAGGCAAATAGTAAAAATAACGTTAGATAGCATAATCAACGAGGAGCAGTAACAGATGAGACTTCAGCATAGTGGTGTAATACCTGAACAGGTAGCAGGTAAAATCTTGTTAATTGCTTGATATATTAAATGGTATTAGCTACAGACCCTTTGAAATTTTTTCATCTTATTAAATTGCTTCCTTTCTTCTCCTTTTGTTCATGTGCAGATCTTATCTTATTTTTCTTTAGCCACAGTATTTTTTTGACTTGGTTCATAGAATGTGTTCTCTGGTGACTCATCGGTAAAAAAAATGCTAGAGGCTAAAATGATTGTCTTTTTCTCTTTCATGCAGGTAAAAATTCATTGGTTAATTTTCATGTTCCATTTTAGTTTATTAAGGATTCAGCTTATTAACCACCATAATGCAGTTGTACAAGCATACATAAAATATTGTTATGGACTTGGGAAATGGGTTTTGGAGTTAAAAATATCAATACTAGATCAATTGCTTACATGGTAGAGAGCTAGCTGGGCAGCTCTTTGCGTTCAGCCAGAAATTGAAGAGGCCAACTGATGGTTTTTAAATGCAAGTATTAAATTTGTCTATGTTGAGAAATTTTAGGAATATCCTATTTTAAATTAGATGTTCCCATTCACCAAGCAACCCAACTTTAAGGAATAGGACATTGATGGTATAATCCTATTCATGTATACTCAGAAGTAAGTCGTACCACATTCAGTTGGACTTACTCCCTTATAAATTGGTTCAGGACTGCAGCTTTTAATTAATTAATTTTGGGGAGCCCTTTGCACGCTGCGCAGTAGATCCTCAGCGTTGCTGGACCCACATTAGTGATGTCAAACATCATTGCCAGACTTCTGGAAGAAACACCAGGCTCCTAGCAGTATGGCGCTTGGCTTTGGAGAACTTTAAGCTGTGCGGTCACTCAACTGAAATAGAGCAGTTGTTGGGGGTGGCAAGTATGGCTCCCACCAGAGTTGACAACCCTAAGCTGAGGATTTAACCTGCAGTATTTATAAGACTTGTTCTGCTATGTACAGCAATTGACTACATGCGCGACCTATGTAGCAGATAATACAAAGACACCATTAAGAATCAGTGCTCTCTCCTCCAAAGGAAGCCAGAGTCTGTATAATGCTGTTCCCCTGGAAATTCTTATCCGTCTCCATCTCCTTTCCTCTTCCTTACTTTAAGGGGTGACTAATGTGAAACGGCAAGGTGTGGTAAAAATGAACACGGTCAAAATAAAATAAACATACTTCTCATGACTGCCACTGGCAATGTTGCAAGACATTTAAAACACTTTAAACAAACATTTAGTGTTCAGACACAGGATCTTTATAAAGCCTCCCCCCACAGCAACATAGTCAGCTAGCTTTCCAGTTTCACATAACTTTATGGAAGTGTATACTCCTGGAAAAGCAAATAAATACCTTTCAGTTAGTCGAGGAGGATATACCTAATTAGCCAGTACAGGTGAGAAATGCTTGGTTTGAAACACACAGCAGGTATCTTTAAAAATCAATGTGCAGGGCTGCAGTTGATTGTATACTCCTATGCCATGTTGAGGGACATGGTGGTGCTGCGGGTTAAACTGCTGCTGCTGAGTTTGCTGACTGGAAGGTTGGTAGTTCAAGACCATGCAATGGAGTGAGCTCCCTTTGCTTGTCCCAGTTCCTGCCAACCTAGCAGTTCAAAAGCGTGTAAAAATGCGAGTAGATAAATAGGTTCCACTTTGGTGGGAAGGTAACAGCGTTCCGTGTGCCTTGGCGTATAATCATGCTGGCCACATGACCACGGAAACTTGTCATTTTCATTTTCATAAAACTTTATTGGCATCAAAAAAGAAAAAGGATTTACAATATCAATTGGAAAGAAGTATAAGGAATAAGACAAATAAAAAGGGGAAGGGATAAAGGAAACTAAAGACATTAAAATAGTACATCAGGGGTGTTTTGACTTAAGGACCGTTAAAACTTCCGCCACCGCATTGGTAAGGGACACATGACCATCATCCAAAAGGAGAGACGGAGTCAGTCGGTGAACCGATGAGTGAAGACACTAAGGGTTCAAGGTAATTTACACGCAGTGCTTGAAGGCTGGGACAGTGACACAGAATATGTGCCATAGTGTCTGGTTCCAACTGGCAAAACCAGCACAATCTGTTTCCTCGGGGGATGTTAAGAAATCTACCCGTATGAAGGTCAGAGGGAAAGATGTTCAGCCTAGTCATAAATGCTCGCCTCTTATTGGGATTAGTCAATTCCTTGAAGTAATTAAAAGAGTGACCAAATGAAGGCGGAAGACCAAAATACTGGGAAGAACAAGTGGGATTAATGGAAGAGAGTAGGTGATGAGTTTCAAATTCCCAGAGTTTAGATTGAATGATTGCGTGGGCCCTATTGAGATTAAGATCCGCAAGGGTATCCTTCCAGAACTATTGTTTCATTAATGATCCTTGTCCTCAGACAAACGCCAGCTCTTCGGCTTAGAAACGGAGATGAGCACTGCCCCCTACAGTCAGTCACAACTAGACTATTCGGTCATGGCATATTACCTTATGCCATGTTAGACACGTGTAAGCCTTTTGATTTTGGCTTGGTGCAACTAACTGCAAAGAATTGGTCTGTAATCAGAGCCCAAGTATTGGGGAGTACTGTTGTCCATGCCCAAGTAGGTGTAACTACAACGTATAGCAGCTATATACAAAACAAATGCTCATGCTAAGCATAAATGTGCTGAAAGCAAATTTGTTCTGTGGTTCAATTGTCTGTTTTCTTAGTACTGCTAAACAGCGGCTGTTTAGAAATTCAGTGGATGGTGAATTAAGGCCTGATGACTCATTTGCCTTCTCCATCTCCTTTACTCCTGGAACACTTAATTTTTTCAATTTTGAAATCAGAGCACATTGTCACAGCCACTCAATGATTCAGACTTGAAGACGCTGCAAGGAAGTATGGAAGGAAATGCATATCTGTCACAGCTGTCTGCATTCATTTTATGATAAATGAAGGCATTAGTAAAGTAGCAGGATTTTATTTTATGTTGTTACATTTCTAACAAGGCGGCATGGAAACACATATTTAGGATTCTCTGTCAGTTTCTCAGAGGCAGGTACTGGCCAGAATCAACTATTAATCCAAATCTGATAATTTTCAGACTATTCAGTGGGCCACTTCTGATAATTATACAATGGTCTTGCAGTGTGTTGTTCTCTTAACACGATACAGAAATCACTGTTCATTTATAGGAATTATAGGATTGTAGCTGTAGAAGGAGAAAACACCATTATGATCCATCAAGTTAAAGAGAGAACCATCCACCTATTGGTCCCTTTCAGAAATTAACCCACACAATCCAGGCCAGAATGAGTCACAAGCAGAGAGCAAGCGTATTTCAAGAAATGTTTTCAGATTGGTAGTTCCTGTTGATTCATTTAAGTGAGCCAAGAAGTTTGCTGCAGAGAGGGTAAATTCTTGACAACCCAATCCTGTGCTTGTCTCCTGAAGAGTAAGTCCCACTGAGTTCAATGTGATCTACTCCCAGGTCAGTGTGTGTAGGATTGGAGCTGGGCACACAGCAATGTCATGGCGCCAATGTGGTGCATTATGTCAAAGAGCCACATGTGGCTCGCAAGCCTTTGTTTGGCTACCCCTGGTCTATATAATACACAAGGGGAACAACAAACGAAGGAAAGGGAGAAGCAAGGGGTAGAATATATGGTGGTTGTAGTTACACATACTTACAGCGCCATCCTATCTGGCGCTTAACACTGACGCAACGTCGTTATGTCAGCATTAGCGCCCACATGGGGCGCCTAGAAGCCCCCCATGTCGGTGCTAAGGCCACAGGACCAGCGCTGCCCCTGTAGCGCCCGCGCAGCGCCTCCCTTGTGTTGGAAGCGCCATGACAGTGCGCCTTGGGGATTGGCGGGATGAGGGCGGAATGTGGGTGGCCCATTGGAGAGGTTGCGCGGCCCCGATTTGGGCCATGCAATCTCCAGATCTGCACCCACTCTTTAGCAGGTGCAGATCTGGGGAGCGCACAGGGGAGACTGGAGCCTCCCCTATGATAAGGGAATGAATGTTCCCTTGCCGCGGGGAGGCTCCAGCCTCCCCAACCCAGCATTGGATATGGCCCTGGCCGGCCGGCCTTGTCATTTCGGCGCTGGGTAGGATTGCTTCCTTAATTACAGTAGGGATCAAGGTATAAGGCACCAAGCCAAGGGCTTCATGTGAAAGGTGTTTAAGAGGGGATTTGAAGCAGGGTATTAAGGTGATGGCTTCCCCTGTAGCCTTGGCTGAACTTCTTGTCAGTTGTCTCCTGCCCTCTTATGCTGCTTGTGCTACCTGTCAGAGGTGGATGGTGTTTAGAAAGGGCATAATGTTGTCATGTTCTTGTAAATATTAAGCAATGCGAAGAAACATGTTAAATACATTCCTGGAAAGCAAATGAGCATTAAAAGATACCATGAATGTCCTTCTAGAACTTTTTGTAGCCTTATGCATAAAGCTTGTGAAATCTTTCTAGGAAACTTGTGATAGTTTCCTGTCACAACTATCAAACCATTTGATAGTGATAAAACCATTTGGGAATAAGCCTTAGTGCATTAATACTATTGTCAATAACAGCCTTCTGTGTTAGTAGAGGTGATGCTGTGAAAGTATTCTCTCTGACCCCCCCCATCCTCCTGTACCCAGCTACAAATAGTACCCAGCTGTTAAAAGAGGTTCCTTACATACTGTAGTTCTGACTGATCACCCAACCATGATTAAAATGATCAGGAGCATCCTAAAAGCTCATAGATTTAGTGGGCAGAAGATTTAGTGGAGAGGGCAGAAGATTTAGTGGAGAGGGTTAATGCCTCCGTTTGCCTGAAGATAAGAGCTGAAGGTCTGAAGGTCGCCAGTTCGGGACAGCAGTGAGCGGCAGACCTTGTTAATTGCAAAAATCCTAATGTTTCCCTATCTTTAAAATGGCATCCCCAGTATCCAGGGGTTTCAGGTATCCACGGGTCCCAGAACAGGGCATGCCTATACAGTGGTGATTTCACTACCCATGGCTAGCAGTAAGCCACAGTCTGCAACCATATTTAGAAGAAACAGTTTTGCAAGCTGTGGTTTGGACTAAGTCTAGTTAGTGTTAACATGTCAGTGCAAATATAACAATAATGTTAGTTAGTTCCCAAACTGAAAGCGGGGGGGGGGGACTACATGTCCACATGAAAGGGAGAGAAGCCTGTGAGTCCATTGAGAATTCTGATTGCCAGATCATAGTTGGGTGACCAGACAGTATCCCATCCACACCTGGCCAAGATTGCATCTTAAAGTCAGGATTGCATCTTAAAGTTGGAGGCTTCCCTCTGTTCTAGTTTCATTTAACTGTATGGACATGGCTGCATACTAGAATTGCATGTGGTCATTTCAGCTACATTTGAATCAATGGTGCGCCACAGTTAAGTGATGTGGAGTTTTTAAAGGACTGATTGTTCTTTCAATTTTCTTGAGTACACAAAAGACAAGAAAAGACTGTCTTTTAAACAGGGCTTCATTTATAAGCCTTAGATTTAATAATGGACTTCATATAACGTAATGCATTTAATTTTGGAAATAAGCCTGAAGGCTTGAATTAAAATGAGACCAGTGTGTTCTTAACTACCATCGATGTTTTATCATTTGGAGCCATATTTCTAAATTCTGGCTTAATTGAGTTGTTCATAACCTTGTCTTTTTCAGTAATTGAGATTGTGGGAATTCTTTCACCCCTGCCTTGCCAGTCTTCTGCTCCATTCTCTGTTCCTTTTCTTCTGTGTTGTTGAAGAATACCTTCCTTCCTTCTATGATGAGCACTTCCTAAAGAGCCACAGCTTCCAAAAATGACCAAGAACCTCTGTTTAAATACATTTTTTGGGGGGGATACATAATAAGATCCCTGCTGGATCAGGCCAAAGTCCCATCTAGTTCAGCTTCCTGTATCTCACAGTGGCCCACCAGGTGCCCCAGGGAGCGCACGAGACAACAAGCTCCTTGCATCCTGTTGCCACTCCCTTGCACCCGGCACTCTGAAGCAGCCTACTACTAATGTAAGGAGGTTGCACAATCCATCATGGCCTATAGCTCACGATGGACTTTTCCTCCATAAACCTGTCCAATCCCCTTTTAAAGGCATCTAGGCCAGATACCATCACCACTTCCTGTGGCAAAGAGTTCCACAGATTAATTACCCAATGGGTAAAAAAGTATTTCCTTTTATCTGTTTTAATTCTCCCAACACTCAATTTTAGCGCATGTCCCCTGGTTCTGGTGTTGTGAGAGGGAAAAGAACATCCCTTTATCAACTCTCCCTTCCGTGCATAATTTTGTATGTCTCAATCATGTCCCCCCTCAGGCACCTTTTTTCTAGGCTGACGAGCCCCAAACGCTGCAGTTTTTCTTCATAAGGGAGGTGCCCCAGCCCTGTAATCATTTTCATTGCTCTCTTTTGCACAGTATTTCCTATTTGCCAAGGATGATATTGATGATGTCTGTGTCAGCACATATTTCCTTTTCAAGGGTGTTGTATTTATGTACAGTCAGCCCCCGACATCCATGCGGGTTCCATTACAGAAACCCCAATGGATGCCGAGAACCATGGATAATTGAATCCGTGGGTATGGCCGTTTCTAAGGCTTTCCAGTGATGTTCTCCAGCTCGGAGAGGCCATGTGCAGCCTCACTGGATGTAACCGGAAGGTTCTGTATTACATGTAGTTAGACTCTGACACCCCAATACTAACCGGCGCTGGCTCTGCCAGGTCCCATGGCCTGTGCTGTATTCATCACAGGTTAGGAGGGCAGTGGAGGTCTACTTGGGGTAAGGGGATGTTACCCTTATCCCAAGTCTGCCCAATGGGGCTCCTTGGATCTGCAATAGCTATTTAGAGCGCAATCCTAAACTGGAGTTAGGCTGGCCTAAGCCAAGCCAGCGACGTTTGGGCAGCACAAGGGCCACCATAAAGTGTTTTTGGACTACCCTCTGAGTTAAGGAGGATGGCGCACGTCTGTGTGCTGGCCTCTCTGATTCCAAGAATGGTCCAAACATACTTTACGGTGTGCCTTGTGCTGGCCAAACTTTGCTGGCTTAGCTTATGCCGACCTAACTCAGTATAGGATTGTGCCCTTACGACGCAAATCCAGGAAGCCTAGTATACCGCCATAAGGCCCACAAGAGAGGATAGCTATTTCTGGGCAGAAATGTTCCCTCCCAGCCTCTTTGCCCTCTCACCCAGTCCCACACCTCTCAGCTCAAAACCCACTTCTGCTGGTGTCCAGGGGCCTGGTTGCGGTGTTGGTGGGCCAGCTCAGCTATCCCACTGACATTGCTTTCTCTAGAGTTGCCACAAATGTACTTTACTACACGTTTGTAACACTCTAGGCCAGGGGTCTCCAACTATGGCCAGGGGCCACATTTGGCCCACCACAAGATTTTATCTGGCCCGCATTTCTCTTTTGTAATGACTATATCATGCTGATTACAAAAAAAAGATCCAAGTAAAACTTATTCATTCATTTAAATTTCATTCATTCATTTATACAACTGATTTTTGGGGGCCCCATGAAAATCTGTAACATATACAATGTGGCCCTTGTACTGAAAAAATTTGGAGACCCCTGCTCTAGGCCAGTGCAGGGACTACTGCACCAGCAGAAGGTAAGTATAGGATTCCATAGTGATTTGCAGAGTAAATCTTCAAGCAAGCAATTGCACTGTGCTCACCATTGTTGTTCTGCCTGTGGTTGAGGGAGGTCAAGACTATGCTCTGGGGCAGGTTGTATGCATTAAAAAATGTGTTATTTATCAGAGCTACTGTTCAGCTAGGTGCTGAACAAAAATAGAAAACACAAACCCTGCCTGTAGGCTTCCAATATGAAAAACATGACATAGAAGAAGGGAGGGAGAAGATGAACTTTGCACAAAATACGTTACTTTCTGCTCTAAGCCAGCCACTGTTTTCCCCTATGTCCTGATTTGAAAGGCTTGTTAAGACATAGTGGTAAACTGGGTTAATTAGACTTTTGATTGAACAGGTAGATTGTTGATAGTTTGAACAGGAGTGACTGTTCCTTCAGAGTCTCTTATGCCAAGTAAAAGACTCATTGTCTTGGTGAGGGCCATACAAGAGATTCTGATCGTCAAGGGGAGGCCTGTTATATTTGTCTTCCATAGCTTTTTATGTCTGCCACTATAGTCGTTCTCCCACAACAATTCATTGTGTTAGCAAAAATGAGGGTAAGAGATGAGAGGTTGTCTAGCCAGTGCATCTGTCAGAAGTTGAGAAAAGTGGTTCAAATCTCAAATAAATGTCCGTATTTGGAAAGCAAAGTGTTACCCAGTTTCTCTGTGCACATAAAGGGCTGAGAAAGCCAGCCAAATTGATTGTGGTTTTACTTTCCATAGCTGATTGTGTAAGCTCTCTTGTTTGTACAGTGTAGTTTTTATACTTTATAAAAGTACAGTGTTCTTTTTATACTTCCCTTACTCAGTGTTGCAGGTGTTGGCTACATGTCAGTCATCCTTCCTCCTCTGATTCAGTTACTTTTAGCATTATTAACAGCTGAAGTTTTAGGAGGTTTGATTTCATAAAGGTTTGAATGCATCTTTCTCACTGAGTGGTTGTCAGACATGTGTGAAACATGCAATTTATGAAGTGGCAAATATACCTACTTTAACCATTTGTGTGAAATGTTTTTCTCCCCCACCCCACTCCCACTTTCAGGAAATTGAAGAATGAGTTATTGGAAGTGAAACGGAAAGGTGGGCGGCATCGCCATCAGGACAGCAGCAGGATCTGCATTCGCTGTCAAAAAAGCTTGGGCTTAATCTTTGATAGAGGTGACTTGTGTCAAGCTTGTAAACTCCGAGTTTGCAACAAATGTCGTATTGTAGGAATTGATGGCAACTGGAAATGCACAGTGTGTGCCAAGATAGCGTAAGTTCATGTTCAGCTTTCTGACCTTTTGTTGTTAGCTGATATACTTGAAAAGAAGAGGGCTTGGATAGTAGTTGTAGTGGTGATAATTGTTGTTAGTTCTCCCTTAATAGTAACAATATATTGTTCTCTGTCCCACTCCCTCCTCCCTTTGTTACTCATTTTCGCATGAAGGCTGCCTATTCTATAAGATGATTTTCTCCTGCCATCCTCCTAAAGAGACAGTGACATACTTTCTTAATAGTTTTTGGCTTAATTACACAGTTTAAACACATAAAATGCATTTCAGAGCTTGATTTCAGCACTGTCCTGTGGCATCAGGCCTTGTCCTCATTACTGGTACAGTCACTGAACCCTTTTCAACGGACCATGAATTAACAGTGAGAGCCCCAGCCTCTGATCCCCGAAGAACTATCTTCATTGTAGTTGGACATACCTTGGCTGAAGCAAATGAGGCCACAATCCTAACCTGGAGTTAGGCCGCCACAGTCAGGCCAGCAATGTTAGGCTGGCACAAAGGCCACCATAAACGCTTTTGGACCACTCTCAGTCAGGGAGGATGGTGCACATCTCCAAGAGTGGTCCAGACATAGTTTATGGTGGCCCTTGTGCCAGCCAAACTTTGCTGGCCTAACTTCAGGTTAGGATTGCACCCTGAATCTTTGCTATCCACCCTGCTGCACAGTGATGTTTTTATTTGCATTGGATGAGGAGGGGTGCTTGCCAGTTGTGGCTGACATTTTTGTTTCTATAGAGGGCTCTAGAATTTTTGATGGGCATGATAAGCAATCCCTGGCTGCAACAACAAAAATTTTCACCTATTTGTTCGGCCTGATTTGATGAAGTTACTTTTATAGAACAGCCTAATGACTAACTGTGTCTAAAAGCATGAAAAAAGCTCAAAGTAAATCCTGAGCATATAAATCTCTCAGAGCGCAATCCTATACTAAGCCAGCCTAGTAAGGCCAACATAGCAGGGCTGTATCCTAAAGCCCATTAGGAAGCAGCAGCAGAAACGTGCAGGACAAAGGGAAGGCTTTCCCCTTGCACCCGCGTAAGCCCCTGTCGCCCCTATGGGCCTGCTCAGATCTACGCCTGCTGTTTTGCAGGCACAGAGGAACGTGGACAGAAGCAGCCCGAATCGAGGCCGCCCTGGCCGGAGAAGGCTTTAGGATATGGCACTACGGCCACCCTGCATCACAACCACCGTCTCCGCCCACTTCGCCGCCCAGTTACATCCCTGGAATGCCCTCACGGAGGCCCTGTGCCAGCCGAGTGACGCAGACGCTGGACTGGTGCATGGCCAGCGCTGCTGCTGGTTGTGGTGGCGCCCAAGCGCCAGCACTGCTGCTCCCACCGGTCCAGTGCCACAGCGCCGTTGCAGACACGCTTTATGGCACGTTTGCGATAGCGTTTGGCCGGCACAAAAGCCCAGCGCCAGTGCAAAGGGGGTGTAGGATTGCGCTGTCAGTATATTTTGAATAATATTCAAGCGGCATGTAAAGCAGATGCCAGGGATAAATCATCTCCTGAATTTCAATGCATGTAGAAGAAAAATTATCCCATGAAGCAATTTTCCAAGCAGTGTATGTAGATAGGGAATTAAATATAAAGCACTGAAGAGCTTACAAGCATCTCCTAACAGAATGCAAGAGACAATACCAAGTACTCCATTGTACTTTGCAGGTGAGAGAGATGCAAAATGAGAACTCTTAGAGCAGAAATGTGTGCTCATTGTCTTGCAAATCTTTTAGCACAGAGTTCGTTTTTAGTTAGGAAATGAAAGCAGGAACACGATCTTAACTGTGCTAGGCTATGCTGGCCTAGGACTGTCGCCAATGTGCCATTGAGCATGTTTGTAACTACTCCAGGGTCTGCCATGCCGGCATACAGATGTGTGCTACATAAACGCTGCGTTCAGCCTTTGTACCCACAAAAAACCAGAAGTGGCCTTTATTTTTACTGTTTTCAGCCATTTAGAGGCATGAGCAGGGTGACTAGATGTCATAACCACGAAGGAGGACACAGCATCCCAAAATGTAGGATAGTCAAGAAAAAGTTAGGATGTTACAAAATAAATGTTAAAAAAAACCCAGTTCCCTCGGCCCCCCAGGATAGTAGCTATTGCGTTGCTGCCTTCACCATTGCCCTGCCCCTTAAGGGGACAGAGACAGGGTTTCCTGGCTGGGGCATCACAACACCCCAGTCTGCGAACCTGTGCTGCATACACTTACTTCGGATAGGCCCCGTTGAACGTAATGGGGCCTGCTTTTGAGTAGATATGTATAGGATTATTCTTTAATTCTACCAGACTAACCTCATTCAATAAGAATGCAAAATGCATTCTTGAACTTAAGCTAGTGGTTTTCAAACTAGTGTTTGAAAAGCGCTATAAGTGCTTGCAGGGATGGGGAAGGTTAGCATTTGCCCTGCCTACTCCCACCCCTTAGAGGTAAAGGCAGAGACTTTCAGCTGGGGTGTCATGGTGCCCCAGTTTGGAAACCTCTGACTTAGGCAGTAATTTGGAAAGGGTTAATGATGACTCGGCGGGCAATGCCTGTCCTGTGATACCACTAACTGGACTGCAAAGTTCCTTGTTGTGCAGCATTAAGCTCTTTGTGGAGATGAATCTCTTATGTGACATTCAGCCTCTCCAAGCACACTGATTTTCTTTCTCAGATGCCAAAATGATTAATTAGTCCAGGGCTTTATCGTGTGCATTGCAGGCTGCCTGATATGTCTCTGAGTGAATGGGAGGGGTAATCATTTATGTGCTTTTATCTCTGTAATGTGAATAGTTGTTCACAGCAGCATTTATCTTCACATTTCTGTTCAAGGGGCACAGTGATGGGAGGACGGACAAAATGGTGTATGCCTGCAAAGCCTTTTTCTCTGACTATAGCGTAGTTTTGCTTGTACAAATCTTGATTACTCTAGATACAATTTTGCCAAAATTTTACCACATAAACTTTCATTTTTTTTTGTTATCCAGATGATTTTAAAAGATCAGAGTCTGTTAGTTCTCCGTACAGCCCCCCCCCCAATATCTGCATGGGGCAGGGTCCCTGGAATCTGTTCTGTTCTGGAGCCCTTCACACATACAGGGGAATCCTATATAAATAATGGGCTCAGGAGAGGCCATTACCTTTTTTTTTTTTTTTTTTGCAGTAGTGATTGAAGAACAGGTGTTCCTTGCTTAACAGAGGATTATTCTTAAGTGAAGAACCCAATGTACAGGCACTCAGCCTACATTCTACAGGGAGGAGACTAACCGAATGTTAACAGGAAGCAGGAGAGTTTCTGCTTCCTGTTAATATTCGGTTAGTCTTCCTCTAGCATGCTGTTCTTCAGTTAAGCAAGAATGTTCCTCTAGCAGAAGAATGTTCCTCTGTTAAGCAAGAAACACAGTGCTTCATCTGCTAAAATTAAGGTACTGTAATGGGCATGGGGGACACAGTGAGGCATGGGGACCCCCCGGAACTACAAATAACTGAAATTGCGATACTAGATCCATGGATACTGGGGGGGAGTGCACCTTTGTTTTGATATACAAAAAGGTATTACCCTGGGAATTCCAAGTCAATTGAGGCCGTTTTCCATTTGTGTAAAATTCCTTGTCTCGATTTTGGAGGGAACAATTATACCAAAATGGTTTCTAGCCACAACTTTTAGTGGAACAAAATCAACAGAATGTGCCACTTTTCAAGGGTTACCTTGCTTACTTGATGCCTTTCACATTAAAAAAAATGCTTTGGATTGAATCTTAAGGATGGAGGTTAGTGATCCAATCCATTTTACTTTTTGCAACAGGGTCGGTCTTGGAAGAGTTTTATGAATAATGGAAGAGTTTTTAAATGATATATTAGTTTAACTTGATTCATTCTGCTGCATATTTGCTCTGTATTTGTTGTTTTTGCAGCAGATTCACATTATTTTTGGGGGATGCAAGATCTGTAGTCTTGAATCTTGCAGACACTCCATTCTTAATTTAATAACTTGCAGCCCAGTCCTAACATGGATTGGGCTGGTGTGCAGAAGGCTTTATGACAGTGGAACACAGTTTTGCTCTTGAAAAATGGCCTCTGCCTGCGGCCATTTTAGGTTTGCTGATGCAGTATCAGGAGGCAGCACTGGAGCTCCGTCGCCGCACCTACAAAAGTAGGTGCAACAGTAGCAAGGATGGAATGAGGTGGTGGAGTGGAGGGAGTAGAGTGGTAAGGGAGGCAGACCAGGGCACTATCGATGGCCCTCATGTGTGCCAATATCCTAACCCCATTTGTCTCCCTTACTGTTACCATTGACATGCCTCAGAAGTACACTCGCTAAACAGCAGGTGTAGATTCAAGGAGTCCCATGGAAGCTTTCCCCGAGATAATGAGCAAACGTTCAGTTACCCCGAGGAGACCTTTCCAGTCTCCCTCCCGCGGGCACAGCGCCTGCTCCATTGGTGTGGCTTCATCAGTAGCGGGGAGTTTGGGTAGGATTGAACTGCCCAGGTCATAAGCATTGCTTGGTTTGCATATTGAAGGTTTGCAGAGGAAGATGAGCCTTCAAAAGCCATAGCGGAATCTCTTGTCAGAGGGTTGAATTTCTGTTTCTTGCATAGCTTGAAATGCAGTACTGGCTGCAAACAGAGCAAACCCCATCCTGACAAGATTTGCCAGGATGTCACCAACAAGTTAGAAAACGCTACATAATTAAAGGCCTGCTTGGCAGTCGCTTGTGCAGGATGGGCAAGTATGACTGAAAAATATCTCATACACAGAAATGAACAGCAGCACCCCCGGTCTTGTTCTTCCTAGCTGTGTTAATGGTAGGCTTACAGATCCTGTTGGGTTCCCAGGACAATCAACATCCTGGAGATTAATAGCTCCGATAAGTTTCCTTGTTTGGAAACTTTAGCCAGGTGTCTACTTTAAATATTTGTTATCAAGGGGAATTGAGATTTCAGAAAGTTGCTCCATCGTGGAGTTGAAAAGAAATTTTTTTACACATGTTGACTGGTAGATGATTGATTTTCCATCTTGATCCAACTTCAAACACTGAAGAAATGAACACTATTTCCTTTGAACATCTGGCACCCTTAGAACTCTGTGCATATGCTTTGGCTTTCATTCAGGCAGTCTGTGTAGTTAGTATCTCCATCTTGCGTACATTCAACAAGAGTGCTTGTAGCTTTCTTGGGTATTGTACATGTCAAACATGCAGCTGATGTCTGTTGGGTGGATTCTGGGAGGCCTAGGGAAGGTCTATAGATTCTGGTAGGTCTAGGCCTTGGTCTGATCCAGTAGGGCTCTTCTGATGTTCTTTGAGATTGTCCCTTAAATGAAACAATTGAAGAATGAGGTTTTTACAGATAGGGGCAATTGCCTTCTAAAGGTGAGGAATCTCTCCTCTATTGGAGCAGTATCTGTTAAACAAGGACAGTCTTTCCTCACCCAACTGGTCATCTTTGCTATCCTTTTTGTTAAAAGTGTTTTCCTGTAGGCAACAGTAATAATACTTGGCATGTGTAGAACGCTTTCTGAGTGTGCAAAGTGCTTCACAGTGCAATCCTAAAAGGTGTGCAGTGGCGATGCAATGGCAGTGTGTCGCTTCTGCACACCTAATGCCGACGCAGGGGCGCTAAAGCAACGGGACCAGCACTGCAGGCAGCACCGGACCTGTTGCCCCCGCACCACGCCTCCCTTGCATTGGCAGAAGGCTGCTGGCGTGAGGGATGCGCCACTGTTGGACAGGGGAGTGAGCGAGCAAGGGAGGGCAATTCTGGGTGGGACGGGGGTGGTATGTGGGTGGGCTGGCAGGCATGCTGGCTCAGGAAGGAGGCGAATCCAAGGCCTCATCCCGAGGCCGCACGGCCCCGATTTGGGCTGCACGGTCCCCTCAGCTTTGCCCCTGCTGTTTGGCAGGCGCAAATCCAAGGAGCATATAGGGTAAAGGTAAGGGTGCTAATGTGCCCTTGCCACGGGCCTCCCTGACTCAGTGTTGGATATGGCGCTGGCCGGCTGGCCTCGCCATTCTGGCGCTAGGTAGGATTGCACCCTCAATTGCGTTTTGCTGATGTGGTCCTTACAACAATCCTGTAAGGTAAGTAGAGTAAGGGTGCAATCCTAACCTGGGGTTAGACCGGCACAGTTAGGCCAGCAAAATTTGGCCGGCACAAGGGATACTATAAGGTATGTTTGGATCACTCTCAGAGTCAGAAGGGCCAGCGTACAGATGTGCACCATCCTCCCTGACTCTGAGAATAGTCCAAACATGCTTTACGGTGGCCCTTGTGCCAGCCAAATGTTGCTTGGTTACAGCAATCCAGTTTAGGATTGTGCTCTAAGTAATATTATTCCCATGTCGTAGCTGGATTGTTGAGGCTGAGGGAGAGTGGCTGGCCTAAGGCCCCCTACTAGTGAAAGTTCAAGGCAGATGTGAGATATTCAAGCCATTCAAGAATATTCAAGATATTCAAGTGCTGGTTCATCGCTCGGTCTCTCAGCCACTATGCCACACCGGCAACCACTATCTTATGGAAATGAGCGTATGTTAAACAGGAAGAAAAATGTCTGAACTATATATCTGATTTCTCTCCAAGTTCTGTTTAGCTTGACAACCGTTGTGAGTATTCACAAGCATTTTTAAAGGATCACTTAGACCCTTTTGGAATTCTGCAAGGTACCACTGATATGGTGCTTTTCAGTGCCAGAAAGGTGGTTGCAGAAAGAATTAAGCGCTTCTTCCTTCCCCATCACTCCTTATCTCTAAGCACCACCTTCCGAAATGGCATTTGCCTTGTTTCCAGTGACAGATCCTTCTTGTGCAAAGATAGGTGTGGCTTCAGGTGCACATGTTTCCTAAATAAACATTTATTTCTTGGGTGGATGGTGACCTGAGAACTAGTCCACATTGCCTCGGTCAGTTTGCTCAATTTCCGCCCCCTTCTCTTCTTCTTATGCAGGCAGCTTAGGATAGTAACAGGTGAATGGTTTTTTGAAGAGAGAGCAAAGCGCTTCAAGCACTCCAACTTCCTTGGGTCTGATGTTGTCAGACAGTCTATCATTCGCAAAACCCCAGGTAACAATAACAAGATAAAAGTTGTTTGCTCTTCCTGTGTAGGTCTAAAGCAGTGGTTTCCAAAGTCCTACTCAGAGGTTGGGGCCACTGTAAGTGCTGGTGGAGGTAGAGACTAGGGCTGGGGAGGGTGTTGCCTTGGCAGCACTGCAGGGTGGCCACAGTGCCCTCCTCATTAGGGAGGCTTGCAGAGGGGGCTTGCCAGAGGCCAGCATGACCCCACTGATGAGGTAAGAACCCCTGGGCTGCCTGCGGCTCCGCAGTCACTGTCAAGCACCCTTTCCTGGGCACTCCCCTTAAGGGGGAATGGCTCAGGAAAGTTTCCCAACAAGCTCCAGGTTGGGAAACACTGGTCTATAGTTTTCCTCTGAGGACTCCAGGTAAGGCTTTTGGGAACAGCATTATGACCCACCACACATTGGGCTGTAACCCACAATTTGGGAAATGCTGTGATAGTGTATTTAATAACTGGAGAACCAAGGAGTCATTACTGGGCCAGATGGAACACTGGACTGACTTTTATCTACTGCAGCATTGCATGTGAATATAATGTTGGATTTGGATTTCAAACAGCTGTATTCAAATTAATCATTAACTAAGGTTAACTACCTGGGTGGCCTGTTAATTCCTTTTTCTATTTTTGTCAAAAATGTCTCTTCCTTTTAAGAGTCATCGTCCTCTGACCTGGCAGAAGGCGGAAAACCCAAGCTCCCATCACCAGAGAGCGGAGAAGAGACATCAAAGCAGAGCACATCAAAGCAAGATGTGCTTGCTTCTTTTTCAAGTGGGACCAAATTAGTCCTCAGTGGGCCCAAGAAAATAGGGTAAGCCTTTGCACTGTTCAGAATGTAAAAGAACGCATCTCGTTTTCCTCCATTTTGGTTGGTCCTAAACTTGGATCACTTTGGACCAAGGAAAAAAAGCAGCTTTCAAATACTTCTTGGAGCCAAACTAGCTGTGTACACAAACATGTACATTAGAGCAGTGGTTCTCAAACTTTTGAGCACCAGGACCCACTTTTGAATGACAATCTGTCCTAGACCTACTGGAAGTGATGTCATGGCAAGAAGTGCCATCATTGTGATGCCAAAGCCTGCTGTTTCCTGAGAATGCAGCAATAAGTTATTTCTCAGCCATTTTCCAATAGCAAATTAGAAAGGAAAAAGCCTATTTACACCCTTGAAACAAGCAAAACAACCACACAGCCCTAGTTGTTTCCAGCATTCTATCTTCCCATACTTTAAATATGGCTGCTCTAGGTGTGCTTTGTGACCCACCTGAAGTTGGCTTGCGACCCACTGATGGGTCTCAACCCACAGTTTGGGAACTACTGCACTAGAAGTGCAACCAGAAGAGCCTCTTTTTCCTCAACAGTCACATGCTGGGGGTGAGGGTTGGAATCTGGCTGAAATTGGAGTGGGCAGGGAGCATCATTCTTTGAAGAGCCAGTTTGAAAAGCAAACAGAGCTCCTTGCCCTGGAAGATCCACTTGGCTTCCTCTTCAGTGATGTTTGATTTAAGACTCTCTTGGTCAAGCCCTGGATATCCCCCCTCAAGATGTCGTATTTATGGTGATGTTATATATGTTTAATCGATACCTTTATAAATCTTGTATTTGATATACACTACCTTTAGAAATAAAACAAAAAAGGCAGGATGCAAATACCTTTATTTGTAGGGACTATACGATTCAGTAGTTTGCTTACTTATCCCCTGTTGCCCTCCTTTAAATCTTGGTTCCAATAGGAAGGCCCTCAAGGGAGTTGTCAAAGGAGATCTTGCAAATGTGAAAGCAGAGGATGGAAAAAGCATCAGTTCAGATGCTGACATTCAGAGTATACACAGTGCTGATAGGTAAGAGAAACAGAATCTCCTTTCTGCCCTCGATCTTACTTCCTCCACTGGTTTCAGAAACTCAGGTAAATATTGGCATTCTTCACAATTCCCCTTGGTCAGAATTGCAAACCATTTTTCCATTTATGACTGGCTGCTTATTGAGTGTTAGAAATTCAGTAAATGTAGGTGGTAGAGGGGATCTGCACGCTGATTTTTTTTTAAACCATTTAACAGATTTAATCCTGAATTCAGAACAACCAACCTAAAGGCTCAGCCCTAACCAACTTTCCAACACTGACACAGCTGTGCCGATGGAGCTGTATTGCCTTTACCCCAGTGCTGGAAAGTTGGTTAGGACTGAGCCCTAAATTTCATTAAGCCTTTCTTTGGCTCATAGTTAGGATTCCGCTAAAAAGATAATTATTCTTGCTGGAGGAACAAAAAAGAGGGGATATATTTATTTGTTCTTTACTCACCTGTTTTTGAATGTTTCTTTTAAGAAGGTATTATGAATGGAGCAATTTTGCTGCCTAGCAATACTGTTCTTTCTACTGGCAAACATCTTTCATATTCACCATTAATGTTCTCCTCTTATGTTATGTGGATTCTGAAATGCATAAAAAGCTCTGTCAAGTTGGGGCTGCTTTTGAACAGTTTTAAGTTTGTTCGGTATGATTCAAAAAGAGAAGGGGAAAAATATGAGTTTTCCTAAGGTTCTTAAAAATGCAATTTCTGTGGGAGGTCAGTTTTAATTGCTTGGGTAGGGGGTGAGTGGGAGGGAGTTGGAATGAGGGAGCGAGGGAGTGGATCCTGGTGGCACTGGGGTGCACTATGATCTCATTCCCATTCTCTCTCCTCCCTTATTAGCTCTGTTCCAGCAAAATGGCTGCCACAGATTTGAGGAGGCCTGTTTGGGCAATGGGTGCTTGGTCTTTACCATGGACAGCTCTGCAACACCCCCCCCCCCCGGATGTAGGATGTGCTCTGTTGGCATGGCTGTTTTGACATGTGGAATTTAGTTAGGATGGTGCTGTAATTTCTGGATTAAAAATTGGTCTAACAGATGGACATCCCGAGTTACGTGTCATCCCAAGTTACATGACATCCAGATTTGAGGAGGCCTGTTTGGGCAACACCAGAGTGACTTCTGGTGTTCCCACAAAGTTCCCACATCTCTAGCTTGTTAGAAGAATGTGCAATATTGCTGCCAATACATATACCGTATTTCCATTCCCCACATGTGCCTACTAAAAGTCTCTATTATTGTAAAAAAGGGTTTTTTTTCCTAGCAGTAATTGAGAAAGTGATATGACAGGACAGAATGAACAAAGCAAAAGTGCAGTTCAGATATCATTTCTACCATGAATGAATCCCCCCCCCCAAAAAAAAAATCCAGAAAGATTAAAGGGAGATGATGAGTTTTGTCCATTGAGTAAAAAAAATCTTCAGGTTGGACAGATAGTGGAAGCAGTTTAGATTGGGAATTAGCAGCTTGAGATAACTTGGGCAGATTGGAAGATCCCTTTGGGTAAGGTACAGGCAGATGGAGATGTTTGGAGCAGCTGAACAGCACTATGAGAGCTCAGATGTCCCTGGAATGGTAATTGGCCCTAGAGGATTCTGCGAGCAGTTGCAGAATGGCCTTGCCATGTCACAAGGCCCAAATGCCAGTTTTGAGATGTCTGAAAGTACAAGCTCTTTGCTGAACGACAAAGTAAATGCATGATTGGCCCTGGAAAATTGCTCAGGGAAAATTGCAGGTTAGAATCCTTTGAACTTCTACTTCATGAAGACAGGGAGAGGAAAAAAATGTGTTATGTAGTATGTTAGATTGCAGTTTTACTTGTTAGCTCTTTTCAGTTTTTGTGAGATGAGTGGGAGCCCAGTCGTATTTCCCCCACCCACTGGTGCGGTTGTGCCAAAAACAGGTACACCGTATCCAGCACACTGGTGGTGGTGGTGGAAGGAAGAGGGTTTGTGGATTGTGAGGCTTCAACAGAGAAAGAAGATTTAAATACCTTTACCCCAGCATATGTCGTCTGACCTGCAGTGGGTCTCCTTGAACCTAGTGCAAGTCTGAGGAAAGGGGATAGGGAGGCAGTGAAAATGGAGGGTAGGATCTGATGCATGCCACTGCCACCGTCATGCCCCTTCCCAGTTTTGCCCCAGTTTTTGCAGAACACACATTCTGCTGCTGGCCAGAGCCCATGGGATTGGGCTGTGGGTCTGCTAAGCGGCACGAGGGTTGGCATGCGTAGCAGTATTGACTGCAACACATAATTAGCTGTACTAAGAGAAAGGATTTTTGTATTGTCTCTTTAGGGGAAGTACTCTATCGCTAGACGACAATGACCGAGAGGATATGCCTGGTAGCCTGAAAGGGACAGTGGGTGCTGAAAACAGAAGCCATGCCTCAACTCCACTCCCTCCTAGGTCACCAGCGCTGAGCACCAGGAGCATGACTGTAGGCTACGGCAGGGTAAGTCTGCTGGTGATCACTGGGTGCCCTTTTGGCTCCACTGCTGGCAGAAAGAAAAACAAGGAAGGCTACCAGAGCTTAAATATGGCCTAGTTTTCATTGAAGTGCTAAACTGGGCAACGACACTTCAGGCAGGTTGGGACTCACAAGGATGAATGGTCTTCAGTGCAAATGCATACTTTCCATATAGAAAAGAAACTTGTCTGGGAGAAGATTTCTAGTCTGACTTCCTACTTGATGTGCTGATTTTCTAAGGGCAAGGGGTGTTTTCTGCGGAGCAATGTAGGAGCCTCCAGCTTCAGTTTCAGGTGGCACGGTGTAGACTCCAAACTCAGACCCAGGTGTTAGGGCTGGGGCTGGCCCAAGACCTCCTGGTAGCCTGAGGTCGAATGCCATGTCCCCTTTTATCTGGTGCTGTGCCAGCCTCTACTGTTCCCACGCCTTGGATTGAAAAAGAAGGAAGCCTGTGAAGCAGAAGAAGAAATGTGGTGGAGATGCTCCAGTCCAATCCTCTCCTCTTCCCTCTCTAGTCCAAGGACTGAGAGGAGGAAAAGAGGCAATGAGGGCAGATGGAGGTGGGTTCCCTTGCTGATCTGCTTCCTGAGGCAACAAGGGCTTCAATTGGCCTCAGAGATGGGCCAGCACTGCTGCCATCTCAAACAGAACAAGGCTTCTAGTAACAGCCCACTTCTGCCATAGGGAGCGCTAAATTGGAAAGGGTCACAGTTAATGTGACTCAGGTTTCCACGGAAGGAACAATGACTCTTGTGACTTGGCTCTGCTGGTACGTGCTGACATCCATGAAAGCCTAAGAAAACTGAGCATATTGCAGTAATATTTTGCAGACGGCAGTTTTTTTTCTGCTGAAACGCTTATAGCACATATGAGAAGCACATACAGCAATCTGCCGAATGTGGCTATTACTGACAAAGTATCTTATATTTGAAATGCTCATTTATTTTGTTTTAGGCTGCAACGTTATGAGGGTTTTTTTCTCTCTTCTGTGGAATAGCAATTGTTTGTATTTATGGGGGATTATGAACCCACTCAGTCAAATCAGATTATTCGTTGTTAATGTGGCTAGGCAGTGGAATGTGTACATGTTTTACAGACATAGCAAAAACAAGCAGATGGGAGATAGGAGATGTTGGCGTTAAATGCACAAAGTTGAGCATGGCATTGTCAACACACAGCACTATGGTTGTATATTTTATACTGGGCTAGGGCCCAGTTAAGATCATATTCTAGGGCGGTGGAGCTGTCCCGCTGAGCTCTTTCGTGTGGTCTGTAGCCTTCTACATCTGCCCCCCCCCCCACTGGAGGGGAGGAGCACACGGAGGCTCGCTGTGACGAGTTTTCAAAACACTTTGCAGAGAAGGTCGATCAGATTCGGCATGACTTGGACGCCGCTGTGGGCATATCTAGTGATGTCCCCAGGGAACCTGTCTATCCTACCATTTGGGATTCTTTCCAGCTTGTAGAGCCTGAGGATGTGGACAGGATTCTCTGGAGTGTGAGACCTGCTGCTTGCCTGCTCGACCCTTGCCTAGCATGGCTAATTAGAGCTGCCCGGGAAGGGCTGGCCAAGTGGACGGGGAGGGTGGTGAATTCATCTCTGAGGGAGGGGGTGCTCCCGCCTGCTTTGAAGCAGGCGATGGTTCGCCCCCTCCTGAAGAAGCCCTCCCTGGATCCCACAAATTTAAACAACTTTCGGCCAGTCTTGAGTATCCCATTTCTGGGGAAGGTGATTGAGCAGGTGGTGGCGTCTCAGCTGCAGACGGTACTGGAGGAAACGGATTATCTGGACCCATTCCAATCTGGCTTCAGGCCAGGGTTCGGGGCGGAGACTGCCTTGGTCGCCTTGGTGGATGACCTACGCTGGGGAATGGACAGGGGGAGTGCGTCCCTGTTAGTCCTGCTGGACCTCTCGGCAGCCTTTGACAGTATCGACTATGGTGTCCTTCTGGGTCGGCTGGTCGGGCTGGGGCTTGGAGGCACTGTTTTGAAGTGGTTCCGCTCTTTCCTGGCTGACAGATCCCAGAAGGTGGTCCTGGGGGATGCTTGTTCGGCATCCCATCCTCTTAAGTTTGGGGTGCTACAAGGGTCTATCCTATCCCCCATGCTATTTAACATCTACATGAAGCCGCTGGGAGAGGTCATCCGGGGGTTTGGGGTGGGGTGCTATCAATATGCTGATGACACCCAACTCTATCTCTCCTTTCCCCCTGATTCTGAGGAGGCAGTTGAGGTCCTGGATCATTGTCTGAAGGCAGTTGAGGCTGGATATAGGCGAACAAGCTGAAATTAAATCCGGATAAGACAGAGGTGCTTTTGGTTCGGAAATCCACAGCTCGGGTGTTGGACTATTGCCCTGCTCTGAATGGGGTTGCATTCCCTCTGAAGGAACAGGTTCGCAGCTTGGGGGTTCTCCTGGATCCACAGTTGCACCTGGATCCCGAGGTGGCGGCGGTGGCCAGGGGAGCCTTTGCTCAGCTTTGGCTGATTCGCCAGCTGCGACCGTACCTGAGCTGTGCGGACCTGGCCACAGTGACCCATGCCCTAGTGACATCTAGATTAGACTATTGCAATGCGCTCTACGTGGGGCTGCCTCTGAAGATGGTCCGGAAATTACAACTAGTGCAGAACGCGGCTGCTCCTGTGGTTGCTGGGGCACATCGGTTCAACTCTGTGGGGCCGTTGCTTTGGCGGCTACACTGGCTGCCGGTTCCTTTCCGGGCCCGATTCAAAGTGCTAGTTTTGACCTTTAAAGCCCTTTATGGCTCGGGCCCAGGGTATCTGAGGGACCGCCTCCTCCCATATAATCCGATCTGTACTCTGAGGTCATCTGGGGGGGGCCCTTTTGACTGTGCCGCCACCAGGAGAGGTGAGAGGGGTGGTGGCCAGTAGGAGAGCCTTCTCGGCGGTGGCCCCCCCAACTTTGGAATACCCTCCCCTTAGAGTTGAGAACTGCTCCCTCTTTAGCAGTATTTTGGTGGGGGCTGAAGACCTTTTTGTTTCAGCAGGCTTTTAGTTGTTGACAGGCTGGCTGGTTTTTTGCATCCTCTTTTACACTCTTGTATATTTTACGATCCACGGGGTTGGCTGTTTTAAATTTTGTTTTAATATTGTTTTAACTTGTTTTTAACTATTATATAAAATGATTTTAATGTATTTTACTTGTTGTAATGCCGTCTTGGGTGCCTTCGGGCAGAAAGGCGGGGTATAAATTTAATAAAAATAAATAAATAAATAAATAAATAAATATTTTTAGGGCCTGATCCCATCCCAGCTGTCTAGCACTGATGCAGCTGTCCCAGTGGGGTGTTGTGCTGCATCTTACAGTGGGGATGCAGTCACAGAGGCCTCCTTAAAGTCAGGGAACATTTGTTCCCCTACCTTGGGGCTGCATTGCAGCTCCATCGGTGCTGAAAAGTTAGGGATTGGGACCTTACGGCGCAATCCTAACCAACCTTGCAGCACTGACAGCTGTGCCAATGGGGCATGTGCTGCATCCTGCAGTTGGGAGGGGGCAGTCACAGATGCCGCCACAAGGTAAGGGAATGTTTGTTTCCTTGCTTTGGAGCTGCATTGCCCTTTCCCCAGTGCTGGAAAGTTGGTTAGGCTTGCACCCTTTGTGGGTTAAAGAACTGAGCTTAGCACATGAGGTTTTTATACTGTTATCCATGGAACAAAACGTGTATTCTCTTGGGCCGGATCCTGGATTAGAAAACGGCACTGCCATGCCTACGAGTGAAAGTATACCTTCAGATTTAGCGAGGCGGCATTGTAGAACGCCATCTGGGACACCCTCCATCGCAGTTTCTAGGACATCTCTATCATCTGGTAAACTTTTCCAACAAGTGGCTTTTAATACATTCTGGCCACTCTTCAGAATTACTGCTTGCTTTTGCCCACCTTTTTGCTTGTCGTTTGTTCCAGTTTTTGGTGAGGGAAACGATGGGTTGAGGGCATCTTTTGGGGGGGAGTCGCGTTGGTTTTAGGAATCATTAACAGACATGTGTTTGTTGTTGAGAAGTATAGCTTCAAAGAAAGTATAGCTTCAAAGTATAGCTTCTCAGTACTTTCACATTGTAACTCTTGCTAGAGTGCACCACTGTTTCAATATTGGAGAATGTCAGTCAAGCATGGGGGACGAATATAGCCAGAAAGATCCCAGACTGAGTGTGCAATCTTAACCTTGAGTTAGGCCGCCATAGTTAGGCCAGTAAAGTTTGGCCAGCGCAAGGGACACCGTAAAGTATGTTTGGACCACTCTTGAAGTCAGAGAGGCCAGCACACAGATGTCCGCCTCCCTCCCTGACTCCGAGAGTGGTCCAAACATACTTTACGGTGTCCCTTGTCCCACGCTTTACAATGGCCCTTATGCCAGTCAAACTCTGCTGGCCTAACTCCAGGTTAGGATTGCACCCTGAGAAAGAAACTATCTGAAATGTAGATGTTCTATGGAAGACTGAATTTGCGTATTGTAAAAATCCCTATGGGGATTTAGAAAAAGCCTGCCTATATAAACCACCTTGACTAAAGTCAGAGGAGAAATCTGATGACAAGAAAGGTGGTATAGAAATGCTGCTGGTATTATTATTAATAATATTATGTGTCCTTTTGTGATCAGTCTGCTCCTATATTTTAGCTCACATGGGCTATTAATGCCTATAACCACTGGGTGTAAGGCACAGTATGCTCTGGTTGCACTTACAGCCTTGAACGAGAGCACAAGTTGCAAGAGCACAGAGGGAGCAATTTGGACCAGTTTTCCTAAAAATAAGAGCATAGCAAGTTGGGATGCCCCAATGTGAGCGTTTCCTCCTCGCTCACATGTTATGCTGCTCCCTTTTCCCTCAGTTTTTGCAGAAGGAGAAGATGTTAAAAAGAGGTTATTAACATTACAGGGAATAACAGGGCCCAATTCTATGGGCATCGCCGGTGGTACATGCATACCGCCAGCTCTGGCTGTTGTGAATGTGCCTTAATGCACCTTTACGGCACCCAAGGAGTAGCTGGAGGCTGTGCCAGTCAGTGCTGCACCCCAGCGTGGGTGGCACAAACCGCACGTCAGCAGTGCTGGCCGGCTGTAAGGCCTGCTGGGATGGGGGGACGCGGGGAGGGGGAAGACCTGGGTGGAGGGAGAGGCAGAGTGGCGGTGGGCGGGACTGACGGTGGCCTCCACTGCCGGATCCTACCCTCTGCCTGGTCACGTGGCCTGACACGAAGGCTCTCAAGTCTGCACTGGCAAAATCGCTGGTGCAGACTCATGGGAGGCCCATTGCAGGGCCAGCACCCTTCTCCCTGGGGAAAGGAGGCAAATGTCCCCCTCTCCCAAAGTGCCTCCTATGGCTGCTGCAGCACCCATAGGATGCAGCAGTAGCCATTTTGCCCCGCTGATCCTACAGGGGTCAGGCAGTTTAGGATTGGGCTGTCAATCTGTGTATTACCAGTCACAAAAAATGGCAGTCGGAACCCCACGTTGATATTGGCATAGTACTTGTTGTATATAGATTTCAAGAATTTGTGCTTTCTCTTCCCTCCTGATTTGTAGGTCACAGCAGATCAGATCTTGATCTCAGTGAGTCCTTTTCAGAAGGAAATGATGATACGTTGAGCTTAAGGTGTAAATCTGTACCTGGAGCATTGGATCAGGAACTGGTAAGTTAGAATTGCATCAAAGTGGGGAGCCCAGCCTCTTTATTTCTGGTCCTTCATAATTCAACAGTTCAATTTGTTTTTGAATTGGAGCCATTTGTGTCACAGTTCACACTGAGAATATCTGTGAACTCAGGATATTCTGAGTTCCTGAGATGTGAGCAACAGGCGCTGTGAGCACAGTAGTTAAAAGGAGGAAAGGTTGATGGCCAAATTGATAGCTATCCATTCTGATCTAATGACATAGTTGAACATGGGAATCCAGATATTGGAAGGTCAGTGTTGCTAACTGAAGATAGTTGTGTCTGAGATGTTATGTAGAGAATTTGGCAACAGTCTGAATTTGGGGAGCATGAAACTAGTGGTGAAAACAGCCATTGGCTAGGGAATTTTGTGACATGTAACATAAATTACATTTATGTAATTTACATAAATGCATGTTCAAATCACTGCTCAAATTACAGGTAGGAGCAGATTTGGGGTGTGTGTGTTTCTCCTTGCCTTTTGTTACAGTGCTACTGTTTTTAGAAAGCTTCCGGAGGAGTACAATTGGACTTAAACTAGGTGGAGTTCAAGGAGCCTGGTTTGTGGGCTGATGTGTGGCCCCTCCTGTCTTTCCTGACATAACTTGAGCCCTGCTGCTCCTGTACTAACCCCTGTTAGCGTGCAAATTCTCACCCCCATCTGGTGTAGGAGGCTGCATGCCCTGAAATACTTCATTGTTCTCTCCTCCGGTAGGGCCAGGTGGCTGCCCCCTGACCTTTTTCTGTTTTAGTCTTTGTTTTTTTTTATCCCATTTTCATTAGGATTACCTGGATGAGGCAGAGGAAGATATTGACGTAGCCTCAAACTACTCAAACAGACGGATGAACTTGGCTAGTGGATGTTCGACAGTAAGGTCTTTGTTACTATCTAGATCTGTTTTCCTTCCGGATGTTTTCTTCTGAGATTGCATTGGACTGGTGACATATGATACATATATCTCATTCCTTTCTGTTGAATATATTTTACTCCATTCTGGTCTACTGTTCAACTGACTAATTTTCAGCCTCCATTGATATACTCTCTGTCTCTCTTTGAGGAGCACTTGCATTTGACATGTAAGAATTTTGTGGAGAAAATCAGCAGAAGAGGCACTTAATTCATAATCTGTTAATTGGTAAATTGTGTGTCAAAAGCGTGAATGGCTGCAAGCCTCCAGACACCAAATAAATCTGGGAATCCTGACAGTGTAGAAAATCAGGGCAGCTGGCCCATCTTGATGGTGATCATGTGGCCATTAAAATGTGACTTATTTTACTCGTATTGAAGGATTCAGGGATGTTGCCATTAGTTGCTGGCAGAGAATCATGTTACGAAGATGAATGCATTTACAATGAAGACAGCAGACGCTTGTTGAATTGTAATAGCTCCCATGCAGATGGTGGCAAGGAAAAATAGTTCTCCTTGTAGCAAGAGGTATAAAAATACATTACACTATACAGTCTACTATAAAATATTTCTGGTTGTAGTTTGGCACTGACTCTTAAATGAATATGAGACATTAAAAGCAACATTGTTTGCTTGCATGGATTTTGTTTTCCAGATGTGTCTACCCTCAGAGGATGTGGGTGCTCAGTCAATGCCCAAACTTGGCTGACTCCTGATGCCACCCCTGTAGTAGTAGGGAATGGCCTCGTGAGAATCTCAGCTTTCTTTCTTTTTTTGTTTTTAAAAAGCAGGCTTGTACTTTGGGACTATGAAGTTTGATTATGGCAAAGCCCTTCTGTAATCTCAAAAGCTAACAAGGTGACTGTTTAAGATTTTGAACGAACAGGAAGAGGGCTTCAGTGTCTTTGGTCCCAATACTAACTCTTTGGCAAGTGAAATGTGCATTCCATTGGTTGAAATGTCAGCCCAGTGGTGGATGTGACTTGCACTGGCGCGTGCAATGAGACCACCAGCACACCAACAAATGAGCAACCCACTGCCCAGGCCAGGCAGTGGGATGAACGGTGGAGGGAAGGAGTGGATCCTGGCAGCATCAACATGCACCAGGATCCTATTCCCATTCCTGCTCTCTTCCCTCTCCCTTTCTCTCCTCAGTTCTGTGCTAGCAAAATGGCTGACATGAATGGTATGAGGCCTCTTCCTGGTAAGGGAACTTTGGTTCTCTTACCTGGGGGCAAGCCTCCATTGCCTAGTGAGTCTTCTTGGAACCCTATTAACCCTCCTAGGCAGCTGCTAATCTGTTTGAAAGGAATTTTCCATGCATCCCAAAGGCTGTAGTCCAGTGCACACTTGCCTGGAAGTAAGTCCCATTGACTATCATTGTTAAAATCGTATATGTAGTAGCCTGTTAAAAGTAAAGATTCTAAACAATTCCCTAAATGCAGTCACATACCATGCATCAAATCTAATGCATCAAAAATAAAATACACATTGAAATGAATGTGAAATTGGTTCACAACCCAACCCACAGTGTGAGAAACACTGTTCTTTGAAGATTGGCAGACTGATCCTAACCCGTGCTGGGATAGGCAGTCCAAGTGGCCTGCCCAATGTCCAGAGTGGGATTGGGGCTGGCTGCAGCACAACCCAGGGTAAGGGGAATTGATGGTGTGGCAGACACCCCCAGTGGCAGAACTTCATAGAGGTGTATTGTGCCACTTGGTACTGGGCAGCACTCTGGATCTCCCAGGAGGACAGGTCCTCCGGCCTGCTGTCCGTGCTGTGATTCTCGGCACTCTAGCTGGGAGTGAAGCTGGCTGATTTCACTCCAGAGCCAGCATGCGCAGAACGACTGGTCCAGAGACAGCCTGCAGGTCCACCTCCACAGCAATTCTCGGTGTTCTCGCCGGCCAGTGGCATTGAGAATCACAGGGGGGACGGACGTTTGCAGCATTCCTGGGCTGGCCCAAAGAGTACCCAGGAATGTGCTCTAAGTTGTTTCATCTAAAAGGCAAACAGGTCTTTGGGGAAATAAAGGCCCTAGTGTGAATAGAGGAAAGGGCAGACCAATCCTGAACTGCCCGACTTCCTGAGTGAGCAGCGGTAGCCAGGCAGCTGTGGCAGCCAGGCAGCTGTGGGAAGTTCCTTGGGAGAAGGAGACGTTGGGCTATTTAGCCAGCTATTTAGCTGCCGTAGAGGCAAAGAGGCCGTGTGGCCCTACACTGAGGTCAGGACCAGTGGCGAAGCAATCAGGGAATCATGATTTAGTTGTATTTAGAATATTTGCACTTGGCGGTTCATGTAAGAGCCTCAAAAGCAGCTAACATAAGTTTAAATACTCATATATCATTGGCATAAAGCAAGAGCAGAAGAAAAGCTAATGTCCAGATAAACCTATTTCATTGAGTCCCAAAAGCCTGGGCAAACAAAAACGGTCTCTGTCTGGCACAAGAATAACCTTAGAGTTTGTTCCCGGCAAGCCTTCCTGTTGCAGTTTCACATCTCACAGTCCAGAACTGGTTGAAACTGGCATTCCGTCTCTCCGTCTAAGGATCAGATAGAACACCTGTGTGTCCTTCAAGCCGGAAGCTTCCCAGCTTGTTAGAGCAACTAGCTTGGACAGTAGTTGTACTCCCTTTCTGATAGTGTAACATAAGCAGGCAGTTTCACACGGGAAGCCCTGGCTGCAAACACTGCACATTCCCATGAGATCATAGTGTTCTAAGGGTCACCCCATTGGGTAAGATGGGGCACAAGGGGTCTTCAGGTATCCACCTACCAGATACACTCTGGCTGCATCCCTTTGTTCTGGTGTTAGAAGGAGTTATTCACTGTGTGTGCTTAAGATGTAAAAGCTGCACTTAAACGCCGCCTGCGAGCGGCAAAGACTTCACCGGCTTTCCTAGCCGGCAAACTGAACCTTTGTACCTTTCTCACTTTCGCTACAATAAAGAGACTTTGTTATGGAAATGTGGCGATTGCTTCAGTCCTTCGCACCGGAGCGCTAAGGCAAGCGCTGGAATGGGTCTCCAAGCCCCCAACTCTGCTGCTATTTACACAAATTCACAACAGGTTATGGTGTCCAGAGCACGCCACGCTATGGAAGATTCAGCCGTAACCCTGCAGGGGCTCGCGGAGGACCCGATCCGCGGAGCAGAGCGGAGCGAAGACTGAACTGTGAATGCGGCTGCATCCCTTCAACTCGCCGACACCCTGACAGATGTCGGATGAGGAAGGAGCGACCGGTGGAGTGAAGGAGGAAGGAGACCTCGGAGCCGGATCCGAGGGAGAGGACGTTGGCGACCCAGGGGAACCCGAGCAAGGCGAGGAAAGCGAAGAGGGCGAGTCGGAAGACGACGATCTCGGACCTCTCTTTCCCCCAGCGGGGCCTCCCGACGGCCAAGCGCCCGCCCCGCAGCCGCCGCCGCTCGTTCCCGGGCAGGGCGCTTTCCATCCTCTGCCACCGCCTCAAATACCACCGTTGCAGCCCGCTGCGCCCGGGATTGTGATGGCGCAGCAACCGCCCGCCGCCGCCGCCGCGACGGCGCCCTTTGGCGTTCAAGTTCCACTCCTCAACGACAGCAATTATGTGCAGTGGGCCCATAAAATGCAATTGCTGTTGGAACGAGAGGACTTGTGGCAACGCACCCAAGCGCTTCCTGCAGCCGCAAATCCTGCAGAAGTGGCAGCTGACAGGAAGGCAAAAGCGACCATCGGTCTGGCAATTTCTGAAGACCTTTTGGTTTACGTGAGGGACCTTGCACACGCTAAGGACTATTGGGACACCTTGAAGGAGCTGTTTGCCAGGGCATCGCTAACCTCCAGCATGGTTCTGACACGCAAGTTGTGGCGGGCGCGTCTAGAACCGGGGGGCGACTTACGAGTCCACCTGAGAGCGATGCAGCAGAACCTCAAGGATCTAGAGGCAGTCGGGGAACATGTTGAGGAAAGGCTCAAAGTGTTTGCGATCCTCAATTCCTTGGATGAAACATGGGACATGTTTACTCTAACTTTGGAATCCATTCCTGCAGTGCAATTGACTGTCACCTTTGTAGTCGCACGGCTTCTCGAGGAAGCAGACAAAAGGAAAGACAATCAGAGAGAGCGGGAATTCCGAAAGGAGAAAAGCAACAATTCTGGGAAAAAGCAGCCGCTTCCCAAGAATGAGTCCCAGGCGCAGGTGTGCGCCAGTGTGCGACAGTGCTACGTGTGTGGATCAACCCACCATCTTGCCCTTCAATGTCCCAAGAAGAAGGGAGGCACCAAGAAGAAGAAAAAGCCCCATGATGAGCAGAGCACAGGGCAAGGAAAGCCCCATGCACAGCAACCCAAAGCGAGCATCGCGTTTGTGAGTTCAGCGGAAGGGGTGCGCACGCGAGAATCCTGGTTGCTCGACTCGGGAGCAAGCCATCACATTGTGACTTCTGCAGACTTACTCACGAGTAGGCGCGCGACAGACCGTGAAACTGTTGCTCTCGCAAATGGGAAAACAGCGCCTGTGAGCTGCGCTGGAGACGTGTTTCTGCCCCAACTGCAGACCACCTTAAAAATGTGCTGTGTGTGCCAACGATGTCCAGGAATCTGCTCAGCCTTGGCACCCTCCAGGAAGAAGGATTTACAATAACTTTCCAAGACAACACCTGCACTCTGAAGAGGGGAAATCTCTGCGTGGCTGTTCCCCGAGTGTACCGGCTGTTTGTGCTTGGAGCGCAGGAGACAGAGAAGCAGCAGGCAAGTGCGTACTTCAATCAACCGAAGCACGGACACCTCTGTGGACATTTGTGGCATCTGCGCCTAGCACATCTGAACCATGACTATGTGAAAAAGACAGCTGAACTTGTGCGTGGAATGGACTTGAAAGATTGCGACGCATTTGTGGATTGTGAGGTGTGCAAAATCACTAAATCGCATCGCGCAAGCATCCCGAAGTTCAGCAGCCGCCAGACCCAGACTCCCTTCCAGCTGGTGCACATGGACTTGATTGGGCCATTGAAAAAGACAGCTGGGGGGGCACAATATGTTCTTACCATTGTGGACGACGCTACAAGGTACAGCTTTGCCTATTTAATGCGTCAAAAGTCTGAGGCGTTTAATAAAATTCGCAATTGGGTCAGGTGGGTGGAGAGACGGTTTGGGCATCCCGTAGTGGCGATTCAAACCGACCGGGGAGGTGAATTTCTCAGTGGGGAGATGTCTCAATGGTTGGAAAGGCAGGGCATCACTCACAGACTCACCGCTCCACGCACCCCAGAGCACAATGGGGTGGCGGAGAGGAAAAACGGTGAGCTGCAGAGCATGGTCAGAGCGCTGATGGAGCAATCAAAACTGCCCAAAGGGTTGTGGGGGGAAGCAATGAAATATGCTGTGTTTATTTCAAACAGAGTGTATCACCGTCCGATTGACGGGGTCCCCTACACCAAGCTATACGGTAAACCACCCGATCTTGCATTCCTAAAGACGTTTGGGTCACATGCTTTCGTCCATGCAGATCGGGAGACACGCAGGAAAGGTGCACCGCGAGCCAAACGGCTGCAATTCATTGGAGTAGAGCCAAATTGCAAAGCGCTCAAATTTCTCAATCCTGACCACAGAACAGTTACAATATCCAACTCTTATGATTTCTCTGAGCAAGGTTTGCTGCCAGATCATGCTGACAGGACAATCAGCATCCCCAGTCAAGCTGCAGAAAGTGGGGGGGACGCAAGATTAGAAAGCATCCCCGATCGGGCAGCAGCATCACCTCAGAGAACTCCAGAGAGAGAAAGGCAACTTCCTGCCACACCAGCAAGCTCTAACAGGCTGCTGGAAGAGGGGGGAGCGAGGGAATCCAGTCCAGGCTTGGACACAAGCACTTCCTCAGAGGAAGCCATACAGGAGCAGGAAGCTCCAACCAGACGCATCCTTCCTCCAAGGGCTTTGCGTGGAGTACCACCTCAGAGATTAACCTATCAGGTAGAAGCAGGTTACACAGAGGTACCCCAGACATACCAAGATGTCTTGGAGTTACCGCAACCCGAGAAGGAAGGGTGGCTGAAAGCTATTCAGGCTGAATTAAAGGCAATGCACAACCTGGAGGTTTTTGAACCAGCAAAATTACCAGCTGGAAAGCATGCAATTGATTCCAGATGGGTGTTTGTTCTAAAGGATCAGGAAGGTGCTGAGCCCTTAAAGAAAGCCCGTTTAGTGGTTCGTGGCTGTAAGCAAATTCCAGGTGTAGATTTTGAGGAAATCTACTCCCCCACACTTTCAGCCACAACGCTACGAGCAGCGCTTGCTGTAGCAGCCAGCAAAGGTTTTCAAGTGCATCACTTTGATGTTGGAACAGCGTACCTGCATGCAAAACTGCAGGAAGAAGTGTACATCACAATTCCACCAGGGGTGCAATGTGACAACTCACATTTTCGCCTCAGGAAATCAATTTACGGGTTGAAGCAAAGTGGAAGAAACTGGCACTTATGCCTTAAGGAGCAGCTGCAAAAATTGGGGTTCACACCCTCCACAGCTGATCCATGCCTTTTCAGGAAAGGAAAAGGGGACAAATTGTGTGTTCTTTTGTGTTTCGTTGATGACCTGCTAGTTCTTGCACGAACGGAACAACAGATCAATCAGATCACACTCCAACTGAAAAAGGCATTCACTCTTAAATGTCTTGGTCCTGTCAATCGCTACCTGGGAGTGGAGATTGAACGCACAGCTGATAGTGCTGGTTTTCTCCTCAGTCAGGAGAGTAAGATTCATGCCCTACTCAGGGAATGGAACATGCAGGACAGCAAGAGTGTTGCAACTCCAATGGTGGTTGGAAGGGGGGAGAAAGCAGAAGAGTCTGCACCATTTCCAAACCAGAACATGTATCTCTCACTATTGGGTTCACTTACACATCTTGCGTGTTGGACGCGCCCAGACATTGGCGCTGCAGTCAATCACTTGAGCAGGAAGGCGGCAAATCCCACTCAGGCAGATTGGATAGCCTTAAAGCGCATTCTCCGGTACTTGAAAGGGACAAGCACCCACAAGTACCACATCACCCCAAAAGGAGCACTGCAATTAGAGGTTTTTGCAGACAGTGACTTTGGGGGAGATGACACCAGGAGATCTACCACTGGCTATGCCATACGTCTTGGGGATTGCGTGATAGATTGGGGTTCACACAAACAAAAGACCATTGCGTATTCGACACTGGAGAGTGAGTACACAGCCTTGAGTCTTGTGACCAACTACCTTCATACGCTCAGGCAATTGATGTCGGATTTGGATGCTCCACAGGTAAATCCAATCCGAATCTGGATGGACAACCAGTCTGCCATCCAGGTTGCTGGGTCAGAACGAGTCCGGATGCACTCCAAGCATGTGGACATAAAGCACAAACATGTCAGAGAGGCAGTCCAAAATGGGGACATTGAAGTGCTTTACTGCCCATCGCAGGAGAACATCGCGGACATTCTAACCAAAGCTCTTCCTGCGCCACAGTTCAAACAAGCAGTTCAAATGCTGGACCTGGCGCCAAAGGAAGACTTCCGAGACGAAATGGGGGGGTGTTGCAGTTTCACATCTCACAGTCCAGAACTGGTTGAAACTGGCATTCCGTCTCTCCGTCTAAGGATCAGATAGAACACCTGTGTGTCCTTCAAGCCGGAAGCTTCCCAGCTTGTTAGAGCAACTAGCTTGGACAGTAGTTGTACTCCCTTTCTGATAGTGTAACATAAGCAGGCAGTTTCACACGGGAAGCCCTGGCTGCAAACACTGCACATTCCCATGAGATCATAGTGTTCTAAGGGTCACCCCATTGGGTAAGATGGGGCACAAGGGGTCTTCAGGTATCCACCTACCAGATACACTCTGGCTGCATCCCTTTGTTCTGGTGTTAGAAGGAGTTATTCACTGTGTGTGCTTAAGATGTAAAAGCTGCACTTAAACGCCGCCTGCGAGCGGCAAAGACTTCACCGGCTTTCCTAGCCGGCGAACTGAACCTTTGTACCTTTCTCACTTTCGCTACAATAAAGAGACTTTGTTATGGAAATGTGGCGATTGCTTCAGTCCTTCGCACCGGAGCGCTAAGGCAAGCGCTGGAATGGGTCTCCAAGCCCCCAACTCTGCTGCTATTTACACAAATTCACAACACTTCCTACAAAAAACATCCTACAGTCGGAAACATATAATGGTATCAGTGTTGTACTTCTTCAAGTAATTTTAAAACGTTGATCAAAGTGTCTTGATTGAGGCTTGTAGTGACTGTGCCACAGACATTGCCCTCATGATTAGCAATGGTCATCACCCAAATGCTTCTGTAATTTTGCAAAATGGGGACCTCTTGCGAACTTAGTATCAGGTTCATTGCTACCGGAAGAAAATAACTGCTTGCAATAATTTCTACACTGCTTTATTACCATATTTCTATATGTGAGGCTTTGCTCTCTTTATCTATTTCTTAAGGCCTTTTCTTGCTTTTCTGAAATTACTGGGCAGCCTCATAATATGATTATTTCCATTCCTCCTTTCCTTTCTCCTCTTAAAGCATTCCCCTTCAAGTTCTGACAGGAAATGGACCTCCTTAAATGTGCCTGATGCAGATGGTGATACTGTGAGTTCCCTTGCTTTTTCTGATACATTCAGGGACTCTTCCTTTTTGTTCTTTTTCTGCTGCAGTTTTCGTTTCCCTGTATTTAAAATAGTTCAGTTAAAATATCTGTGTAAATTGATCATGCATTGATAGCCTCAGTTAATTGAATTATTACTAGTGAAAATTTGCCTTGGCCTTGAAAATGAAATTTGCTGAGAAACCTATGTGCCAGCCCCAAGTAAGAAGCTTCCGGAAAAGATGGAAGAGGAAGTATTAGTCAGAGGTATGATACAGAACTTGAAATCAAACCAAAGTAGTGTCTTTAGTCTTTGAAGAGCACAAGATTCCTACACAACTGCTCTGCGTGTACAGGGAAGCAAAACAGCTTTTATTTTGCTTTTGCCTATAACAAACTGTTGTTTGAAATACATACCATTTCAGAATGTATAATGGGATGCATAACGTTTTATAAAAGCAGATCTAAAGTCTACAATTAGTGAGAGTGCAATCCTAACCTGGAGTCAGGCTGGCAAAGTTAGGCCAGCAAAGTTTGGCGGCCACAAGGGCCATGGTAAAGCGCGTTTGGACCATTCTCAGAATCAGGGAGGATGGCGCATGTCTCTTTGACTCCAAGAGTGGTCCAAACAAACTTTATGGTGTCCTTTGTGCTGACCAAACTCCAGGTTAGGATTGCACCTTGAGTCCCCTTGTTTGTGTTTTTCCTAAAAATAGTAAGATTAAAACATGAAGGCAAATAAATTGGCAGGCTGCAGCTAATAACAATGTTGTTTACCTTAGAATAGGGAATTTCTCATGGGTTGTTTTGTGTTGTCTATGTTTAGGAGGAGAACCTAGCCCTTGGTGTTGCATTAAATTTTGCAAATTTAATAAATAAATAAATAAAATTAATGAGTCTGAATGGGGAGAAGTGAGGTTCTTTCCCCCCACCCCACCCTAGCTCAGATTGCATACAGACAATCTGGTTTTAGAACACACGAGGAAAAAATGCTCTCTGCAGGCTGATTCAGCAGTCCACTGATTCTGTATGGCATCAGCCTACATGGCCCTAGAGGTGCAACAACATTGAAGGAGTAACAATTGACATGATTCTTTCCGGTTACCATTACCTGTTCTTACTGGTGATTTACATGAATGTGGTAGTTTATTGGTTTTGTCAGCTGGGGTCACTCTGCAAGGAGGAATTGTTAAACATCTGGACTGACCCTGGAGAAGATGCTAGAGCAGTGTTTCTCAACATTTGTCCTCTCTGTACCACTGTGCATGGTCCAGCTATTGGAAGTAAGTCCAGAAGTAACTGGTGATGACATCATTACTTCCAGGTTGGGAAGCCAGATTTGACTGACAAACAGCAGTAAGAGGCTCAGGGTGAATGGGAGGGCTTTTCTGAGTGTGGAAAAGCATGCTTTGGAGCTTTGTTTGTCTTGCCAAGCCCTCAACTGCTGTTTTCATGTTGCTGGCAGCAGGGTCCCGTGCATACCACCAGACAGCACTTCAAGTTCCACTGGTGGTACACGTACCACTGGCTGAGAAACACAGTACTAGAGAAACCAATTTTTTTTCCACTTTGGAAAGTCTTTTTATTGTATGGCTTTCTACGTAACAATTTGATAGGGTCGTTTTTTTCCTTCCCACTGCAATGAAATTGGAAATGAAAACAGTTCTGTATATTACATTGTACTGTGGAAACGCAGAAAAACATTATCATGTGGTCATTTTGGTTTTCTAAGTCACCCTGTTTACTAGTAGAAGAACAGTTATTATGAGGGCTACTGAATTTAAAAATTTGGTCCTCTTAAAAAAAAACACACATGGTTCACCTTGACAAACTGCTTTTATTCCTCTTTGCTTTTTCAGACTAGCATTAATAGTATGATGAGTGTATACAGCGAAACTGGGGACTATGGCAACGTGAAGATCAGTGGCGAAATTTGCCTTCAAATCAGCTACAGCTACAAAACAGGAGCCCTCAACGTCCTAGTTAAAAAATGCAAGAACTTGGCCATAGCAGATGAAAAGAAGCAAAGAACAGATCCGTAAGCAGAGGATTCTCCTTTAACCCCTTCTTTCTTCTCGCCATTCCATCATGTTTATTTGTGAAACTGCACATGGAGACACGTGGTGCACATTCATGTTGCGTCTTCAAATCCCCTTTGCCAGGGGCAAGTAACTGTGGGAAGAAGGGTGCTCGGTAGCCCTCACCCGTTTCTCCCAGCTCTCGTTGGCACTGCCAAAGACAGTAAGAAGCTGCAGAGGTTCTGCTTGGCAGATGACTTGGGAGAGGGAACCAAATTGGCCTCTGTTCTCTACAGTGGTGGTTCTCAAACTTTTCAGCATTGGGATGCATATGTAAAAAAAGTTTCATTTTACCAGCCATTCAAGCCTCTGTGGCTATTCTGTTGGTGTACCGCCTGCCTTGCTGCCTAGTTCCTTTCCAGGCCCGATTCAAACTGCAAGTTTTGACTTTTAAAGCCCTTTACGGCTCGGGTCCGGGGTATTTGAGGAACTGCCTCCTTCCATACAATCCTGCCCATACTCTTAGGTCATCTGAGGGGGCCCTTCTGACTGTGCCACCACCAAGAGAGGTGAAGGGGATGGTGGCCAGAAACAGGCTTTCTCGGTGGTGGCCCCACAATTGTGGAATACCCTCGCCTTAGAATTTAGAACAGCTCCCTCTTTGACAATCCTTTGGCAGGGCCTGAAGACCTTTATATTCAAACAAGCTTTTAACTGCTGACATTCTGGCTGGCATTTTAAACAACAGCTATGGGATCCATGGGGCCTGCCCATTTTAACCTGTTTTTAAATACTGTTTTAATATGGTTTAAAATGTTTCATTTTGTATTGTTTTTATTTTAATATTGTAAACCGCCTTGGGTGCCCATGGGGCAGAAAGGCGTGGTATAAATCTTACAAATAAATAAATACTGTATAATGGTGATTGGGCAGTATTACCTCCCTCACCACCACCAAGTAGCAGGTTGGTTAACCCTTGATGCACATTGACAAGGCAGATTAGGCTGATTCTCAACCCACCACAAACTGAGTTGTTAATTAGGACCGCAGACCCATAGTTCGAGTGAAGCACTGTCAGCCAGCAGGAAGGCAAATTGTGTGGCCAGAAAGAAGACTACACCATGGAAGTACCATCTGTATGTTGTATGTTGTTCTTGAAAGATAGAACTTCCTTGTAATTTGTAAAAACCTTTGTGCTTATGAATAAAGCCTGCCTATGTAAACCGCCTTGAGTTAAAGTCAGAGGAGCAATCTAATGACCTAAGAAAGGCGGTATATAAATCCGAGTATTATTATTTGTGGGGTAGCATTGGTATTGGCAGTTCTCGTATTTGTATGTTTCTTCTTAGTTCTGTCATTGTGCGTTTGTTCATCATAGTGCTTGTGTTCTTTTCAAAAATCTTTAGAGTCCCACAAGTGGGCTGCAGTTTTCAACATAAGAAGCAGCCCTCAGCCTAGGAATAACTAAGAGCTGATTTACAGAAAGATGTTTGAAGTACAAATGTCACCAACATGTGGGCTTGACATTTGCACAATAAATGTGCCATGTGAAGGAACTCTGTATTATAATGTTGCTATATCCTGAAAAACTGCTAGAAAACAAGTCTTTTTCCAGCAAGTAGCTATCACTTGGGAGGTAAGCTTGCTATTCAAGCATTCACAAAAGATTTTGCTGTGTAAACGTTCTTCAGAAACTCGTTCAGTCTTAAAACTGACTGCACAGATAGTTTCAGGGATATGGATAATGGCATTTTCACGATATTACTAACCTCGCCTTTGGTTTTTGGTAGGACATATGATTTGGAAGTTTATTATTATTAGGCATATGATGCATGAAGGGCAAGCAAAGGATAGACATTTTCAGTTTTCATGGCCTGTAAGATAAGTTGGGAGTTTTAGGCCTCATTCTCAGTGAGTTGGTAAACCTATGTTAAGGCTGCATCATATCAAAAGATATGGGACCTGCTCATAGAAAGCTAGCATGCCATGGAAGAGGACTCTACCATCTTTTCCCTGACCCCCTCTTTTTCTACATCCTTTTGTAGAAAGGATGTATATTATTTGTAATGGGGCACATGAGTCCTGATCTGCAGTGGTACAGTGGAGAAAAGGCTGTACTCCTTCACTGAAAATCTAAACTGTAGCACAGGAGAAAGTGACTAAAGTGCTCAACTTTTTTCCAGGTGCCACAAGACCCTTTCTGGTTTGTTTTCAGGATTATAGTAATGTTGTTACCTTTGTTGGTATGTACACATTGCCCCGTAGCATTTAAGTTTTGTTAATTATTTGGTGATTTATCTACAGCTATGTAAAAGCATACCTCCTACCGGACAAATCTCGCCAAAGCAAACGGAAGACAAAGATCAAAAGCAATAGTACTAACCCAGAGTTCAATGAAACACTGAAGGTAAGAATAGAAACAAACCTATGTATCATCCTAAATATGTACTCCCTTTTTGTGATTTAATAAGTAAGATATCGACATAGCAAAAAAATTGTTTTGGATAAAAACAGCTAGCTGTCTTCGTTATGGGGGTTTGGTTAGAATTGACCTCTAATCTAGAAAAGGCATTTTTCCCCTTTCCTCTGGACAAGCTCTTCATAGGCAGTGAGATCTGAACAAAGCTCTCATAGGCTGATCCTCAATTAACAGACGGTTCAGTGTTCTACTCTTAAGTCAGGTGAGCAAACTTGACCAATGAGCAGGTGTGAGCCAGGTTTTCGTCAAGGCTATTGTTCTCTAGTGATACCAGACAGTTGTGGGACTCCAACGTATGTATATCTGAAAAAGAAAGGCTGTGTTGACCCCTGCTATCTGGGCAAGAGGCACTTTTTCAAGTGGTGTTCCTCTTATATTTAGCAGGGGGAGAGTAATTGTCCCTCTTCACCCCTGTGCAGTCTTTCTAGTGGCTGTTGCTGGTGGTCTGCCTTTTTTTTTTTTTAGGTTGTGAGCCCTTTGGGATCCATTTAACTTTATTATTATTACTATTTGCCTGTAAACCGCTTTGTGAACTTCGTATTGAAAAGCGGTATATAAGTACCGATTGATATGTTACCTAGAGCGCTGGTCAGAATGGTGAATGTTACAGTCTGCTTCTGATATTAACCTCAGTTTACACAGACAGCTGTCTTTGGGGGGGGGAATGTTTTCTGATGAGCAGCGTTCTTGCTCATGACATGGGCAAACAAGAGTGGCTAGTTTGTTCACTGTCTCTGTAAACTGTAATGTAAAAAATGTTGAAAGGGTTATATTGAGAAGTTCCATCTGTGTTGGTAATTATTGGATAAGGAAATAATACAATGAGGCAGTGGTAAGAAAAATAGATTTTCAAGAGAACCATTGTGTATTATAGATTTTCTTGATTGGTCTGCCCTGGCAGAGGAAGAAAGGAATGAGTCTGTGCATTATTTATCAGCTGCTGGTGTCCTCCTGAAAATCAGGCTGCATAAACTCCGCTGTGCACAGTTTTGGGGCCATGTAGTTTTATCCTATGAACATATTGCAATGGTCTTTTGTTACTCAACAGTACGTCATCAGCCATACGCAGCTTGAGACCAGGACCCTCCAGCTTTCTGTATGGCATTACGACAGATTTGGGCGCAACAGCTTTCTCGGAGAAGTGGAGTTGCCCCTGGATTCCTGGAACTTTGAAAATCAGGCCGATGAGTGGTTTATGCTTCAGCCCAAGGTGAGGATTTAGAAGATTAGTTCTAAGCCAAGTGAACAAAGTGTTCAGATTTTGTGTAGGATAACTGGCAGATATGAGAGTGTCTTTGTGAGAGCTTTCTATTATCTCTTCCTTGGAAAGCTACTTTTTCCAAAGGGGCTTCTAGAATAGTACTAAAAGGGTACTGCCCGTTTTTCTTAGGATCTAAGCCAGGGGTGGCCAACCCACTGCACATGTGTCACTAGTGGCATGTGGACACTGTCTAAGTGACACACACAAAGTTGCCATATAGCTTTGAAAAAACATTCAACTACTAACAAAGAAAGCTCCACAGCAGTTTTATTTCTTTGCTGCTCCTTACACAGTACACCCCCAAATTTCTGATGCTGCAATGGGCACACTCAGGGCAGCCACGGCTGCTCTGCTTAATTTGCTCTGGTTGAAAAAGTGGGGCGGGGAAAGGAAGGAAAAGAATTGTGAACCCAGGATCCATGCACCGGCCTGCAGGATACCCTGCCTCCTTCAGGGGGCACTCTGCAGGGTGTGGGTAATCTGCCATCACACTTTCAGAATGATGCTATGGGCCTGGGGGTAGTATACAGTTTCTCTGGAGGGCTTTAAGATTTGGAACTCCAGCTTCAAGAGGGCAGCCAAATAGCAGCTGGGCACTATCAGTTACGCAGAAGGCAGACTGATGTGGAGAGTTCAATTTGTCACTGTACGCCTTTGCTTCGAGGTATACGCTGCTGCGGGCTCAGGACAGGGCCCTCTAGGCTCTGGAGCTTCCTTCCCTAAGTGTGCCTCCACTGCAGACTTGGAAGGACTGGAAGACGAGCTTTCAATGTCTGGTTTAGTGCTATGGTTTTGGCTGGTATTTTATTATGATGTGTGGCTTTTACATTTAGTGGATTTAACTTGACTGTAAATGCCCCGTTTATTATTTTTGTTTGTTTACCATGAGCCGTTTTGCAGATCTCTTGCAGAAAAGCAGCATATAAACGCTGATGTTACTAAATAAATACAAATTATTGTGATACCCTTTCCTGCTGGGTTGAAACAGAAGCAGTGGGAAGTATAGGAAAACCCAGCCTCTCTGTCCTGGCTGGCAGCTAATGTAACATATTTATACAATAAAAGTAATGCGCCTGCTGCAAAAGTCTTTAAACTAAAGATGGCTTTTGGTTGTTCGCCACCATTTATATAGCTTGCCTCTAAAATATTCTAAAAGGTGGCAAGAAAGGATGCTCCTTGTGCCGCAGCCCAAAGCTCTTCTGCTTTGCTTTGTTCTCTCCAGGTGGATTTTGCAACTGATGTCAGTCTTCAGTACCAAGGAGAGCTGATAGTTGTCTTGCGGTATACGCCCCCTGAGAGGAACCTAACACTTCCCCTGGGAGATATTCAAGGTAAAATGAACCTTGATGGCAGCAACCGGCAGTGATTTCTCTGGGGATCCGAAATGCACCATCTTGCACAGACATAAGGTCTTAATTTCCCAGGCTGGTGAAGAAGGGGATTGTATTCAGTTAGTTATCAATGTCAAAAGAAATTTCAAACTGCAAATGATTTTACTTTCCTGTAGTACTCAGGCCACAGCAACATATCTTTTAGAACAGGCAGGACATGCTAGTTTTCCTAAATGAATCTAATCTGATTTATGTGCTGTCAGCTCTATAGCATTTGTTATAGTCTGATTTTTGCCTGAGGACACTTGACATTTTTTATCATACACAAAATACTACAGAAACATGATTAAAATGCATCCAATAAAATGCATCTGGGTTTTTGGTGTGGAGTCATGCCAAGTAACAACCCATTTGCCTTGTTTATAACATTTGCAAAGGTATTTTGATAGAAGCCAAATGCAGTTTCTCAAGAACCACCCCTTTTTTAGTGGAGATGAATTGGGTCAGTGAGGCCAAGGAGATGGAGACTTTCTCTTAGTGTCTATAAGACTTTGCTGAGCAATAGATTATTTCAGTGAAAGAAGCACTTTAGGTGAGAGGCAAGGGCTGGTGTCCAGCTGCCATCCGGAGGTAGGTGACCGTGTTGCGAGTTTAGGGGAAGTGTTAATGGGCTGGGAGTGTGTGGGAAGGGAAGAGGGTGAGGAATTCTTAATTGCTCTTGCGGGTTTCTAATGCAGGATGGCAAGATGTTATCTAAAACACTGGAAGATGTATAAACCAGCCCTGCGCTGTTTCTTCTTCATTAATTTTTTTATTACAGGAAAGAAGAGTTCTAAGAAAGGGAAAAAACCCAGCTCACAATTGCCATCAGGAGGCATATTAGAAGTGGTCATCAAAGAAGCCAAGAATTTAATTGCAGTAAAATCGGGAGGCTCTTCTGACACATTTGTGAAAGGGTAATTTCTTCCCCCCTCTCTCCTTTCTTGTGCTTTCTTGGTAACAATTTACCTGGTCGCATTTTAATCCAACAAAATACTCCTATATAATTTGCCTTCAGAAGCTGTCTGACAGCCCAGTCCTAGATAAATTCCCATGCAGAGGCACCAGCATGGGCTACACTGCATCCTGCAGGGGAATTTGGGCTGCTGGAGGTCTCGTCGGGCTAAGGAGACATTTGTTCCCAGCAGTCAGAACGGGTCAACATGAACCTGCACCAGTGATATCACTGGTACAAGTCCCAGCTGATCCATGCTGGCAGATCAGGTGCAGGAAGTGGGCTAGAATACAGCACATGCTGATCCTGCCCTCCTCCCAGGCCTAGTCCACCTCCCTCCCGATCTCCTCCCTGGTCCACCCCTTCCCCACCCCATCCCTACCCTGTGGCAGACTTATCTGGTCCAGCAGGCTTCCCTGTAACTGCCAGTGCCAGCAGGAAGGCTTCAACCTGCTGTGAACAGTGTCACAAAGTGCTTTATGCAAACACATTCCCCCAGCACAGCCCAGGAAGCTAGTGATCATCAACACAACTTGTAGCAGTGAATTCTGTAAGTTGGTGAATTCTGAAAAGTTCGATAGCCCCCAGTTTACCCTTCCATCCAGGAGGCATTCACAGTGTCAGTGCAAGTTTAACCATGCGCTGTGTATTCAAGTGCTTTTCCCTCCCTGATCCTGCCACCTCCCATTCAGTTGCATTGACTGAGCCCACAGGATGAGATCTATGCACTGCCTGTATCTATATGCTGGTGGTGGTTGTATGAATTTTGTGTATGCCAATAAAGGTTTCGGGAAACAAACAGACTGAGCCCACAGTTCATGTTATGAGAGGAGAAAAGTCTCTCTGGATTCATTTTGCCCACACCACGCATCATTTTATAAACCAGTATCATTTCCCTTCAACCTTCCCATCATTTTTGTATTCTAATGAAAATGACCCAAATGATTTCATTTTGTGTTTCTGGGAAGGTGCTTCTACTCCCTGATCCTTTTGCTTGCCCCTCTCTGCACTTTCCCTGGTTTACTTTGAACTACAGTGACCAGAGCGATGCACAGTACTCTCACTGAGACCATATCAAAGGTCATTATAGAGGCATTACAACCCAGGCCGTTTTATTTTCAGTTCTTTTCCTAGTAACTGCTGGTGTGGAATTTGCTGTTTTCGCTGTTGATGCACACTGAATTGTTTTATTTGAGCCAAATAATTGTAAGGCTAGTGTTGGTGCCTCTGACTCCTTAATGTCTATATAGAAAAAATTTATTGTGGACAACGCAAACAATTGCAACGTGCTATTACAATAATTTTATGTAGCGTCCACAGTGTGTATATGACGTATTACATCAAGTGAAAAGACATACAAAGATTATAATTTAGATGTTGACACGAGGGAGACATCAGTGAGGGTGGAGGATAACGGGGACATGTGTGTAATTGTTTCAGGTGTATATCCTTTAACGTAGTCGCAGAAGGAAATGTGGATTTCACAGCCCAATCCTGTCCTTGACCAGTACAGCCTGCAGGGTGCAGTGGGACTGATGCAGCCTCTTCTGCATCCTGCAAGCCAGTCAGGGACCATGGAGAGGTAAGAAAGAGAAATTCTTTCTTGCCAATTCTGCTGTGCCATGGTCCCCAATGGGTCCACTTGGACTTGTGCCAGCCAAAGAGCTGGCACAGATCCTAGGAAATCCATTGGGGAACATGGCAAGGCTGAGAGAGGGGCAGAGTATATTGGTGGTGCCATTGCCATTGATAACAACTCCATCCTCCCCCACCATGCCTCCCAGTAGGCTTGATCCCTGCCCCAGTCCTCCTTCTCCCCACTCCAATCCTCCCCACCCACAGCCCACCACTTGCACCAACTCGCCTCCTCCAGCAATGGCTGGGTGCTCTGGTAACACATGCATATACATGGTCGCCAGTCTTTTGCACTAGCAGAGGAGGGATGTCCAGCATGGTGTCAGCAGCTCTATGGAAAAAGTGAATTTTAAGAGATATTTGAACAAAGCAAACAAGAAAGCATCTTGCAGATGTTCCAAGAAGCAGTTCCAAGTAAATAAGGAACAAGCTCGAAAAGGCAGAATTAATGAACAGAGCAGGAGACCTGCTAATACACCTGTTTACTACTGTCTGCCAAGAGAAATTCTGCACAGGGATTGTGCTGGTAGAGTTGTGCAGACTTGGGAGTTTATAAATTGTGTTCTTGTATATTAGCATCAACAGACACCTAGGGGTGGCCTTGTTAGCTACAGTGCTGTAGTGTAGCCCCTAAGGGGCTTGGTTCATCCCTGGTGTGACAAAATAAACGCAACAGGTATGATGTTCCAAGTTTATTTTGCAGAAGAAACGAAGCTGCACAATGGGCAAGTAAACAAGCAGGCAGGGGCAGTCTCTGTCCCTAAGGGGCAGGGCCATGATTATTTATACCAAGTCATACATGCAAACAAGCATCTGCCTGCTTGGGGACTGAGCTCATTACATGGTGGTCCCAGTTATGTTCCCATCCATTCATACTTATCTACACCCTTCCCTTTTTTGGGTGATTTTTCTGAATTCTTCAGGCCTGCTTCCTATCCAGTAATAACTGGTTTTCTATCCTTCTGTTTGGTATGGGAACTGCGGGGCTCAGCTAAAGCTTATCTAGTTCTCAAGAGCTAGCTACATGTTGCGTGGTTTCCATGCTAGCTCCAATCTGCTTGTGTCTTGTGTTTCAGCCATGTTTTTTCTTACAGCTTCTCCTATAATGGTTTGTGTTGGGTACTGGTAATCCAGTACAAAATATGTACATGCCACATCATGTGCATTGGGGTATCGGTGCCAGAAACACATTTTCTTTACAGAGACACATTTTGCTGGCAATTCACTAAATTCAAAATACCTGTGATTGATGGCTCTGCCCCAATCCTTGGTTCAGTTCCTTGCTCTGCAGTAGTTTTCCTGGATACCATTTGTATTTTAGACTCTGCTCCTTATATGCATGTTGTATTTTTCCTCTCCATTAGGCTCAAGGCTTAGTGACTCACTTGTTTCAGTTTTGACCTGCTCAGTGGTTCCATGTCAGTAAGAAGTACTATCACACTATATTCTTTTCCTGCAGTGTATTAATTTTACAATGATATGTAAAGAGCAGCTGGAGGAAACTAGAGCTCCCTCTTCCTATTTAGAATTATTATGACTCACCAGCAAAGTCACAATGCCCTTTCTCTTGTTGAGTTTCACATTTTTTTCCTTTCAGATACCTGCTCCCAGACAACAAGAAAGCATCCAAACACAAAACTCCTGTTATAAAAAAGAGTGTGAACCCCCACTGGAACCACACCTTCACTTTCAGCGGCTTGAATCCTAGAGATATACACAACGTCTGCGTAGAACTCACTGTGTGGGACAAAGAGTCCCTGGCCAGCAATATCTTCCTGGGAGGCGTTCGCCTGAACACTGGCAGTGGTAAGAGCAGGCACTGGGTTGGGGGTCCCCAGTCTCTTCTCTCTCCTCATTGGCTGGGGACCTGTGAGAACAGAAACCAAAACGGCACCGAGGGAAAAGGAGACGACTACATTTTCTTTTGGATTAGTGCAGGGGGTCTCCAAACTCTTCAGTACAAGGGCCACATTGTATATGTACACATTTTTGTGGGCCGAAAAAAAAAAAATCAGTTTTGTAAATGAAATTTAAAAGAATGAAAACATTTCACTTGAATCTTTTTTTTGTAATCAGCATGATACAAAGAAAACAGTGCCATGCTTATACTGAGAAATTATGTATAATGGGTAAAAATGTTAATCATTAGCAAATGCGCTGACAAAAGAAAAGTTGCTGCAGGCCAGATAAAATCACATTATTTCCTGTCAAGTGCTTCGGGTATTGTTACTGTTGAGGAGTCAAATCCATAAATCCTAGCTAAACTAACACATTTTGACTAAGACACGTTCTTTTAAAATGTGAAATGTAAATCTCCAATGTGGTACTGAGCCAATATATGTATTTCATTAATTGTTCAAAACTCATTTATTCCCTTTTCTTTAATAAAAATAGAGTACAAAACTAGGTGCATCCCAGCTTTCTAAGGCATGTGACACATTTTCACATCCTGTTACTTGTTTTTCTTTTGGTGCCTGCTTTTCCTTGAGGCATGTATTTTGATTACATTTTGAAACAGACTGAATGTATCTCCACTTTTTCCTACCCGAAAGCAAAAGCATACAGTACATTTCACAGGCTACAGGACAGAATGTCTTTGGTTGAATTAAAAAAAAAATCAACCTCTGACTGCAACAAATTACACTGACTTTACTCTTTTTTTTTTTTTTTTTTTGCAATTTCCAGGTTTAAGTAATGGCCAGGAAGTAGATTGGATGGATTCACAAGGAGCAGAGCAGCTTCTCTGGCAAAGGATGGTTGACAGTCCTGGAGATTCCGTGGAAGGTGTGCTAATGCTGAGATCCAGCATGGGAAAAGGCAAACTCTAAGAGGATACAGTTTACCCAAAATTGACTCCAGGTATATTGCTTTATGATTACAATATGCTGTTGGCTGTCAGAGGAGCTCCTTCTGTTAAAATTTGCACATGTAAAAAATGGAAGACAAAGACTCTTCTTTAGTTGGACTCTGAATCTCCTTACAAATGCATTTAGCACTTTCCTACATTTGCTCTACCTTACTTATCTGAAGCTAGTGAAGCATCACTTTTCAAGACTGGATTTCCTCACTGAGTGGCAGGAGTCTTTGAGTATCCTCAGTCTTAAAGAACACAATTTCATCATCTCCTTTGTTAATTTAAGAGAACTTTGACTTCTTTAGCATTGTCACAGAAAAACAGTGATCAATAAACAGCCTGAAAAGATGCCGATTGGTCCAGTTCAAAACAAACCCATTTTAGACAAGCCAAATAACTGGAAAGAGCTAAGGGGTGAGATTGCAGGCAAGCAACAAGAATAATTATTCCTGTCTACTCCTCCCTTCAAGATATGCATTCTCATTTTCTTGAATGGTTCCCTGTAGAGAGTTTGATAATAAACAAATCAAGGTTCTCCACTTCCCCAGTCACAAATAGAACTGCTATTTGGGGATTTTAGGGACCAGCAGATTTTGCTGATGTGTAAATTACAAAAGGAACAGCACACCTGCTGTATTTCAACACTTTATATAAACCTGTATATTAGAAGGTACCAGCCAAGCTGAGAAAAGTTTGATTTCCCTTATGATTTGGTGGCTTTCCATGCAGAGACTCCAGTTTATTCTTTCCAGGATTCTTAACACACCATGTCAAAGAGAGATAATGAACACATTTATTTTCCATTGTTGGAGTTGTAAGGTACGAAGTAGATTCACTAGTGTCTCTCCAGTCTTTTTTTAACACCTCAGAGGAAGGAAAATTGATGACTTTCCTAGATAGTTGAACTGCACTAATTGTTAGGCTGTTTCTAATATTTAACCTAAATCTACCTCCCTGTTGCAAGTACGAAACAGTGAATAGAGTGGTTTCTACCCTATCTCCTCAACCCCTAAACATCCATTCAGGAATTTGAATAAGACCTGTCACCATCCTCATCCCATTCCATAGATTGAACAGACCTTCAACCATTTGTTATAGGATTTGCCTTCCATCTATAGATCTTGGATAAAACACGCTGCTACTTTGGCCGCCAAAGCTCAGGATGGATGTGAAGGTGCAGCCCTGGCCATACCTTGCCTATTTGCCCAGAAACCCCTGCCTCAAACGAGAGAGGAGGAGGTGGACAATCTTTGTCCTGCTAGGATCTGTCCATCATGCTGCTTTGCCTTTGTTATGGGACAGAAATGGCATCTGCCTGTTGGTTCTCCTGTGTCACTGGTGACAGCACACTGCCTGTAGGATTCAAATGATGCATTGCTGCACCTTCTTGACTAACTTTCATGAGGAAGAGTGGAAGCATTTGTAGTTGAATGAATTGCACTGAGCGTGAACACTTTGCCCTCATCTCTATTTTAGATTGCTTTCTTAGGGACACTCTGTGGCTTCAGTACCATTAGGGCAGTTCATAGCAGCAATGTGGATATGATGGAAGGCCATCAGTGGGACCAAATTCTAGCCATTTGGTGCTACACCGGCTGTGGCCCCTGAAATAGCCAACATAGTGCAGGAGCTCACCATGACACCCCAATAGCGTCATCCCACTAAGACCACATGCAGCACTTGAGTCCTTTCTTCTCTTCCCACTTATTCCCAATGTGAAGCTAAAGTTCTAGCTCATTTCAAATCAGACTGTTGGAATGCATTACTTTAAAAGAAATATATAAATTAAAACAATTTTTAAAAAAATGTTCCAGATAAATACAAAAGTGCTAGCTTATGAGAGTGCTAGTTTATACATGTTCCCTCAAAAAGAAATCCCACTGTGTTCAGAGATTTACTCCCAGGTAAATTTGCTTAGGACAGTAGCCTTAATGTTACATGAACACCATTCTGTGTCTAAGATGGTCCTTGATAACTATAATGGACAAGTCATTAAGATATGCTCATAAGCCAATTTCTGAGTTTGCCTCCTCCTGCACCCAATACTGCTTCTCGGCGAAAGTTCTTTGGAAAAAAGAGTTTCAAAAGGCAGCAGCTGTGCATTCCTGCTGTAGGAAAAGCCTAGACCAGCGGCGTCATGCAGCCGGAACGCTAGGCGGGAGGAACAGGTGAGTGGCAGCCCGCCCGTTGCGTTCTGGTCCGTTTCGCCGTCTTCCCCGTCCCCGCGTCTTCCCCGCCCTGCCGCTCACCCGTTCGTCCCGCCCAGCGTTCCGGCTGCATGACACTGCTGGCCTAGACCTGTGCTTCCCCCCCCCCACTATACTTTGCTATTAACTCTACAGTGTAAATCAGGTACATTTTTTACTACTTTATGCTTTGAATCAATCAGGGGTCTCTGAACTACAGCCTGTGGGTCACATGCGGCCCGCCACAAGATTTCATCCTGCCCACAGCAACCATTTTTTAGTCAGAGCATGCCAATAATGCGTGACATTTTTACTCATTACACATCGTTTCTCAGTTTTAGCGCAGCATTGATTCTTTGTAATTATCACATACAGTAAGTTTTTTTTTTTTAAAGCAAGGGTCCAATAAAACTCAATTGCTCAAATATTAGCTACCTGAAAAACTGCAGACATACATACAGCTATTGATAATAAAAACATTATTCCAGGAAAGTAAATGCAATGGGGACATACACATATCTTTTGGCAAATTCTGGATTGCCTCCAAACTGTTGCAGGAAGGGATGCTGCTGGAAACCACATTCCTCACACCCTCCTCCCAAATGGAGCTCCCTGAAAAACTGCTCTGAGGGTCAAGTGCCCCTTGACAACAGCATGGTATACAGTGTGGAGGGGCTGCAGAGGAAGGGAAAACATCTGGAAGGCAAGAGGGAGCCACGAACAGAGGCACGCAGTCCACACGTAGTTCTCTCCTGGGATCTAGATATCCCCCTCCTCTTTCTCTGCAGCCCCTCTGCACAAGGCCTTCTTCCACTGCTGAAGATCTCCTGACCCTCAACAGCAACTTCTCAAAGACTTCAATAAGGAGATTACTTTTGGCAGCATGTCTTCAATGAGCACAACACTTGGGCTGCAATCCACTGTTGAATGTGTGCATTTTGTGAAATTCACATGCTATCCATTCACATGGATGCAGATTGGACTATATCCACATTTGCAGTGTGAAATAAGGATTCACTGTGGGGAAAAATATAGGCTTACCATGGCTGAATGTGTATACAGTTTATAACACAAACCACAGAAGCCCTTTGTTACCATTAATATGTTTGAAGTGGATGTTCTATTTAATACACAATGTCGTCGTAATAACTCAGACCACATTTAAGGCATAACGGCTTAGAGGGGAACTGTATTAGTGGATGGATGAGGCAGAGGAGTGAGTCAGAAACAGTATGACAACAACACATTCAGTCCATTTTCATGCTTGAATGGTTTTTTCTTTGGTTTATATGCTGCCTTTCTTGCCATGAGATGGCCTTAGTGAAAATAATCAGCAGCTAAATGGCTTGGATTAGATGGCGAGCTGATTTCTTCTGGTAGCACCAACTCGTTCTGTGGAAATCGTATCCTGAAAACGAGTATGTGGGACACACACAAATGATGCTTGTATATTTGACGTTTCTATTTCAAATAATTCTGACTAGTTTTCTTGTGATTGTGAGTCATGATGTATTGTGTATCCTCCCTCGGACTGAGTAGTAGGTAAAGCAACTGCATTAGAACTGTACAAAAGATCACAACCCACTTCTGGTTTTGTGATCACAGCCAGGAAGTGGATTGTGTGTTTTTTTTTTTTTTTTACAATTCTAACACCCAGGGAGCCCTGCAGAGGGGTCTGCAGGGCTCCCCACTCCTCCTGGGTGCTGGCCCAGGCACTAGTGAGTTTTCCCCAGCCCCAGAATGTGGCCAGAAGCAACACAATCATGTTGCTGCCATTTTCCAGCCCCCACCCATTAAGGAAAACAGGCAGGAATCTTTTGGCTGGGTCATTGTGACACCCCAGTTTGAAAACCACTGGCCTGTAAACAGCGCAATCCTATGTATGCGTACTGAGAAGTAAGTCTAATTGAGCTGAACTTACTCCCTTGTGAGTGTGTGTAGGATTGTGGCCAAAGAATTCAAGATTTCATAGAATTAAGTCGCAAATCTCAAAAAGATAAAGGGATTGTTTCTTTCTCATACTGAACCAGAGGTTGACTAGCACAATTCATTTTGGCAATAAATTATACTGACTGCATGCTTCAAGTACTGGCCTACTGAATTTGATTCTATTACTCTTCACGTAATGTCAGCAGTGAGTGAATACAAACACCTGTACAATCTATGTTTTTTTTTAAACCAGCAAATGTGCTTTGTTGTATTTGTTAAATGAGCAAATGTCTTTCTATTGTATTTATTCCTGTTGTTGCAACTAAGTCATTTGGAACATTTATGCTGGCCATGAACAGTATCAAATGATAATTCAAACTGTATTATTTTCAGTAATGCCAAAAATCAGCCAGAACATTTTCCCATTCAAGCTTGCTACTTGTACTTCCTTCTGTATTTGTAAATTGTGATTTGTGGATGGAAAAAGGCTGATGGAACACATTTGTAGAAAAGTCTTATTTTCTGTAATTAAATTCTTAAGCCATGATAAGTTTTAATCCCTTTCCCCAAGATTTTAATGGGAAAATATTCTACTTGTTTTCAAATTACTGCCGGTACGGAGACAACTTTTATGGGTCCACATTTACTCTTGCAGTAAAAAGATATACTTAATATTTTTTATCTCATACTCTCAAAAGTAACCTACCCCAGTGTTCTGTATGGATCAATGTTAAATTCATGCTCTCTCAGAGGTTGGGTAGTTCTGCTGACACCCTTAAGCCCCTTAAATTTGGTTGCATCAAATAATACTCTGTTCAATACACTGAACAGACAGTGTAATGGTATATACAGTTATTTCACTAGACCTTTCACTAGAAAAGGGTATGAACTTGGAAAGACTACAAGAAAGTCTTTGCAGGGGAAAGACTTTCCATTGTGTGGAAAGATTGGACCTTAACAGGTCATTCTTCCTTCTAAATCAGTGTTTCCCAACTGTGGATTGGGACCCACCAGTGGCTCATGACCTGATTGTTGGTGGGTCATGAAGGAAAATGTTGAGCCCCATGGAGCTGCGTTTGAGTAGACAAACATGCCTCTGCTGTTATTGAAGGCTAGGTGGAAACAAAGCCACCAAAATGATCCCAATTGAATGAACAGGGAGCCCCACCATAGTAAAAGATAAAAACACAGGCTTGAGCACCTAGTAAAGTGAAACTTTTTTTTGTTGCATCAAGTTAGGTGGGTCCCAATAGAGTGACATTTTAAAAAGTAAGCCCCAGTGCTAAAAGGTTTGGGAACCACTGTCCTAAACACTGAGAAGTGCATATGTGAAAGTCTACTTCAAGAAATCGGATTTCACATCTGAGAAATACTGCCACTTACAAAAAAACATTTGCCCATAAAATTGGCCAGCTCACCTGATCATCATTTTAAAGAACACGTTTCCATCTTTCTTTAATTTACTAAGCTAAGAGCCAAATTGTAGTGTCCATTAATGCTTTGCTCTGTCCCCAGTAAAGCAACACAGTCAGGCACCAAAAGAGGTGCAGCTGTCTTCTTGGTGGATATTAGAAGCTTTGTGCTGAATAAAGAAAGGTTTATAATTGGAAGCAAGAAGTTTAGGCTCTTCCTTAGGAGGAAGTAAAAACAAGGACAGGCTCTTACTAGATTAGCTAGATCTGGGGAGCAAAGTTACAGCTGCGACTGCAAGTGTCACTGCAGCCAGCTATGCCTGCCCAGAAGGCCGGGCACTCAGCCTGCTGGGGAGACAGAACTTGGAAGTGGCCGGCCACAGCAACTGTTGGGGACTGTAGTCACGGCCGTAACTTTGCTCCCTGGCAGAATGGTAAGCATATAATAGGTCACCCGAATGAGGGAAACAGCGGGCACCGGATCCAGGCCGCAGCCTGGAGACCGCTAAGCTAGGTAACCCAGTTGGTAGGATTAAAGAGAAACTATCCAGTTATGCAAAACAATACTTTATTAATAAAGTTCTGTAAAAAGAAAAGCAAAATTTACACTGAAAGCAATGTTCAAAGTTATTCCTGGAAACCCAACCACATGATTCAATACTGTTATAAAGGCCTTCAAAAAGAGAAGAACTGTTGAAAATAAAGGCATTGTTCATATGTTACATGAAACAAAAGCTCCAACTCAAAAGGCTAAAAAAATCCATACACACATTAAAAGATCTGTACATCAGTGACTTCTATCATTCCATGCTGTGAGTAGCACCAGAAAGAAATTTAGTGAAAGGTACTGGCACATGAAGGCTAGCTACAAATCCAAAATCAGGCACAGGACTGGCCAGCTTCTGCTTGCAGTTTCATCTCGTCTTTTCTCAAAGGAAATGCATCAATGAGAGCAAAAACCTCTGCAGGAGTAGCTGGGAAAGGATATCGTTCCTTGTCCACACCATGTTTATCAACCACCACCATGTTGAAGTTGTAATGGGGAATTTGCAGCAGCAACCTTGGAAATCAAAGAGAAAACCAGGTTTGTAACAGCCTTGGGGAAGAGTTTGTTAATAAATGTTACAGTTCATGGCTTATCTTCCCTGCCCATTGCAACTATAATTGTGTAAGACCCTCACAATAGCATATCTTGCCAGTGTTAGAGAAGGAACATTCATTGCCCTTTAGCTGTCGAAAAGGCAATGAGAGATTCCGAACCACTTTCCAAATGTGCACAGCCGAAGGCATCTAGACATAAACGTACAATTTGACCACATGTCTGGTTTTTCAGCCACAGTGGAAACACAAGTGTCACAAATTCAAAATGACAGCTGCTGCAACAGAAGCAGACAGCAGATCCCTCACAAGTTATCAAGTTACGCTGATAAAAAATAACCAGGAAAATAAAGAAAGCTGTGCAAGCTTTTGTCCAAAAAGCATTGTTTACTTTTTCCATAAGGGAGCATGTTAACATTTTGTTTCTACGTTCTGGAAGCCTGTAAATTCATATCTTGTCATAAATGTCCTGGGCGGGCAGTCTGCATCTCCTCTCAAGCTTCCCCTTTACGGCCCCAAGTACAACTGTTAAAGCTTCAGCTGTGCTCCACAAATAAGGACAACACTGCTGTGAGCCCCATTCCTTTCTTATTTTTCAAACACAGTTCAGTTTAATTTCAAGACAGCCACACCCCTGTGAATAAAGAAGTCTGGGGATTTACCTATTTTTGAAAGCGAGGCAAAACTGCCACTGTGCAGAACAGGTATACTGATGTGGTAAGAGTCACGAGTTCCCACTGTATGTAAAGTGAGTGTGTGAGGGGCTTATATAAGTTAACTGGTGCAACAGATTCAGTTATGGCCTTGCAGCAGCATAGGGCCCTCATGTCTGCACCTATGATCTTGAAGGAAGCAGACAACAATCTGGTGGCAACTTAAAAAAAATTCTGTAGCTCTAGACCTATGAGTGGGGGAGTTTTACTGGTTCCCACAACTGCCAGGGAAGAAGTGAGTGTGAATGCACAGCCTTTACAATCTACAGAAAAATTCTTTATGTGGCTAAAACCATCACACAGTAAGGGGTATGGAAAAGATCCTGTGCCTCAGTATAAGAAATCACAATTGTATCATCACAGTAGAGTGCACTTTTTCTAGTTCACTTCACTGCAGCTATCAATTATTTACATTATCTTTGGCTGAATATCATTTTTGAAGTTGTGCAGAACTGACAGCACAGCACAAAGAAGGGGGGGAAGAATAAAGTGTTCAAAATTTTATTTTACCTGAGTTGCAAAGCTAGGTTAGGAGGCATCAGTTTTAATCCTATTCTTCCCAATAGTGTTGGAAAGACTCCAACCAACTCAATCACGGTAACATGTCGAAGATCTAAGCCACACTGTGCTGGCTAAAATGGTAAAGGTAAGAATTGGAGATACACGTCAATCTACACAATAGTGCAACTACACAACAGAACTTTTGCTTAATATTAGTGTAATATAATCTAACATCAATCTGAGGAACAAACAAGGAATAATAATATGTATGTTTGCAATACTCTCTGAGTCAGGGAGGCTGGGTGCATTATAGTGCATTTGCTAGGCCAGCACAAGGGACTTGTGCCAGCCTAACTCCAGGTTAGGATTGCACAGTATGTGAGTGATTCTCTCCCACTGGCTACACTCCCACTGGCTATGGATTGGACAAGAGAAGCACAAAGTTCAATAATTGGAAGAGAACAGAGCAACATAAGAATCTTGGCTTTTGTGTTTGTTTGTTTTTTGGAATGTTCTGGTTTATAAAGAACATGGATAGAGAGAATTGAAGTATGCCAGCTCTCTCCACCTCTTCTTCAAAAAGTGTAGCTGCAGCAAGAGTCCTTTCATTATTAACACAGACGCCAAGTTGGAGAGACCCTGAACGGCAAATAACTTTCAGTCATGTCTCAGTTATAAACAGCAATGTGGGCAGCTACTTCTACACAAGTTCTCAGGAGCCTTTATTTTTCTTTCATTTTTGAAGGGAAGGTAAAAATGTACAATTAACCCAAAGCTAAATGAATATCACTCACCAGTTAACATAATACTTGTATTTGTAGTTGATCTATAGGCTACATTTCTATGCATGGTATGTTAAAGTTAAGGGACAAAAGCAGGGAAAAGGAGCAAAATGGCTCATCGCAGCAGTTTTGGATATAAAGTGTATCATCAAGGAGCTGTGTCTCACCTGCAACATTCCCAGCTGCAACCTGTAGAAATAACTGGCTGCAGTAGGAGTGGATATAATGAGCAGCCTCCGCTTCTCATAAAACTGGTCCAGGAGGGCCGCAGCAGTCCTCACACCAACGTTAATATTCATGGCTGAAATTATAAGAGACAACCATGATAATAAAACGAAAAGGTGCATTTTTAAACTGCATTTTAGCATGAATGGTACAAGCGTACTGCCCAAGCGAGTGTCACAAACATGCCGTTAGTCACGCCCAGCATGGGCAGTAAGGACTTACCACCCATACAGCTGCAGCAACAGACCCTACCGCCTGGAGGCAGTGACGCGGTGACCGTGGCCGGTAAGTGAACCGGCTGCCGGCATTGTGCACTTTCCAGGCGGGCTAGCGTAATGGGGTGGGGAAGGGGTGGAGTGGGAGGTGGGCCCGGCAGTGACCTTCGCCGCCAGATCCCAACCTTCACATCAGGCTGTGCGGCCCAACATGGAGGGCCTCGCCTCTGTGCTGCCCTGCACCCGTCCTGCAGGGGAAGGGGACAAAACACCCCCTTCTTCTGAGGTGCCTCCTGCGGCTGCCTGTCTGCCGCTGGATGCAGAGGTAAGCTGTTAGGCTACTGCTGCGACCATGACAGCCAGGCAGCTCGGGACTGGGAGCCAAAGTCAAAAGGCGCCATAGCAGCTAGAAATAAGTACTGAGAGTTGGAGTGTTTTCAGCTGAAGCCTAGGATTTAAATTCTAGTTCAGTTCTCGACAGCAATGAAAAATTCAATAAATGGAAGATATTCACAGCCTCATTCTGTGCGTGTTTATTTAGAAGCAAACCCCACTGATTTCTATTGGACTTCCTTCCAAGTCAGCCTGCACAGGATTACTGCCTTAGAGCTTTCCAGATAGCCAGTAAATACCGCAGAAAATCCAGTGATTACTCATTTCTTGTGAAATAGTCGAACGTCGTTCTTGAATGTTTCTGTTGCAGGGATATTATTTCCTGGCACTCAAACGTTTATGTCAATTGCAATGGGACTGCTCATTTGAGTGCAGCAGCATGAGTGAATCAAGTGCTCCCTGGATAGTGCCAATGCCATTTTTAGTGACACAACTCCTTCTAATCTGCTTGGGCTGTTTCATTAGTTTAAAAGGGCAAGTGCAAGCGGGATATATTTTAACCCAGTGGTTCCCAAAGTCTTTTGACTGGTGGATCCCTCGACATACTGGGCCATTGGCTGCAGCTCCCCATTAGGGCTACCTTTTTATACATTGTATAGGATGGTAGGTTTTTCACAAGGATTCCGGTTTCCCTGGCTGGTTCCGGGCAGCCATGGCTCACAGTCTGGGAAACACTGCTTTAACTAATTATAACCAGACAAAAGCATTCTATTCCTTTCCCACAAACAAACTAACAAAAGATCCAAATCAGAGAACATAAGATACAAATCCACCGAAATATTGTCCTGTCCTATAAACTTAACAGTCATTTACACAGGGTCCCTTGCACAGGAGCTACTTACCATGTTCATCTTATCATATTCATGTGTATAATATAAATTGTCTGACTAGATTGTCTAGCTATAAATTGTCTAACTAGCAAGGTTCTGATGGGTGGAAAAAGCCCGCACAATCCATCCCATCAACATCGCGGTTGCATTCATACATAAAATAGTGTGGAAACACATTACAGGAAGGCATTGCTGGATGAGTGTGCAATCAAGTAAAAAAGCCCCACTACATTTGTGCAGCTTTCTGTAACCTCCTCTGGATCGGGGCTACTGGAACTGATAAACAGCTTGATAGCAGCAATGTAATGAGGAACTGGAATGCCAAGGCTAACACCAGATCTGGTTCACTTATTATATTTGTTGCCTTCTTTAGTGATGAATTATAGTGGACTTGAGCTCACTAGTCATTAACATGTAACCCACTTAATCCTGCCAGACACACTGTGAGCCAAAGACCTTTAAAGTGATGAACAAGATGGACCAATCGGGATGTTTGTGCTAAGCACAATATGCATAATCCTACCTCATGTGCTGCCCTTTAAACAGGAATTATTCATTACTCACGTACGTGCGCAGGTTGGCTCTGCTCCTGACCAGCCTAAATTGTACTGGCAAACTCGTGCTGAACTTCCCTGCAGGTCGTACCCACCAATGCAGGAAAATTCACAGGTTGCACCATAATTATCACCATCACCCGAACATTTTATGTAGCCATTTTCTGGAGCATTCAGCTTTCCACAGCGCCTGACTTCAAACACAAAATGACAGGAGCATCCAGTAATTCAGTGTGTCTTCTGCTTATGCCACTAATTTATAAACAATCCTACATTTTCATCTGTCAGCCTTCAGAGATACCTGCATCTTTTGTTTTTATAATATATCCATTTACTGTAAAAAATAATAATGAACAAACAGTATGCAATTCACTGACTCACAGAACAAGAAAATGTACATCTGGACAATAGCCCTGATCTTAGACTGCACTGGCAAGGCAGAATTCGCACCCTGGAACCCTAGTTTGAAACCGAGAAGGATGCAACTAAACGTAGCCCTGTGCTTACATAGCCCCTTCCGTGGATTTCAGAATCAGCACTTACAGTACATACAGCAGAAAAGGTCCCCTAAGAGTTGTAAGAGCTGGCACAGCATTTGCTGGAGTTTACAGAGCACATAGAGGAGAGGTGGACTGATAGAGGATGTCACTTTAGACAACGCGGTGTAAGGTATTGTTTGCATTGCCACTGATAAACAGACGCACAGGACATGGTGCAAGCAGATACTTCATTTGTGTATCCGCCACTCATTGTGAATGCTTACTGTCAGGTATTCTGTATGGAAGTCATTTTTAAAAAAAACATTGCTTCCACAAATGCCAGATTGAAGGGCATTTCATTCATTCTTGGACGTGTGTCTTTCTTAGAGATATACCTTGAAAGAATTAAGACCGGAAAACAGCACCATTCATTAGTGCTTCTCCTGGACACCTCTTGGACCTCAGTCTTCAGAAATTGTGGAATCCCATTTCCCAACTCCAAAAAGGAGCTGGCTGGGCAAAAGCAGACGCACAGTTGCTTAAGATCTATATGACAAATAATATTCTCAAACCAGAAAGCATTCACGCGTATTACACTTAACCCATTACATAGTGATCTATAGTTTTGTATGTCACCTGAAATAGTACAATTGCCACAACTTCTGGAGACATCTATAGCTTCTGGCCACATGAGTAAGAAAGATTGAATAACATGTAGCACTTAATCACACGATCTATCCCTGGAGAGAAAATTATGCACAGGGTGTCCTGAAGCAACGATGGTGCTCTTGGTACCCACCCAGCCACCACCACCACCCAGCAGGGTCTGAGTTTGCTGGCTATGCCAAGCTTTTTATTCCAGGCAGCAAATAGTGTTTTTACCTTTGACTTTAATCAAAAATTTGCAAGTCCCCTTGTTCCCAGCTCTGTCAAAGACCGTGTAATGGATTTTGTGATCTCCTTCTTGAAAATGTGATCCTGGTGGCAATCCTTTCAAAATAACACTAAAACATGAAATATAATAAAGTATGTTTTGTTGCAGAGACAGGACCTTTGAAATAAATCGTTAATGCTTACACTGTATTGATCACATCTATATGGATTTATCCTCTTCCGAAGTCACCCACCAGTAGCTGTACACAACTGCACCACATATGAAAGTAAGAACCAGAAAGTATGAACCAGAACTGGTATTTTCCAGTGCCAGTACAACAGCAATGTAGCCCTGAAGAAAGGGAACAAATGTTCCCTTACCTGGAGGAGGCCTCTGTGACTAATCCCCTACTGCAGGATGCAGTGCATGCCTCATTGGCAAGTCAGCACCAGCGCTGGTAAGTTGGATAGGATTTGGCCCTTAGTATATGGAAATTACTCCATGGTATACTTTTGGTATACATGGTATACTTGCCGCCTTGGGTGCCTTCGGGCACAATAAGGCGGGGTAAAAATCCAATAATAAATAAATAAATAAATAAATAAATAAATACTAGTCTGCTGTGAGGTCTTCACTCTTGGATCATGCAGATTGCTTGTGCAACCAGACTTACTCTACCTCTCTTAAGGACATTCCAGGAACTAATAGAAAGCCCTTGGTACAGATATACTTGTGGGGTTGAATGTGCCATATATACTCATGTATAAGTAGATCTCATTCATGAGATCTCATTTTAAGTTAAGGGCACATTTTATGATAAAAATCATACCATTTGCTAAAACCTGTGGATAAGTCAAGGCTAAAACTGGGGGGGGGGGGATGACATTCTTTGAAAATGACTAACCAGTAATTGTTCTGACACAGAAACAAAAAGCCAACCAAAAACAGCCATTTCAACTTTCTTCTGAGGCAGCACAGAAATGGAACTATAAAGAAGGAAGAGGTGAAGATGCTTATGGGAATTAAAGGCTTTGTGGGGAACACAGTACAGCACTTCCAAAGCAACATCCCTCATAACGACAATTCCCATAAGCATCTTCACTTCTCTGCCTGTTTGGAGAAGAAAGCAAAATTGCTATTATTTGTTTGCTTGCTGTTTGTTGGTTGGTGCCTGAGAACAATTAAAAATGGTAAAATATTACACTTTTTTCTAAAAAAAAAAACACACCCCGCTTTCTGCTTCTTAGCCCAGTCTCCAAGCTGCTGTTAAAAGCTCTATTTACCATATTAACATGTGTATAAGTCAATCCATGTTTTCAGGGTCAATTTTCAGGTATAAATTTTCCGACGTATACAGTATATGGTATAAAATGCATCCAGCATTTGTGTGTTGACATAGTACACTAACACATTTTTACCCACTCTGTCAAAATGCCATCAGCTGTATCCCGTCCCTCTGGGGTTTCCCAGAACACTCGGGCTGTCAGTTTATTGGGCTCTGCTGTTTTCTCCTTTACACTTGGGCACTGGATTCTAGGAGGCTCCAAATCTAAACATACCAAATGTAAAGCATAATAGTTTAGCTTAACCTGTTGTTATACAGATACCACAAACACAGGACATTTACAAAGAACATGAATAATCCCGGACAAGTTCGTTATCAAGCTGCTAGTAACAATAACATAACATCACTTTAGGCAATAAAAAAAAGTGGTGAGAAAGTAAGGCTGATTTGTCCAAAATGCACCAAAATGTTTTCACAATTTCTACTCTTTTGGTGACTTTGGATATTTATGCTTTTGAAAGTTCCTCTCACTATAGAACTATAACAAGGTTACTAATTACCTTTCAAAAAGGACTCTTCAAAAAGGGATTTTTATTTTTTTAGAGTAAGTTTTTTTTCCAGCTTACTGGTGTAACGGTATAGTTAAATACCGTTTTCTTAAATGTGGTAATCTTAAAATTGCCACTATCACTCCTGTTGAATGTTAAATCTATTCATGTAAAACCTGATCCCAAACTATCTACTCCCGCATGCTAAAACGCGCACAGTTCCTGCCCCTTTTTCTTTTATCATTACGTTCAATTACCTAAAAATACAATTGGTTTTTGGAGGAAGATTATTACCGATATCAAGGCCTGGAAAATTATACTAAAATATTCCACATTCTACAACAGGGAGTGGTCTCTGTGCAAGCACACAGGTGCATGCGAGGCAGGAAGACGGGCTGGGAGATTGAGGCTTAATCCTGAGCTTGTTATCACTGGTGGTCCTCTTGTACCGCTGGCTCTGGGTGTCGCAAACATGCCATGAAGCACATTTACAGCACACACAGAGCAAGGAGAGCTGGGTCAGCGCCGTTTAGTGCTGGGTCTCAGCACCAGGAGGACAGACAGATGGCATTCTTGCACTACCAGCCAGCAGTAAGTATTCTTGGGGCACGGGGAGAGGTGGGGAGTGTGCAGAACAGGGCAGAAGATCAGGCCTGCGAGGGGGTGGGGATGGCAGCAGCCTCTGCCGCTGAATCCTAACCCCACTTCTGAGCTGGGCACCACGACATGCGTCTCCTTGGCTCTGTGCCCCTCAAATACAGGTGCATAGCTGAGGAGACCCATTGGCACCACAGCAGTGTTAGCTGGGGTAAGAGAGCAAACCTGAATAGACCCTGGCATAGCCTCAGCTGCCACAGGATCCAGTGGTCACCATTTCAGCCCCGTTGGAGCACTGAGCACCGCCAGCTTAAGGATTGGGCTGTAAGCTATTCTGAATGCAAAACGCATGAGTGGAGGCTCTTCTATCTGGACCTCTCTAAACATGTTGCATGCATTTTCCATGCAGTTGAAACTTCAACGTATTGACTATTCACTATAATCAAGGGCTGCTTCCCGTTATAGAGGCCAAAGAGCCCTGTCTCCCACCCCCAATGCTGCTACATACCATAGGCAAGGATATTTTAAGAGTGTAAAACATGTTTGCTAAGCATTGCACATTATGCTTTCACAATAGCACTTGCCAAAGTTGTAAGATATGGGCAGCGTAATTCTATACCCCCCCTTAGCACCAGCGCTGCGCTCTTGCGCCGGCCGAACGCTGTCACGAACGTGCCATAAAGCATGTCCGTGTCGGCGCTATGGCGCTCAGCCAGCGCAAGCGGCAGCACTAGGATGCTGGTGCTACCATCGGCAGCGCCGGCCGTGCACGAGTCAAATGCCGGTGTTGTTCAGTCAGCGCAGGGCTTCTGCAAGGGCGTTCCAGAGGCGTTCTGGGGGCATAACTGGGCAGTGCAGTGGGTGGAGATGGCAGTTATGACACGGTTGTGATGCAGGACGGCGATAGTGCCATATCCTAATGCCGGTACCTGGCCATGGCGGCCCCTATTTTGGCAGTGCAGATCCGAGCAGGCCCATAGGGGTGACTGGGGCTTAGGCGGGTGCAAGGGGAAAACCTCCCCTTGTCCAGCACATTGCTGCCGCCGCCTCCGAATGGGCCTTTGGATATGGCCCTGCTATGTTGGCCTTACTAGGCCAGCATAAGGTAGGATTGCACTCAAAGTAACCTAAAGGTCCAACATGTGCAGAATGGGCTGGACAACTTGTTTACAGTTTACACACACAACAAGAAGGCAACGTGAGTAGGGCAGTTGTGTGCAGGAGTCCAAATTCCCAGTGTCCAAGATATTACCCAAATGTGCTTTATGTTAATGAAGGGAAGAACAAAAGCGTTTCTGAAGAACTCAGAATATTTTTCAGATATTTTTGAATGTTATTTTAGATATATGACTATCAGAATCCCATCATCAAGCAGCAAATAACTATTGTTTCCATGTATCACTATGGATTTCTGCTACATTAAGACATTAGCTGCGCTTCCCTCCAATGAAGCTACACGAGACAGATGCATATGGATGAACGGGCCACTTCGTTGCAGCCCGCGAGCCCAAGCAGCGAGGGAGGGCAGCCTCAGGAACTTATGTTAAGGTTGTACAGACCCAAGCCAGTGCCCAGCAAGTCTTACCCCTGGTATCCCTCCCAGGTAAGCCTGGGTCATGCTCCGCTCACTATTCCCCTTCCCCCTCTCCATGTTACCGAGCTCGACAAGCCCTTTGAATTGACCAGGGAGCGATCCGTCTTCCCTTGGGATCCAAGCGGAATGGCTCCTAGAAAGCCACCTCGGCACCAGGAGAGCTCCTGGCAACGTCCCCCATGGCCAAATGCCCCAATCGGAGGCAGCATCTGCCTCTCGCAGCAAGGGGGGGGAGCAAGCCAATGTGCAAGCCATTCAGCTATATGTTGGGGCCCGGAAATGTGTTACTATAGGAACAGCTTTTCCAAGCACTCATGGATCAGTAAACTCTTCTTGCTGGACTAGAGAGCTTGAAGTCATTTTAATTGCTTAGAGACAATCACTAGACAAATACAAACCCACTTCCCGCCCTGTTAATCTGTAAAAACACAGGGAAACTGATGTTAGGAGAGTTCATTACAAATTTGAATTTCCTCAACTGAGATTTCTTCTTTACAGCAATTCAAAAAAAAAGCCACAAATATAATCTAAGCCAGACACAGAAGCAATTAAATGAATGCAAGATAATGAGCTCCAGTTTCAGTAAAGCCATCTAACATATTCACAACCATTTTTATGAAAAGTCAGAAATGGAATAGCCTATGAAAGCAAATGTGTGGTGATAAAGTGACGTGGCTAAGATCTGTGTTTTCAGTATTTGTCTTTACTTCTTGCGGAGGGAGAGATGACAGTGAACATGCATGCGTATGAAGGGATACATTTTGACAGGCCTGTGGAATAATAAGCAGCTGGTTTTAAGTCCATTGCTAAGTCATTAAAAAATTTTTTTCTCCCTCTTCCCCCCTCCCTCTATATATTATAATCCAGCCCTATTGATTGGATTTACATATTTTAAAAGCTCACAATAGGATAAATATACCCAAGCTCTGGTCACAGCCACCCCAAGAAAGGCAGGCTGTGCTATGGTATCCTACCCACATTGTCAAAAGGACAGGGGAGAGAACGCAAACTCTCTAGAGCTTATGTGTAAGTCTTATCTGGTGCTAAACTGATAACCTTCTTGGATACCAAGCAGAACCGGCTTTTCTCAAAGATATAGGCCCGGATGCGAGGTTTCCTGTGCTAGATAGCAGAACTTAGCATATTTGTCCTAACTAGGAAACCAGTTGCGGATCCAGCCAATGGGCCACCCAAAGGCAGAAAAGGAGGAACACTGCCCCTCCCCTGGCTCCCCACCCCCAAAGTCGCTCCGCCACACCCCCATGCCAGGCTTCATTTTGGAGTTGTATGGAGGTAAGGGAAGGCAGGCGGGCCAAACGGTGCTCACCTCTGTGAGAGTCAAGCCACCTCATTGCCGCTCTCTTCCCGCTCGATCAGCGCACCTCCTGGGGCATTTCCTTCAAAATGGTAGGACCGCCACCATAGCAAACCAAGGATGTTGCTTTGGCTGCCAACTATGGTTTGTGTTACTGTTGCCAGCAGTTTCTGGGTATCTTATGAACATGAGCCAATCAGATGTTGTACTTTCCTTTCCTCTTCAAATATAATGGTTCACTATCTGGATTCCATACCTGAAAACTGCTTGAGTACGTTTTATCCAAACTGATGAACAGACCTAACTGGCACAAAGTAGGAGTTCGGCAATCCTTACCCACACAAGAAGCTGGTCTTCCACTCCAAGCTTTGTTATCCATACACTGCACTATCTGGTCTCCTTTCAGCTGATATCCTGGTGAACAGTAATACTCGCATCTGGAGTTAAAATAGGCACCATCTGTGCATTTGAATCCTCCATTAGGTGGCATAGAAAGGACTGGGCAACGTTTTTCTGAGGAGAGAACACAATGCTAAAATATTATGGACGTTCAGGCCTGTTTTTATATGTAGTGAAATACACAGAAGAGGATTGGTTTGGAGAAGTAGCTTTGTGTTCTAAAGATACTTCTACACAGTCAGTATGACCACTAATTGCTCAGTTCAATTACTTGCCTATTCACAGAAAGCAATACTGCAAATGCATGGGACTACATTGGCAAGGTAAGAGCTTATACTCATCAGGAGTAGAATAATGATTCCATCATATGCTTGCCATGATTAATGACATCAATCAGTCTTGTAGATCAGTCAGCCCAATCTACACCCTAGAATGAGGCGAGGAAGATTATCCTCAGTTTGACCAATATAATATGCTTTCCAAAAGGAACAAGAGCCCTGTCTTCTTTTAAAATAATCTTCCTCTGGGACGTAGTAGTATCCAATCACATTGATTATCCTTTAAAAAACGCATTGTAGAATGTTATCAGCACATTGGCTGATAAACCCCAAGGTCTGAAGAATCAAGTTTTGAAACTGAAAATAAGACAAAATGAGACAAAACATGACTAGTTCCAGAAGGGATTGTTCTTAGCAGTCCTTTGCCAATGGGATTGGCTAGCTGGAAGGGTGGGTTGAAAGGAAGCATCACCTGTCAGCCTACCGGATTGTTACTGATGGTACCCCACTCTCATTTTAGACCCAGCCCAGGTAGGTGAGGGGGAGGATTGGCAGCAGTGATCCAGTGAGCAGGTGAGGCATCCTCCTTTTCCCCTGCTCTCACCCCAGCTCAAGTAAGTGGCAGGAATAATGAAATTGGGAGAAGCAGGTGGTGGTGGTGGTACACATGCACACAGCGTGTGTGTCAGTCAAAGGAAGTGCACAGGAAACCTGCCAAGGCTGATTTTCTACACATTGACATGGGAGTATATCAGCGGTATGCTCATTCCGCCAGTAGACTTGCCTCTGGGGCAGCATACATACTATGAGGCGCTCCAGCTGGCAGAGAGTCCTTCCAGTACCAATACTGGTAGGTTGGTGGCAGGGTGAGCAGTGGAAATAACAGGGCAAGGAGAGGGGTACAAACAAGTGTCTGAGTGGGAAGGGGGATAATGGGAGGCAGAACAGGGGATGGAGGGTGCATTTACCAATGGTTCTTGCTTGTGCCAGCATTTTAGCCCAGATCTTCCTCCCCCCCTTCCTTAATCACCTTGATTCTCCACTACCAAAGTGGCTGGCACAAATCCAAGGAAACCACCAATGGGGTGGTGGAGCCTTAAGACCTCTGAATTGCCCACCAAGAGATGCAGCCGGTGTTCCACTGTTACTGCTGCATTGTGGGGAGGGTTTAGTTAGAATTCGGCTGCTATATGCTTTTTTCTTTTTAATAAAAAGAAAAGGCAATAAAATGTCAGCAAACCCAATAGAGAGCTAAGTTTTCAATATAGATACAATGCACTTGGCAGTGTGGATCAATCTGCATAGAAAGTTATTTGTTGTCCGCTTCCGCTGGCAAGCCTTGTTGGTACTCTTATTATTGGTTCCAGAGATATGCTGGTTTGTAGCCTGCTTTAATCTGGGGCATGAGAATTGTGATGCGTGGAGCATCTTACCTTGGGCCGTCCGTAGCAATTTCCATGTGCAAGTCATGCGATAGATAATACTAATGTAATGAAGTGTTTCAATGCATACCGTTTCAAAAAATGGACAAGAAAGTATAGAAAAACTGGAGTACCACTTTCACAAGCCATTATTTATATCTTTTTTCCAGGGGGGTGTCTTTTCCACACTGGCCCCGCCCCCCAAGCCTCTTGAGCCTGACCGGAACATGGCTGCAATCAGGTCCAGAGGCTTTCTGAGCATTGCTCCGGTCACCCTTTGGAGGTTTAAAGGGCCCCCCAAACCCCCAGATTCCAGCATCCAAAGATTTTGGTATCCATGGGGGTTCCAGGAATGGAAACCTGGATAATGCAGGCCTACTGTAAATGCAAATTCTTGAAAAATGCCTGGCTGGAAACAAGTCTTAGTAAAGTTCGAGTCACTCACGTCTGCACATCACTTTCCCAGACCAGCGTTTGTTTGACTGACAAATCAGCTCCTGAGGACCATGCAGTTCATAACCTTTCTGACAGCGAACATCACATTTTGTCCCCAAGACATTTTTGTAATATCCTCCATAAGGGCTTCTGCAACTTGCATAACCGTATTTCACCTTGATAGGAGAACACCATGGTGTATCTGGTAAGAGAAATGGAAACAGCCAAATATAAGCAGAAGAAGGAATTAAAAATACACAGTAATTTAAACTACAACAATGGATTCAGACTGGAGTCCATCAGGAAGAAAAATTCTAATACCCAGAGAGATGCACTGTACGCAGATCATAAGAAACTCTTCCAGGGGTTGGGGATCAAAGGTAGTTTCTTTCAAAGTATTACAAAATTATATTCTGTATTACAATTTGTATCTAAATCTTGATCCATAGAACTAAAAGGCACTGATGGCAGAGAGAGGGTGACTGTCCCTTAATTCCCTGCTTGTGGATTAAGTCTGCCACCATGTGGACACCCAGAATGATTAGAAATTTTAATATCCAAGAGAGGAACTACACTTTTCTTTCCAAAAAGGAAACCATAAAAGCAAATTTATATCAAACAAGAATATTTATTGTATACATTTTTGTGTGTATATGGCCTAAACTTTACTCCTCTTAACTCTTATTTTGCAAAATTATATTTCCTGTAGAACAATAAATTGTTCATAATAAAGTGAACAATAAACTCTCAGCTCTTGTTGCAGTCTCTGGGTTGTTAACCCAAAATATGTGCCAAAGTAAGCTTGATTTTTTAAACCTAGACTCTGCCCTTAAGCCTACGATCCTTACATTTTCTGGGTGTTTTTTTTTTAAATGAAGTTTTTTTTGGATGCCGAGTGCTGTGCCCAATTACCAATAATAGCAGTTATTACAACAACAAATACTGACTAACTATTAGCTACAGTACTATCATCAATAATGGACTCGTACCCATTTAGGGCAAGGCATGTGGCAATAATGCATGGAACTTGTGTCAATGAAGCCTTGCCACAAATAGAGCATTCAAATAGAGGGAGAGGAAGGGACAGGAGTGCATAAGACACAACGTATCGATTTATATTGTGGTGCTAAGTCTGCAACAAAAATTTACCTATGGAGAACCCACATTGCTGGATTACTACTTAAACTGGGTGCTCAAGCACTAAACATGGTGCAAAGGGTGGGGAGGAAAGGGGAGAGCAAGATGGATGACAGGAGAAAAGAAACTTGAGGATATTCTTCTAAGATCTGCTGAGAGGTGAGAGAAGATGTTGACAGGGGTTCTGTGTGTGAATGTCCCAGCCAAATAATGGCTGAAATGCTGTAGTGTTTGGTTAGTGGAATTCACTCTGCAAAATGTTTGCACTTGCAGTGTAATACTTACCATTCTGTCTACAACCATAGTAACACATTACAGACACTGGAAGCAACCACGGCTGTACTGATCAAGGGACACTAAAGCTCCCATTCAGTAAAGAACAAATATGAATTACTACCCACTGTCCAGATAGGCAAAGGTGTCAAGATGGGCAGCGTGACCTGGAATGCCAAGTGAAACCATCTTGGGTCTGCCACTTCTGTGCTACCAAAAGACCTTACTGTGCTCTTTGCAAAAGGTCATCAAACCTGGATGGGAAGGACTTCCTGTTTTATTTACAGCAAGTGTACATTAAAAAATAGATGTAAAATTATGAATAAATTTATTTATGTGAATAAACTTAAAAGTGCTTAGCTTCTGTTTTGACAACAGCATACAAGCAAGGGGATGATTTGCTTTTCACTTGAATGGGAAGCAGAATATTGCAGCTTGCATTGGAGAGAGGTGGTGGCAAAAGACACTGGCACCCCCTCGGACCCCTTGTAATCTTCCATTGAAGCAATCCACATCAACAGGCCCTGGATATATCCCATTTTTCTGACCTTCTGAGAGCTCAGACGAATTGTATATACTCTGAAACATTTAAATTAGGTTTTACTGTTCAGCACAATATTTCTGTTATGTATAGAATGCTACATTCAACTACCTGGGGGCGAAAAGAACAAACATTACAGGAAGATAGTCAGTCTTTGGAGGACACAAGATGAAATGCAACTCTGGAAACCACATGACAGGGTTGGATCCAAAGATGCCCTTACACAAGTGGAAATCACCAACTCACAGAAAGGCCATTTTACACCACATGCCTAGAGTGTTTCACAAGAAAAAAACCACTAAATCCAAATATGTTCTTCCATCAGACAACCTCTTGCAGAAGGAAAATAACTGTTTTAGAACCTATCTATTGATTATAGAACTGCACAAAATATTGTGCAACCTTGGACAGAAAAGCTCTAGCAACTACTTTCCTTACAGTTCTTTGGCTCCAAACCCAATATCCTAAGGGGGAAAACATACTCTTGGCCTCCTATACATGTCTTCTCCAACATATTTGCAAATTGCTCAATTTAAATCCAATGAACATTAAAAAAATTACATGTCTTTTATGAAGACATAAAATGGGAACAAAGCATGTCTAATTCTTAGAAATTCTGCCTATGAGACGGAAGTTCTCTGAATTGAGCTCTAAGCACTGAATGCGGATAACAAGGGCACAAATAGTACTCATGTCTGGACCTAAGTCTAGGACTGTTCTGAAAATGGCACTGTTATGCTTTCACAAGGGGTAGACGTTTTATACACCTCTTTTTGGTCCAATTCTACTCTGGCTCCTTAGCATCTCAACTGAAAAGTGCTTGTGAATGTGTTCACTAGAACAATTAAATACAAATATAATATTGAATAGCTAATTTGTTCGACCTTCCTTCAGGTCGTCAATATAGGACTCTGCACACCAAAACATCCAGGCACAAAAATAGTTTTTCCTCTGTGCCATTAAACTGTTGAATTTGTAATTATGCTGGACTTGGAGTCTGAGGCAGTGTTTTATTCTGAATAATGCCCTTATTTGTTTTGTGTATTTATTGTTCATTATGTATGTGTAGTATTGTATGTATAATTTCAGGCATGGTTTATATACTTGGCCAATAAAATTACCCAGTCAATCAATCAATCAATCAATCAATCAATCAATCAATCAATCAATCAATCTCTCTCTCTCTCTCTCATTCCACTACACATTTCCAAATGGGTCCATTACAAGAAGTGAATTGGGGTGACGGAAGAAAACAGAAGAAAACTGTGGCTACATGTGAAAAACAATGAAAGCATGCCCCGGTATCCACTGTTCCCGACTCCCCCATCAATATCTGAAACTGGATATTTGGTACATCTTTTTGAATATAGGGGAACATTAAACAAATATATTTTACCTTATTATAGCAAAAACACTGATGTTCCCCTATCTGTTTAATAAGCATCCCAGTATCCATAGTGTCCATGGATAACTGAAACCATGGATACTGAATTAGTGGATATTGGGGCACAACTGTATAACACATTAGAATTCTGAGTGACTGCAGTATAGCTAATCTGAAACAAATATTTAATTTTACAAGGCTTATGACGCTTTACCAAGCATGTTTGATGAGAACAAATGTGGCCTGGTGTTATGCGGTGTTGCCCGATTACCAAACAGTGGTTTGTCAACTAGGAACACTTTTAATCCCTTCCACCTCCTCTCCTGCACATGTATTACCCCATCTCTTTCCTTTTCAGAGATATCTATTTGCACCAATGCTTTCGCCACACATAGTTGGCCCAAACCACACTTTACAAATTTGCTTTTGAATGTATTTTGTTGCCAACTATGGTTAGCAAAAATATCAGCGCCGACATGGCACTAACCGTAGTGATCCAAAAAATTAAGAGTGGAAAATGATGATATAAGAGGAGGAAAAAATCAGGAAGAACACACAAACCTGCCATAGTCTGACAATCAGACAGCATAACCATCTGCACTAGGCCACTGTTAAAAATTGGTGTTCAGAACAAAGACAGACAGCACTGAAATTCTATGGAATCTGCAACATCCAAAGGGTAAATGAGCTTTGAAAGTTTCCAAGCATTGATTTGGATTCAGGGAGCCACTTATGAACACCCAGTCTTCTTTCTTTCAAGTAGCAGAACCCCATGCCATATCTAACCCTGCTTTCATACATAATACAAACTTCTCTCCGTTTCAAAAAAAGGCAGGATAATGTGGGAGGCTGCTGTTCAGTAAACACAAATCCAAATTCTCTTGGACAAATGGAACTAGTCATGTACTGATTTGGACCCAAGTAATTTTGGGTAAACCATTTGTCTAAAAACAGTAAAAAAGGAAAAAGTAAAGTTGTCTTTCATAAATTATCTCACGCAGTTGGCAGCGCCACTGAGAGCTGGCATTGGGCCCGGGCAAGATGCCCGATTGCCCCCCTTCCCCAACCACACTTATCCCCACCACTCTCTTACAGCCTTATTTTGAGTAAGTTCTATTGCGTTTTTCTTCTACCTCATTAAAGTCATCCTTGTTTTTTCTTCTAATAATGATGCAGGGGCATCCAAGCACTGGCTTTCACTATCTCCCACATTATTATGTGATAATTTTGAAACAAAGCCCAGGAAAATTTGTGTGCCTGGCCTTTTTTTTTTCCTGTGCTCCAGACTTATTTGTACTCCATACTATTACGTTCACTTTCAAACAATGCCAAAAGACAAGTAGACTTGATCCAATGCCATCTGTCCTTCTCCTAAGCAGGACCAGCCCACAAACGACACAATTCACATTGAGTGGTAGATTGCAGGGTGGAGCAAAAAGCTTGGGAAGTCTTTAAACCTGTATCTGCTGCTGCCGTTCCCTCCAGCCTGCTGGGAATAGAGCTACTCCAATTCACTTCCCATTTGGGTTTAGAAATGCCTGCCTATGTAAACCGCCTTGAATAAAGTCAAAAGAGCAATTTAATGACCTAGAAAGGCGGTATATAAATACTATTATTAATTAATTATTATTATTATTATTGCTTTTAGATAACTGAAGCCAATTGGGAGAAAGCAATCCAGCCTCATAGCCTCTTACTTCAGTCTTTCCTTTTTACTCTTTCCTTCAGTTCAATTCCTTTTTACTCTAAGGGACATGACAAGGAAGGAGTGAGGTAAGAGGATAGGGAGTGGGTCACTGAGTCTAGCACCACCATGTGTGCACCCCCATCTGAAAAACCCACACAGAAGGCAGCAATCCACTTCCCTACCACCTTCTTCATGTGGTACTTTCATATAAAACAGGAAGCGTGAATTGCTTCCAGCGCATCCTACATTTCCAATTTTATTCAAAGAGGTTGCACCAGCTAAGTAACAGAAAAGTAAATCACTGCCTTCTCTGTGGGCTTCTTGGCAGCTCACCTCCTCAGAGATAAAGAACAGAGGGTCCTTAATTTTCTGTGCTTCAGGGCAGGCCTGCAAGTATGATCTTGCATTTAAAAGTTGTTTTTAAATATATACATCCAGAAAGCTACTTGGATGGATTTTGACTGGGCACTTGAAGAACCTCCAGTTGTGATGGAAAGAGTAGCAAGAGGCTTGGCAATTAGGATTAATTCTGAATATTTATGAACAGTTAGTTGTCAGTAACTGAAGAAACAAAACACTTTGTCAAGTCTTTTATAGTATTTTAGTAGCTTTTCCTTACCCGGTGTTGCCCGGGTATTTATTTATCCCAAGCTTCTATTAGACACGAAAAGGAATGAATTCTACCAATCAGCTCAGCAACTCCGAAAACTATGGATTCGACACTAATATCAGGCGTTTTCAATCATTTTTACATGGCACCCGCTTCCCACCCCCACCTCTAGGGGTGCTAGAGGTGTTGTACCCCCACAGTATTTGTTGCCAGATCGTAAGGCATATGTGTACCAAGTTTGGTGTAAAATGCTCCAGGCGTTCCAGCAGGTCATTGTGGACATTTTATTTTGCAGCCCTTCACCCCCCCCCCCCCCGCCGACGGGGGCCGAATCTGGACTCAAACGGCATTGGGAGCATCACCATTTGTCTCGGTGACCTTGAAAACTATGGATTCAACACTAATATCGTTTCACTCCAGGTGTTCCAGCAGGGCATGGCAGACATTTTGTTTCGCACCTATTCTCACCCCCCCCCACACACACACTGAGGGGGGCCGAACCGGGACAAACGGCATCGGGGGCATCGCCGCTCGCCTCGGTGACCCCGGAAACTACTGATTCGATGCCGATATTGGCCGTTTTCTATCGTTTTTACGTGTCACCCCCTGTGCACCCCCACCCCTGGGGGTGCTAGGGGGGCTGACCCCCGCAGTGTGTATTGCCAGGCCTCAAGGCATGTGTGTGCCGCGTTTGGTCACGTCGCTCCAGACGTTCCAGCAGGGCATGGTGGACATTTTGTTTCGCACCCCTTCTCACCCACCATGCCGAGGGGGCCCCCAAACCCAGACTCCAACGGCATCAGGAGTGTCACCGCTCATCCCAACAACCCCAGAAACTACAGATTCTACGCCGATTTTGGCAATTTTCGACCGTTTTCACGTGGGGCCTCCCACGTACCCCCACCCCCAGGGGCGCTAGGGGGGCCTGACCCCCGCAGCATGTGTTGCCAGGCCGCAAGGCATGCGCGTGCCGAGTTTGGTGCGTGTTGCTCCAGGCGTTCCAGCAGGGCATGGCAGACATTTTGTTTTGCACCCCTTCACGCCCCCCCACGCTGAGGGGGGGCCAAACCCAGACTCCAACGGCATTGGAAGTGTCGCCGCTCATCCCGGCGACCCTGGAAACTACAGATTCGACGCCAATTTTTGCCATTTTTGACCATTTTCACACGCCCCCCCCATGTATCCCCACACATGGGGGCACTAGGGGGCGTGACCCCCCACAGCATTTGTCGCCAGGCTGGAAGGCATGCACGTGCCGAGTTTGGTGCACGTCGCTCCAGGCGTTGCGGAGCCTATGCGGAATACACACACACACACACACACACACACACACACACGTTCTTCCTTATATATATAGATTATTTAAGGGCTGAAGTGGATTTCTAGCTGGACATATATTATCTCAAGTTGCCTTGCCTCAACTATTGCTATTATTAACAACATGTGTTTAATATGGTTTTTTCCCCCTTCCTGCTCTTTATATTGATTCTCTTGTGAATTAAGAGGCCTGTTGTGAATTAAGAGGCTAAAGTTAAAGTATACAGTTAGCTTTATAATTCAAAATACGCACCAAAAATAGGATGCAAGGGAGCTAATTCTTGTTCAACAGAAGTGTTTTCAATGAACCAGGACACAATCCTAACCAATTTTCCAGCATTGACATAGCTGTGCCAATGGGGCCTGTAAGGCATCCTGCAGTGGAGGCCTCCTCAAGGTAAGGGAGTTTTGTTCCCTTGCCTCAGAGCTACATTGCTTGGTGTTGGAAAATTGGTTAGGATTGCAAGTACTCAAGTACCTCAAGTACTGTTTATGTACTGTTGATCTATCAGGAAGTTGATAACATGCTTTCACTCAAGGAAGCATTTGCTTCCTTACATTCTGCTTTTGGAAATCAATTACACATTTCAATAAAAATTTCAAGTTCTAGAGTCATGAAGATATGTGCAAATTTTCAATGCTTCAAAATTGTTATTTTGTACTGCATTTGCATTTGTGCACCACTTCCAATTACAGTTACTTACTGATTCCAGATATCTCCCTGGTACTGAGAGGCTGGAAACCAAGTCAATTCCATACTCTAGTCCTGTACCATAAGAAGTGTGCCAGAGTTTCATTTTTCATTACAGGGGAAGAGAATACCCTGAAATAATTCCATTGTCCCAATTTCCCTAAAACAGTTATCTTTGCCCTCCTGGTACAAAAAAGTGGGTGACCCTAGCACTTTGCAAAAAAATGCAGAAGAATACTTTCATCTCTCTATACAGATAAAATTCTGAAGACTTGGTGGAGGCAGGTTTTTTAACCCCAACCTCTTACAAACACTGATCAAATGCAACTAAGGTACAAAACAGCGCCAACTGAATATTCATATGAGAGTATTCATATTCATTTGAATATTCACATTTATTTGTTTTCACAAAATCAGATTTCCAATTCATATAACATTAGTATCATAATACTATTATCAGTAGCCCCATTGCTTAAGATAATCAGGGCAATGTACCCTATACTTAAACCTATTTCCAACTGCTGGAATGACAGTAAATTCGCCATTGCCAAGTTCAAATAGTTCTCTCTGCAGATTTATGCACTGGGTGCTTGTCATCCCACCCACCATCATGGCGGGGGTGAGATCAGGTGGCCACTTTGCAACTCCTTAACCTTCTGGACATCATCCAATTTTTCTGGAGCCATAAAAGTTTAGCACTGGAGTTGCTACTTGCAGAGATAGTATGCAGATTGAGAATTAGGTGTCAAGGCATGGCACCGAACTCTCCTCATTTCCAGAACTGACCCCAATTCTGCAGATCTTGCGCAACCCAGGTCTGAATGCGGGTGAGCTTAATGAATCCAGACAAGATTGAAGCAATTAAAGACTTCTCCTTTTTGAATCATGCTAAATAGTTACACGCCTACATATTTGCCTGTTTTGTGCACAGCTGTACAACTCAAACAAGTGGGAGTGAATGTGTTGAAAAGACCTCTCAGACTGCTGAATAGGTAGTTATGAACAAGATAAGGAAACACAGGAAAAAATTTTGAGTGTGAAGAATTTTTCATCTGTAAACATGTATACAATCATATTATGTCAAGTACCAGTTATTATTCTTGTAACATACAATAGCAACAGAGTGCAAATTGTGATGAGGCATGGTATTGCAGATAGACTGCACATGTTATGCATAGCATATAATTCAACAAGCAAGCAAATGTTGGCCAATACAGACATACCCTAAGGATTCACGCTCCAAGCAGGAAAAGAAAAAAGCTCTCTTGGCAACAGGTGATCCTCATTAGCATATAAGCAAAGCATTCACCTTTATATTTATTGTGCGCATACACATCTTCATCATCTTCTAGGGGTGAGTATCCCGAACCTACAATACAAAATAAGAGAAACAACTGCAGCAAGAAAGGAAATAACACCTTTGAAAAGTATAAGAAAAAGCTCATGCAAAGATGAGCAAAAGCAGAATTAGGATGCAATGACCTCCTAGGGCAAGGCAAGTTGCATAAGCCTTCAAGTACTTGATTTACAGTGAAATCAGTATATAGTGGAAATGGAAACAAACTGTGGATACTGAAAAATAATTTAAGTTTAGTTGTTGTCCAATAAATCCAGTCAAAGGAGGATATGATTCATTCTGTAGATAACATCCATTACAAAAGAAGGACTTATGTAAGTCTCAAGAGAGATGCATCAGCCATCATAGCAACCAGCTGCAGAGGCAGGATTCAGATGCAACTACCATTCTAGATACAAGTGCAGATGTGATTCAACTCAGAGTGAAATCCTAACCTGGAGTTAGGCTGGCACAGTTAGGCCAGCAAAGTCTGGCCGGCACAAGGGCCACCGTAACGTGTGTTTGGACCACTCTTGGAGTCAGAGAGGCCAGCACACAGACGTGCACCATCCTCCCCGACTCCAAGAGTGGTCCAAACGTGTATTACAGTTGCCTGTGTGCTGGTTAAACTTTGCTGGCCTAACTGTGCTGGCCTAACTCCAGGTTAGGACTGCACTCTCAATCATGGTATTCAGTATATTCTATGCACCTACAATGATGATTGCATCCTGTAAACCACATACAATTCCAGCCCATCAAAGCATCTTTACTGACGATAAAGACTATAAAACTTACCAGAATGGAGCTAGAACACCATGACGTGACCAGAAGTCATCTGAATTGTATGTTACTTTTCAATGCCTTAAAACAAACACCCGACACAAAAAAATGGATTCACAGACTTTCATTTTAACCAGCAAGAATAATTGACTGGTAGAAGCAATCCTTCCAGGATTGGGCCCCATGGGTGCAAGATTGTGATGCACTAAGGTATAAAACACTTTCATATTTATCACTTTGGGCTGTAATGGTGATCCTTGTTGGACTGAGTCCGTTCATGAAGTCACATTGACATACTATACTCAGCTATGAGAAGGGTGGGCTATTAGCATCAACACTTTCATTGAAGAGTGTATACTTACAGTGACTTTAATGCAATATCATATCAGCACCAGTTGCTGCACACAAAGTTCCATGAATTCAGGCTACTATTTTATCCCACAAATACAGATCACCCACAAAACCTTTTCAAAGTACTGTATATTTGTAGGAAATCTGAAGCTCCTAAAAATTAGCACACATTCCACAATGAAACCAGAAATAGTGGAGAAGTTGCCCAGAAGACACTAGCGCTCCAAAACCATTATGTCTCTGCAATATGTAGCCACAGAAGAGTGTTGGGCACATTTGAAAACCAACTCTCAATTCTTGCCAGCCAACAACTAGGTTCCACCAGCCTATATGCAGGTAGGCAAGGGAACCCCAGCAAACAAGTCAATCAGTGGGTTCCCTGAGAGCAAGTCGTTTGCACTAAACATGGCAGCAAATCACATAGCCTTACCTCAGAATTGTCCTGAGCAATTTAAAATGTAACTTTAATCTGATTAACAAGCTCTTTGTACTTAACTGTGCAAAGGCATCACAATACTGCTGTTTTCTTTCAATTTTTACTCTAAGATGTACGATGAACAAAAGTATAACACTTATCTAAGATTTCCCATAAAATCTGTAATATGTTTAATCCTTCCATGCTCATTTCTGACAAAACCCCAACAACCAAAAGCCTTCTATTCATTTAACTTGTTACACCTGCAATCAACGAGATTCAGCTGGTTTAGATTGAAGTGTATATGTGCTACCTTTCCATTGGTCTGATGCACATCTCTCCATTTTCATCATATGCCAGGCTCACTACATAACCATTCACATTACAGACAAGACAATCGTGAGGCTAATATGGTGCATATTTAACAATATGGTTTGTTGAAAACAGGCATGTCCCGGTATCTGCTGGGGTTCTGTTCTGAACCCCACCGTGAATGCCTGAAACTGTGGATACTGGGGATGTCTTTTTAAAGTGGTTTTGCTGCAACAAGAGATTTGTTTAACGTTGCCTATCTTTTTAATAGGCATCCCAGTATCCATGGTATCTGTGGATATCTGATAACATGGATACCAAACATGGATACCAAATCAGTGCAGGGCACACCTGTATTCTATTATTGCATTTTTCATTATTTAAAGGAAACATGTTGTTGTTGTTGAGTCACTAAGTCGTGTCCGACTCTTCGCGACCCCAGAAAGGAAACATACCTCTCCCTTAAACACAGCTGTCATCACTGTCCCTAAGTTCTATCACCTGAAGTTACGTTCCTTACAACAGTACTGTATAGGGATAGGAAACTGGAAATTATAATCTTCAAGCTACTGCTATAACAATACTAAGAAACAGAGATGGGAGTTTCTTATGTTTGCCAATTTTAGAAAGGCTATATGAGTATTCTTGTCCTTTAATGTTCAGTTTCTCAAGTTCTATAGCTTTAAAAGTGCATAAATTAGACAGATACAGGAGGAGGGAACACTACTGTGTCACCACTGACTGAGATACACATGCTAACCATATTTCACATAGCAGTCATGATAATAATGGGCATCTGGATGTGTGTAAGTGCGTGTGTGGCAGAGGGAGGATTATATTTTCCTAGTTATGCGGTTTGAGTGTGGCAACTATGCAATTTTCCTTGCAACAAAAGCACTAGCTTGAAAAAAGGTACTGGATCATATGCAACAAATGAGTAATGTATCATTTATGTGTAGAAAGTTCTAATACAGCACTTTAGAAAAGAACATTCCTTTATTTCACAGAAGCCCATTTATCCCAGAACTAGTTGTGACAGAGAAATATTCCCTTTGTTACATTGAGTCATGACTTGGACTTCCAGAGTCAACTGCCTTTATTAATGTTGTTAGCCCATTTTCCTAGTGTTCTTGTTACTTTCTTTAAACCTGCTGATGTCTGCACATTGACATGTCAACAACTCAATGGTAGAATTCTCTAAGCTAAGTAGGATTTTAAAGCACGTGGTGTTATATCGGACTTAAATAGCAGTCTCTAAAGGTCTTGAAGATGTTACTAAGGAAATTTTTGCCTTGCTTTGTCTTCTGCTTCTTGGCAGAATTCTGAAACTTGACTCTGAAAAGAGAGTTTAACCAAACATATCATTTTGAATAATTTTCCAAATAATTAGATAGATGAGTCATCTTTGAGAAGTGTGAGCGATCAAAGACAAGCAGTCTGGCGTACAAGACTGGAAGAATATGCTCTTTCAGTGGGTTTAAAAAATAAAATAAAATACCAAGAATTAAATTCAGTTTCTTCTATGGGATCACTACAGCATTTACACTAGACCAGTGGTTCTCAAAACTTTTAGTACCAGGACTAAAAGGTTGGGGCTCACCTAGGATTAAACTGACTAGCAGGGAAGGAGAAAGTATGGAAACATTCCCTTTCCACTAACCAACCCCATTGAGCAACCTCACTTGATTGAACTGACATGCACTGGCAACGGTCAAATTCATCTCCATGTGGGTTCTTGTACAGGCATGGCCATGCCCCCCATAAGGCCCTATTTGGTATGCCACCCCATATCAACTGTGCTACAAAACAAAAACTGTGTGCACTCTGTGATAAACACAGCTACACGGAAAAGGAATGATTCTAATTCCATTAACATTTACATGAACTAACGAAAAGAAGCTGTGACTTATCTCCTTGCACTCTAAAAATGGTTTCATGTATTACAGATTCCTTACACAGATGCATTTTCACGCAGAATATCAGTGTGAGACCTGGCCTTCAGTTCACCTGTCTCCAAACCTGAAATGAAATGGATTTTAAAAACACACACACAATTCCCTAGAATCCTTTATCCTGCACCTAACGATATACATATGAAATTACTTTGGAAAAAATCTGTTCCCTGCTATATAGCACTCCCAAGTCATGTGTCTCTGTATACTTCATGCAGGTGTTATTTCAAGAATAAAAAGGGAATTCCATAGGAAGAAAATCCCCAAAGGCTGCAAGTAAATTACTTTGCTATGTCAAGGTGTTCTTGAGAAAGCTCCCACTGTTTTGGAAATTACAGGTTTTAACTTGCTTTTAAGATACTTTACTTTTATAGAACATATCTTTCAAGTTGACAGAATTAAACTGCAATTTAAATACAGAGCCCAATACCACGCAGAATGCCTCAAAATAGGTTGGGGTGGGAGGAATGAGTGATTAATCAATTCCCCGGTAAGAGACTGTGTTCAGACACAGGGAAGAATTATTCTTATCAGGTTTCCTGGGAACTGCCTAGTACGAATGCACAAGGTGCAATCCAGAACTAACTTTCACAATGAACATACTTCTACATCTGCCTCATTAATAAGAAAATTGAAACGGTTGATAAAGTGAAACTGATGCTAGAAAGTGTGGAAACCACTGGCCTGTCTAATTACAGTATAGTCAAATTTCTCCACCTCCACCAGCCAATGTTGTCATATAGGGGCAGGAAAATGCAACATGTAGGGACATTAGGATATGTGCTAAGTGCTCAAAAGCTGCCTCCTGTGCCTTACAATGAGTAATTCCACCCTCAGTGTAACTGCAAGTCCCATTTGAGTAAGTTGTAAGCACTGTCATTTGAAAGACAAAAGGACCGTATTCCTAAAATATCATCTGCACATCAAAACTATTAGTTTAGTGTAAATATTTTTTTTCAACCACAAAAATATTAGGATAGGAAACTCCTCTCCACAAATAGCATATCATAGTTGTTGTTTTTAGATTACAGTTTATAGACCTAGTCAAAGCACGACACTTGAAGGAATATTACCTAGTTACAGGTGTGTGATTGCCAGCAAAAGGATGAAAGGAAGCCAAGTGACTTGTAGTTCTCAAGGAAGTCTTCCAAAATGTAAGCTTGATCTTGGCATTAGTTCTCCTTGAGAAATTATTTCAAGTCTATTTTTAGCACTCTGGCACACACCAGTAGCCTGAGAATCCATTCACAACATCAAAAGTAGCCAAATGGAAAATGTGCATTGTTCAGCATTAGCCCTTCATTACATAAAGCACTTGAAATAGCTACGCTGCTTGTACATTACATTTGGAGCCAGACTATTTCAAAATACATCTTTGGAAGATTGTAAACAGATGAGACAATTACTATTAAGGGTATACAGTTGGTCCTCCGTATCCACAGGGTCAGGACCAGCGGATCTGACCCAACACGGGTCCCAACACACATCAGGAGTACTCACCTGTACCTCCTGGATGCATATTGAGGTCCTCTGGTCTCCACCTGCAGATTCCATTATCCATAGGGAGTCCAGAAATGGATCCTCTCTGTATCCCGAGGTCTGACAGTACAAACTTTCCTGTTTCTTCCCACTTACATTTCTGCCTTTCCAAACAAGTCAGCACAATTTTGCAGATTTTCTCTATTGTTCATCATCTCTCAAAGCACAGACTAAACGTCTGTATCATGATAGAATATTGCTCATCACTTCTATAGTTTAACATGAAAGATGTTAGAAGTCCTCAGCTTCATAAAGTCATTTTACAAGAAAGCTTGTCAAATATTGGCCCAATAGCACAGTATTCTCTGCTAAATTGTCAAAGATGTGTTCACACATCCAGCCGCAGAATCTAAAGACAGAGTAGACAAATGTGGCCCACAATTTCTGATGCTGGAAAACATAGAATGTGCCATGAAAACCATTGAAACTGAAACAATTAAAAACAAATGGAAAGATGATGAGCCTCATAGGATAAAAGTGATGTTATACGAGACACTACATAGCAGAATGCCAATGTCAAATAAGATGCTTTTATATATTTGCAAATACAAGCAGGGACCTCATTGTTTGTGATGTCGTGACTGAGTCAAGTATAAACTTCAACATGTGTTTTCAGTTATGAATATAAACTGCAAATGTAATAAAGAATAAACACTGTGCACAAAAATGCCTTTTTCTTATTATTTTAAAGTATTTGCAGGTGGGTTAGACAGTTTTTTGTTTGCAAGTGACAGATGCTAGCATATTCAAGCCACTAAGTAAGGAAATTAACAAAACAAAAATTAGCTGCTTGAACAGTTACTGAACTTTTAAAACTTTTACACATATTTTTAAAAATCAAAGTAGTGAAAATGCTGCCAACATTTCAACAATTACAGTGTTTCTCAAATTGTGGGCCAGGACCCACTTGGATCCACTGAAATCAGGTGGGTCACAGAAAACTGGGAGCAGCCACCTTGGAAGCTGCAGATCTTACGCTTGCCATACTCCTTTTGTGAATGTTAACAATTTGAATTTTCAAGTGAGGGTTGGAGATGAGCATTTAATGGGAATTTTTAGAGTTAAGTGACTAATCTCCACCCAAACAATTTTGTAGCAGATGTCCACTAGTACAAGCAAGAGTGAAGGGGCAGGCACAGTAGTGCCATCTAACGGGTACGCTGGGCGGGAGGAACGGGTGAGCGGCAGCGGGGGGGGGAAGACGGCGAAACGGAACGTTACGCAACGGGCGGGCTGCTGCTCACCCGCTCCTCCCGCCCAGCGTACCCGTTAGATGACACTACTGGGCAGGCACCAAAAACATCAGCAAAAAAGGAGAACCAGCAGGACTCTTCAGATAGGTGAAGAATGAAGTGTGGGATTTACTATTCAAAATTGTGATCTCTTGGTGCCCAACGTATTTCACTGAATTGCTTTCTTCAAGAGTTCACAGCTGATCTTTGCTCAGTTCACATTCTCTCTGAAATCTGTGAGAAAAAAAAGATCATGTGTGAAGCAGTCAAATATAAGACTGTTCTAAAATGGAGCTCATGCGCAGCACCTCTTTTCTAAGGAGGAAAGATAATAGTACAAAAATATTATTCTAAGCCTAAGGTATGTTTTCTAATTTAGCTCCAAGACAGGAGACAGCAACAATTTCTCAACAAAATTGGAAAATCAGTGCCAAAAGATGGGGAAAGAAATCCTGAGTTGCTAGTTTGTACCATATTTTCCAAAAGGGTTAATCTTTGTGGTAAAATCAGAGAAGAGACAGACTGACTAACACTAACTCATGCATTCCGCATTGGCTACACTTGAATGAGTCTTTCATGAATCCTTTTGTACAACTGATTGCTGTAGAAAACGAAAGCTAGTATACTGAACCATAACATTCTTAAAGTGCATCTCTGAATAGTCCTATTCCAGACAGCAAACAGAAGAAGTTAGCCAAAGTTTGCTTGAACTTTAAAGAATCCTGCAATTCCTGTCCTGAGAAAGAGAAGTTAATACCTTTTTTCCTCCCTAGTGTATTTTTGTTTAAAAAAAACCAAAAACATATCCATCAATACATACTATGTAAACTGCTTTGTGATGAAATGTGTTGAAATGCGGTACATAAATATTTGTAACACCAACACTCTTAACACACACAGGCACAAAAAAATTACTCCAAACCTCAAAGCTTTTCAAATCTGACTAACAAATGCACTTTGAATCTAAAGATTTGACAAATTCTTCAGTTAGAATACTACTATTACACCACTGAAGACCACTCCACTGATATTTACTGTTAGTCATTAAGGTGCAAAATACATTGGAAAAAAGCATGAAGATCTGATCAAAATAGCCCAATCTTATGGGCTTCAGCCACCTGAAAAATTCACACTCCACTGGTGGAAGCTGAGACTCTCGTCGGTTTTGCTACCTTTTCTGAAGCTATCACTAGCCCGTGCAAAATCAGTCACACTGTATCTAGTGCGAGAAGGGGCGAAAGATTGGGAGGTTTCAGCAGGGAGGCCAGTATGTGTTCATGTGCTGGCCTCCCCAACTCAAGATTAGTTGTGAACATGCTTTACGGCATATTCGCAACACTCTCAGCCTGGCATAAGGGACTTATGTCTGAGTGCAGCATTAGGATTGTGCTATGAAACAACCACAGAAACTTCAAAAAGAGCTGTTGTGATTATGGCAATACAGGTGGATCCTCTTTATCTTAAAGATAAAAGGCAGAAGATTTAGCCGAGAGGGTTAATGCCTCCGTCTGCCCGAAGATAACAGCTGAAGATCTGAAGGTCGTGAGCTCGAGACTACCGGAAGGCCGGTGACACGCGAGTAGCGCGTCGCCGCCTTTGCCCCACCACCCCGGGAGCAGAGGAGGCTGGGGCGCGTTGGGCCTGCCGGCCGGGGGGCAGGGTGGGTGAGGCGTTGCACGCGCACCCGTCTCGCCCCGCTCACTTTGCTCCAGCCGGCGAAACCCGCCCTCCCTCCCCGATTATCAGTCTGAGCAGAGCTGGTCGCTCAGGGGCCGGGTAGGAATTTTGGGGGGGGTCACCGGATTGGCTGTTGGGGGCCCCCTTTTTCGCCTACCCCAGACTGGTTTCGTTGGGATGGGGGGTTTAAATAGTTGGTCACTTTATAGGCAAGCAAAGTGCGGGTCAGGGTAGGTAGGGTCATTTGGTGTCCACCTGAGGCAGCACGGGCTGGGCTGGCCAGGCGGCTCGCACGCAGCAACACTGGCCGGTGGGTTGCTAGGCTGGCTCAGCCCGGGCGTGCAATGGCTGCCCTAAGGCGCGGCCGGGGGTGAGCCGGTGCAGCCAGCTGCCTCGCCCTTAGGGGCGGCGATGACGGTTCGGGCTGGTACCCTCCAACCCGTAACTAGAGCCAGGTGGGACGCCCGTCGGTCATCCAGACCAACCGGGGAGGCAGACGGTTAGAGCTGTTTCCCCACCAGGACCCGCACTGAGTTGAAAGCCCTGCTGTTTATTGTTGTAAAGTTATTTAATAAAGTGGCCCTTAGTACCATAGCCCTGTCTCTTGTGCTTATTTCGGGGTTGGCGGGTAAGTCTCTGTGAGCAGCAGACCTTGCAAACTGCGGCTGATTAAAAGCTGAGTTCCAGCTGCCTCGTGGGAGGAGGAGTGTGCTGAAGTCAGCTGCGTCTCTGATGGGAGCAGGGAAGCCTCTTATCAGCCAGCAGAAGACAGACGGGTGGCTAAGAAAGAAGGCTAAATCCAGAAAGAAAGATCTGTATGAGTGTTGTTCTTGAAAGATAGAACATTTCTGTAAATTGTAAAAACCTTCGGGTTTGTGAATAAAAGTCTGCCTATGTAAACCGCCTTGAGTTACAGTCATTAGAGAAATCTAGTGATCTTAAGAAAGGTGGTATATAAATTCATGTATTATTATTATTATTATCATCATCATCATCATCATCATCATCATCATCTAAGGGTTCAGAACCTGCAGTAAATGGTCTCACCTGACCTCCCAGATGCAAGTTTCGAAATGAAGTTTTCCGTATCCACAGGGGGGCCAGGAACAAAAATCCCAAGGATACTGAGGTCCTTGCATGCAACCAGATGCACATGTAGCTCCAGTTCATATGCCATTTCTTCAATTGGAATGCAGATAAGTATTTTATATAGAGGAATCTTTGCAGAACTAGCAAAAGAATTCTATTGCTCCCTGTATCTTCCAAGGCCCTGTGCCCAGGCCACACGGCTTCCTTGGACCTGCACCCACGATTATGCAGGCACAGATCCAAGGAATCCATAGGGAAGGCTCCTCCCCTGGTATAATGGCCTCCCAAGCTGCACTGGATACAGCGCAGGCCTGCCTGTTCCAGCGCCGTTTAGGAATGTGCCCTTATTAACATCAGCAAAAATCAAGCCAGTCTCAAATCTATGTCCAACCAACTCTTAACACGGACTCATACTATGCTATTTCTGGAGCCTCATTAGGAAGACAAATTAGATACATTAGCCACCAAAACCTTACCAACCTTCCAAACAACAGCTGCTATGCCTAAAACTGTGACTCAAGCACTTTTCTTGAGCTAACATCTAGCCTGCCTCACTGTCCTTGGGGCAAAGAACCAGCACTCTTCCATATGTAAGGGAACAAACTTCATGCTTATAAATGAACACACATACAGGAATTTTCCAAAAGGATCAAGAACAAGAGTGGGCAATATCTTCTGGAGGATCATTTTTGCTCTCCCCACTTCCTACCAGATGCTCTTTGAAGAACTATTTCCACAGTGGTCTCCAAGAACCACTTCCCATTTTCACTCTGGAAGAATATGAAGCAACTATTGTTTTATTGTCAGCCTGGATCAGTAGAATAATTTAAGTCAAAACAAGAGTAAGGACTAAGGACATAGTAAAAAGGTAAGCCCAGTTGAAATGAAGTCTTCCAGCAAAAAAAAACAATTATCCCTTCAAAGGAAGCATGGAATAAGGAAAGCAGCTGAGAGCTCCAGCAAAAGCTAGCCTCAGGGAACACACACACACACACACACACACACAGAGGGAGGGAGGGAGGGAGGGGAGAGAGAGAGATCAACCTGGTTATTACAGTGCAGGGATCACAACAGTGCATTCAGCCTCAACAGTTCTCTCAATTGCCTATTTTTCACATTTTAGTACCACCCTTCCTCCAGTTTCCTCAGGGTTCCTTCCCTCCTTTTCTCCTTGCAACAACTCAATGGGCTAGGTTAGGGTGAGAGTGACCTGACCAAGATCATCCCAATAGCTTCATGACTGAGCAAGGATTTGGATCTTCTAGGTCTAAGTCCAACACCAGAACTCCTACACCATCTTAGCTCTCTCTCTTAGCTTGAAACGGTACATGTGTATTCAACAGAAGTACGAATAGCCACAGCTATGTACATGAGAGTAGTGAGGAGCAATCTGAGGCAAGTGAGAAGATCGTACCTCATCTTGGTCACCATGGCCATCTTTCTAGGTCAGAGGAAACAGATGTTGCACTACTGCACTGACCTTTTATATCTGGGTTAGGAAACATGTGTAAGTGAAATACCCGCTGGACTACTGTCTTCTTGACCAAAAAGCAGGTTCTATTGCATTTACCTCTTTGTTGTGTGGTGCAGGTAGCTTTGATTTAACTTTCTGCAATATAGGAAGAGTATCTTAATGATTTCTTGGGGTGTGCCGGGGCAAGAGAGTTCTGGTGCTCCTTAATCTCTTGGTAAGGCTTATATTCTTATAAGCCTTACCAAGAGTAAGAGTAAGAGTATACCCGTACTCTTAGATCATCTGGAGGGGCCCTTTTGACTGTGCCGCCACCAGGAGAAGTGAGAGGGGTGGTGGCCAGGAAGAGGGCCTTCTCGGTGGTGGCCCCCCAACTTTGGAATACCCTCCCCTTAGAATTGAGAACTGCTCCCTCTCTGTTAACATTCCGGCGGGGGCTGAAGACCTTTTTATTTCAAAAAGCTTTTAATTGTTGACGGGTCTGGCGGGCTGGCTGGTTTATTATATTTTATGATCCACTGGGTTTGTTGCTTTTAAATTGTACTGTTGGTGGTTTTAATTGTTTTATTGTATTGTTTTTTATATTGTTTTTGAAGTGTTTTTAATGTTAGTTTTTATATTTTGTAAAGCCGCCTTGAGCGCCTTTAGGCAAATAAGGCGGGGTATAAATCTAATAAATAAATAAATAAAAGGAAAAAACCCAATACTGGATGACAGCAATTTCATGCACATGCATATACAAAAACCCTCTAATAGCACTAGTAATAGTACAACATATACACACACAAACCATCTAATAATACTAATTACTGTGAGACATCAATTCTAAGAAAGAAAAGTGTAGGCAGAGGGGTTTCTATCACATGTTAATTTAAGAGTGTATCAAATTCTATTGTCTTTAGCAGTCTGGGTGAGTTGGAACGTAAGTCTAAATAAACAGCGTTACGAAACAGTACAAATCTGTTTCCCAGCATCTTTGTATTGGCCAGAAGGTAGCTGCATCATGCCAATAAAATGCAAACCCTGGCTTACGATTGCATTTAACTGGCTTGCTTTACAACCCCCAGCAGACAACATAACCAATAGTTAAATGTGCTTGTGGATCCAAACATAGTGTTCATCCATTAAGCACAATTAAGTAGTAGTAGAACCCTCAAATTTCAACATGAATATACATTTCTGCTTACTGAATCTCTCTTTTGAAGTTTTATTCCAGGAAAAACGTCACCCACACCTCAATTGGTAATGCACAATTGCTTTTGAAAGCCTTTTTTTCTTGCATATTTTGAAGTTGTACTAATCCACACTCACACAGCAAAGTGCAACTTTTTAAAGTATGCAGAACTGCAGGTTTAGAAATGAAACCAGTTTCAGTGGTAAACATTATACTGGTATCTGGAAGTGTGATACTCGCACTACTAACTTCCTTCCACTACAAGGCAACTGTGTTTTAGTAGCCCAGTAAGATATGCCTAGAATTGGGCTATGTGAAAGTTCCAACATATGCTCAGCTTTTTTGTCCCTGTGTTTTTCTGAAACAAAGAAAAGTTTTCTGAAACTGAAAAAAAGAATTCTCAAGAGAGCACTGGACAGGGAGCCGAGTCTGCACTGACCTTTCATGTGACTAAATTTCACATGAATCATATAGAGTAGAGTTATTCAAACTATGGGTCGGGACCCACTTGGTGGGTTGCAACATGATGTCAGGTGGGTCGTGGAAAGCTGGGAGCAGCCATCTTGGAAACTGCAGACCTAACTCTTGTTATATTCCTTTTGTGAGAGTGTTAACAGGTTAAATTTTTAAGGTTGTGTGTTTTTTTTTAATTGGTTTTAGTTCACCGTTTTTAACATAATATTTTGTTCTAATCTTGTTTTGTCAGGGATATTTTATGGTTGTACAATTGCTGCAGCCCAAGAATGCCAATTTGCATTTCAGGAGTGTCATTTTATTATGTTACAATGGCAGCATTTCCTGCTTGATATCACTTCTAGCTATGACATCACTTCCGGGTTAATAACATCACTTCCAGTGGGTCCAGACACGAGTGCCATTCTAAAAAGTGGGTCCTGGTCTAAAAAGTTTGAATACCACTGATACAGAGGGTAAACTTAACCAAGTCAACTTTGTAGAAGGAGATTCCCCTGGTACAGTGATACCCAAACTGTGAGCTGTGGTTCCCTGGGGAGCCACAGAAACCAGCCAGGGGAGCCAAGTAATCCTCTCTAAACACCTGCCACCCTATATAATGTAGAAGATTGTAGCCCTAATGGGGAGCTGTGGCCAATGGCCCAGTAGGTCAAGGGAACCACCAGTTAAAAAAAATTGGGAAGCATCCCACTAGGGATGTCATCCTGAGCTCTTTTAAAAAGTGAGATGTGGATGCTGGTATCATTGATTCCCTCTTATCTCACACTTATGGTATCTTACATTCAAAGTGGACAATTTAGCAAATCCTGTGCATTCAAGCACTAGCCACAGCACCAACATTCCATTTCTGGACTTCAGCCAACAAATACGTATTTTAAAAAGACATTTTTGTATGTTACAAATAATGTTACAATACTTTAAAAATAATCTTCAAAAATGCTGATACTTCCAACTGAGAACTGCAGTTACTGGACAGCTTTTCACTAACCTTAAATTGCAACTCAGGGCACAATCCTAAATTGAGTTAGGCCGGCATAAACTAAGCCAGCAAAGTTTGGCCAGCACAAGTCATGGTAAAGTATGTTTGGACCACTGTCGGAGTCAGAGAGGCCGGCACACAGACGTGAGCCATCCTCCCTTACTCCGAGAGTGATCCAAACACGCTTTATGGTGGCCCTTGTGCTGGCCAAACACTGCTGGCTTAGTTTATGCCGGCCTAACTCCAGTTTAGGACTGCACTCTCAGCTGGGTGTAAGCTTCACCAAACTCAATGGGTCTTGCTTTTGAGTAGTCATGTGTAGTATTGTGCTGTCAGAAGAAATGGTTAGACAGTGAACTGATATCAACTGTCTTGTAAATAAAAGTGTTTAAACATGGAAGCAGGAGTAAATGCTAGTGTCCATCTTATTTGAGTAAATGCATTTGTCAAATGGAAAAAAACAAAACTGCACAGAAGACACTTTAGCCATATTTTCAACAAAGCTAGTTGGAATGCTGGAAGCCAAAAATCATTGCCTAGGTTGGCAACAGAATAGATGAGGGTGAACAAACTGAAGCTCAATCCAGACAAGAGGGAAATATTAATGATGGGATGTTTGATTGATCAAAAAGTTGGGAGTTCCCCTATGCACTCCTCCTAGAGCAGCAATTTTCAACCACTGTGCTGTAGCACATTGGTGTGCCACAAATGGTCCGCAGGTATGTCATGGAAGTTTGAAGGAGGGGAATATATTATTAGGGCAATTGGGGGGCGGAATGTGATCTGCTGGCTGGCAGCACAGTTTGCCATGTCAATTGTCAAAAAACGGACTTTAGCACCTTGTGCCACGAGATGAAGAGTTGGAAATCCCTAGCCTAAAACAGTGGTCGCCAAACCTGTGACTGCTTTGTAGCGAAAAAGTGGTGCCCTTTCGGACCGGCGCTTACCATCCCACCGTGCTGCTCACAAGCAGCCCACACAATCACTACAGAGCAATGTAGTCTGTATAGTCGTGCCTGTGGCTGCCCCAGCAGGCTTTGTGCCCAGATTTCTGATGCAGGTCCAAGGAGATCCATTAGTGACTGAGGAGCTTACAGAGGGTTCAGGGAAAATATTTTCCCTTACCTCTCCCAAGCCTCCTGATTGGCCCACCCATAGCATGCAACAGCCTGATTCAGCATAGCTGTAAGCTATGGCAGGGGAAAAGAAAGGATTTGGCTGTGACAGTGATCCATATTGTCTCCAAGCTACAGTTACATAGAAAAGACTGAAACATCTTGCTTTAGCATTCGCTTTATTGGTGGGCTACTGCAACAATGAATGAAAGCTCCACCATCAATTCTGGCCGAACCCGCCTAATACATGGTGTATTGTGTGATATATGTAGCATGGAATTTCCCCATTTGAGGGTGGAAGCTAGAATGATCTCCTAAATACAAGAAGTTTCCGAAATGCTTCTCTGTGGAAACACAGATCCCATGAGTGTGACTGCAAAGAAATGTTTTTCATATGCCGTAAGTCACACTGAGATAAAATATAAACCCTAAAATTGCAAACCTTTGGAAAAATTAGCATTTAAAAATACACATTACTAATATTAAGTCGGAACTCTTATGCACATTTACTTAAGAGTAATATCCAATTATCTCAGATCTTTCTTCTGAGTAAGAATGACTAAGAGTGCAACCCTACCTGGAGTTAGGCCGGCACAGTTAGGCCAGCAAAGTTTGGCCAGCACCAGGGCCACCACAAAGAGAGTTTGAACCACTCTTGGAGTCAGGGAGGATGGCGCACGTCTATGTATTGGCTTCCCTGATTCCGAGAGTGGTCCAAACATACTTTACGGTGTCTCTTGGGCTGGCCTAACTTTGCTGGCCTAACTGTGCCAGCCTCACTCCGGATTAGGATTGGGGCCTAAATCATTAAAAAGTAGGTAAAACAATTGTTTTTCACTTGTGTGCAAAACACATAATACTGCATTATTGGAAACAGGAGATATTGCATCAGCTTGCCATGCTCTCCCAACACTGCATTTCCTTTAAAAAGGAGCCAACCTCCAAGGGAAACAAAGAAAATCTGAAGAAACCAGTGAAGAACACCAAGACTCTTTTTACTTTATATATGCACACTTCAGCTGTTGAGAGTTATTCTAGAATAAGAAATAGCAGCAAGCTCATTTGAAAGTCAGATCAAGTCCCCAAAGAGCTGCTTCCTACAGGAGATGTGAAAGAAGAAGTTTATCGTTTGTTCCAGATTTGTACAGCGTAGCCTACATCAACAACAAACAGAAATTTCAAAGGAAACAGAAGCACCCCAACATCGAGACGCAGAAAGAAAAGAAAACTACATTGAAAGCCCACCAAAATCATCTTCCTCATCACAATCTCAGGACTTTTGCATGAACAATAAAATGTTCATAATCTAAATAACACTTAACAAGAACAGCATTTTACAATTTATCTTTGCGAACAACTCTTTTTGTTCTTTGCTTGCTTTTTACTATTTTATTATTTCTTTGATGTGTTTCTGTAAACTGTTCTGATCCTTTTGGTTTAAAGACTACATACAAATGTAATACCCACCCACCCAGCCCATGAAGCAGATCATTAGAATGCCCATTTTTGAAGATGAGAGGGAGTAACTGTCCCAAGGCCACCCAGGGAGACTGTGACTGAACAAGTATCTGAACTCAACAGCCTATAATCCACCTGATAGTGCAGGCATAAGACAAAATGTTTGGTCCAAAGGAGTAAATAAAGGACCTTATTGTAGGCTTTTCTTGTACTCATTTGATTATTCTGGTTGACTTTGCATATTTTCCAACTCCCACAAATATCCTTAAGTCAGAAGAACTAGAACTATACACAGTATTCCAGATGTGCACATCATCAATTGTGCAATAATTGGACAATTATTGGAGCAATATATCAGCAGTCTTATTTTCAATCCTTCTCCCAATGATCCCAGCATGAAATCTGACTTCTTTACACAGCTGCATATTGGGGTCAACATTTTCATTCAGCTATCCAGCACAAGCAAAACATATTTTCTGGTTTGCTCAGATGCTATCAGTGTATGTATGAAGTTGGAATTTTTTTGCCACAATGTATACTGAACCACATTTGCCATTTGGTCTACCCAGATCTGAGAACTCCTTCTAGAGCAGTGGTTCTCCAACTTCTTAGCACCAGGACTCACTTTTTACAATCTTCCCAGGACCCACCAGAAGTGATGTCATGGCCAGAAGTTGCATCATTGTGATGCCAAAGCCTGCTGCTTTTCCTGAGAATGCAGCAATGTTGGGTTATTTCTCTGTTATTTTTCCAATAGCAAAGTGAATCAGAAAGAACAAGGCCTATTTACAACCTTGACACAAGCAAAACAACAACACAGTCCTTCCACTTTCCAGTATCCCTTCTTCCCATATTTTCAATATGGCTACTCTTCAATATGGCTTCATGACCCATCTGAAATTGGCTCACGACCCACAGTTCAGGAACCACTACTCTAGAACATTTGACAATCTGCCTTGAAAATTCTAGTGCAGTGGTTCTCAAATGTTTTTGTATCGGGGCCCACTTTTTAGAACAACAACCTGGGACCCACCAAAAGTGATGTCATGACTAGAAATGCTATCATTGTGTCACCAGAGCCTGCTGCTTTCCTGAGAATGCAGCAATAAGTTGGGTTATTTCTTAGCAGAACAATCACACAGCCCTCCCTCTTTCCAGCAGCTGTAAAGTTCTTTGCCGATAACTATCAATTGGCACAACAGCAGGAAGGCCAGTTTCTCATGCACACCTGCAGATGTCAGGAAGCCCACTGGAACAGGTATGCCCAGCGCAGGAACAAGACAGGGGGAGGGTGGGGAGGGGGTGGAATGGGGAGATGGGGTGGGAGATATTGGGCCTAGGAGGAGGGCTGGTTCAATGGCGACACATGCCAAATCCAAACCCCCGGCCTGATCCATGTGCACAGAGAAAGGTAGACTTGCACTAGCAATATCGCTGGTGGAGGTCCGAGTTGCCCCACAGTGGTGCTGGGTCTTACTTCAGGGCAAGGGGACACTGAGGAGACCAGCAGCAGATGAAAATCCCTCAAAAGATGCAGCCGAAGCCACCCCAGAGCTGCTGAATCACTGTGCAGGGGTTTAGGTAGGATTGAGCTGTAAATTTACTCAAGAATCTTTTGTAAAATATTTTCTCAAATACTTTTTGAAAGTCCATGTATACAACATCAACAAGATTGCTTCCATCCATATGCCTGTTGACAATCTCACACAACTCTGTGACCTCACTAACCTTCTGTGAGGCAGGACTTACCTTTGCAAAAACCATGGTGATTCTCCTTTAGCAAGGCTTTTTCTTCGAGGATATTTGCTTAATCTGTAATCATACTTTCCACCAGTTTACCCAGTTAAACTGAACAGCCTGAAATTTCCTGGACAACTTCACCCCTGGATGGTTTCTTAAAATATCAGAGTTGCACTCCCTACCTTCCAGTCCTCTGGCATGGAAACGTAAAAGGACAATGTATATATTTTTCTTAGGCCAGCAATTTCACATTTGAGTTTCTTACAAATCCCTGGGTGGATGCCGTCTGGACACAGCAATTTCTTAATTTTAATGTGTCAGCATGCTCAAGGACCTTGTCCCTTAACATTTCTAATTTAGCTCAGTTCTTCAGACTCTCTGCTGGATATCTAGGCACAGATATATCCCATGCCTTCAGTAGCAAAGACTGAGACGAAACATTCATTCGGCTTTACTGCGATCTCTATGTCCTCTTCAACCTTCCTTTTGATTTCCTCATCATCCAACATTCCAACTATTTCCCTGCTTTTGATGTATAGTATTTAAAATTTTTATTGTTAGCCTTGATGTTCTTATCCATGTGTTCCTCATATTCTTTTTTGGCATCCCTTATTGTCAGCTTACATTTCTTTTGCCAGACCTTGTGTTCCTCTTTGTTCTCCTAATATGGGCAAGAGCTCCCATTTTCTAAAGGAAGACTTGTTGCCTCTGAGAATATCCTTGACTCCACTTATGGGTCATTCCGTGTCAAATCATCACACTTAAGGGCAATTTTCTACCTCACGTTCTTAGATTTTGGCAAAACGCGGCATACTTAAAGATCTTATATAATTGTTGAAGGAATGCATATTTTTAAGTTTTTTAACTCACAGAGAAAAAATATATTTAAATCTAAAGTTTCAAAATTTTATCAAAAAATGGCAGGCTGGCAGGCTAGTTGTACCTCGGACACCGGTTGAAATACAGGGTTGGGAGTGGTCTTGTTTTAAAGTTCTTTCCATGGACTTTCATATGATATACAACACAGTGGGTTTAATAATTGTTTTAGTTTTTAAAAATTCAATTAAAAACTTTAAAATTTTCTCAAAAATGGACATTTTTAAAACTTTGGGGAAAAAAATCTCAAAATTAGTTCATACTTGTGTCTACCCCAAAAATTATTTTGGGACGATGATGGGATCATAAGATATGAGAGATCACACATGCATGTGACCAATAGAAAATAGAATTTTCAAGTTGAACTTAATTTTTTTTATCTACAACGTAAAAATTTTTTTCTTTTACAGTATTTATGAATGTTGTTCCTTTGTGTATTACTTTTCTGTTTGTTCTGTTGTGACCCATTTTATTTATTTTTAGGTGCAGTAACTTTCTATAGACAGAAAAATGCAAAATGGAACAGGGAAGATCGTATTGACCATTGGGCAACACCACCATTGCCCTTTCTCTCCACACTACTGCTCTTGGCTCAGCAAGAATACAACTTGCTTCTGCTTATTTGTTGATAAATATCAATAATATTAAGTGTTAATAATAATAATTGTCAATAATTGTTAATGCGATGTGATCATTTGAGGCAGTTGACAACGAGAAGTATGCGTTTTACAGCAGTACTTCTTTTTACTTTTTCTATAGAGATGGGAGCAGTGGTATTATGCTGCGGGAATGCTAGGCGGGACATCCGGGTGATCGACAGCCCGCCCGTCGCATTCCGCAGCGTTACGCCATCTGCGTCACGTATGCAAGCGGCGTAATTGGTTACGCAAACGGCGTAATGCTGCGGAATGAGATGGGCGGGCTGTCGATCACCCGGATGTCCCGCCCAGCGTTCCGGCAGCATAACACCACTGGGTGGGAGGAAACAGTGATAAAACAAACAAACATTGCTTTCTGCACTTCTCTTTTTTGAAAAAAGAAACCTTTTTCTTATGTTCTTATTCAATGTTCTTAAAACCTCTGAAGAGAATGATACATCAGGGTCACCATCTGAAGTACTGCAATTGTAACCTACATCCTGTCTAGTATTTGGAAAACCTGTAATTTCATCTTTTTCATCTTGCTCATTTCTTTCCTACAAATGTTACAGAATTTAGCTATCACTGGAGTTTCAGGAAAAAGGAAACATATGCATTTTGACCTGGCCTTAATCTTTCTTTGACGGCTTTTTAAATGGATTGAGGGTGCAAACCAGTTACGCTGCTGGGCTGATCCATGTGGCCTGCATTGACCCAACATGGTCACAAACATGCCATAAGGCCTGTCTGTGCTAAGCAAATGTGTGCTAGGCTGATACAGGCAGCAATGTAGGCCCATGAACCCTGCAGAAAGCGGCAGGTAAGCCGTTACTGCACTAGCCGAATTTGATGAGCAAGGGGGCTATTTGGGGTAGGGAGGAGGCAGAGGGATGGCAGTACTGTGGGCAGAGCAGTTCAGAGAGGGGGAGGAGTCCAGATCCAGCAATTATGCTGAATTCATACCCCCATCTCTGGGCTGTGCAGCCCTTATTCAAGCTGCTGCAGCTTGCTCAGACTTGTGCCTGCTATTCAGCAGGCAGAGGACTGAGCAGCCCTGTTGGGCTGCCTGGGCTTACCCTGGGACAAGGGCAGTGGTGGGGTACAGTGGGTTCGCCCAGGTTCTATAAAACCGGTTGTTAAATGGCTGGGCCCCGCCCACTCGCTTACCTTGGCTGGCTTTGGTTTTTTTTTTTGGCTCCGGCTATGATATCATAGAACCGGTTGTTAATTTATTTGAATCCCACCACTGGACAAGGGGATATTTGTACCTCCTAACTTGGTTAGGGTTCAGCACATTCCAGCTGGCCTGCCTGCCTCTGCCTAAATTAAGATTGGACTGCAAAACAATTTAAGGCCCATTTCTTACATATTATAGATACGTTTGTTGCAACCTCATTTTAAAAAGTGCCTCAAATTGCAATTCACAATTATTGACAGTAGTGATATTCATCAAAAAGAAATAGAATATCTGGTTTTATTCCATACAGCATGATAGTGCCTATTCAATTTTGCATTGTTCTGTCTACAGAAAGTTACAGCACCTAAAAATAAATGGGTCACAACAGAACAAACTGAGAAAAGTAATACACAAAGGAACATCATTCATAAATACTGTAAAAGAATTATGTTGTAGATATGTTGTTGTAGTTTTTATGTTTAAAAACTAACAAAATTATTAAACCCACTGTGTTGTATATCATACTAGCTTTTATGTACCCGGCTTCGCCCGGGTGTTTATAGGTGCCATCCCTGACCCCCCCCCCCACTCACGAGGCATACAGATGGCCCGTTTATATGTCCCATCCCTGACCCCCCCACACTCACATGTGTGCCCGGGTGTTTATATGTCCCATCCCTGACCCCCCCCCCACTCACATGTGTGCCCGGGTGTTTATATGTCCCATCCCTGCTGCTGTACTGTTTCTGTTGCTCTAGATGTAGTAGCCCTCTGTTTCATATCCTGTAGTCGTTTGTGATGCTGCTGTACTGTTTGTGTTGCTCTAGATGTAGCAGCTCTGTCTCTCTTATCGTGTAGTCTTCTGTCACGCTGCTGTACTGTTTCTGTTGCTCTAGATGTAGCAGCTCTGTGACGTAGCGTTGCAAGTCGTGTTTTTTTTTTCCTCAGGTGTTTCCTGTGTACGCTATTGTTTCATCTTTGTAGCCTTTGGTTGCACCTGCCCAATCGCCTTATGTTATACAGTGAAAGTAACCTTTCAGAGAGAGAGCAACAGCCACAGCACCTTGTGCCAACTGTCCACTGCCAAGCAGGGACCGCCCACATGTCCACAGAACACATTTCCCTGGCCCTGTATCGGTTTGCCTGTGGGAAACCTATTTGCTGCTGTTTGTCTTCCAACTGTAAAGAGTTCAGTTGCTGCCTGAAGATTCCGCATGTCATTTGCATGTCATTTGCATCTCATCATGACATCATCAGAGCCTCGGAATGCTGCGGCTCAGCCCATAGCCATCCATAGAGAACCACAAATTCGCTTTTACCCGCGCCCGTGGGGGCGCGATCCTTTCCGAAACCACGCAGCGACAGGCACCCGCGTGCCGAGTTTGGCGCGAATTGGTCCAGGCGTTGTGGAGCCTATGTGGAACATACATACACACATACATACACACATACGCTCTTCTTTATATATATAGATGAAAGCCCATGGAAAGACCTTTAAAACAAGACTACTCCCAACTTTATGTCTCAACCGGTGTCCAAGGTACAACTAGTTAAAGGATCACTAGCATGCCATTTTTTTGATAAAATTTTGAAAGTTTACTTAGCTAAAAAATTTAATATAATAAACATAGGCTGCTAAAAACTGGTAATTTTGCATTATGCCATAGGACAAGTAAGTACCCCAAATTGCATAAAAATCTAAGGAGTTCAGTCGGAAATGGTGTGATGATTTGACACGGAATGACCCTTATGAACCATGCTGACCTCCTCCTAGATGTGCACCTGTCCTACTTAGCAGTATGCAGTGGTATCCAAAATAGGACATGTTCCCTGAAAGTCAAGTGATGCACAAAATAGTGCTTCATCGTTTTCAATGAAGAAGGAAACCAGCTGGGTTTGTGCTGCCCAGTTTTGCAGCACTTTCATTTTATTCTTGAGAAGTCCCCTCTGTTGAAGTAAAATGTATCCATGTTGGACTTGCTTGGAAATTTTCTAATTACAGTTTTTATATACTGGTCTGGATAGCACTACAGTCACTATTCCTAACACCACATCATGCATTAGGTCAGTGATAGCGAACCTTTTGGGCTCGGCATGTCAAAACGTTGGAAAATGCTTAACTTGAGTCTGCTGGTGTGTCAAACCCCCCTCCAAACAAAACAGAAGCAATTCTTTATATTCATTTTTTAAAATAAAAAATACAGTTCAATCATGTGTGATTCTATGCATTATATAAAGAAACATCAAATTATTACACAAATGAAAAATGAGTAAAATAAATCCAGTTTTTGTGAGGTGTTTGTGAAACCTGGTGTGTCACCCCAAACATGGTGTGTCACCTTTGACACGTGTGTCATAGGTTCGCCATCACTGCACTAGGTCCTGGGCACCACAAAGGATTAAGTCAAGGGTCACCTCACATTGGTTCAGCAATAGGTGTCTCCAATACTACATTTAAGGGGTGGGAGGCTGGTATTTCCACCCACAATGATTTTGTAGAGAAGTCTGTTTCCCCTATACTAAGTGTTCCAGATAGTTGGATTATATCCCCTCTGACACAAAGGTAGGAATACCACCCTGTCCTTTCTATAGAGTTTATATTCTGGAATAATAGTATCCCACTGGTTCTCTCCTTTTCACAGGTTTCCATGATGTATGCTATAACTATACTTGTGCCCACATTTACACGTGCACTTGTGTCATCTATAAGCACACTAATCCCAAGGCCAGGTCCATTTGCGGATGGAATACCCGCACTAACTACTGGGGGCCCCAGATGGTTCCCCAGCCAGCGTTCTCAACGTGCCGGCGAATGGGTCGGCTCCGATTACGTGACGCAACACGTGAGGGCTGCTGACTGGAACAAGAGCTCTGACCCCAGCTGCTTTGACCCGCACGCTCACCGCCGGGTGGGAGTCCACACGCACGGGCTTTGAAAGCGCTTCTCCCGCGGTGCCCTCGAAGGCTCCCAGATGCTCTCTATGCCAGAGCACTGCAAGCCCACAAGGAGAGATGAACCTTTATTTCACCGTGCTCCCCTCAGCTGAGCAGACTAGTCGCCCACCTTAAAGCTACACTTACAGCACAATCCTATGCGTGTCTACTCAGAAGTAAGTGCCATTGTGTTCAATGGGGCTTGCTCTCAGGAAAGTGTGTATAAGATTGCAGCCTTAAGCGTTTTTTTAACTTCAAAAAGTCTGGAACTGCCTCCAGCGAGCTGCGGTCAAAGAACAGCTGCAGCCGCTTGGCTTTCCTTGACGGCTCCTGCAAGCACACCAGGAGAAGGGCTGGCGTCCTTCGCCATGAGCCCACAACCAACGCCAACGCTCCCCTCGCCTCCAGCACACCCCCTTTCCTGCCTTCTTCTCAACCCCTACCTTGGAATGCGGAGCTGAAGCGCGCGCCTACCGCCAACAGAAGGGCGAAGCCGACGGAGGCGCTCCTCATGTTCGCTCGGCTGAGGTGTCCTGCTCGAAAGTTGCCTACGCGAGAGCCGGGGGCCGGGGAGGAGACAGAGACCTACTCCGAGCCGGCTGGGGGGCTCCCCTCGGAAACTCCTCCTCCTCCTGCTTCTGGCGAACGGCGCTGGCGTTCTCCCTGCAGCCCTCCCCTATCCGCCCCCTAGCACAGGACGCCGAATGGAACTGCAGGCTGCACAAGGAGTCTGTGGTGGCCCTGCTGGGTGCCTTCAGAGCGAAGAAACACGCAGCCCTCCTCCGTCTCTGCCACCCAAGTGCATCCCGCCCACCTCTTTGGGATTCGCTTCCACGGCCAAGTAGCGGGTTTAAGTTGCTCATTAGAAGTCTTAAAAGGTTCTTTACCCCAACTCCGAACGTCCCCGCGCCGCACTACACCGTTTGCAGACTTGTTAAGGACGCGCGCGTGCTTCGGCCTCTTGTCTCAAAGAAGCTCCCCACCTTCTTTTTGGCCGCCCCGGCTCCCTCCTCTGCATCAACCGATTTGTAATCCAGACCACGCTGGTCACACAGCAGACGAAAGGAGAGACCGCAGGCTCCTTCTGCCTCTGAAAGACCGGGCCCCTGCAGGCCGAAATAAGAGAACTTTTCCAAAGAATTGGCTCTAAGTCCCGCAGCACTCGTAGAGCAAATCCTGTTATGTCTCACGTACTGCTTTCAGGGGGATGCCTTGCGACTCCCTCTGCTTCCAGCCCGACACACGTTCCAACGCAGGGCCAACAGGGAGGACAGGAGGCCGCTGCCGAGAAGGTTCAGGAAAAGTCAGAACTTGGGGTGAGCTAGCAAGAGATAGGCGAGGGCTCATCCCAGAGCACACCAGGGATTATGCAGCCCCTAAAAAGTCCCTGTTAAAAAACAAACGTTTCAAATTGATAAGACCTAACCATCACAAGTATTTCAAAAGCTCAATCCCATCTCTGCATGTCTACTCAGAAGTAAATCCCGTTATAGTTAATGGGTCTACTCCCATGTAAGTGTGGATGGAATTGCAGCCTTTGCACATATTTGTTGTCAGCCTTGCTGCCATGGGTACTCTAGGCCCTGAGAAAGTCGAAGTCTGGGCTTGCCTTTTTGGTTTCCTCTCCTGTCAGCCTGCCAGGTAAACTTTCCCTTTCAAGGCCTCAGAAAGTGCCCATGGGGAGCAGGGTGAGCCTTAGGAGCTGCGGGCAGAATTGGAAACACTTTTTGTGGGGCCCCAGGTTCACAGCCAAGGTGTGTAGAATCTTAAGAGATATAAATTAAAAATGTATTATAGACATAGATATACCTAGGTATATAATCTATAGAATGGACAGGGGTGGACCTAGTCAAAATGGCGCCCGGGGCACCCAATAGAAGTGCACCCCCACGGGAGCCCAGGTCTACCCACCAGAAGCAGCCGAGGGCAGACTTGGGCTACATGGAGTCCAGGTCTACCCATTAGAAACAGCTGCGGGTAGACCGGGGTTCCAGAGCCCAGATCTACCCATTTAGGTCAGAGCCCAGATCTACCCATTAGGTACGGCTGCAGGTAGACCTGAGCTCCCTACCCATTAGAAACAACAGCGGAGCCCAGATCTACCCATTGCTTCCAATTTGCATGGGAGATTAGCATGTGCCCCCCCCCCAGTTATACAGGCAAATTGGAAGCATTGCATGATGGTCTCTGCTCACATGTGGCTTTTTCAGACACTGACTCAGATTTTTGAAAGTGGAGACAGGGATTTCAAACTGAAGTCAGCAAACGTTAAGAACCAACTACAATCACTGTGACCTTAAAAGTTATGATTAAAGATGCCTTGGCACTGGAAAGATGTTTTGAATGGGTGGGGGAAGGTCTGCACTATGGATGCCTTCCTGACCTGTGGAGCACTGGTCTACCGTGGCTGGTCCTAATGGGCAGATCTGGGCTCTGGAGCCCAGGTCTACCTGTGCAATGTTGTGGGGCCACTGGTGCCCTCTAGACATCCCCAAGATGGCGCCCAGGGCTTGTGCCCCCCCTGGCCCTCCCTAGATCCACGACTGAGAATGGAAAGCAATCAACTTTAAAAGTGCACCTGAATTAATGGATCGGTGCTCATTTTAATATAAAATTGCATATATGAAAGCAGCCTCTGAATAAACAAAATGTGTAGATTACCTTTGAAAAGGAAATAACGTTGGGCCCACTATATCCACGATTTAAAAAACCCACTGATTTGATAATCCAGTTTCGAACCCTCCGAACCTGACCAGAGCTGTGCTCCAGTGAGAGCCCAAGGATTTTCTGAGGAGTGGGGAGGCCGCATGGTGTGTGCCTAAATCTGCCAGTTTGAATACCCACAGATTTTGTATCCGCAGAGGTTCTGGGAATGGAACCTCTGTGGATAATGAGGGCCACCTGTAATTACAAAACCATTTGTTTTAGTGACTGAAATGATTTAGTAATTTTTTTTTATTTGTACCCTCGGGCACAGGACCCAATTGAGAGCCAATAGTCCAATAGGCTTAAAGCCTCCCTGTTGGGGAGAGGCCACTCTCCACCCCGGAGATCCACCTTCTAGGCTGTTCCTCCTATTACCATGCTAGGCCTTTGAATCTTCCATAATTCTGCTGCCTAACTGGTCTCTATCTTGAAACTGTTGTCTGCATTGGCCTCAATCAGATGTTCATATCCTCCATGACTACTGGGTAGACTTGCCCCCTCTTAACACCCTTTCCTCATGTTTTCCTGCTTCTCTGCCCCACTGGGTTGGCAGCAGTTGCCTATTCCTACTGTGTGTCTACCTTCGCAAGTTCTGTGCTTGCAGGAGCACTCAACATGTCAACATCTGACCAGATGTTCCATGCAGCCCTCTTCTCAGTAATATGCTTTCCTCTCAAGCTAGCCTCAGTGTCAGTGCTGCAGCAGCCAGGCTGGAAGGGCTGCCTGTGAGAGGTTGGGCCCCTGCCAACAGGTCTATGTAGGTGTAACAGGATTGCCCAGATTCTTCTTTTGCTCCATTGTTCCCTTACTCTCTGCTTCTGACTATAGGCTCTGCAGGAGCAGGGACCAGTATATATTGTCCATAATTTCTTACAGCCCCATGTATTCCTGCTGGTACAATATAAATGAAAATTATCGGGCACTATGGCTATGGTGCTATGAAACCCAACTACAATCTCCACAGCACTCCAATGCAGAAAATATGACGTAATTGTTGTTTGCAAATTGCTGTGGTTTTTATTAATGGAAATGCAGTTTCCCCTGCAAGGGAAGTATTTACTGTGAAGAAAGATTGTTGGCTTCTCCACACCTATTACACTGATTGCATATTAAAATGCTAGCCTGGAAATTCATGCAAATAATGTTAAGTGTTATGAAATGACAGCATGACCAAAATATAAAAAGCTACTCACGATAAGAAGAAATTATCTGTGGTGAGATAAAGTGAGTCTACCTGGCAAGAAGCCTACAAATAGAAGTCAATAGAAAATAGAAGTCAAATGGATTTTTTAAAAAGTGGATGCTAGCCAAGTCTTGGAAGCTCAGGTAAAGCAGAGGGCTGGGCTCAGTTTGCAAAATATGTAAAGTGAAAAGGGGAGAAGGTGCTGTTAAAGCCTTACAATATAATGGTGAGCTCATTTGTTTGTAGGTAACTGTCCAGTCAATAGTATTACCATCATTAATATTTGAAGAAAGATACCTTTGTAACTTAAATTGTGTAGTTGTCCAGATAGTCTTTTTCCTCAACAATGAAGCCAGAGTTTCAGAAAACAATGACCCATATCTCTTGACTAAGCAATGAACCTTTATCTTTTCCTAACAGTTGCATGGCAACCAGTGATATAGTGATAAGTTTAAACAGGAAGGAGCTTGCCATGACACCACCACCCCTTCAGTCCTTCTTAATAAACTACAACTTTAAATTTATGACCATTTAAATGTCTTCATTAGAGTGTTTTCTTTTCCTGCCATTTTATTTTGAAAATTATATAGTTGGCCCACATTAACCATGGATTCAAAACCCACAGATTCCAGCATCTGTGGGTCCCCCCAAACCTGCAGGCACACCAACCTGGACTCTCCAGAGACAAGATCTTGTCTCTGGAAGGTGTTATGAGCCCTGCAGAGGCCTTACATGTCTGCCCATTTCCTCTGCAGGCCTCAGAATGATCATTACAAGCATGGTGTGCCACATGGCCCGAAATGGAGGCCCTAAAGTCTGCATTGGCAAAATAGTTGGCGCAGACTTGAGGAGGCCCTTTGCAGGCCTGAGCCTTTACCTGGGGGAACGGGACTAACATCCCTTTCTCTCGAGGTGCCTCCTATGGCTGCCATGGCACCCGTAGGATGCAGCAGTAGCCATTTTGCTATCACTGTGCCTACAGGGCCCAGGCACAATAGAATTGGGCTGTCCATCTCCTTTCTCCTCTGAAGCCTCCCAAATCCCCCCTGCTAGATACAGTGCATTCTTTTTTGTGCAGCTGTAATAGCAGCTGGGGGAAAAGACAGGATTGGGCCCTTAATATTACATGGGAAAGGCAGCTGCCTAGACATCAGCATGCCCCTAGGCAAATTAATCTTCTGCTGAGACTGATATTTCTTATCCTCTTAAGGCCCAATTCTATCCAACTTTCCAGCTCCAGTGCAGTGCAGCCCTGTTGGCACAGCTGCATGAGTCCTGGAAAGTTGGATATGATTGGGTGCCAAGATTCAGAGGCCGCACCTGAGCTGTCCTGTGGATGAGGTCACCATTCTTGCTGTGGAAAAAGCCATCTTAGCCTCAGCCCTCCCATTATATTTATTAACTCTTAATTAAATGTGTTAAATTACTTTGTTCAAGAGACATGGCACCTTTCAATACTTACGAATTTATTACTGCTTTCGAAAGTCAAATGAACCAGAAAATGAATATTTTATATAACCATTCTTCTGGTTGTTTTGCTGAATCAAGTAAAGAAAGTAATTACAATGTTTATTTATAGTTATTGATTCAAAAGATAAATCTGTTTAGGAAAAATTATAAAATGCCTTAATCCAACTTCCGATGTACAAAAATATATATTTTTATTACAACACTGAGAGTTAAGGCCACAACACTTAAGTAAGACCGTGATAATCATATCTGCTGAAGTATCTAAAATTATGAATACAAATAAATACTAGAAAGTTGGTCCACAATGAAGGTAAATCAATCCCAAAAACGCTAATTTTACAGAAAGGTCCATCACAATAATCATTATGTATATGCCATTATTGTTTTCAAGTAAACTGCAGTAACTGCTTGCAATTTGCCGCTTATGACTTCACATATATGCACGCTTCATTTGCTTCAGTATTAAAGTATGACACAGGTAGAAGATGCTTTTCTGCCCTGATCTGCTGGTGGTGGTTCCTTTTGATTTTCCCTGGTCTGGTTCTCATTTTCATCTGTAGAGTGTTCTTCAGTTCTGCCTACTTGTTTTGCCTGTTCACTGTGAGGTAGTTTTTCTTGTCTGTTTTCATCACAACTGTGCGCATTCTTCTGCTTCGAGGACTTTAATCTAAAGAGAGAAAACTAAACATGCATACACAAATTTATTATTGATTAAAAACTGAGCAAAATTGAAGATAATATATACTGCTTAGAAAAAAAGGCTTTGATTCATAACAAAATGCATAAATACAAAAAGATGAATTACTCAGAATTGTCCCACTGTGTTCAGTGGGGCTTACTTCCAAGAAAGTGTACTTGGAGTGGAGTCATTAAAGTCATTTAAATGTGCACTTAACAGCAGCCAATAGAAGTAACAATTCCAATTAATGATTCTAACTCATCCTAGTATGATGTAATTGTATGATAACTGATAACAGATGTTTGTTTACAACATATAAGTAGATTGCAAAAAAAATTGCTCACAGAATAAATGGTGATGTTTACACAGCAAGGCATTCTACTTTGAGACAGAAGGGTATATTTGGTGTGTAAAACAGTGTACATTTATCCAACCAAGCAAATGATAGCCATTGTTTTACAGACAGCAAGTCTAAGTAACTTCTGCCCTACCTGGAAGGTTTCATATATATACGGATCATGAAAACGCTGCTGTGCTTTTTCACAACTCATGTTGACTCGAGTCACTTACCACAACTTGACTCACAACACAGAGCCAGTGACTCGGAAAAGTTTGTCAATATGACTCAAACTCAGTATGACTCGAGTTCCAATTCTGTGTGGGTGTGTGCATGTGGGTGGGTGCATAAACCGGCCTTCAGACTGGCAGCAGCAACAGATGTGGGGGGACATCAGGTTGAAGGTGGGGGATGGAAGATTTGTCTACATGATGCTTTGGGAGAAAACAGAAGGTGGGACAATCAGCCCAGGACACAGGGAGAGGGCTCTTGACAATCTAGTAACGGACAATTGGATGAATGGCTTAAATTTATTTCTGGACGAGGGAGGGGAAAAGGAAGCACCCAAAGGATGGGGAGAATAATTTCTTGCGATTAGACCAAACGGCTGGAGGTTTTTTTCTTAATGGGGGAAAGCACTTCCTTGTGTTACAGAAGGAACACCTTCAAACCACTCCCACACACCTACCGCTACCACTTTCCTTTTTCTGTGCATTGGACTCAAGAAAGCCATTGATTCAAGACAAGATTCATTTCTTGAAATGACTGACTCAATTTAAAACGACTAAATTTTTCAGATAGAGTTGCAACAGCTGCATGCTATCACTCATGAGTCGAGTCAATGGGTCGCTGATTCACGACTCAAGCTTAGTGACCTCATCATACACCTGCCAGGAAGTAACTTAACTTTAACCATTTTGTTAAAATTGAGAAGTTTCTGAGGGTGATGATAATTCACAGATCACACAACCAGGCCAAGAACCCCAAAGCAAATGTTTGCCTCCAAAAGCATACTTTTCAAAAATTAGCTTTTCCTATGAGGTGTGCTTTTCCTATAATGAGGTATTTGACCACTGATCTGGGGAAAACGCTATTTCTCATAGTTTGAATCCAGTTGAGCGCATGGATACTAAGGGGCAATCCTATGCCAGGGCATCACCAGTGGCCACACACTGCCCCAGTAACAGCCATTGCAAATTTGCCATAAGGTAAGTTGTGGCCACTGGGAGGGGAGAAACACCAATGGGAAGGCTGGCACTGGGCCTTGGCATTGGCCAGCAGCCCAACAGGAGCCCACATAAGTGAGTATCCTGCTGGGCAATGGGAAGGCATTTCTGGGTGGGGGGGAGGGAAAGGGGAGAAACTATGTGGGAAAGGGTGGCCTGAGGGAACAGTGGCAGAAACTGCCACTGAATCCTATTATTATTATTATTATTATTTTTTATTGAATTTATACCCTGCCTATTGCCCGAGGCACTCAAGGCGGCATTTACAACAATAAAAAATATAAAAACAGCATTAAAAACAATTTAAACAATATTAAAATACAATAAAACAAAAAATTAAACAACAAAGTTTAAAACAAGCCATGTGGATCATAAAATATAAAAGTATAACCAGCCAGCCAACCTGTCAACAGTTAAAAAGCTTTTTGAAATAAAAAGGTCTTCAGCCCCCACCGAAAAGTTAACAAAGAGGGGGCTGTTCTCAATTCGAAGGGGAGGGTATTCCAAAGTTGGGGGGCCACCACCGAAAAGGCCCTCTTCCTGGCCGCCGCCCCTCTCACTTCTCCTGGTGGCGGCACAGTCAAAAGGGCCCCCCCCAGATGATCTAAGAGTACGGGTAGGATTATATGGAAGGAGGCGGTCCCTCAAATACCCCGGACCCGAGCCGTAAAGGGCTTTAAAAGTCAAAACTAGCACCTTGAATTGGGCCCGGAACAGAACCGGCAGCCAGTGTAGCCGCCGGAGCAACGGCTCGACAGAGTCAAACCGACGTGCCCCAGCAACCACCCGAGCCGCTGCGTTCTATCCCCCCTCCCGCACCTGAAAGCCTTACATGAGCTACTTGAAACTGCACCATCAATTGAGATGGTGCAGATCTGAGTAGCCCCATAGGGGCTGCCTAGTCCCAATATGGGGTAAAGGAACCAATGTTCTGTTACCCTGAGGGGACATCCAGCTGGCTTGTTGGCCCTGTGGGATACACCGGTGGACATTTCGGTGCTGCTATACTGCAATGCCAGCAGCCAGCATAGGATTAGACTGTAGTTCTTTGCCGAGTAACTTCCTAAGCTGTAAATGCCAGCTGAACTAAATTCTCCAGTATTACTCAATGCAACCAAAATTTATCAGGAAGAAATCTTGCTGAGAAGTCCCATTACTTTCCGGAGTTTCCAGAGGCCTATCCTTGCCCGTTGACCCATCTTACAGGCCCCTGCAGGCCTTGGATACTTCAGTAAACCACTTCTGTTTTTTAGAAGGCAGTTCTGGTTTGCTCCAAAAATTGGAAGTAGCTTATGGAGGCATCCGAGGGCCATTCTGAGAGACCTGTAGAATGGGTTAGAGGTCCAGGAGAGGCCTGCAGCACCATCAGGAGCATCCTGACCCACCACAGAGGACAAAGTGTGTTGCAGAACTGCAAAGTTTGGGAGCCCCTGGTCTATGGTGCTCCCTGGTCTATGGTCTGCATCTCTGTCTGCACAGTAGTCAGTACATAGCAATTATAGCACTAGCATGCATGCTGGGAAGCATCACTATTGAATTCTTCATGCCCCATAATTTCCACCATTACAGAGAGAGATTCTCATAATCACATTTCAGCATTAAGCCTAAAATAATAAAAAAAAAAAATTATGGGAAGTTTCCCTACCCCAGAAACAAAAGATGGAAAGGAAGTTATTTATTTGATTTCCTGTACACTGTCTTCTTTTTATTAAATTATATTGGATTAAATTTCCATTTCTTACCCTTTTTGTCTTCTCCATTAATCTTCCAGATGTTCTGTTATCATAACCATCTGTAGCTGCTTCTGAAGAATGGTTCGTGGCATGTACCTCGGGATTCTCACTCCCTAAAAACAACATATTAGCCATGGATTTTAGAAACCCTTCTTTCAATTATTTTAGTCACAACGCTAAAGCCACAAGCCCTTTAGCCTACATGTGTAGGTTAACACATGTGATAGTTAAACTGAAACTGCACAACCAAACCTCAAAAATTTTAGTTATATTTAGATCATATCTATTTTTACTTTTGTATTGGATTCCAGATGCTTTTGATAAATGGGTTTAATACTGATGGGCATGTAAAATGTTTTGACTAAAAATCTCACAGACAACAGAATGTACAGTATGCAAGGAAAATATGGAACTAGGAATACAATTTAGAAAATTTGAGAAGATCCACTCTGAGAACTAGATTCAAAGCCCTCAAAGGACAGATCAAGAAAGCAGAATTCCTTCTTCTCCCAGTCCCTCCGATTCAAGGATGATGGGCTTATTTTATGTTTATATTCCATTACTGCGTTCCACTTTTGTTTTTACCTACAAACCTAAAAAGAGCCACCAATATATTTCTTTCATTACTACAAGCACCTAAAATGACAACTGGTAGACTATTCTACAATATTGCTTTTTTAACATTTGAAAAATTACAACAATGTAGAAAAAGACAAGATCCAAAACAGCTCTACAATATTTAGAGAAAGTTTCCTGCAGCTAATCTGGAATTTTATGTAGTTAATATAGTTGGCATTAACAATGTTTTGTCTGTCTTTCTAGTTTAAAATTGGCAGGGTTGTTTTTCTAGCTGACACAAAACAGATGACAGCGTGGCAAGGGTAGAGTGGCATGTGGCTCTTCAATAGCCACTGTAAAATTAAGGGCACACTGGAGTCACTCTAGGGGAAAACAAATGTCTGGCAATCTTATCCATCAAGGACTTTGTTCTTTAATGCATTCAAAATACCAATTTACTATAACAATGAAAATAAAATGAAAGTAAAAGGGAAGAACCTAAAGGAGATAGCTCATAAAGACTACTAATGGAGGTGGAAAGAAGAAACCTGCATAAGCTCACAGAACTATCAGTCAACACAGATACAAAACTGGATCAATTGACACAAGGCATGAAAGAACATACACAGAAAGTATATCAGACATTACATAAGATACATAATGAAAGACGTTCCCATGCAGGAATCAAAACTTCCTACATTGTTATATTCCATCATAACAGAAAACACCATAGCATGTTAACACTGATGAATAAAAGCTATACCATGACCATGATGCTGACTGATATCTTCAGTTGCTAAGACTTCAGCTTCTTGCTTCAGGAAATCTAACGGAAACAGGTGGTGTCAATCACTATACAAATTTGCAACTAGAACTGGACAGCATTTACTGCATTTTAAATGACAATATTGAGCTAGGTAGTCCAACTCAGTAAAAGACAGCTTCATAATTTCATTTGAAACTATTCCCTGTATTAACAAGGATGACAAATTATCTTAAAAGCTAGATTGTACAATTTATATTTGGCAAACCTGCCAAGAATCCAAGATTCAACTGGCACTTGTTAGCCACAGCTTTTTATTAATAATATTTAACATTTATATTGTGCTTTCTGAGGACAAAGCACTTAACACAAATTACCTAGACATTGTTCTTAAAACAACTTGTAAAGTATTACTATCCCCAACTGGGGATGTGAGGGGAAGAGAGCAACTTGCCTACGGCCACCTACTGAGTTCATGGCAGAGGTGAGATTCAAACCAAGAAAGTTCACTGTACAACACCAACTTTCATTTAGTGTAGAATCTGCCACTAAATTTGTATTTATATCAATTTGTGATACCATAATGAACATCAGCTGAAGGGACGCATAAAGGATTTCAGCTAATGATATCTGAAAGTTGCCATCTGAAAGTTGTCTGAATGTGTCAACACTTAGAACACAACACATTATTTGATGGGCAATGTCTGCAGTTGAACTGGAGCCACATGAGCCCTGGTGACTGTGGTTAAGGTATCAGTTACAGATCCAGGAAAAGATAAAGATTCTCTTAGGAAAGTGGACTGCTTCTCTGAACACAAGCCTACAGTGTTTTTAGAAACAAAACTGTATGAGTTAGAAATTGAAAGGGAGAAATTGAAACCTTGTTGGGTTATGTCACCTTCTGGAGCAGCCTCTTCTTTCTAGAAATCAAGAATACAAGAAACGATAACGCTTCATATAAAAACCATATAAAATATTTAATTGTGGCATTTTTTAAAATTCAAAAGGAATAAAGTTTACCGCAATTTGTTAAGTGTCGCATTATTTAAGTTGCAATCCTAAAGAGAAGGTCTCATTGAACTCCAAAGAATTTACTTCTCTGAAAACGTGCTTAGAATTGCACAGCGCATTTCAAATCCACAAATTTATATACAGCCAATTGTTCATTACTACAGGAAATTACTGTACTAATTAAAGTGGAAAATGCCATATTAACAAATGTTTTCAAATAAATTGAAACCAAGATGGATCCTATGACAAAAATCTATTCTAGACCTCTTTGATAGCACCTGTGTTGCTTCATCAGCATATTACAGCAAGTCCCGACTTACATAAGCCTTGACTCGTGTAATTTTGATGTTATGTAAGCCTGACGCAGGCCTCTGATCAGAATGCAGCCAGTATGCTCCACATTTCCTTCTATATTTGAAGAGCATGTGCAGAGGAATGGACCGGTAGGAGAATGGCTCAGTCCATGGAGGACTGAAGGGAGGCAGGGGATGCTGCTCCCCCCTCTTCTGCCACCAATGCCAATGCTCACTGTACTTAACATGAGTCAGATACATGTAGAAGCAGCAGCAGCAGCAGCAATATGCTCCTCCTGTGTCTCTCACTCCCCTCTTTGCTCCAGTGCGGTGTGAACTGGGATTCTGACTTGCCTAACAATCACATTATTGCAGGTTCTTTGAAAACCTTATATTGGTCGAGGAGTACCTGGATTGCAAATTAATGCAAATCTATAGATCATCTCTGGATTGTGATTAACTAGGTGATGTTAGATAACACAGCCATACCACTAGGTGATGTTAGATAACACAGCCATACCACTGCATTCCTAAGAAATACAACCCTGAAAAGGAAAGAATTACCTCAATGGTCTCTGTAGCAAGCTGATGAGCTTCCTCATTTGCCAGTGATTTACTGCTCTGTTCCGGATGTTCTGGTACTTGATCATCATCATCATGTTTTGCTGCTGCATCTTGTTCTTCCACTTCTTCATCTATTTCCTCTTTTTCATCATAGTCTTCATCATCTTCATTTCCACCATCACTTTCTTCCTCTTCAGATGATTGTTGATCCTGTGGTATCGTTGAAAACAAATGTTTCATACGTACTGTAGAATCTTGAAAACCCAAATCAGCTGTTTTTACACTGGTCAGAAACAGATATCCAGAGCGTCACTGATTGGAACAGCAGGTGCCAAATCCCAGCTTGTAGGCCAGATCCAGTGCCCGAGCACAGCCTTCCCCCAAGTGAACGGAGCTCAATGTTCTGCAGGGCAGCCTTATATCTTCCTTGTCAACCTCCCCAGAATTTTGTGCCAAGTAGCCACGTCTGCCCGGAAATCTGGGTGCAGGGCATGCAAGCCTTTGCACACTGCCCTTTTCTTTCAATGTCTTTCCAGATGCCTAAGCACTTGCAGGTTGCATGAGAAGTAGTTGAAAAGGATCCCCCACCTCAGCAGAAAAAGAATGTCCAAAGTTAACTAGACACCTCAAATCATCTTCCTTTTATTATACACTTTATGCTCAATTGTAATAAATCAAATGATGAGGCTATTAAAGACAGAACATTTAGATGGGAGAGGGAAACACTATGGAACAAATATATAGGAAAAAGAAAGAGGAACACAAGTTTCTAGCATACACTGTACACTATGACTAGAGGTACTAAATTACCTTTGGTGTGCTGCATCCTGGAAAGCTGAGTTCTCCCCTTTATGGCCATAGCACACATGCCTAAAATTGATTCTTATGAAAAAACAACAACATTTCCTCCGAACCTCTGTCATTATTTAAGCACAAGTCTCAAAATCGCCTTCTCCCCCTCCTGCCCCCACTTCTGGATTGCATCACAAGGCCTCTTTGTGTTATTCAGGAAACCTATTAATTCACACCAAACTACTGTAGTTTGTCTTGCTTTGCCAGGAGAGACTTTTGTGTTGTGTGGCAAAGAAACTTCTCAGATGAAAGGGAGATTAATTTAAACTAATCACTGGCTTGCCCAACAATAATGCCATCCCATGACATTTGGCTGCATGAAGCAGAGCACCAAATGGTACTTCCCTCCCCTTCCTTTCTCTCCCCCCCCCATTAAAATCAAATTCCAATTCTTTCTTTAAATCTCTCTTCCTCTCTGTCTAAGAAGGGAAGAGGAAAAGTGATGTGGTGCTAATTTGCCTTCTTTTTTCTACAGGTCGTAAGTGCAGGGTGAGAGTGGGCTGCAATGCTGCCCCTGAGAACTGGCCCACTGTCCTGGAACTGACACCTGAAGCACCCTGCTGCATAGTAGGACTGGTCCTGGCTATTAATCTTTTTGCAGAGACACAGGAAAAACTACGAGACCAATATGAGCTCTCCAGAGCAGTGTTCTTCAACCTGTGGATTGTCACCCCAATGGGGCCATGAAGCCTCTTTTTGGGGGCGGGGGAGGGGGCGGGGTGCAGCAACCTTTTAAAACCAGTACAAGAGAGGGCTGGGATCCAATCTAATAATGACCCTGCATTATCAAAACTGAGTTCTTGATATAATCCTGCACAGGCTCTGCCCACTGTCTTGCTCTGCAGCTGCTACAGCAAGCCCTGCTACCTCACAGGGTTGTTGTAAAGACACAGGAGGTAGGGGAAACAGGGTGGGAAGGTGGTGGGTGGGGAGGAAGAGGGTGGATCGGTTCCTGGGAGGAGAGGGGGGCAGGATCAGTAGTGGGTCCCCATACTTTTTATTGGTGTCGTGGCATGAAAAAGGTTGAAGACCACTCCAGAGCAGCCCAGTTATCCTGAAAATCCAGGCCTCATTAGCTCTAGAGGTGCATTACCTTTTGCCACACAGTTATTGTGTGCTGAATCTCTCTAAGCATAAGCCATAACATGCACCAAGAGAGGGAATAAAAGTTCTGACAGAGGAGGCAAAGTATCAGGGAAAGTGGACTCCAAGGGAAAGGCTGGCTGACCATGGCGAATGGCACCTAGTAATTAGAATGGAAAGACTCCTTTTTGCTACCTGCTTTCCCCCTGGGGCTCTTCTGGGAAGGCTGTTTTTCCCAGATGGCCTTCCTCTGCTAAATCTCTGTAGCCTGGGAGGCTGGCATCAGATACAAATTACCAGGGTTTTTTTCCTTGTACCAACAACTGCATGGGGAGGGGAAATCTAAATAGTTTGTATTTACTGTCACCATACCAGGCTACAGAGACCAGACAGAAGGCTATCTGAAAAACCACCCTCCTAAGTGAGCACTGAACCCAGGGACTCGTATTAAAAATGAACCCACAATAGTGTCTGCAGGGTAGAGGTGTGACAAACCACTGAATTACCCATGAACATGGAGCTGGCAAAATGTAACTGGTTTATTAGAAATCGAAACAAAAAGGGAATTAAACAATATGGGAAAAGAAAAGGGAGTAGTAAAAGTACAAGCAGGCTTATGAAAAATGGCTGGAATGAAAAACATAAATACAAGTTTTTTATTAAATGAATGCAGTAACCAATGACATCCAAGAGACGGAGGTGGGATGCTATACAAACCCTCATCCCACAGTGCACCCCCAACTATTGCATCGCCTTCACTAGGGATGCAAGCTGGAGTTACTTGGCAGAAAGTAGCAAAAAGTCCTTGATCACAATCTTAGCTAGACAGTCCCTAGGTTTAAGCTACTTGGCATTGCTCAAGGAATCCCCTGTCATTGTACTCATGGGTAAGCAAGTGGGTGCTCTTCTCTGAAAATAGGTCCTGAGACTGGCCAAGAACAACACTTCCTATAAGCTGGGTAATATATAATTTTGCTCTGGTGGTGTCATCAAGTTACTTGATTAGCAGAGTGGAACCTACTATTACCCCATTCCACCCCTTGACCTAGACAGACATGTCTGGCTGAAGAATAATGGAATTTTCAAAGGCTGCTTGCAAACGATGTCCCAGCAGCTTTTTAAACTGCACAATAGCTTTTGGGGAGTTAGAAGTGTCCACGTTAGATGGTTACCAGTCTGTGGACCACAGTATGAGAAGCACTGAGATAGGACACACAATGTTATCAGTTCCTCAGCGCTGTTTTGAAGATACAGCAATCACCTAGATTCTAAAGAGACTACACTTGCGATCCCTATGCATACTTACTTGAGTATTACTGAACTCAATGAGACTTACAATCAAGTAAACCTGCACAGGATTATATTGTATGGCTGGGATGTAGAGGAGAGACAAGGGTGTAAAAGTCGCTAGCGCTTTGCTTCTCATTTTATTCATATCTGTTCCCACTGCCCAAGCTGCTTTATTTAATAGTGGTTTGCTGTTTTGGCAGTAGAATTTCTACAAAGAAAACAGCAAATAAAGTTCTGGTAGAGCATGTGAAAAAAAAAAAAGGGGGACGTGGTGGCACAGCGAGTTAATCCGCTGTCGCTGGGCTTTCGACTGCAAGGTTGGGAGTTCGAGACTACGTGACGGAGTGAGCTCCCGTTGCTTGTCCCAGCTCCTGCCAACCTAGCAGTTCGAAAGCACCTAAAATGCAAGTAGATAGATAGGAACCACTTTGGTGGGAAGGTAACGGCGTTCCGTGCGCTACGGCGTAGAATCATGCTGGCCACCATGATCGGACAAAAACGCCGGCTCACAGGCTTTGAAACGGAGATGAGCACCGCCCCCTACAGTCGGTCACGACTAGACCATTCGGTCGTGGGGAAACCTTTACCTTTACCTTTTTAGAGCATGTGACTATTCCCAGCATTTGCCTGTTCCCTCTTTAGATCTCACTGAAACAGTTTGTACAGGACAAAATAAAGGTCTGTTTTCTATGCCCCACATACATAGATATGTTCCAGACCACTTATTTCCCTTTACCATTCAAATGATCAAGAAAGGAAAGGAATTTTTTTCAAATTTCATATCAAGAACAATCCAAGTATATCAAATCTTGCAAGCAGAATGAAGTGTATGCAGAGATTCAGGGAGGCAACCCTGGGGCAACAGGAACTATGTAACCAAAGGAACTAGGCAGTATGGAAACAAAAGGGAACAATTCATAGTGACCGAGGATGCCTGAATCCAAAGAGATGTAAGTTAGAGGTGATCCCTAAATCCAAAGCTCCTGTTTGTATCTTAATATTTATAGTTCTACACCCAAGTCTTCTAATGGATTCTACACAGCTGCAAAATGGTACTGCAATTCCTGCTAGCAAATCACAGCATCCATAGGTGCTTAGTGTCCATCAAGCACCTGGTAAAATATATTGGTCAGAATTGGTATGCTATTATTGCAGTAAAACACATAAATTGAAGGTCCTCTCAAAGCACTAGCAAAAAGTAACAATTAGAAAACACACTGGTTTTTGGTGACTCCTAACTCTTTATAGGCAAAGCCTCATAATATAGGCTCATATCTCTTTGTTAAACTGTCTTCCAAATATTTAGAGGACAGCAATTTGCTGTTTATTTGGGATAAAAATCACCATTCACAAAGGAAACTACCAACAGAAAAGGAAAAGACCAGCTATGCAACTACAAGATAATTTCCAAAACTATAATTTGCAATTATACAAGTAAAACTGAAGTCTTAGGATATCTATACAAGATAAAACAAAAACATGGAGTCCATCATCCCTAATTCAAGGGAACCCACTAATATAGCAGTAACAACTAAGGACCAAACTAGATATGATGGAGAAACTATGTGCATGTTATGCACATGTGCCCTATTTAAATTTAAAGTGTGGGCAGGAAACACAAAAGCAGCACATGGTGGGAAGAGAACAAAACCACCCACCCCTTACCATTCCACACTCTTTCAGTAATTTTTTTCTCTGCTGGATTCAGCTCTGGTATTGGAACAGCAGATTGCAATGAGGACAGGTTGGGAAGAGAGGGAGAGATGGGTTTCCGATCTCTTTTTAGACCCTCACATGCACCCCCTTGCTCTGTGTGTGAATGAGGTAGGCATGTCTACTGCTTCAAAGTTGTATCTAGTTTGGCCCTAGTGTGCTTATGAAATTTTTGCTGGAAGCAGTGAGTTAATAGGATGCTCAGTTATTGTTATATCTGTTTTGAATTTAATTAACAAGCTTGCAGACAAAAGCAATGTAAAAAATGTACTTTTAAATTTTCCATCCTTGCCAAGTAACAACCACTTAACGTACTGTATTAAGAAAAACAGAAGATCCATTTACTTTAGGTATCAGTTTCTTAATGGTCTGCAATTCTGAGGAAGGCAGAAGAATGCTGTGTTGCCTAGAATGAAGAGCTTGTTTAGCATTCCTGATTAAAATAGAAACTAGCTCAAGTTTTTCAGTCCAGGGGGATTAATACTTTATTGGAGCACAAAGAAAAAACCGAAAATAAATTGGAGATGGTTGCTACTAAGATGTCTCATATGAATATATAATGCATTTTCTATTATGAATACAATATAATTGCTAAATTAATTGAGAGAGGTGCATGATTTGTTCCACTGACATTCTTTAAATAGCATCAACTATTCACCTCCTGTAAAATCATGGTTGTTGTATGTAAGTGGAACGGATATCATCAGGGGGCCTCTCTACATGTTCTCAGGGCTGGGTCAGAAGCTATCAAGAAGCCCAGAATACCAATCCTTCATTGAAAGCTGTGTGGCACAGCTGCTAAGAGATTAGCAGCCCAATCCTAATCTGGGCTGGTGCAGCTAGGCCGCATCGCCTTCACTGTATCCGGGACAGGCTGGGGTCCAGGCTGGAGGCTGAAGTCCACACTTCAGCCTACCCAGTGGGGCGGGTGCAAATCTGAGCAGCCCATGTAGGGCATTGTTAGCTTCCCTGAAGCCTGCATGTCACATCTTCTGTTTCAGCAAATTAAAAGAAAAAGCACCTGTCCTGCCACTGCGATGATGCAAAAGCAAAGGTAATGGCTGTGCCGGGAAGAGTATCAGCGGATAGGGGGACTCCTGCAACCCCTCTTGAACAATGACAGGGCAGATGTTCCACTTGTCTAAATAGGAGTTCCTTCTTCCTGTTAACATTGTTAGTCTCTCTGTAATCTGCAGGCAAGCAGCCTGCACTCTGTGTCTGTGTGAGAGTCATATCCAGTTTTCATATCTGTGATTATCTGCTGGAATGGACCTGCACAGATATGAGGACATGCCTAAAATCAACTCCTTCTACGAAACTACTATCAATTTCTATCACAGTTATATTGTCCATCATTCGACCAACCTTCTAAGGAATCTAAAACTGGAAGGATCTGAGAGGAGTTTTGAATGGCCAGAATGTGGCCTTTTATCCTTCAGAGTTTTTTCTCTTGCCTCCCTCCCCCAGTTCAACCCTCATCTCCCCATCAGTTGCAAGAATTTTCCGAGCGAAGAGAATAAGTTCTGTTCCTACTTCTCCTCCTCTATTACTGCATTTGTTTGAAGCTACATGGATGGTACTTGCAAGTGTGTCTTGCCAGATGTGCGAGACCAGATACCATCTGAGATAGACCCATGGTTGCCATGGAGGCCATGAAAATTTATGCTGCTCCAATGTGAATGTTGAAGTCATTCAGAACAAGAAGGCTGCAGGCTTTAACACTATCCTCAGAATTTTATGCACAACGACAGTGTGTTTAGCTGAGCACAAAGGCGGCAAATGGGCACGTTTAGACAAGACAGTGTATTCCAAATAAACATACCAAGAGTAAAAATGAATGATTGCAATATATTTTCAATGCTTACTATGTTATTTTAAATATTTTATTAGAAAATTAATATAAGGCACAAAAACATTAAATTGAACAATGCCCTTAATGTATATGGGGAATCTGGAAGAAATGAAAATGTAAGCTATATTTCTACATACATCATGCTACTGTATATAAATGCCCTCCAGCATGGTTTGCATCTTTACATATAACAATACAAAATATGTAAAAAGTTCTATATACAATGGTTACATGATAAGGCAGATTCTAAACACATTTGCACCACAAACAACTCAACAGCTAGAACATAACTATGAACATAACTATCAGACTAAGGGTGCAGTCCTAATCAATTTTCCAGCACTGACACAGCTGTGCCAATGGAGCATGTGCTGCATTCTGCACTGGAATAGTAGTCACAGAGGCCTCCTCAAGGAAAGGGAATGTTTGTTTCCTTACCTCAGAGCTGCAATGCCCTTACCCCAGTGCTGGAAAGTTGGCTTGGATTGTGTCCAAGAGAAAACCTTCAGCACACATATGGATCCCAGATTCTAACAGTAGCAAACCAGATACATCTAGTAAACCCGCAACCAGGAATGACAGAAATAGTCACCCCCTTTTTTGGCCACCAGCATTCTAACCCTGGATCTAGCCCAGCATTCTAACCCTGGACCAGTAATCTAACCCTGGATATACATTCTGGGAAGGCTGTCAGCAATCTGGTCACCTTTCCATTTCCACCACTGCATGCAAAAGATTGAACAAGTAGAGCCAGAAAGCAATCCTATGTTTGCTTCTATTGCTCACAACTACCAAATTTTCAACACAAAGCTGGGCAATTGAAACTACATGTGAGGCTATTGCTGTTCTTTTGTTAGAGAAACAAATTTCAAGGCTAGAGGAGAGGCCATGGCCCAAACATAACCTCCAAAATAAAGATGTTAGAAAAGAGAGCTATACATGTTGTCATTATAGAGAGTAGGATGCTAAGAGATTGAGCTACAAATTAGGAGATGCATTGGCACACAGACTATCCTACCTTTTTTGTGCCCCGGGGCAAGCCTTCGAAGGTGGCCAAAGGGCTCAAAGAAGCCTTCCCCTGCTGCCACCACTTCCAGAGGGGCAGAATCATGCCAATTCTGGCCATGTGGCCAGCATTGGCACATTTCCGCCCCCCTTTGTGAGTGAGGTGGCAGTGAATCGTACCGAGGCAGACCACACCGCCAGCATCTGTGCGTTTTCGCCCCTCTCAGAGAGCAGCCGGCTTCTCCAGCTGTTCTCCGAGTGAGCGGGGCAAAAATGCACCAATGCTGGCAGCACAACCAGCATTGGCGCGGTTCATCGCTGCCCCACTTGGAGAGCAGCCAGCTTCTCTGGCTGCTTTCCGAGGGGGAGAAAATGCATCGGTGCTGGCAGCACGGCCACCATTGGTACGGTTCACCGCTGCCCTGTTCAGAGAAGCAGCCGGAAAAGCCATACATCCATTCCTATAGCAGCAGGTACTCACAGAAATTTACCTTTCTCATAGGCAGGTGGCTAGTTACAAACTTGAAATAGATGGCATGGCATATCTGAAAAAAATACAGGAATGTATGGAGCATTTTTTCTTCATGTAAAAGGAACATGGTAGCATGGAAAAAAATTCTACAGCGCTTGATTTTATGACCATGCAGACAGTATTCAAAATAATGAGCCATTAAGCTGCAACTGTCTTAATCTGTAGGGAGTATAACATTGAGAGTGGCATGTGAATCACATCTGTAGCTTTGGATTCGCATTGGCATACACCATATTATATCTGTCTCTTACCAGCAGTTTTGTACCAGTACTGGATTGCTTTTCGTGTGTTTTAAAAAGCTGACCGTTGAAGCCTTCATATAAAATCATATTATATATGTATGATTTGTATATAAATAAAAAAATGATAACTTGCTCTATTTTAGTGTCAAATATTGAGGAAGCACATTATTCCAGAATTGTTGGGAATTTTGCATTCCATTAACAGTACGTTGTTTTGATGTCACCCTTTGTTTTGAACTTTTTATTTTGTTTGTCTCCTGTTTTCTGTTTCTTCTATTTTCCTGATGTTTACCACCTCTGGATTTCTCCACCATTTTTTTTCTGTTCTTCATGCTCATCTTCTTCCTCAACTCTTTCCTCTTCCTCTTCCTCATTTTCTTCTTCTTCCTCCTCCTCCTCTTCTTCCTCTACCACTTCTTCCTCCTCTTCCTCTCCTTCTTCACTTTCCTCCTCCATTTCCCTTTCACTCTGTTCTTGCCACTCTTCAATTTCAGATTCATTTTCCTCTTCTTCTTCATCTTCCTCCTCCTCCCCTCCTTCCTCCTCCTCCCCTCCCTCTTCTTCCCATCCTTCCTGTTCCTCCTCTTCTTCCTCCTCTTCCATAATTTCCTTTCCTTCCTCTTCTTCCCCTTCCCTATCTTCTTCTTCCCCTTCCCCCACCTCCTCTTCCTTTTCATCCTCTTCCCCATTTTCTTCAGTCTCCTCCTCCTCCTCATTACCCTCTTCTTCTGGTTCCCCCTCTTCACTTGTGCTCCTCTCCTTTTCTTTCACCTTCATGTTTGCATTCGTCTCTCGTTCCTCCTCTGCTATTTCTGTTTCCTCTGCAAATTCACCCTCCTCCATGCTTTCAGATATGTCTTCCTTTTCTCCCTCATTCACAGCTACAGCCTCACTCTCTTGCAGCTCAGTATCTATGTCATCTCTCTCTTCAGGGCTTTCTATGTTTTCTTCTGCCTCCAGTCCATCCTCATCTTCTGCTTCAGATTGCAACTCACTTTTTTCCTCTTCATTTCTATCTCTGGCTATTGTAGAGTCTTTAATAGACTCATTTTCCTCTTCTTCCTCTCCAGATTCTAGCTTGCTGTCAACTTTTGCATCTTTCTTCTCTTTTTCTTCAATGTCCATGCTCTTTTCACTTTCCTCACCCTCTTGCAGATTTTCTGTATTTTCTTCTCCTACTTTGATATCCTTATCTGATCCATCATCTTGATTTGTCTTCTCTTCACTCTGGGCCTCTATATTGATGTTTTCAAAACACTCTTTTTCTTTACAGGCATCTTGGTCTCTTTCCCACTTAATATTTCTATTTTCTACACTAATTTCTTTCTTCATCATTTTGTCACAACTATATTGGTTTATCTGAAGAACATATTGTGCTGTTTGGTCTGTTTCCTCACTTGATGAGGATGACACAGTTACTGCTATCTGTTTAATAAATTTCTCCTTCATTTTAAATTCTCTTTGACCTTCACTGAATTCCTTACCTTGCACATATATTTTTCCATATTTGTCAGATTTCACAACTTTAACATCTGTTTTATGTTCCTGATCATCCACATATTTTTTTCTCATCTTATCACCTGTAAGGCTACACGGCATCACTTGCTGACTTGGACTAGAATGTCGCTGGTCCACCGTTTTCCTTTTTTCTGCTTTAAATTCTTCTTTAATGGCTTGCTGATTGTCAAACTTCAGTGCAGTAAGAGTCTGTTCAGACTTGCTTTTTGCATACTTTTTATCAGCCTTAATTTTCCTCACAAAAGCATCGTAATAGCTTTTCTCTAAACAAGGATCCTGTCCAAAAGACTCTGAATGTATAGGCATCACCTGGGAAGATGCATCATGGGATTCCAAACCTTTCTGGATGTGGGGAAGATCAGACCCTTTTAACCTACCCTTTCCATTAATGTTCACTTTCACATTTTTATTTTTCTTCTATTCCATTTGAGAAGCAAAAGGAAAAATGAAAGAAAGGAGAGGATTAAGAACTGAAAAAAGCAAACAAAATGAGCACACACACAAAGGATAAATAGCTTAACAGGATGGAAGACAGGCTTAAATGAAGAATATTTTAAGAAAATGTAAAAAAATATATAGACACAATTGCTCTGCCATATTGTTTCTGGTCATATACACATTAACATTTTGTAATCCCCAACACATAGTAAGTTTATGTTTCCATTTATTTTTATGTACAGTTAAGTACTGCATACTTGCCCTGTCTCAGAACTCATTCTGACCAATGGAATTGTTATATATTATGTTGCTTGTATGGAGCTTCCTTATCCCACTAAAGCTCTTGCCAGTGGGAGAAGGCCGCATTTGTAAACATGGATTGGAGTAAGGATTCACATTTATAGCAAAACAAAAAGTAAGCTGTTAATCAACTTATTTTTGGGCAAATTTTCATTTATATATTGAAATAGGGTAAAACGTATTTTTTGAGGCACAATCTGACCACATTTACATACTTTTACATACAACTGAATCTAATGAAGGAGACTCGAGTATGTATTTGAGTATCATTGAACATCAAATGGACTTTCTTGGGCAGGTCTTCTTGGGCAAGTCTTTGGGAAAGTAGGAAAGTTTAGAACAGAAAGCACTGTGCAAAAACACATCCCAGCATTTTTTCAGAATACCAGTCTTTTCATTAGTTCTGCCTAAAAGCACAGTGGTCCATTCCCAAGAGCCGTTTTAGAGAATCATTACCATAATAACTAAACACACAAGAAAATTAAAAGGAATATAAATTACATGAAGCCCTAGAAACTCCTGACTCTGCTGAACAATTTATTTGCTTTTGCCAACCCTCTTGGTTTAAACCATTTCAGTGAATTGTTCCACAAAGGTGATATTTTAAAAATAGTTAAAGTAATATTTTCTCCAGCAGCAAGCACAAAAATATCTTTGCCTAAATGCATTGTTTGAATTAAAGAAGGCATTTAATCTACTTTTGTGCAACAACCAATATAAAAATGCTTAGAATTCACTTAACTTTAGAACTAATGAATTGGTTGCACTACTAAATATAATTTTAAAAAAAACTAAATATAATTTTTTAAGCCATGAAAAATATACAAATCTTTAAATAAAACAAGAAACAAAAAAAAATACCTTTTGTTTTTCAACTGGCTGTATCTGCAACGACTGGTCACTGGGATTAAGTCTCATCACATGGGTCTGAAATTTTTTTATATCATCAGTAATTAAGAGAAGTAATGAATCATATTGATTTACATTTATATACTCTGCTTCATTACTAGAAGATTTCCCAAACAATGAGTCTCAGGCTGAAGAAATGGAAAGCACTGTACATTCATCTAGAATTAAGGAAATGAGACATTTTTCATACTACCTAAATACTAACCAAGATACTTCAACATTGTTGACTAAAAATACTGCAAACACACGATTATAGTGCGTTTGTGGCACCACCGAGGGCTTCACCACTGGTGCTGGACCCAGTGCCATTGGCGTTGGGCCTCAGTACACTGGAGCTGCTGCTGCCGACTGGTGTGCCAATGGCGTGGCTTTTCTGGGCATAAGGAAGGCGGGGGAGGGTAGGACTGGGCAGAGGGAGGGGAGGAGCGGGCCGAAGCAGGGGGTGGGACTGGTGGTGGCTTTCATTCCTGGAACCTATGCCTCGCTTTGGGCTGGGCTGCTCAACATGGTGCTCCTCCACGCACCACCAGCAAAATAGCTGGTGGAGAGTGGAGGAGCCCCATTGCTGGGCCTGCAGTTTTCCTCAGAGGAAGGGGATGAATGTCTTCTTTTCCCAAGGGCACCCCAGCAGCTGTCATGGCTCCTGCAGAAAACAGCAGTTGCCATTTTGGCCCCACTTTTCCTGTGATAGCTCATGAGCTCAAGATTGGGCTGACAATACATCTGAGATGCAGGGGCAGAAATCAGGATGCTGACTGAAATGTATGCATGTATTACTGAAAACTCGGTATGTTAATCTTCCAAATTCACAGGGTGTCACTCTCCACAGCCACCCATGTTTCAGCATGTTTCAATATCTTTATTTTTGGTTTTTTCAAACTGTAGTTTGAAAGCCATACGTATCTATTCAGAACTAAGTACTATTGTGTTCTATTGAATTTCTTCCCAGGAAAGTGTGTATAGGATTGCAGCCTAAGACTAGAGAATAATGGTTTCACTGTCAATACCCCATGTTGTGCTTTCTTACTTGTGAACAGGGACAAAGATATTTAAAATTCAGGAGTGGAGCGAGAAAAATGCTCAGCCCACTTTCATAGATCACACCTTGGATTTTGTCAAGATTGAATTGAACATAACCATTTACAGAGGTATTTACATTTACCTTTTACATAACCATTTACATGGGGTATTGTAGTACATGGGACTGTGCTGTGGGTCGCTAGAGAAATGACACATCAAACTGGAATTTTGCTTTTAGAAAATGCTAAAGCACACCTTTGCCATTCATTTTACTGAATCAAAACCTACTCAATGTCAAACTTCATAACTGACAAACCTAACATGAATTTGCCAATTTCAATGAAATAGTGTGATGCAAAATTTAACTGATTTTGCTTAATAGTAATACTAAGACATATAAGAAAGCAGAACATGGTACTCTATATGTAGAGGGCCTATGATGCCCAATGCAAAAATAGCATAAAGCCCTACATAAGAGCACAGATGTGGATGTGGAAATAGTCCTTCAGCATAGTGAGAAAGTGTGATATTCTAAACAGTGCCATGGCACAGAAACTGTGGGTAGATCACTCTTTCTGTAATGTGTTGATTTTTTAAAAACTGTACTAAAGGCAAAAAACACCCTGGGTTTTTGGTTTGTTTGTTTTTCCTAAAAACCACTGGTTTTTCTTATTACTATGGTAATAAGAACCAGAACACTTATAAAGCACCTCAAGTGACATGCAATACATGCTTCAGATTTCAAGAGATGGGCAATGAGACTCTCTCCTGAGAATTAACAGGTGCCACAAACCAAGCTACATTACCTGCTGAATACCTGCTGAACACAGAAATGCTGTATATGGTAATGTCAAATCATATAATAGCCATGCTACAAGAAACCTATCCAAGTTGTACAATCAGTAGAACATATATTACCATATTCAAGGTATCTGTTGTGTTCCCAAGGCTTTGACCATCATTCTCATCTGAATCATCCTCCGTGGAACTCTCCTCTGCATCATCACTCTCCTCTTTCTTATCTCCTTTAAAACAAAATGCAGGACACAAACTTAGAAGTTTATTTTCTGTGAGAAAAGGAATTCTGGATATTAATATATTACTGAAGCAGAACTGAAGCATAAAAATTATTGCTCATCAAAACTGATAGGAACAGTAATCTTGTTTCAATAAGTACAATGAAGTAAACTGAAACAAATGAGATTCCCCCTTCCCCAATGGTGCCTACATGCTTAGCTTGCCACATAGAGATGTGTGTCCTACCATTTTGAGGGAGGGGGGCAAATGCCCTTGGTGCAGTGCTGCTGAACCAAGAGAAGGGCGGCGACTAGGCAGCTCACGTCTTGGGGCGGCATGAGGTGCCTGGCACCCCTGCCCTCCCTTGCTCCTGTACAGCTCCAAAATAGAGCCTGGCATGGGGGCGGGGCGGAGAGACAGCAGAGGGCAGGTTCTCCTCTTTCTCTGTCCCTGGGTGGCTCATTGGCTGGGTCCGCAACTGAAGCCAATCCCACTTTCCATACTGCTGTGATCGAAACCCATAGTGCCCCCCTTTCGACGGCTAGACATATTTTCAAGGGGGCACTATTCACAGGTCTCCTAAGCTAAGTTCAGTTTGGTGCTAAAATGCATAGCTGGAAAGAAAAGGTTACCATTCAGTTCACCTTTTCCCATTACAGCAGATGTAGAACAGCTTATTGTGCTTTTCCAGACTTACGTTACCTACTATAATAGCCGATTAATCAAAACAATGGCTGAGACTGTATGCAACAATTACATTGCAATTTTAAGGATCCTTGATGCTTAAGAGGCACAGCATCTTATAGACACAACATAAATATAGATCAGGGATGGCCAAACTTGCTTAATGTAAGAGCCACATACGATAAATTTCAGATGTTTGAGAGTCGCAAGAGAGATGTTTGAGAACCACAATATTTAAGCATTTGAGTTCTTAAATATATTACTGACTATGAAAGTTAAACATATGTTTTCATCCAGTGGACTCTCAAATTATACCTGGTAAATAAATATAAAGTTTGAAAATTTCTTATTTAGCTTTCATATTAATTGTGATACAAAAAGGAGCTGAGCCAACATGTTTCTGAGAGCCACACATCACATGTCAAAGAGCCGCATGTTGCTCCCAAGCCATGGTTTGGCTACCCCTGATATAGATGATCAAAATATAGCTCACCAGTTTCACAGTCTAAAGCAGATGCAACATCTTTATGCGCACCAGCTGCCTCCGAGTCAGCATCACTGACACAGGGTACACCAAACAGAGAGGTGCTGCTGCTGATACACGATGTGGGCTTTAGGGAGCCTTCTCCCAGAGGAGGAAGGGTTCTTGTCAGTCGACTAAACGGTTCAGGTGATTTTTCCTTGTTGAAAGATCAAATGAAAACAGAGCATCTTTTAAGTGGTGTAAAGGTAACCAATGAAGAAGAGAGAGAAATTTTAAAATCTATATATATAAAAATGGACGTTTGTGTGTGTGTGTGTGTGTGTGTGTGTGTGTGTGTGTATGTATGTATGTATGTATGTATGTATGTATGTATGTATGTATGTATGT
>JAJKFI010000006.1:27363525-27386749 GCA_029204185.1 Lerista edwardsae
GTGTGTGTGTGTGTGTGTGTGTGTGTGTGTGTGTGTGTGTGTGTGTGCGTGCGTGCGTGCGTGCGTGCGCGCGCGCGCTCTTCAGTACTTTTCCAGCTCCCCTTGCTGGGAACTTATTGTATACATTTAATCAAACTTTTTCTCTTTGTGTCCATCCAGCTGAGTTCAGGTATTTTCCTTCAGCCTGTTTGCACATTTTTCTACCCTTCCCCTTTTGCTTTAATAAACTATTTTATTAAACATCCAAAAGGTTATCTTTTGATTCTTGCCTTCCATGTTCATGGGTAATGCAGTGAGTTGTCACATCTGATAGCTTTGAGACACTACTGTGGTCTTCATTTTTAATAAGAACCCCTGGGGTTTGGGGCTCTCCCAGATCCTCCCAACTCTTTATGGGTCTCTGTAGACTAGAATGATGTCAGTGGATAGAAACTACCAATTTTCTTCCTCATTCAATTGCTGACTCCATAAAAGCAAAGATCTGGAAGTGTGTGATAACCAGTACACACCACTGCCCATGGTCAGCATGGCTTCACCTGTATTTCTCTGACACCACTGTTTACCACTGACATCTTGCTAATTTCCTTTAGCAGAAGGAAACCCACCTATTTTACAATCTCTTGATTGCCCAGTTTTCTTGGCACATCACTTCTAACTTTTCTAAGAAGCGTGTGGGCACATAGATGTCACTGTGCAAATTCCCCAGTATTTTAAGGTAGTGAGGAAAAACAACTGAACCCATAACACTGACTAACAGCCAGTGGCGATCCTGGCCTCTGTGATGCCCTCTGTCCTACACCCCCACTGGTCACTTCCAAAAATATCACTTCCAGTTTTCACTGCCTCTCTGGCCCTGTGAAGGCCTCCAATCAAGGAGGGAAAGTGAAAAACAAAAAACGGTTTTTAAAAAGGGTGGTAGGGGAAATGGTTTGTGGTGCCGAAACCCAGCTGGGTGGCATACTGGGGCATTTGCCCCCTGCCCCCAGGTATACCACTGCTAACAGCTCATAATAAAGCCATAACTTGCATACCTGCCAGTGCAACTGTATGTCCTCCTCCACAGGCAACCTTATTAACCCTACCCGAAATTCCAGAAACAAGTTGTGGAACTTTGTTGTTTTGCAGTTGTTCAGGTGACAAACCTAGCTTCCCATTCTCAGGCTCACCAAATGTATAGAGTTCACCATCTCCTGCAGGAAAAAGAATTGATACGATGCTAACCGATTCAAAATCAATAATCATTAATTACTATGCTAATTGATACTCTTTGATACAAAATTGACACTGTGCCATGAGTAGCAAAGAAGCTTGTTTGCAGATTATTTTTGCATGTTTCTTTTGTGACAAGAACGTCTTCTGCCTCAGGACTGTATTTAAACTTAACTCACAAACCAATCACCAGTTCTGCAATACATCCAAGCAGAAATAGAATCCAAACCCTCATGCACATAATGAATGCAGGCCAACTTAAAGTTACACTTGCAGCCCCATGCTATGCTTGCCTATTCTGAAGCAATTCTTATTGTAATCAATGAGGCTTACTCCCAGGTAACTGTGGATCAGACTGCAGCCTTGGGGACCTGATGTCATATCCACATGACATTTCATGATTTATAGCATATTGAGTTCCACACTTACGCGTGATCAAAGCAGAGTGGTAATATCCACAAGAGATCCAGGAAACAGGTTTCCCAATATTCACATGATGAGGAACACACACGTTAATTTCATCAGCCAAGCCAATCTGTCCTTCAGAATTGTCTCCCCACATAAAAAGCTGTCCATCCTCTTAAGAAGAAGAAGTTCACAAGTGTAAAGTTAACATGAAATTGTTTAAGAAGGAAATAATACAAAAACAAAGCAGCCGCGGTTCAGTGGCCACATATTGTGACGTATGAACTGCAACCCTTAAACTACATTATGTGACACTACATTTTAAACATAGTCTGCAGGAAGGTAATCATAAAGGCCATCTGTAATACAACATGAAGTGGGAGGCAGGTCTGCAGTTTAAAAATGACAGTCAAGCTCCTCAGTGTGCTAGGTGCAACTTGCAGGGCCAATAAGTTGCATCTGGAAACAAATTACACACTGTCATGTCTAACATTTCTCTTCAAAAATCAGACAAAAATGAAATGGTAGCATATTAGAAAGAAAAATGCTGCTATAAGCTAGGAGACCAGGACAGCTCAGATTATCAAACTGCACTACATGAAGTGACATTTTAAAAACGGAGAGCCTGTGAGGATAGATGTACTCACAAATCTGTCTATTAATAGCAAATTCAGATAGTTGTGTGCCTATCAGTTTGGATATGAAATAAAGGCATGCACAGACAAACAGTGGCTTCTACATACTCAGGAAGTTCCCTAGGTATGCTAGTTTACATGCTTGTAAATTAAAAGAACAGGGAAAAGACTCGAAGACTGCCTGATGAAGACTCTAGGAGCCACAGAATGTTGAGGTGTCCATTGGAAAAATAGCAAAACCAAAACGGGTGGAGCAGAGGGAGGGAATGGGCCTGCTTGAGATTGATACTGGGGAGACATAACACTTCGTTGCAAGTCCCACATGTACATGCTATTATGAATCTTAATCTTTGGAATACTGAGATTTTTCTACAACTCTAATAAATCTGGCATGGAACTGTTGGGCAGGTCTTTCAGAAAATATTTGTTTAGCAAATCATGCAGCTATCAGCCAGAAATTAAGAACCAAGTAAGGATATTACTGACACTTTATATCAGATTGTCCAAAGCGTTAGCACAGTCATATTATATCTACAGGTGGATTACCCCTTATCCGGACATCCAAAATCCAGATATTTTTGTTCATGACCTTTTTAAAAAACTTTCTGTAATGTGAACACTATAAGGTCTTGTGCTCATTCCCACATACAGTACAGGTACAAACTGTGTGTCCCATTCTCTACTCTGTGGTGTGTATAGACATTGTTGAAAAATGTCCAAGAGGCCAGCAGACACCCTTATGGGTAGCAGTGAAAAGAGCAAGAGGAAGCATTTATATTTATGCAAATATTCTGAAATCCAGACACCTTCCTGTCCCAAGCAGTCCACATAAGAGATACCCAACCTATATAAAAGAAATGTTGACCTTGACTATGCTGAGTAACCTTGACTTCAGGTTTCCATAAATGTCAAAAGAAAAATGCTGAAGCCCTCAGCTAAACAGCTAGCCCCATTTGACCAAGTATTTGTCAGCCATTGCTCTCACCAGTTAGTGCTGCTGAGGTGTAGGATCCAGCTGCCAGCTGTTTGATCTTGTGCTGATTGTTAAAAAAACTAATTCGATGAAATGTGCTTCTTTCCTCTGTGTCTCCTAATCCCAGCTGCCCTTCACTGTTACCTCCAGTAGCATACACATTTCCTTGTTCTGCATACAGAAAAATGCATGTAAATACATTTGAGATGACAGCAAAACCTAAAAAAATCAGACCACTGTAGATTATGTTTATTTTCTCCCACACAGACATTTGATCACTGTTGCCTTTAAATAGTCCATAGCTGGCTGAAGTCATGACTGTTCAGCTTTTTTTTTGGCATCTCTCCTGTGTACTGTTGCTTTGTAACTCCTGTTGTGTAACATTGTTATATGTATAACTCAATAGCAGTAGTTTTCACTCAAGACTGGAAATCAGTTTACAAAAAAAAGGACTTATTCCTGTACAGTACAGCAATATCAAAAAAAGAGCCTTAGCAGGTTCCCGTCTATAAAACCACATATATATATGAAGGGAAGGAGGAAATTTCACCAGGCTTTAAACCAGATGCTGCAAAGCAGCTATGGAACAAGCATGTAGAACAAATGTTCCCCTTCTCTGAAATTCTGGAACTACCTTCAAAAGGAGAGGGGAGACTGTTCAATGTTTTGTTTCACTCTCCAGAAGGCAGCGCCAGGGTTGGGACAGAGAGGATTTCTTTCAAGTGTGTCACCTGCCTTCTAATCAAGACCTAGCTTGGGGAGGAGGGAGAGAAAGTAAAAATGACTGCAAGCTCCTGGTTGGGGAGGGGGACAAGTGAAGTGCCAACTCAAGTTTTTTTTGCGAGGAGACCTCATTGTTTCTAAGGCAGCTACAAGGTTTTATTCTGTACACTTTGCTGCCTTCCACATCAGATACCAAGTTCAGAAGATAGGCTAGAAGGAGAGGCAACAGAGGAAACCGAGCGTCTTAATCTGGCTCCAGGAATAACAGCCCTTCATCTCAGTTTTAGGCTGCCATTACTCTGGGGAAAAGGGGGAACAATCTGGAAAAGAAAATGCGGCCACATCCCTTGCTCAGGCCATTGTAATAATAACCAGTGAATGGGATAGTGAGGACATGAAAGACAGATCCTCCCCTCCACACAAACATATTTCTCTGGCACATCATCCAGACCAGGCTATTCCCTACTCATCCAACTTTGCCTGTCGGATGGATTTGGGTGGAAAGCAGTTAGAGGTTTCACTTCCTCCCATCTATATCCCCTCCTCCTGTAAACAGATTGCCAAGATTGATGCTTATTTCTTTTTTTGGAATAGAAAGAAAACACGGCCCATTAAACAGTACTAGCAGCACATTCAGTAGCATGTTTGATTTTGGGGAAATAACTCATGCTGCTCTCACAATTAGGTCATAGAAGCTCCTTTTTTCCTTCCTTGGGAAAAGGAAAGAAGCCAGTGAGCCCCTCCCTCCACATCCACACACTGTTTTCTATTGTAATGATGATACCATTGTTTTTCAGTAAGCTGCTTTAAGAGCCTTGGCTGAAGAACAAGGTACAAATACTTCAAATAAATAATTACGCTAATTTCCATTTCAACAAATATGAACTGATAGACTTCAAGCATAGTATTTCCTGTTGAGTGCTACCAAAAGGTCTATTAGCAATTAAATTCAATTAACATACGTAACTGAATTAACCATAATATTATTTAAACATGCAAACTACAAAATGTTAATGGAGGCGATAAAATTAATGACCCATAAAGTATGCCTTTCCCGTGTTTAAACTGACACTCCATCTATATTAGGATGTAATTATATATTACATTTTGTTTCACAACATTTACATACTGCTTTTCAACCACTATGGAATCTTATTGTTATAGTTTACAAAGAAAAACAAAAGTAAGAATACTAAAACATATTATGTATGTGTGGGTAAAAAGGTAAAGGTTTCCCCATGACCGAATTGTCTAGTCGTGATCGACTTTAGGGGCGGTGCTCATCTCCCTTTCTAAGCCGAAGAGCTGCCGTCTGTCCGAGGACAGTTTCCATGATCATATGGCCAACATGATTATACGCCAAGGCACATAGAACGCTGTTTACCTTTCCACCAAAGTGGTACCTATAAGAACATAAGAAGAGCCCCACTGGATCCCGCAGCAGCCCACCAGATGCCTCAGGGAACACACAAGACAATGTGCATCTCGTTGCCATTCCCCTGCATCTGGCACTCCAAGGTAGCCTCTCTAAAGTAAGGAGGTTGCACTAACCATCATGGCCTGTAGTCTGCAATGGACTTTTCCTCCAGAAATCTGTCCAGTTCCCTTTAAAAGCATCTAGGCCAGATACCATTACCACCTCCTGTGGCAAGATTAATTACTCACTGGGTAAAAAGTATTCCCTTTTATCTGCTCTCCCAACACTCAATTTTAGAGGATGTCCCCTGGTTCTGGTATTGTGAGAGGGGGAAAAGAACCTCCCTCTATCCACTTTATCCATCTTGTGCATAATTTTCTATGTCTTAGTCAAGTCCCCCCTCAGGCGCCTTTTTTTCTTGGCTGAAGAGCCCCAAACACTGTAGCCTTTTCTAATATGGGAGGTGCCCCAGCCCCAAAATAATTTTGGTTGCTCTCTTCTGTACCTTCTCTAGTTCCCCTATATCTTTTTTAACTGCCAACCTTCCGGTCAGCAAGCTAAACAGCAAGCTCAGCTAATTAACCCGCAACGCCACCACGTCAAATATATGTGGATACATATGCTCAAAATTTTCACAATATCACTGCAATTATTCAAGCTTGCTGGATTAAGGAGGGGAAACCTTCCTATAAACTTTAAGGCCACTGAAGGAATTTACTAATCCTATCAGCTGGATGAAAGCATCAGGTTCACCAACTAGAAACCTAGTAGGCAGACAAGTTAAGTTCCGAGCCATGCAATGAGATCACCTATACAGAAAGGTATGTGTATCCAGGAATGTACTTAAATATAGCTAACTTGAACTGAATAGCCAACTGAAAACGTGGCTATTGCTTGTTGTTGTTCAGTCGCTAAGTCGTGTCCGACTCTTCGCGACCCCATGGACCACAGCACGCCAGGCCTCCCTGTCCTCCACTAGCTTCCGGAGTTCGCCCAATTTCATATTCATTGCTTCGGTGACACTATCTAACCATCTCATCCTCTGTCGCCCCCTTCTCCTTTTGCCTTCAATCTTTCCCAGCATGAGGGTCTTTTCTAAAGAGTCCTCTCTTCTCATCAGGTGGCCAAAGTATTGGAGCTTCAGCTTCAGCATTTGTCCTTCCAGGGAGCAATCAGGCTTGACTTCCTGGAGAATTGACCGATTGGATCTCTTTGCAGTCCAGGGGACTCTCAAGAGTCTTCTCCAACACCATAATTCAAAAGCATCGATTCTTCGACGCTCTGCCTTTCTTATGGTCCAGCTCTCACAGCCATACATGGCTACTGGGAAAACCATCGCTTTGACTATGCGAACCTTTGTTGGCAGGGTGATGTCTCGGCTTTTGATTAAGCTATCTAGGTTCACCATAGCTTTCTTCCCAAGAAGTAAACGTCTTTTAATTTCATGGCTGCAGTCACCATCTGTGGTGATCTTGGAGCCCAGGAAAATAAAGTCTGTCACTGCTTCCATTTCTTCCCCTCCTATTTGCCAGGAAGTGATGGGAGTGGTTGCCATGATCTTAGTCTTTTTAATGTTGAGCTTCAAACCAATTTTGGCACTTTCCTCTTTCACCCTCATCAAAAGGTTCTTTAGGTCTTCCTCACTTTCTGCCAGTAAAGTGGTATCGTCTGCATATCTGAGGTTGTTGATGTTTCTCCCAGCAATCTTGATTCCAGCTTGTGAGTCATCCAGCCCTGCCTTCCTCATGATGTACTCTGCGTATAAGTTAAATAAGCAGGGTGACAATATACAGCCTTGTCGTACTCCTTTCCCAATTTTAAACCAGTTGGTTGTTCCATGTCCAGTTCTAACTGTTGCTTCCTGACCCGCATAAAGGTTTCTCAGAAGGCAGATCAGGTGGTCTGGAACTCCCATCTCTTCAAGAACTTGCCACAGTTTGTTGTGATCCACACAATCAAAGGCTTTAGCATAGTCAATGAAGCAGAGGTAGATGTTTTTCTGGAACTCTCTTGCTTTCTCCATGATCCAGCGAAGGTTGGCAATTTGATCTCTAGTTCCTCTGCCTCTTCGGAAACCAGCTTGTACATCTGGTAGTTCTCGATTCGCATACTGCTGAAGCCGAGCTTGTAGGATTTTGAGCATGACCTTGCTAGCATGTGAAATGAGTGCAATGGTGCGGTAGTTTGAACAATCTTTGGCATTGCCCTTCTTTGGGATTGGAATGTAAACTGATCTTTTCCAGTCTTGTGGCCACTGTTGGGTTTTCCAAATTTGCTGGCATATGGAGAGCAGCACTTGGACAGCATCATCTTTTAAGATTTTGAGTAATTCCGCTGGAATGCTGTCACCTCCACTAGCTTTGTTGTTAGTGAGGCTTTCTAAAGCCCACTTGACTTCACTCTCCAGGATGTCAGGTTCGAGCTCAGTGACTGTACCACTGTGGTTATCAGGAACATTTAGATCGGCCTTATAGAGTTCCTCTGTGTATTCTTGCCACCTCTTCTGAATCTCATCTGCTTCTGTTAGGTCCTTGCCATTTTTGTCCTTTATTGTGCCTACCTTAGCATGAAATTGTCCTTTGACATCTCCAATTTTCTTGAAAAGATCTCTAGTCCTCCCCATTCTGTTGTTTTCCTCTATTTCTTTGCATTGCTCATTTAGAAAGGCCTTCCTATCTCTCCTTGCTGTTCTCTGGAAATCTGCATTCAGTTGGGTATATCTTTTCCTTTCTCCCTTGCTTTTGGCTTCTCTCCTTTCCTCAGCTATTTGTAAAGCCTCGTCAGACAGCCACTTTGCCTTCTTGCATTTCTTCCTCTTTGGGATGGTTTTAGTTGCTGCCTCCTGTACAATGTTACAGACCTCCGTCCAAAGTTCTTCAGGCACTCTGTCTACCAAATCTAAGCCCCTAAATCTATTTGTCACCTCCACTGTATATTCGTAGGGGATCTGATTTAGGTCATACGTGGAGGGCCTAGCGGTTTTCCCTACATTTTTCAGTTTAAGCCTGAATTTGGCAAGAAGAAGCTGATGATCTGAGCCACAGTCAGCTCCAGGTCTTGTTTTGACTGCCTGTATGGAACTTTTCCATCTTTGGCTGCAAAGAATGTAATCAATCTGATTTCGATGTAGACCATCTGGTGAAGTCCATGTGTACAGTCGCCGTTTGTGTTGCTGGAAAAGGGTGTTTGCTATGACTAATGTGTTCTCCTGACAGAACTCTATCAGTCTTTGCCCTGCTTCATTTTGTACTCCAAGACCAAACTTGCCTGTTATTCCTCTTACCTCTTGACTGCCTACTTTAGCATTCCAATCCCCTATGATGAGAAGGACATCTTTTTTGGGTGTTAATTCTAGAAGCTGTTCTAGGTCTTCATAGAAGCGGTCAACTTCTTCCTCATCAGCACCAGTGGTTGGGGCGTAGACTTGGATTACTGTGATGTTGAAAGGTTTGCCTTGGATCCGAATGGAAATCATTCTATCATTTTTGAGGTTATACCCCAGTACTGCTGTTCTCACTCTCTTGTTCACGATGAAGGCTACTCCATTTCTTCTAAGGGATTCCTGCCCACAGTAGCAAATATAATGGTCATCTGAATTAAATTCTCCCATTCCTGTCCACTTTAGTTCACTAACTCCCAGGATGTCGATGTTCAGCCTTGACATCTCACGTTTGACCACATCTAGCTTGCCTTGATTCATAGATCTGACGTTCCAGGTTCCTATGTAGTATTGCTAGCCAAATCCTATTTCAGATGCGTTTTCATAGTCTACCCTAGAAAAGGAACTGGGAAAATTATTCAATGTATATCTGGGAGGCGTCGCAGTTCAGTGGTATGTCATCTAATATGCATGCAGAAGGTCCCAGGTCCAGTTCCCAGCATCTCCAGTGAAAAGATGTCAGGAAGGATGGTTGTGAAAGACCTCTTTCCAAGACTCCAGAAAGTTGCTGCAAGTCAGAGTAGGACAATTAGAACATATGGACTCACCGTCAAACAGCTTCATATGAACTGGTTGACATTTTAAAGGCTCTGGCTATTCTTTAAAGCAGTGTCTCCCAACCTGGGGGTCATGACCCACCATTGAAGGGGGAAGTCCTGGCCTATTCCCCCTTAAGGGAAGTGGCCCAGGAATGGGTGCCCAACAGGAATGGGGCACTGAGGGCACCCTGGGAGACCCTACCTCAGTGGGGAGGGGGAGGTCACACCAGCCTCTATCAGGGTCTGGGAGGCCCACATAACAGCCCCCTCTGCAAGTCTCCCCAATGCAGTTAAAAACTCCATTTTTCATACACAAAGAACTTCCTCTTTTCGAAAAGGAAAGTGCTTTGTGCATGAAAAATAGGGCTTTTAATTGCATTAGGGAGTCTCACAGAGGTGGCTGTGGGCCTCCCAGACCCTGACAGAGGCCAGTGTGAACCCTCCCCTCCCCCGGTAGGGACCCCTGGGGTGCCCACAGTGCCACGACAGCTGCGGCACTGTCAGACACTCCCACCTGCCCCTATCCCCGCCTGCACTTACTGTGGTCCCAGCATCCAAGTAGGATATTGGGAACCGTAGCTTTGAAATGTATGCAGTACACTCACAACAACAAGTGAGAGACAGAATTTGCACTAGGGAAATGTATTTTGTGTAAACATCAAAAATTACATACCTGTATAAATCAAAGTGTGATTTCTTCCACAAGCAGCTAGTTTTACTTTTTCTGGTTTTAAGGCTATGAAAGAAAGACATAGTGATTATAATTTAAGAATTATTAAAGATGTTCAGTGCTGTTACTTTAAAATAGCTGTGACTTTAAAATAGGGGCAATCTAATATAACAGTGACAAGTTGGACAACTACAGTACGAATAATTTGAGTCTTCTACTTCAGTTTGCCCCTGAATGTTAAAATATTTTAGTATAGACATCCGCCTGTATCTGCGGGGAATACATTCCCCACCCCCAACCCATGCATACAGAAACCACGGACAAACCCATAAAAACGTGGTTCAAAAAGTGGGGAAAAGCCCCCCTCCCATCGCACAAATTATTTATCTGCTTGTGATTGTAGCCTTCCTGCTGCTATGCCTGAATGTCACTGGCTCTTAGCTGACTGCAAAATGGAAGCAGAAAGCACTCAGAGTGCGTGAGGCAGAGGACTGAAAAGAAAGCGACACACAGTTCAAAGAGCTTAACGCTATGTTCTTTTCAGCACTACCTCACTTCCTGCTCCCATTTTCAGTCAGTGAGACCCAGGAACAGCAACAGGAAGACTGCAATCATAAGCAATTGTGCAATGGGGAGGGCGATAGGGGAATTTTTGAATCATGGATAATTGAAAACTGTGAATATTGGATCTGTACATACGGGGGGGATGCCTGTATCTCTGAAAATAGGGCTGAGGCTTTTTTCTTAGGTCTTCACTGATAGAAACAAAACAAAACTTACCCTTTTTCACTATTCATTTTTTCTTTAAATTACAGGAAACAAATATGTCTTGATGTACAAGATCCCATTCATATGGGAAGATACGTTTTTCTATACATATTGAATATATTTCAATTGTCCATACAAACATTAGAAGAGCCCCGCTGGATCAGGCCGAAGGCCCATCTAGTCCAGCTTCCTATATCTCACAGTGGCCCACCAGATGCCTCAGGGAGCACACAACAATATATCTGCATCCTGTTGCCACTCCCTTGCATCTAGCATTCTGAAGTAGACTACTTCTAAAACCAAGAGGCTGCACATACCCATCATGATTTGTAACCTGTGATGGACTTTTCTTCTAGAAATCTGTCCAATCCCCTTTTAAAGGCATCCAGGCCAGATGCCTCACTACATCCTGTGGCAAGGAGTTCCACAAACTAATTACACACTGAGTAAATACCTTTACCCAAGACATTAACATGATGAAAGATCTAAAAAAAAACCTCTGTCAACATAAGCCTAACTGGGCTGCACACTGGCATAACACATCGTGTACCAACTGAGGCTGCTTTATGGCAGTCACAAAGCAATCTCCAGAGAGACTGGCAGAGAGGCCGGATCAGCTGAAAACCCATTGGAACAGGTCAACCAGCACAAGAGGTGGAATAGAGTGAGGGGAGGTTGGAACACTGCAATGTCAGGGCAGATCACGCCTGGGAAGGGGGCAGGTTGGGCAGTGGTGGACCTCCTTCCTGAGCCTGATCTGCCTTCATGGATCAACTCGGACTTGCGCCAGCAATTGTGTTGGTGCAGGTCCAAGTTGACTCATAATAGCTCTAAGGGTTACCTAGGAGCAAGGGAACTAATGTTCCTTTTACCCTGAGGAGACCTCCAGTGGCCAAAAATCCCTCACAGGATACAGCAAACATTGTGCCAGCACCACTGCATCACCACGCAGGGTTTTAGTTAGGATGGGTTGCCTATCTCCTGAAGGAGATAGCATGACTAGCATGATATTAGGTATCCAAAATTGAAAAGAGCTCTCAATTTGTAAGTCAAATAATATAAGACAAACCTTTCACACAAGTTGGCTTGTTGATAGTATTCTTTGTTCCAAATCCCAGTTGTCCCCAGTTATTGCTTCCAAACATATAAAGTTTACCATTTCCTATAGATTGCAAACATCAAAAAATAAGTGACCACCATTGTGCCATTTCAAGATCCTTGAGCTTCAATGTATTATTGTAAAGTAATATTGAAATTGTATTTTGGGCAATACAAGTTCCATATGATGTAGTCAAGTCTTTACAGGATGAGGCTTCGTGTCTCTTTTTCGTGGTTTGACATTGAATTTGACATTTTGTAGGATCAATGGCTTCTTTAAATTGTCTGTTCAGATTGTAACTTCCTTCTTGCTTTTATACCAAGTCAATCTCAGATAAATATAGGCCTTTTAATTTATTTAGTGTTTCAAACTGAGAGTTAATATTTAAAATCCATTTCACATACTGTATACTATACATTCCCCAGTAATACAAAATGTTACTTTAAAAGTTAAATGTTCTTTAAAAGTTCAGTAGTATGTCTTATATTCCATAAGTAAGTTTCAAAACAGTCTGAAAATTACTTAACATTTTACTGTATATTGTTCACTTTGCTTATATCTTAACTATTTATATAGCAATGATGATATCTAAAAAACATGTTTTCAAACGGGCTTATATGTCTGTGAAGATTTTGGAACTTTGGAGCTTGTTCTGGCTCTTTGAACAGTATCACTTCTGAGCTAATGATCATATTTATGAAGCTAATGTTGCGTTGCAAACTGCATCAACTCCAACAGCAAAGCAAACACTGGATGCCATCCCAACTAGAACTTCTGCTGTTGGGACCTCACTTCACAAATGGAAGCCTCCAAGGTGAATAGAAGAAGCACTCTGCAAAGGACCCCTTTGGTCCTTCTATTCATGGAGGAAGCTTCCATTTGTGGTTAGCTCCGAGTGGTGGAAAAACTAGTTCAAAGGCCACCCACTGAATTTTGAGGTTGATATAATGGCAAGCATTTTAGGGGATTGATGTAGGCCTTAGCATCATTTTTAACAGCATGATAAGCTGTATGTATTCAGTCATGTATTTTTAAATAATTTTGTATAATTTAAACAACCTTTAATATAAATATCTCACATCATGTGACTTATGTGTTTGTATAACACACATGATAAGCTGTATCAGTTTCAACACACTGGACAATTTGAAGACTAGCGAGAAGTACAAACTTCACATCCATCTTGAACTAATGCATCTCAATCATGGAAGATACATGAATTTATACTTCACATACAGAGGAAGAACATGTCACTATTTCTGATTAACATAGAGGGTTATCTTTTGGTTTGGGCCTTAAGTACATATAGGATAACAGCATTCATTACGACATACTTCCAATGTTTATAAATATGAGGGCGCAATCCTAACCTTGAGTTAGGTCAGCACAGTTAGGCCAGCAAAGTTTGGCTGGCACAAGGGCCACCAGAAAGTATGTTTGGAGTCAGAGAGGCCAGCACACAGACGTGTGCCATTCTTCCTGACTCCAAGAGTGGTCCAAACGTGCTTTACAGTGGCCCTTGTGCCAGCCAAACTTTGTGGCCTATCTGTGCCAGGTTAGGATTGCACTCTAAATTTCTTTTCTTGGTATGCTGCTATAAAGGCAGCAACAAAACCACACAGTCAAAATGTAAGTATTGGAAAACTTGTTCATTAACTTCAAAACACTAACCTGTTACAATAGAAGTATGTTCATCTCCACATGATATGTGTAAAGGCTTGTCACTTTTAAACCAGAACTTGCTAGGAACATTTTCTGCAAACTTGCTTTTTCCAAATGTGAATACAGCACCAGATTCTAAAAGAAATAAAATACCTTAAACATTCCTCAAAGATTTCTACTTTAGTAATACCACTTCAGTAATACCACTAGCATCCTCTTCCATTTGATATTCAACATGTCCCAAATTCTTGAAGTTTATATTTTCTTTAGTGTTTTTAGTTCTGCTAGTATATGAAAATACAATTTTCTTTTACTAAACTAGCCAAGTATTTATTCAATAGTATCACTTGACAAACAATGCTGCCAATTAGAGTGTGCTTCTCTTATTTTCATTTTCAAAAATAGGGCAAAAAAGCTAATCCTGAGCAGGTCAAAACAAGAGCAAAAAAAAAAAAAAAACATAACTTACGTTTACACTTGATTTCAAAGAGGCTTTCCAAATTGGGTTAGAGTGACACACACACTGTAAAGGTTGACAGGCTCCAAATCTGACCACTCTTCCTCACTCATCTGTAAAGATACATTTGCTCTAAAAATAGCCCCCTAAATACAAGGCTAGGTACTGTCACAAACCCTTAAGGCCTATAGAATACTCCAAGTGATATGAATGTGTAAACCAATCCTTTCCAACTGGAAACAAAACCAGAATTGATTGTGCTCATAAGAGCATCTCTTTTTCATATTAAAAAAATGTGAAGAATCATTTTTAAAGGGAGAAGGAACTGTGGAAAGCCTCCTTCCATGTGCTGTATCATCCTTTACAACTTTAAAAAAATACAACTTCCACATACTCACTACGGAGCAGCGACAGTCAGCTGAAACTCTGAGGTAACTTTGTCAGGTGCTTTACCACAAAGATGGTGCCAGCTACAGCATTGAAGTGAGCTAAGCATCCTTGTTCCACAACCATTCTCATGCTGTACCTGTGCCCCTATCAACCATTACCTATCCCACCCTCAATCTGCATCAACTGAAGACTGATGCAGCTCTCATGGTCAACATGGGACAATCCCATGACAATCCCATGTACCAAGTCCATCGTGGGCTATAGGCCATGATGGGATTGTGCAACCTCCTTACATTAGTAGTAGGCTATTTCAGAGTTCTTGTCAACCTAGCAGTTCAAAAGCACCTAAATGCAAGTAGATAAACAGGGACCACTTCGGTAGGAAGGTGACAGCGTTCCATGAGCTACGGCATATAGTCATGCCGGCCACATGACCACAGAAGCTGCCGGCTCTACAGGCTTTGAAACAGAGATGAGCACCGCCCCCTACAGTCGGTCATGACTAGACCATTTGGTCGTGGGGAAACCTTTACCTATTTCAGAGTACCGGGTGCAAGGGAGTGGCAACAAGATGCAAGCGTCTTGTCTTGTGTCTCGTGCCTCCCTGGGGCACCTGGTGGGCTGCTGTGAGATACAGGAAGCTGGACCAGATGGGCCTTTGGCCTGATCTAGCAGGGCTCTTCTTATGTTCTTAACGACAATCCCAGAAGCACAGAAAATGTAAGAGAAGTGAGAAAGTGGGGGGAAAGTCACCAGTAAGAAGACTAAGAGGGCATGGCAAGCTTGCTAGGAGAACATATAAATCCTTATATATGTGCGTGGGTGATGCAAAACAGACCCCCAGCTCAGCAGAGGACTGGTCTGAAATGCGTCCACACATAACAAAGGGCTGTATCCCCTCGAATGACCAGGGCTCCAAGAACAGAGGGCGTGCTTTACTTACTTGGAAGTAAGTGCTATTGAAATCAATGGGTCTTACTTCCGAGTAAGCAGGCTAGGCTTCTGTCAAGAGTAACTCTCTGAACCTGCAGGAGATGCGCTGCTTCTTCCCGTTTCTGCCAAGTAAGACGGCGGGAGAGAAGATGCTGCGTCCACCCCTGCTTGCCTCACAGGGGCCGCAGCTGAAGGAGACGCGGGAGAGGGTCGCCAGCATCAACCAACTTTCCGGGGGTGGGTGGGAGGTCACTCACCAGGCACCTGCTCCTCGGCCTCCCCCATTGCAGGCGGGAGGGGGAGGCGCCCAGCAGGTCGAAGGAGCCGCGAGCAGCCAAGATCCCGGAAGTAAACAAACTCCTGCCACTAGCAACGGAGCCCGCTCATGAGCCCGCTCTAGCTCCATGAGCCCGCTTCAACCATAGAGGCAGGCGCGGAGGGGCGGTGCAGAGCGGAAGCTCACGGAGCCATAGAGTCCGGAAGACACCCTGTTGGGGTTTCTGCCGCTCCAGGGATGCGGCCGAGCAAAAAGGTCGCGGAGTCAGCAAGCTACGAGGCGGCGCGCTGAGTGTGTCCGTTGCACGGGGTGACTTGGACAAAGAAAAGGGCTTCCACAACGCCCGTTTGAACACTTAGGCCACAATCCTATCCACACTTACCTGGAAGTAAGCCCCATTGACTATAATGGGACTTACTTCTGAGTAGCCACGCATAAGACTGGGATCTTAGTGATAAACAGACCTAAGTCAAGCATTTAATACCAGCTTTCCACGTTTCCCTCGCCATCCTTTTTCCTTCCCACACTCACTAATTATCCAACACCACCCCAACTGCTATTCCAACAACTGATGAAGTTGCAGGTTCAACAAAAGAGGGGGAAAAGTGGGGCATGAGGACCGATTACTGTGCGTATATCCAAGCTCTGCAACGAAAGGCAGGCTTTACTCCTGCCTGTTTTATGTCAACGGTTACTACAATAATACTTACGACTTCCAGCAAGATTGCAGGATTTTTAAGAACTGCAACTGATTGTCCGAGCCTATTGTTTACAGTCAGTTGGCTGTATATATTAGGAAAGATAATCCCCCAGGACTCTTGGGCTGCATCTGGAGAGGGGAGCCCAACTGGTATTTGTGGTTCTGTTAGAGTTTAGCTCCAAAGCCTGTTTTCTTAGCATATCAGTGGAAAACATTATCTGCAATAAAATTGAAGAGAAGGGTTCTTCTGGTGTATGGAGGGTGCTTTCTCCTCACCACTGAGCCACTAAGCCAGAAGTAAGTAGACCTGTTCCCCCACCATGCCCTTACCATGGGGAAAGGGGATGAAAGGCTCCCATGCCTGCCATGGGATGCAGTGGTAGCTGCCTGGCTACCGCTGTGCTCCTGGGCAGTCAGCTAGTATAGGATTGGGCTAAGTGTTTTTATGTGTGTCATATGAAAATAATGCTTGGATTTATATATTGCCTTTCTTAGGTCACCAGATTTCTCTAATGACTATAACTTAAGGCGGTTTACATAGGCAGACTTTATTCAGAAACCCGAAGGTTTTTACAATTTTTACAGAAATGTTCTATCTTTTAAGAACTCCACACATACAGATGGATCTAAAATGGCCTTATTCTACTCCTAAAGATCTAGGGAGTGTACTGTACTGTGTGGCTTGTCCACTTCTGGTAGAGTAACTCTGCAGGACACAGCTGTGATGTGGTGAAGGCAGGGTTAGATTTTATGTTTGCGCAAGGTCACCTTCATTGTAGCTTTATTCTTGAAGCAGTATCATAGAGTGGGTAATGTCTCATATAGAATTAGATTATGCTTTATTTTTTGCATATGTATGTGCTGCCCTGAGACCTTATGCTAAGGAGTGACATGTTTTAAATAAATACATAATAATGCAGTTTGTCTGGGTCAGAGGTATTTTGGGCCACAAAAATCATTGCAGTGGTGAAGGAATGATAATATTATGTGTGATGTGACTTCCTGTCACACATGGATGCCTGATGTGTTCAATGTTTCCCTTGTATGACCAGCGGCCAAGTCAAACACATAATTTGTGTTACAGAAGGCTCCCCTTCTGCTCTTACCATAAGAAGACTCTTTCCAGCCTGGTAAATGTCTGGCTGGGGCCACAAAAATTGCTATAATGTGCAGTTCTCCTATACTCATCATACAGCCTGTGGATTTTGAAACACCCTTAATAATGCTTATCTATATTAGTAATCTTATCCAACATACCATGGTAACCCTGACCAGGTCTTGCAACCATCAGAGATAACACTGTCACATGATGGTTTTACCTTTGCTCTTTCACTGAAAGCCAAGGCATTCCCTGTTGTATCTAGTTTTGGTTAAGAGTCTTTTCTTCTACTACTAAACTTTAGCATTAGATAAATATGCTGTTTAATTTTAGGTCCCTATTCTGTGCTAGGAATGTAAACAAGATCAGCAAACCTCTGGTGCAGTGTGTTCGGTAAGTGTATCATGTAAATACTTCACATCAGAGCTGAAGGGAACATCCTTGGCCATTTAGTCCGATTCTTGGCCACAGCAAGATTTATCATCTGAGTCAACTATGCCTGTCTCTGTTGCTTAGCAGCATTCATTCATGAAGTAGGACACGCAGGTAGATTAATTATATTGGGCAATGTCAGAGCACTTACAGTACAGCAATTTTGCTTTCTGTTCATAGGTGTCAATTTTATGTAACTCAGAAAAGAATTTTAAATGCACATTTCATTCCCAACAGAATTCTGTTATTTACAAATGTTTTTGACTCTTTTTCTCTCTGGTAAAATCTAGTGAAGACCTGGGGAGGCGGGGGGGGCGGCGGAAATGTAGAGTTCAGATAAGTATTCTGTAATAGACCTTTAGGTGACTGCTAGCTATTTCATTAAATGTTTTCAATGGTTTCCAGTTGTCTGATAAATTACTGGTAGGCTAGAGATCTTGTTAGTGATAGTAGAGATGCTGATAATCAGTCCCTGGAAAGCTACTGATACGATAAGAGCTTCTAAATGATATTGTTAGTGTCTCTGGATATTGCAAATGTAGAAAAAATTGAAAGATTAGGTGGAATAATGCTTTTAAACTAATTTTATGAGTGTGTTGACTTTTATCAATCGTGGAAGGAGCATTGTGGAGAAGTACCACTGGGAAGAAAGTTGGGGTACTTTGTACTTCTAATGGAAATGAAAGGAAAAACCGTTTTAAACTGGCCTTATTTATGTGGAAGGGAAAATAAACTGACTCAACTGGAAAGTGGGCTGGACATAGTATTTGTACCATTCTCTGGAGCAGGGGTGGGTTTGTCCTCCTTAACACTAGTTAGAGCCCATTAATTTTGTCTGTTCTAAGCCTCAGTGGAATTGTTTTTAAAAGAAAGGAAAAACAGAAAAGCAACCTCAGGAGGGAGAATTTGGGAACAAAATTTTAAAACGGAAGCAGCTGGCAGGGGAAAAATTAAGCACTCCTCCTCTCCCTGTCCATCATTCCACTATTCTATTCCAAATTCTCCCTTTTTTAGGGTGACATCCCAATCCTTTGCTTTCCCCGCTAATGCAGCCATGCCACAACTAAACAGCTCATACTGCATCAGGCCAGAGGGAGAGGGGCAGTTCCAGAGGTTTCCTCTGTTTAATAGAGCAATTGTTCCCTTACCCGGCGTAAGTCTCCACAGTGCAGAGGAGTCTACATGGACCTGCGCTAGCAAAGTCACTGACATAGGTCTGGGAAGGAGGCTAGTATTTGGTGGATACTGCCACCGCCAAACCTGCCCCCTTTCTCAGTCCAGCTCTCCACACCCATCGCCCTCTGTTCTGCCCCTATTCTGCCCTCCCCCATCCCATCCTGCCTTCCCTGCCAACTTACCTGGGTCTGTGGGTCCCAACAGAGCTGCTGCCACATGTGGGACTACCGCAGCCTCCTCTCTAGCATTCTGGCAGCATCCACGTCACATGCTGTTGGGGGGCTCTTTTGTGACTGCTATAAGGCAGTTAACATTGGTGGAACACTCTGCTAGCGTTCAGTCCCACCAGCTGTGAGTATAACACAGCCCATCAAAAACACCAACAGTGCTGATTTGGATATTCTGTGTTACTCAAGATCATAATGTGTGCGTTTTTTAAATGTAGCCAGGGCTGTAGTTGAGGGGGAAGTAGTATAGGGGGAAGTGAGCGCCAGGACTTCTTGTAGGAGCAGTGATGTCTCGGTGCTGACTTCAAAGCATTTTTCATAGCCAAGAGCTGTGCTTCCCAAACCCACCCAGCTTGTGATGCATTTTGCGGACGCAGCACTCAGAACCTAAAAATAAGTTTTCATGACGTCACTTCTGGTTTAGTGACCAAAAGCAACTCTCCAAACAGTGGGTCAGGGCAGGCAGGAAGGCCTTTCCAAATGCACAAAAACTGCATGCAGCAACTGTGCACCCCGCAACAAGACTCCTACCGTTGTTCACAGGGTTGCATCATGGTCTTGCTGCCAGGCGGAGCAATGACGTGAGCTCCTTTCGTATTGAGGAGTGTGCAGTCTTCTTTTACCAAGACCTGCTGCCTTAGGACTACAACCGATTAACATTATTTCAAAGAGCAAATATATTATAATGAGTTTTTTTTTTTGTCATTTTGCTGGAAGATATCAGCATGAACCACCTATGAAAACTTCCATTCAGCTGAAAGGCCGTGACCTTCTGACTCTACAGAATTTTTCAGCTGAAGAAATTAAATATTTGCTTTGGGTGTCAGCAGATCTGAAAGAAAGAATTAAACACAAAGGGGAGGTATGCAACATTATCTGTGTCACTTATTTTCATGTTTTTAGTGAAAGATGCGTTTAGTAAAGATGCATATGATATAACAGTAAATTTCTGCATTTGCTGTTATTGAAACTTACAAAAGAATAAAAATCTGCTTTTAGCTCTTGTGCTTGTAAGAACCAATATTTGATGTCTTGAGGTAATTACATATTTTAGACTACCTGCTCTTGTTTGAGCGTATGTCCTGTTTAATACATTGGGCCTTATGTCTAAGTAAGCATAGACTCATGCTGTTAATTTATTTTTGTTTGAGAGAGAAGAGAAGAAAACCATACGATAGTCTGTGTAAAGTGATTATTCTGGAGTAGTCAGGAGTAAGTTTGTGATGAAGTAGTACTGGTTGGGCAGCCCTTATCAGAAGTGCTTGGAACCGGAAGCATTTTGGATATCAGATTTTTCTGTATTTTGGAATACTTGCATATACCTAATGAGATATCTCGAGGTTGAAGCCAAAGTCTAAACACTCTAAACACGTCTAACACAAAGTCTAAACATGTGGGCACTCAAAAGTTTTCTGAAAAGTGAAAAAACTTTTCAAAAGTTTTTACGGTTTTCTGAATACTTTGGATTACAGAATTCCGGATAAGGGATGCCCAACCAAATAAGGGAAGTCATATTTTAATTCATACTCCAGATAACATTTTCCAGGGTACATTACAAGTCAATATACAGCAACAATTGAACAATAACCTCTGAACAATTGCACATTTAACTAGACCTAAAAACGATTATGAAAAACATTCTCAAACTATATAGTAGTAGTTCTCATAACTCAAAATTGTATGGAAAAATTGCAGTATTATCCTGATTTCAATACACTTCAGGTTATATATGCAGTTGAATTTAGTAGGCTTAGGGGCAGTGATGTCATTCAGGGGGAACAGACCAGAACGGGCGTTCCGGATCCTAACGGGCTCTGTGGCTGGTTCCGGGTTCCTGACAAGTGCCAATCAAAAGTGAGTTCCTGTTCCTAAATCATTTGAATGACACCACTGCTTGGGGGGGGGGAACAGCAAAATCTTGTCTATACATCAGAGGGTGGGTGTGACTGTTGAGGTAGAACCACCCCACCTGAGTTCTTTGAAAAGTGCTGCCCCTACTGTGATCACACAAACACAACCCATGGGCTCGGAGCAGCTGGAGCCCATAGGTTGTAAGTTTTGAAGATTACAGCAGCTGTGGTGGCATTTTTCAAAGAATTCTGGGAGGGTGGTATTGCCTCACCTGCACTGCTGCTATACATACTAGGCAGCAATGCATTTACATAGATACCAAAGCATGGGAGGAGGCTGATGGGAAGCAGGGGCAGCAGTACAGCATCTCACATCCAGAGTAGCACTAGGAAGCAAAAAGGAAGGAGTGACTGCTAAATCATTCCCAATTTGTATATGTATTGAATAAATCCATATTGTGATAGCTTTAGAAGTAAACACATCTTAAGAATTAAGCTTTTAAAATAATTCTTTTAAAGTAAAATACAAAAATGAAATGGGAACCTTTTCAAGATTTACATCTGCACTGTGAATGTCTCCTGGATTGCAAATTCTTACGAACACGTCATTTCTTTCTTTCTTTCTGTAATAACTATTTTGTTACAATGCCCACTTTAGGCCAGTTTAAGCACCAAAAAGGAGAAGTTGTCTAGGCCGTAACTATTCAAGAGAAAAACTTGGAGGTGATGGGAATATGTAATTCTGTTCTTTGTAATCCATGAAGGAGTTAAATCAATCACAGCTATCTAATCCTGTGATTTACTAAAGGTGTAGAGCAAAATAGAACCAAAAGGTTCATTGTGCATACCTGTGACACATCTATTTCCTTTTTGGGTTTTTTTTTCCCAGCACTTGCCTTTGCTTCAAGGAAAATCCTTAGCCATGATTTTTGAGAAAAGAAGCACACGAACTCGATTATCTACAGAGACAGGTGAATACTCACCCAAACACTGAAACGATAAATACATTTTCCTATGGAAGCTTTATACTAATTTTCTTTATATGAAGAAATTGTAATGTAATTTGAATTCGGAGCAATGACAACAGTAAGGGGACACACAGAGGCGTTTCTACAGGGATGGCAAAGCTCTAAGTTTTGCAAGAAGCCTTACCTTGTCATGTAAATCCCTCTTCTCCCTTGCTGCTGTAGCCAGTAAGCAACGCCAAGATGTTGCTGTTCCCTGTGAGCATTGGCTAAAGAGGAGTGATTTCTACTGCAAGGTAAGGCTTCTTGCAAAACTTAGAGCTTTGCCATCCCTGTAGAAACGCCACTGGGGACACACACACACACACACACAAATAAAGTTTGAAACAAATGACCATTTACTTAAAAGTTGGTCTTACTCATTTTAACTACTACGGTAGTTTAGTCTTACTACTTTGACTGCTAAAATAAAAACAGGAATTGTAACCGGAAGTAAAAGAATCCATGCAAAATTTAAAAGTGGAACGGGGTGAGGGTGGAGCTTGGATGTGGCTATTAGGCCGCATCCAAACCCTTGTCCCCAACTCCAATTCAGGCTGCGCTGGGAACGTTGATCTGCACCCACTATAAAGCTATGTAGCGGGCATAGAACCAAGTAGCCCATAAGGCTAGCTGGTGCCTACTCCAGGGCAAGGGCACGAACAAGCCTTTGCCCTGTGGAAGCTCCAGCGCAGTCCTAGCCTGCATTGGATACAGTTCAGGCCTGCTCGCCTGTGCTGTTCCTGAGAAAGTTAGGATTGAGCCCTTTGGATAAACACTTAAATCTGTTTTTCATGATCCACACACAGATACTGTACTTGTGTGAACATGAATTCTATTCTTGATTAGGCATGAATGTATTCTTATGCTTTCAGGTAATTGGTCCATGCAAGTTAATATGGTCTTCTCTGACCTGTGGCAGCTCTCCCAGGTCTTGGGTAGTGGCCTTTCCCCTCCCCCCCCCCGAAGTACTTCAGCTAGAGATGTTAGGGATTGAATAGGGCACTTCCTAAATGCAATGCAAATTATGTACTCAACTGTACATGCTTCTCCCAATGGTACATGCTCTTCCCATCAGCATTATTAGCCTAATTGTTGCAGTTTCATATCTCACGGTCCAGAACTGGTAGAAACTGGCAT
>JAJKFI010000006.1:27406271-27439301 GCA_029204185.1 Lerista edwardsae
GTCCAGCTACTGTGTAGCAGATTGCACTAACAAGCTGGGAAGCTGACCACCTCAAGGACACGCAGGTGCTCTATCTGATCTGAAGACGGAGAGACGGAATGCCAGTTTCAACCAGTTCTGGAGTGTGTGGTGTGAAACTGCAACACCCCCCCATTGCGTCTCGGAAGTCATCTTTTGGCGCCAAATCTAACATTTGAACTGCCTGTTTGAATTGTGGCGCAGGAAGTGCTTTGGTCAGGACATCAGCGATGTTCTCTTGCGATGGACAGTAAAGCACGTCAATGTCCCCGTTTTGGACTGCCTCTCTGACATGTTTATGCTTTATGTCAACATGCTTAGAGTGCATCCGGATTCGTTCTGACCCAGCAATCTGGATTGCGGACTGATTGTCCATCCAGATCTGGATTGGATTTGTTTGTGGAGCATCCAAATCCGACATCAATTGCCTGAGCATGTGTAGGTAGTTGGTCACATGACTCAGGGCTGTGTACTCACTCTCTAGAGTAGAACAAGCGATAGTCTTTTGTTTTTGTGAACCCCAATCTATCACGCATTCCCCAAGGCGTATGGCATAGCCTGTGGTAGATCTCCTTGTGTCATCCCCCCCAAAGTCACTGTCTGCAAAAACTTCTAATTGCAGTGTTCCTTTTGGGGCGATGTGGTACTTGTGGTTACTTGTGCCTTTCAAGTACCTGAGGATGCGTTTCAGGGCTATCCAATCTGCCTGGGTGGGATTTGCAGCTTTTCTGCTCAGGTGATTGACTGCAACGCTAATGTCTGGGCGCGTCCAGCACGCGAGGTGTGTGAGTGAACCCAACAGTGAAAGAAACATGTTTTGGTTTGGAAATGGTGCAGACTCCTCTGCTTTTTCCCCTTTCCCCATCACTATTGGAGTTGATACAACCTTGCAGTCTTGCATGCCCCATATTCGGAGTAGATCGTAGATCTTTTTCTCCTGACTGAGGAGAAAACCGGCACTGTCAGCTGTGCGTTCTATCTCCACTCCGAGATATTGATTGACAGGACCAAGACATTTAAGTGTGAATGCCTTTTGAAGTTGTAGTGTGATCTGATTGATCTGTTGTGTTGTCTTTGCGAGGACCAGCAAATCATCAACAAAACATAACAGAACACATAACTTCTCTCCTTTTCCCTTTCTGAAAAGGCATGGATCAGCTGCGGAGGGGGTGAACCCCAATTTTTGCAGCTGCTCTTTAAGGCATAAATGCCAGCTTCTCCCACTTTGTTTCAACCCATAAACAGCCTTCCTGAGACGAAAATGTGAGTAATCGCTTTGCACACCTGGTGGTATTGTGATATATACCTCTTCTTGTAGGTCTGCGTGCAAATAGGCTGTCCCAACATCAAAATGGTGAACTTGGAAACCTTTGCTGGCTGCTACGGCAAGCGCTGCGCGTAGCGTTGTGGCTGAAAGTGTTGGTGAATAGATTTCCTCGAAATCTACACCTGGGATTTGCTTACAGCCACGGATCACTAAACGGGCTTTCTTTAACGGCTCAGCACCTTCCCTATCCTTGAGAACAAACACCCATCTGGAATCAATCGCATGTTTTCCAGCTGGTAATGTTGCTGGCTCAAAGACCTTTAAGTCGTGCATTGCCTTTAATTCAGTCCGAATAGCTTGCAGCCATTCTTCCTTTTGGGCTTGTGGTAGCTCAATGACATCTTGGTATGTCTGAGGTACCTCTTCCACCTCTACCTGGTAGGTTAATCTCTGGGGTGGAACCCCACGCAAAGCCCTTGGAGGAAGGATGCGTCTGGTCGGAACAGCTTGTTCCGGTGTAGCTTCCTCTGAAGACGTGCTTGTATCTAAGCCTGGAGTGCCCCCCCCCTCTCCCAGCAGCCTGTCAGGGCTTGCTGGTGTGGCAGGAGCTGGCTCCTGTCTTTGTAGAGTTCTCTGAGGAGTTGATGCGGGCTGATCGGGAGTGCTTTCTAATCTTGCCTCCCCCCCACTCTCTGCAGCTTGTGTGGGGATGCTGACTGTTCTGTCAGCATGATCTGGCAGTAAACCTTGCTCAGAGAAATCATAAGAGTTAGATATTGTGACAGTTTTGTGGTCAGGATTGAGGAATTTTAGTGCTTTGCAATTCGGTTCAAACCCAATGAACTGTAGCCGCTTGGCACGCGGATCATCTTTTCTGCGTGTTTCCCGATCTGCATGTACAAAGGCGTGTGATCCGAACGTCTTTAGAAATGCAAGATTGGGAGGTTTGCCGAATAGCTTGGTGTAGGGGACCCCGTCAATCGAACGGTGGTAAACTCTATTTGAAATAAACACAGAATATTTCATTGCCTCTCCCCACAACCCTTTGGGTAGCTTTGATTGCTCCATCAGCGCTCTGACCATGCTCTGTAGCTCACCGTTTTTCCTCTCCGCCACCCCATTGTGCTCTGGGGTGCGGGGGGCGGTGAGCTGGTGGGTGATGCCCTGTCTTTCCAACCATTGAGACATCTCCCTGCTCAGAAATTCACCTCCCCGGTCGGTCTGGATCGCCACTATGCGATTGCCAAACCGCCTTTCCGCCCACCTGACCCAATTGCGGATTTTATTAAAAGCCTCAGATTTCTGGCGCAACAAATATGCAAAACTATACCTCGTAGCATCGTCCACGAGCGTAAGAACATATTGCGCCCCCCCCCTGCTGTCTTCTTCATAGGGCCGATTAAGTCCATATGCACCAGCTGCAAGGGGGTTTGAGTCTGACGGTGGCTGAACTTCGGGATGGATGCTCGATGCGATTTAGTCAGTTTACACACATCACAGTCCACAAAAGCATCGCAGTCTTTTAAGTCCATTCCGTGCACAAGTTCAGCTGTCTTCCTCACGTAGTCATGATTTAAATGTCCTAGTCGCAGGTGCCACAAATGTCCACAGGATCGGTGCTTTGGTTGATTGAAGCACACAGTTGCCTTTTGACTCCCTGTAGTCACTGCTCCAAGCACGAACAGCCGATACACTCGGGGGACAGCCACGCAAAGATTCCCCCTCTCAAGTGTGCAGACGTCGTCTTGGAAAGTCACTTTAAATCCATCTTCTTGAAGGGTGCCAAGGCTAAGCAGATTCCTAGACATTGTTGGCACACACAGCACATTTCTCAAGGTAGTCTGCAGTTGTGGCAGGAAAACCTCTCCAGCGCAAATCACTGGCGCTGTTGTTCCATTTGCGAGTGCGACAGTTTGACGATCCGTCTCGCACCTACTCGTGAGTAAGTCAGCGGAAGTTACGATATGGTGGCTTGCTCCCGAGTCTAACAACCAGGATCCTCGCGTGCGCCTACCTTCCGTTGAGCCCACGAAAGCGATGCTCGCTTTGGGTTGCTGTGCATGGGGCTTTGGAAACTGTCCTTGCCCCGTGCCCTGCTCACCTTGGGGTTTTTTCTTCTTTTTAGAGCCTCCTTTCTTCTTGGCACACTGGTATGCGAGATGTTGAGTTGATCCGCACACATAGCACTGTCTCGCACTGGCGCACACTTGCGCCTGGGAGTCATTCTTGGGCTGCTGCTGCTTTTTCCCAGGAATGTTGTTTTTCCCCTTTCGGAATTCTCGCTCCCTCTGGTTGTCTTTCCTTTTGTCCGCTTCCTCGAGAAGCCGTGCGACAACAAGGGTGACCGTCAGTTGTGCCACAGGGATAGATTCCAAAGTTAGGGTAAACATGTCCCACGTCTCATCCAAGGAATTGAGGATTGCAAAAACTTTGAGCCTTTCCTCAACACGTTCCCCAATTGCCTCAAGATCTTTGAGGTTTTGCTGCATTGCTCTTAGGTGGACCCGCAAGTCCCCTCCCGGTTCAAGACGCGATCGCCACAGCTTGCGTGTCAGAACCATGCTGGAAGTCAGGGATGCACGTGCAAACAACTCCTTCAATGTGTTCCAATAGTCCATAGCATGTCCAAGATCGCGAACATAAACTAAGAGATCCTCAGAGATTGCAAGACCGATGGTCGCTTTTGCCTTCCTGTCAGCTGCTTCTTCTGCAGGGTTCGTGGGGAGCGCTTGAGTGCGCTGCCAAAGATCGTCTTTTTCCAGCAGCAACCGCATCTTGTGTGCCCATTGCACATAGTTGCTGTCGTTGAGAAGTGGAATGGCAATGAAAGGCGCCGTCGGGGCGGCGGGAGGTTGCTGCGCCATCCCGGCTCCGGGCGCAGCGGGCTGCAACGGTGGAACTTGAGGTGGTATCAGAGGGATGAAAGGACCTTGTCCTGGGACGAGCGGCGGCGGTGGCGGGACTGGTGCTTGGCCGTCGGGAACCCCCCCCGGTGGGGGTAAGAGAGGTCCGAGATCGTCGTCTTCCGATTCTCCCTCTTCGCTTTCCCCAGATTGCTCGGGTTCTCCTGGGTCGCCAACGTCCTCTTCCCCCGCGCCGTCTCCGAGGTCTTCCTCTGTCTCCTCCTTGACTCCACCGGTAGCTCCTTCCTCATCAGACATCTGTCAGGACGTCTGCGAGTGTAGGGATGCAGCCACATTCACCACTCAGTCTCTGCTCCATGGATCGGGTCCGCAGCAAACCCCTGCAGGGATACGGCTGAATCTTCCATAACCTGTTGAAGTTATGGAACCCATAACCTGTTGTGGATTTGAAGTGTTTGTAGCAGAGTTGGGGGCTTGTGGACCCATTCAGCGCTTGCCTAGCGCGATCGGAGCGGAGGGACGAAGAGATCGCTACATTTCAATAACAAAGTCTTTTATTGGTTACAGTAGCGATAGTCAGAAAGCAAGAAGTTCTATTTGCCGGTCAGCGAAAGCCGGCGAAGGCTTGCCGCGTACAAGCGGCTTTTCAACGCATGTTGTTACATTCTCAGTCTCAGTGCGCACACATGGTACAGACAGAAGAACAAAGGGTGCAGCTAGAGTATATCTGGTAGGTGGGTACCTGCAGACCCTTGTGCCCCATGTTAACCAATGGGGTGCCCCTTTGAACATCATGATCTCATGAGAAAGTGGATGTTTGCTAGCCAGCGCTTCCCGTGAGAAACATTGCCTGCTTATGTTATACTAACTTAAGGGAGTCCAGCTACTGTGTAGCAGATTGCACTAACAAGCTGGGAAGCTGACCACCTCAAGGACACGCAGGTGCTCTATCTGATCTGAAGACGGAGAGACGGAATGCCAGTTTCAACCAGTTCTGGAGTGTGTGGTGTGAAACTGCAACTGGTTTTATGTCATAAAACCTACTTCCATCAGTAATATATAGGTGGTTGTGCATGTACTATATAGCCCGATCCAATGCAACTACATGTAGCAATGCAGTATTACTGATGTGGTAGCCGCTGTAGCCTGGGGGGGGGCATGTTCAGCATCTGGAGGCCTCCTCTAGGTAAGGGTTACGGTACTCTTAGGGTAACACATATGCCAGGCTGGTGGGTCTGCTTGGACCTGTTCTAGTTCTGCAGCTGGGGCAAATCCACATGGACCTGGGTCAGGGGATTAGGATTCAGTGGACACTGCTGTTGCCAAATGCCCCCCCCCCTTACTGGTCCTTACATACTGTAAGTCATTGACAAAAGCTTGTTTTAACTAATCTATTATGTTGTACATCATATTAGTTATCTCCTTTTGCATGATATTTGGTTCCTAACGTAACAAACCCGTATCTACCTCTTTTTTCTCTTTAGACTGGGAAAGTGGCTGCTCCTGGGTGGACATTTTTACATTGCTTACCCAGAAAACCACAGGAAGTTGATGATGAAGTGTTTTATTCTCCACAATCACTGGTTTTTCAAGAGGCTGAAAACAGAAAATGGACAATTATGGTATGGGCACCCATATCCAAAAGACAGACATAGCTCTAACACCATTTACAGAGACTATGTTGAACCAACGAAGCCAAAATTGCATTTTGTGTAATGCAGGGGAAGCAATGTTGTTCTGCTGTGCTACTTGACAGTTAATTCCCTGATGATGGCTTACCTATAGTCAGGGCCAGCTCCAGGAGCAGTGTGGGGCCCCCTACCTTCCATGCGGGGGCCCCCCCACTCAGAATGAAGAGCATTTGTGGTGCTGCATACAAAGCATGGCACCTGGAAATAGTTGGTGGTGATGTGATGTCCCTGCCAACTGCTTCCAGGAGGTCTATTTTGGGCCATTGGGAGGCAGAGGGAGGCAGAGGGCCCAAAGTAAAGCTGCTCTGCTCGTCCCACTGACTTATAGCCCATAGAAATCCAGGATGCTGCAGCAGGCAATATGCTCACTGTGCTGGTGTGGGGCCCCCCAAAGTGTGGGGCCCAATGTGATGACATTGGTCACATTGGCTGAAAGCCTGCTCTGCCTACAGTGTATTAAGTGCTAAGCCTGTGCTGATGTAATTGGTTCAATAGAGGCCAAAAGACATTAAAGGATGTCATGTGAATGATCTTAATTCTTGCTCCCATCCCACCCACTCCACCTATTTCCATGTTGACTTGAAAATCTTCCATATGTTCTATGGCCAGTGGTTTCTGTTACTGTTGCTGTATCGTCAATAAAGGCTGCTGTGCTAGAGCAGCACAATGCAGCATTGGTACAGCAATTGCAAAATGGCAAATTATGATGTTTTATCAATACTACAACTCTTATGGCTTTAGTATGCCAGCAAGTAATTCATAAGACTAGGACATCACAAAAATCAAGGACAATTGCTGTATTACCTCTCCTTGCATGGGTGATTTGTTCTGGAGAGATAAGTACTACATGCTATTTAACAAGCAGGAAACAGGAGCCGATTGGTCCAGCGTGTGCTACTCCCACTGACTAGAATAGCTGTCAGTTATGCAGAGAGCACCATAACAAATCAGTGCTACAGGAACAGAGTTATGCATCAGTTAGCATTTCTAAAGACCAGCTCTGTGAACCATTTGCTCGCAACTCACTTTTCCTCTTGTTACCTCTGGTTCCCACATTAACAAGTGGACCCATCATATCCATAACTCATACTGCACTGAACATCAATACCTAACTATCATGTTATATTAAAATGCCTCAAATCTATATCCACTTACGTCACAGTCAAGCCCAGAGGAATTGGACAAAGAAAAAAAAGAGTTGCATCAAAAGGTTCCCTTCTTCAAGAGGAAGTCTCCTTGCTGAGCCATTAAATGCAACCCAATGGCACAGAGATGTGATCTTGATCATAAAGCAAGGGAGTAGGGGTGGGTGGGGTGGCTGATAGTTTGTCCTTCATTGCAAGGGTGCAAACGTATGTTATTGTCATGTTGCCCCATATCACATTGTTATCATATTCAGAGCACAAGCCTAACCTGGAGTTAGGCTGGCACAGTTAGGCCAGCAAAGTTTGGCTGGCAGAAGGGCCTCTGTAACATATGTTTGGACCATTGTTGGAATCAGAGACTGGCACACAGACATGCACGATCCTCCCTGACTCCAAGAGTGGTCCAAACACGCTTTACGGTGGCCCTTGTGCCGGCCAAACTTTGCTGGCCTAACTGTGCCGACCTAACTCCAGGTTAGGATTGCGCTCTCAGAGAGCTAATGTTCAGGACATTAAAGCCCGGCTCAGTTATTCTTCTGCACATGTTTAGCAAACACATGGAGGAGGGTGTGGGACTATGCTCATTAACTATGACCTCCTCTGAGCTCTGCACACTGAGCTGAACATATTAAAGAACTTCTACATGTTTATGGCTGTACATGATGCTGTGATCAGGAATGCCAATGTTGTTCCAGCCCCTCTTCCTCCACAGATTTGACACACGCATGGAGAAGGCTACAGAATTTAAGTTATCTGAATCCTTATGATTACTCTCTATTGACAGACTGGCAGTCAAACAACTGGAGGATGATTTGGAATTTAGGCCTTGTGGGCAGAGGCGGATCTAAGGGGGGGGGCAAATCTGTAAGTTTTGCAAGAAGCCTTACCTTGCAGTGGAAAACACTCCTCTCCTGCACTGTTCTAGCCAATCCTCACAGGGAACAGCAACATCTTGGCATTGCTTATTGGCTACAGCAGCAAGGGAGAGGAGGGATTTACATGACAGGGTAAGGCTTCTTGCAAAACTTACAGATTTGCCCCCCCCCTTAGATCTGCCTCTGCTTGTGGGCTTTTGCCCGCTTAACTAGCTGATCGCCATGTCTCCAGTCTTTCCAGGTCCCACAACACTGCTTCATAAGAACATAGGAAGTTATCTCATACTAACTCAGACTATCTATATCAGTGCTGTTGGTGCTCTCCAGGGTTTCTGATAGGAGTTTTTCTCTACCCTCTCTGGAGGCTGTGGATTGAACCTGGGACCTCCTGCATGCTCTGCCACTGAGCTACACCCCCTCCCCAAGTTCTTCCCCAGTTTTCCCAGCAGCACACAGCCCCTCTTTCCCCCTGGCCTGTGTGTTTTGCTCTGCAACCCTCCTAGATCCTGCTTCCCATACAGACCCATCTTCTTTACTTAGTTCCCTACAGCTAGGCAATTACTTCCACACACCCTGCATCCCTTTCCTCTTCTTGGCCCTCTTCCTGTCCCTGGTAGGCTCTATGCTCAAGTTCTCTAATGACCGCAAATTGAGATCAAGCTTGCCTGGCAGTCATCTTTCAGCCTAGAGTTCTTCTCCCCAATCCCAATGTATGGGACTTGGCAGTAGTTGCTCATTGGTGAGACTGTGCATGTGCACACTGTGCATGTGCATTGGCACTCTTTCTTCATATTTCACATATTCCTATGTGGTTGTATATAAAACATGTTGGATGCAGTATCTTCTTTCAGTGCAATGGGTAATTTCATTTTTTATTTATTCTCTCTTCCAGGCTGTCATGGTTTCCCTGCTGTCAGATTACTCACCGCAACTGCAAAAGCCCACATTTTGACTTTTGAGTTTCTGAAAAGAGAAGAGATTTCATTTGGCTGTATGAAATCTCCCCCCCGCCCCCAAACCACTAATGACTCCTCAACAGAACTGTGAAGGTGCCTATAATGGTTTAGTTCTGTGTCTGTTCATACACTTAAACACTGTGGCTGATTTTCTCTTTCTAGCTGCATTTTATTCTGCATCCTGCATATTGATTAGCTTCCTAAACAGGTTTAACAAACGGATCAGTCAGGAATATAGGCAATGCTTTGTCACTGATACAGTAGAATTGATTTTGTAAATGTATCCTGGAGGTGTGCAAGTGGAAACAACGTCAGTTTTCTCATATTTTTATGCTGAGCTTGGAAGGTGGAGGATGTCAGAGATCATGTATTTTCCCCAAAACAATCTATATTCAAAATCCTATTGAAATAAACCTGATTTTTGTTTCCTCTTCAAGTTTGCCTGTTTTCTCTTCTTGGCCTTGAATTGATCCATTATGCCTCGTTTTATATTGGACTTCACAGAAGAGAGAAATTCCTGGGTTCTGAATAGTAAATTCAACGTTTAGACTGTTATTTCCATGGAGGGAAAAGAACTTTTTTTTGTAAATGGCATGCTCACAGGTTTTGTTTCAAAAGATTGTGGTTTAGCATATTGTGACATCCAGAATTATCCTCAGTCCTCAGAAGATTTGGGGCCCTGGAAAGGATGCTGGGAGCCATTGAGCATGCTCAGGCTGTATTAGTTGTGTGTGCGCTATTCTTCTAATTCATAAAATATAACTTACACCTGCAAACCTAGGGTTTTTCCTGAATACACAGAAAGCGCTGTCTTGTCTGTGGGTGGCTCCATTTTGTGTACAAACTGATAGGCATTCAACACTTGCGTTAGTATATAGATGAGAATAAGATTATGGTATTTAGAATTTGTACACTGTTTTTCTCTTCCAAAAAAAAGATCCAAAGTGGCTGGTCACATAAACAAAAATGGTCAATATCACAGTGTCAAAACAACAGTCTATCTGACAATATAAGTAGCATGAATGATAAAAATATATGCAGTTCATACAATATAATTAGCTCTACAACAACTGCTACTACAATTAGGGCACAATGTTTACCTGGAGTTAGGTCGGCCCAGTAAAGCCAACAAAATTTGGCAGGCACAAGGGATATTGTAAAGTATGTTTGGACCACTCTCGGAGCCAGAGAGGCCAGCACACAGACATACCCCATCCTCCCCGACTCCGAGAGTGGTCAAAATGCGCTTTACAGTGGTCCTTGTGTCAGCCAAACTTTGTAGGCCTAACTATGCCAGCCTAATTCCAGGTTAGGATTGCGCCCTTAGTAGCTATAGCAGAATATTTGATAAGCCATTTACTGCTAGTGTCCCAATTGTACAAAATGTCTTGTGTAACTTTCAGAGTTTTGTGTTATCAGGGATTTCTTCATATCAGTAGTTTATTAATGTTTTTCATTATCTATAACAGTAAATTATAACATAAATGTAATTCTAACTAGTATTAAAACAAAAAACCTTCACTTTTTAAAAACAGCAGATTTTTTTATCTTAGCCCTTAGGCCCAAACTATTGAGAAGAAAAGACTTCTAATAATTAAATTATGTCCCTGTTGTTACAGACTGTTGCAGTGCCAGAGTAATTGAAAAATGGGGCTGTCTGTTTTCAGTCAGATAAGCAGGAAGATAAGGAACAAGATAATAGGAAAAAGTTGGAGGGGCTAATGGGGAGTATCTTTGCCAATTGGGAAAGGATTCAGAGAACCAAGTCTCAGCAGCTGATATTTGGGAACAATAAATTAGGTCTATTCACACGTTGCTCTATATATGTTTAAATGACATGTACACACGTATTTTTGTGTGAATTACTGTATGCATTATGCTTAAAAGTGAATCTAGGGTATAGATGGGGAGTGTCAAGCATAAGGCCTGGGGGCTGGATACGGCTCCTGGAAGCCCCTTTTCTGGCCCTCAGGCTCTCCTACCACCACCAGCTGTTCTCAGCTGCTGAGCTGTGCTGTTATTGCTGAAAGGGCTGTCCTCGTGATATTTGGGCTCTCCCAGATCTTGAAAATATCAGCAAGATGTGGATAGTTTTCTCTTCTGTCATTGGCAGTTAATGAGTTCCTACGAAGTGCTTATTTCTGGTCATGAGCTGCTTAATGACATCACTTCCTGCTTTATGAAATCACTTCCAGCCCTCAGCAGGCATCTTGAATGCTATTTCGCACACTGTGTAAAAGGAGTTTGACACCTCTCGTCTAGACCAAACAAATGTAGGGTACTAATTCTGTGTACTGCTATACATGTGTTGAACTTAAAGCCCAATCCTAACATGAGCTAGAGCAGGCCATCTGGCTGACCTGTGCTGTATCCTAACACAGGCTGGGAGGCAGCTGCAGCTCACCTGGGGATATTTTATCCTTGCCCCAAGGTAAGACCCAGCCAGCTCTGTGGGGCTGCTTGGATGTGCGCCCACAAAATAGCAAGCCTGAAAAATAGCAGGCCAGGAGCAGCTAAGGTTGAGGCCTCCCAGCCCAGGGGTTAGGATACGGCCTAACGGCCATGTCCCATCTCCACCCCCCTCTCCAGGCCATCCCATTTACAGATCCACCCTCCCTCTGCCTCCCGCCTGCCTCTGGCATGTCCTTGGTGTGAGCTCTCGCTGTCACAACTAAGCAGCACTTGGCCAGCAGTGTCCATGGGCCAGTGCTACTGCCTGTGCCAGCCCAGTGACTAAATCCAAGGCGCAGACATACTTTATGGCACATTTGTAACAGAGCCGGTCCAGCACAAGAGTGCCGTGCCAGTGTAATGATTGCGTTAGGATTATGTAATGGTTAGGATTGCATCAGTGGTGGGATTCAGGGGGTTCGCCCAGGTTCTATAGAACCGGTTGTTAAGTGGCCAGGCCCCGCCCACTCACTTACCTCGGCTGGCTTCGGGTTTTTTTTGGCTCCGACTATGACATCATAGAACCGGTTGTTAATTTATTTGAATCCCACCATATATGTACACATATTGTTTTTATGCCAATAATGTTTCTGTTTTTTACACAGATTGTTCATGCGTACGTATAGTATGCAAATAGCTCTGTTATCATAATGCACTTCAGAAAGTATCCCATATGCTATTAAATTTGTGCAAGGTATTCCTTCATATATATCTCCATTACTCTCAAGATGCCGTTTCTAGGAGTTCTGCTACCCAACCATCAATATCAGGTAGAGAGCAGATTTTCCAAGCAAAAATCCAGTTCCTTAGCAACTGAAGCAGTGCCAGTTAACTAAGCTTTGCTAGTGACTGGGGTTCTTGCTATCCTGATCTATTCCTGAACATAACAAGCATCTTGCCTTATTTAATTTAAATAAATTGATTAAAAATAATCTGCTCACTGCCATGTTAGTGTCCAAAGCCACTTTCCTTGTCTATAAAAATGGTGATAACAATTTTGGCCCCACCTCAGAGGGATCTTGTGAGACTAATTCAAAGTTTGCAGAGCAGTTGGTGAGCCCTGAATGGAAGTTGTGAAAAGATGCGCAGTGTATTATTGTGCCTCGCAGGCTTGTCATGAAATAAACCAGAGAGGAATACAAATTAGATGAGCAATGAAGAAGCAATAAAAGGGGGGGGGAATATGAAAATGGAGCTCCCTAAGGTTAGTGCTCAGAAAAATAAAAGTATGGTTGATGAGAATCTTTAACAACTTAGAACTACCCTTCATTATTCATATCATCCTTTCAGTAAAATGTGATTATCACGAGTGTGTTTTAATTATGATAGTGATAACACTTTTCCTAAGTGTTATTCAAAGCACTTCATTATCTCAATAATCCTGTTTCTTGCAACAGGCCAAAATCTGTATCCTTGTGTGTGGAGTACTAATATTGACAGATATTTGCTCTAATAAGAAGGCTCCACACAGATATGTCTTCATACATGCAGAGACATAAGGTGGGTGTGCGTGCACCTAGGAGCACTGATGGTTGTGATTCCCCAGCAAGTCTGTCAGGTGTTCATGGGTAGAGGACTTCCTTTCAACAGTGTAAGTGTTCATCAGTTGTTGCATGTGGCTGGTGCCAAAAAGAGAGGGGTTACCAAAGAAATACCCTCCTGAAGAACACCCTGTTAGTTTCAGTATGCATTGTTCATGCATACACTGTTTCAGCCAATGTCAGGTTTCTAGATCAGGAAGGCACAAGCCAAGCAAGATGGTCACTAGAGGTCTTAACAGAATGAGGGCCTAATCCTATGCAGCCCAGTGCCTGCTGTTAAGTGCTAGTGTGGGAAGTGCTGATAAGGCATTCTAGTACCAGCAGTAAGTGCCAGGAGGACCTAATGTGGAGCTGCCCAGTGGTAAGTCTCACTGCCACTGATGGTGAGATCTCTTGGGGTGGCGTGGGAGGCCGTGCGGAGGGTGGAACTGAATGAGGGGAGGGCAACACAGCCCAACATGGAAGCCCTCAAGCCTGCCCCTACAAAATAACCAGCACAGACTTGAGGAGGCCCATTGAAGGCTCAGCGCCCTTACCCAAGGAAAGGGGAGAAATGTCCCTTTCCCCTGAGGTGCCAGCTACGGCTGCTGCAGCACCCATTGGATGTAGCGGTAGCCATTTTGGCTATGAGGTCTGGCACCATAGGATTGGGCTGTTACGCTATACAGTGCTTATTACTACTATTATGAATTGTAATCTTGGATGGCAATGCAATCCCATACAGTTGATTTCAGCAAAGCCCTATCAAGATGCAGTGAACTATGAATCCCTGGTCAATTAGGAAACTTCAGAAATGGAGGTTGCAGTAAAGTCTGATCACCATTCCTCTTTTGGCTGAGGATATAGAGAAAATATATGGCTTTAAAGGACTACCAAGTGAAAACTGCTACTCGTAGAACAGTATAATCCATTTCAAGTGCTAAGCCACCACCCACCATAGCCTAAATTGGTTGGTTCAGAGAATTTCCTTAAAATAAAAAAAAATACAATATCTAGAATGAATAGCTCAGGGATAAACTCCCTCTGTATACATTATGCAGTCCATTTCTTCCAAAAGCTCCTATAGCCAATACAAAAAATTATAAGAGAATGAGAAAATACAGTTTCAATGGAAATATTGACATTATTATGGCATTTACAATGTGGCCTATGAGGCAGATTCCCCATGGCAGATTTAATTTTCAGGTAACCTGCAGCAATCTGTATGTTAAGTTCTGTGAGTGTGTTTGCCATATGCTGAAAAATGCGCCACAGAAGGTCTGTTTGCTCTTTTCTACCAAACACTTCCAATACAATTTTGTGTAAGAACTTTAATGAATCAACATTCTTTTTCGACCTCTCTGGAAACTCCTCTACCTCTAAATGGAACTTGATAATGTACAACGCGTCACAGGAATTAGCACACTGAACTGGAAGAATGAGGGTCATTGTGGGTCCATTCAGATACGCCGTAGGTGCTGTGAAAATGTACTTAACCTTCTTAGTATAGACTGACCTTTCGCTGCAGTGGCATGACAGACCTAATCCTGTTTATTTCAAACAGCCCAATCCTAAACTGCCCAGCTCCCAAAGGAGCAGCACTACCAAAATTATTACTGCTGCAACCTGTGGGAGTTGTAGCAGCCATGAGCCAGGGAGCGAGGGGAGCACATCACCTGCCTGGACACACTGGTCATCCCTGAGGGTGCCAGGGCACTTCCTTCGCTCCCCAAGCCAGGGAGCAATGCGCCATTTGGGGGAGGGTGGCCACTGCAGGAGCCCCCCCCCACTTTGTGACATCATGACATCAACATGCCTGGGGGGCAGAAAAGCCCTGGTATGCCTCTGCTTTATTATTTTTCTAAACTGCCATGGGTATACATGAAGTGCTATGAAAGCATGATGAAATTCAAGATCTTGTTACCTATGGTTGTGCACCTTCAACACAGGATTAATTGTTCATCCCATATTGAAACTATTTAACCCCAATTGTCCTTAATAGTCATTCGTGCTTTCCACCCAATCTCCTAGTCCTATAAACAAACCACTCATAATATCTATCCCATTACCAGTCCTCCCTCCAACAAAGGCCATGCATGTCCAAGGAAAAAGCAAGACATGCACTGTCTTCAACATGCACATATTTCAATGCTTGGTTGTACACTGCTTCATATGAGTGGATGTATGCATGGACATCTGCAACAAGAAATTCTTTCCGGGGAGTGTATAGTTGGGGGGAAATGGGGTTGTTTGGTTTTTGCGTGTGGATGGAATTTGGTTTTTTATGAAAACTGCTGGTCAAGCAATCTTTGCCTGAGAAAGTGCATATTATATGAGGAAAGTTGTTTTGTACGACAGGGTGAAGGTGTTCCTGAAGAACTGCAGTGTTTAGTGTTATTTTCATCACATCTATGTATCCTCATTACACAGAAGCTGCCTCTCCTACCTTCAAGTCTGTTTTGGAAACGCATTTTTCAGGAGAGGTGAAGGGTGGTTTGTTTTGTCTTATCGCACTTACAAGCAACACAGGAAAGTACCTGGATATTTTACTATGTAGTGCACACCAAATATATCATGTGATTTAATACTGTTTCTTCTTTTTAAAAGATGTGATAGCTGCTTTGAGACTCGGGGGGGGGGGAAGCCACAACATATTTTAAACAAACAAAATCAATCTTTATGCATAGTTGTGGTTTAACAGAAGAGGTAACAGAAGGTAACCGAAGAGGGTCAGAGATATTTTTGCACTGGATTAGAAACAAGCTAGGACTGGTTATCACATATCTGCTTCTTGAACAATCAACACATAACATGGACCATCAGGGAATCTTGAGGGTGGAGGCATTGATGGTGTGTTTTGTTGGCAGATGTTTCCACCAGGGCTTTTGTGAAAAAATGTAGCATCAGGGACGGCTCCAGGAGTTGTGGAGCCCAATATGGGGCATTCCCGCCGCCCCCCCCAACCTTCCCCGAGTGCTTCCCACTCATGTGGTGCCACATGTGGCACCTGAAAATAGTTGGTGGTGACTTGATGACATCACCGTCCTCTGCTTCCAGGAGGCCCATTTTGGGTGGTTTGGAGGTAGGACCATGTGGGGGGGGCCCAAGGTAAAGATGACCTGATTTACAGTTCATAGAGATCCTGGCTCCAGCAGCAGGTGATATGCTCACTGTGCTGGTGCAGGGCTTCTCAAAGTGCAGGGCCCAATGTGACGACATTGGCCACATAATCTTAAGGCCACATTGGCTGAGGGACACTCTAGGATCCTGCCACTGCCACCTCCTTGCCCGCCTGACCTCCTCCTCAAACCATGCTGGACCAGCAGCAGAAAATGGAGGGGGACAGAAATTTGGGGCACTGCTTTGGATGCCACTTTACCATGGGCCAGGCCTATGTACAGAAGGAAGTGAGTATAGAGGTCCTCTGCTGAGCCTTTGGGGCATTTTCCAGATCTAGATGATAGATCATGCCGTTTCTTCCCCATTCAACTTGCTTTATTATTCTTAATTATACCTCCTAACACCCAATGTATTTTGTTACACCATGAACACATTCCTTATTCTTTCCTTAATAGTCATAATGACAAACTATTCCCCTTCCACGCTTGCGAAAATATAAAAAGCTCTCCTGCAATGTTACATTACTTTTTCTTTTTCTAAACCAAGTATGCCTCAGTCTAAGCTATTTATTTCTTTGTTATCGCTATATCTTGTAATCTCTCTCCAGGTTGCTGAATAGCTTGGAAAGTAAAATACAAAGCTCACCTTCATGCTTCCACAACATTAATCTCAGTCTAACAGATTTCAATTTCCTATACATTGCTTCTCACATGGAATGTCAGTTCTTTCCTGCTAATCTCCTTAATGCTGGATAGTTGTTCCATTTTGAGCCTTCATAGTAAAATACAAGCCATATTGTGTGCAGAGCAGAATTCTGCTGTGGGTCATAACTATTATATAGATGCCATATTTTGCAAAACCGTCCAAATTGGTCAATTTCCACTGACGGAAATTCAACTGTGGACTTGCTTCTAGGGTTTGGCTTGCACTAGGTCCTGTAAGGCCCTTGTTTCTTGCTATGTTCTTGTGGAGTTTTGTTTCTTGTAAACACCCAGCCAGCCAGCAGAGCAAATGCATTGTGCTAAAAAATATACTGAGCGAGGATCCATTTTGGTCACCATTAAATAATGAATTCTGCATCTTTCAAGAAGAGGTGAGGTGACAGAACCTAATGTCTCCATTGATGTTTCTTGAGACTGAAATGGTGGGAGGCAGCACCTGACCTTTTGATTACTGTTATCATACTGAAACCTTTCTGTTTTATAGAACAGGGAAGATAATATGAATATTCCTGCAAGTCTACCAGAATCACATATGTGTTCAAAAGGTTGCTACAAGTATTTCTTTTGTATCCTTTAACAAAAAGGATGCTCTAGCAGCAAGCCTGATTTTCACCATCTGATCTTTAGAGAATGCTGTATTTTATTAAAAACCTTTATTTCAAATAGCCCTGGCTCTCAATTTTGAGATACTGTGCCATTATGCTTCACAATCCATTCCAAAGGTCCCAGCGTTATGCACCCTGCTCTTCTAAATTGATTGTGTTAATTGTCTGTGCCAACTATACAGATGGACAATAGGCTGTCTCATTGTCTTGTCAGAGTCTCATGGCTACAGAAGGGAGAAGCTTTCTTAACACCAAAGGGGCAACCCAATCCTCAGCTGCCCAGGTTCCGGAGGAGCAGTGGTACGAAAATGGCTACTGCGGCATCTTTTGGGAGCCTTGACCACCAAACCCTAAAAAGTCCTAACTTCAGAGCTTGTTCCTAATCTGAGCAATTTGTCTCTAGTGTGAGGATTCTACTCCTACTCTCCTTTCCTGATTCCTGCCTTGGATCTTGACCTCTAACCTGCCTTTAAATATGTATGTGTCACTGCCCCCTCAATCCTCCGTTGCTATCCTGAATCTTGACCTCAGCTTGCCTTTGGCCTCTGATCCTTGTTTGCTGGAACTCACCCCTTGCCTCTTTTGGACCACAAACCTGGTCAGGGCAGCCAGATCACTCTGGGCCTGGATGTTGATGCTACTGATGATGCTAGTAACAACAAGCTGCAGACGCTGGTTAACCCCAGCACCAATGGAGCTCTGGTTACAGGTCTCCTCTCTCCAGGCCTCAGCTTCCTCAGGCTACATAGAACATGCCCAGTCTGCCCTGTCCAAAATATTACTTAATTAGCGTTGTCAGTGTTTTTTCTAATCTACCCCCACTGCCCTTAACAATTGCCTAATGGGCAGAAATGTTGCATGTAAAGCATTTCTTGTCATTTCATCTCCATTCCAGGAAATTTCACCTCCTAAATCGCTGTACATCTGGCTGTACCCAGAAGCCCTCTCAGCAACTCCATTTTTATTGGAATGAAGTGGGAAATTCCATTCTGAAATGTCTTGCACTTGGGTATCTCAAACGTTCTCCTGCCTTAACTACTATCAAAATGTTTAATGCTAATAATGTGTAAAATAACTAGATGATGATGATGATGATGATAGACATTCTGTCCTACCCTTCTCCCAAGGAGCTTAGGGTGCCATTCAAGGTTCCCCTTAATTCTATCCTTGCAACCCTGTGAGGTCAGCTAGGCTGAAAGTGACTGGATCAAGGAAATCCTATTAGCTTCATATGAGTACCAAGTATAAAATGTTTCAGAGCTGGAGTCTTTTCTCATGTCCTCAAAGAGCAAGGGAAAAGTCCTTTGGCAGTGAAACTGCTACCCTGAATCTGCTGCATTGCCTATGCACATTTTGGGCTTCCTCCTCCCAGGCATTAGTTCCATAAACATCAGAACTGTTACAACACAGTACCTTATTTTCCTCCAACACTCTTCAGTGGGTTAGTGAAGTTCATTTACCCAGACACCGGACTCTCTGAGGACCAGTAGTTGACACAGTAGAACCCAGAGCTCTGTGTTCCTTCCAAATGCGGTAGCCAGCTTCTTGATGGCAGCTTGTTCTTTTTAGATCATGTAATAATAATATTGTACCTTCTTCACTAACTCCTCATGAGTTTCTATGCACAATTTGAAATGCTGGCTCTTACCTTTAAACACCTAGCTTGGGATCAGGATACCTGAAGGACTGCCTCATTCCATATGATCCTAATTGAGATCTTTGATGAGATCTTACTGCATGTTTCACCGCTATTTAATTATCCATTTAATTTAATTATCCATTAGGTGGATAGAAGAGAGAGGGTCATTCCAGCTGCACTGTCCAGGTGGTAGACTTCACTGCCCTGAGAGATGTCTGGCTTTTTCTCTCATTTGCAGGTGCCAAGTTTAAGCAAGCGTTTGACTTAAAAGAAGCAAACTCTTGCTGACTGCCTATTACTGATGCAACTATTTTTATAGCAGGTTGCTGCTGCTCTTTTGCTGTTTTATTGTTTTCCTGATTGTTGATTATTGTGGGGTTTCTTCCATGTTTTTAATCTCTATTATGTGAAGTCTTGAATGCCCTCTTAGGTCATACAAAAGAATATTTTAAATAAATATTTAAATTTACTTTACCAGTGTGGCACCAGTTGATGAAATCAGATCCATGGTTATCTTCTGATTAAGCACAATATTTGCAGTGCTGTGAATGAGCTGATCACTGGGCAAACTTGGTGCTCAGGCACTTGATCAATAGTATCTCTAGATAGCAGAAAATCTCTTTCCAGCTTTTGGAATGAAATGCTGTATACCGGGCTGACCCAAGACCTCTTGATGTCTGAAGCAATATGCCGAATGTTGCCCCCCCCCTTCCCAATGATATGCCAGCCTCTGCTCCTCCAACTCCCCAATGTTCCAGCTCAGCACCCTCCTCCCTTCTATATTTCCTCTTTCTCTCTGTCCCTCTCTTCCTCTTCCAATCTAGGGAGGAGGAGGAGGCAAATCGATGGACAGAGATGGGCATGCTCCCCCACACCAATTGCCATCCAAGAAGGTGAAATTCGTCAGCTAGTGGGAGGGGACAGAGAAACAGAGTAGCAACTAAGTACACTTTTGAGTGTATTCAGCATGCCTTTTCCTCACTAGTGCAATTACTGTACAAACATCTGGATGATGGATGAGGGCTTCCACAGCAGCACCTTGAAGCAGAGGAAATCACAATTAAAAACAAGAGTCCCATAACCTTTATGTTATATATCCCTAAATGCTTCCTGGTGCAGGCTTTTATGAGTAACTGGTGGTGATTAATCAATATACTTGACACCCACAACTACTCAAATGGACGCATGCTGATCACTCCTGGCTCAAATGAAGAGACAAAGTTAATGTAGGCCCAGCACAGCAAATGTGGTACAAAAACAGTCATGGTGGCATTCGGTCGCCATTCTCGTTGGTTTTTCTCACAAGGACTTTTTCACATTTCCTGTTTAATACCACTATTGGTGGGAGAATACGCTGCTTTATACAACTACATACTATGTCTATATTCAACATCAGGTTCAAAGTATTGGATAACTGAAAATACAGAGGCATTTGTCTCCATATGTAGACTTGATGCAGACTCTTTTATTTTACATTAGATTTTGCATTTGTTATCCATCTGGATTGTATAATCCAATATGACATTTTTCACATTTATTTCTCCACAGATATTTCTTTAAGATAGAAAATCATTGCGATGCATTTAGATAAACATTTTTCTAGTTCAAGTTTAGAAAGTGTTTCCAGAAAGCTTTTACTTCTGAATTATGGATGGGTAAATGTAAAGGTGGGGCTTCATTTGAAATAATGACCCATTCTTCTTTGCTCTCAAGTACAATAAAAAGGCTTAGACTACAGCTCTAGTTTTGATTTACATTTGCATTGGACTACAGTGACAGCAAGGACTGAAATCAATAATTGATTGGTATGATGATTAACTAGTCCATTAACCGCAGATCGATACTGTTGATTTTAACCAGGTTTTAACTGAACTTGTCCAATTTGCAGTAATTCTCAGACTCCTTATTCTTGGATACGACTACTGAAATCAATGGAACTAGACTGAAGTAAGTGATTTTAGGATTGCATCTCAAAAACTTTTAACCTGTTCGAAGCACTTCCCAAAACTTGCTTATCTAATATAGATGCAGTGATGTCATGCAGGGGGTACGCGAGTACCGGTTTCTAGGATTACAGCTGGCCCCGCCCATTCGCCCGCCCACTTGTCGACTCCGCCCTCTGCAACGTTTGAATTTCCTGCACGTTTGAGTTGCCTGCATGTTCTCAGAGCCAGGCAGGCAGGCAGGCAGCAAGCGGAGCCTTTCCTTTCCTTGCCACTGAAAAATGAGTTGCTCTGGGGTTTTAACATGATGCCAGGCCTCCTTCACATGTTCTGGGGGTGCTGTGGAATACTGTTGCAACTGTTGGGTCAGTTTAAAATCATCTGAGGCCTCAAAAAGGGCTTTTTTCATGTCACTTCCTGCCACGACGTCACTTCTGGCTTATGACGTCACTTCCGGTGGGCGGGTCCCAACACGTGCCAATCAAAAGTGAGTACCTGTTATTAAATCATTTAGATGACACCACTGTATAGATGTATTTCTATGGCCCAGAGTATTTTGTGGCAGAGATGAGGCAAGACTTCCTCTCATTAATCACTGACTAGAGCAGTGGTCAGGGAACAGGGGTAAATTACCCCAAATGGGGTAAAAATGAAATTCCTGGGGGTAATGGACAGATAGGAGTATGCCCCGCCCCCTTTCCCCTCATCCTTCCTTTATGACCAACGTTCTCTCTTCTGACCAATGGGAAGTTCCTCTCACGCTTGATGGATTTCCCTTGCTTCCAATAGGAGATTAGAAGCAGCAAGGTACTTGGCCCCCAATAGGCAGTGTTCCCCTCCCTTCCCAGGCAGCGAATAAGGCCGTGGTTATTGATCCCGCTGCTGGTAGAGGGAGAAGGAAGCAACAGCAGAGAAAATGGCGGCCGTGGCTGCAACTGCAGCGGTGCCGGGTGATGGGGGAGCCGGAGAGGCCAAGCCTATTCCAGGCAGTGAGGCTGGTGCAGACCCGCTCCTGGCTGGCACTCAGGCAGCCATGGAGTCAGCGGTGCTCGACACCAGGGAAGAGCCTGAACCAGCTCCGGGTGGGGAGGCCGAGGAGCTGCTGCCGTTGCCGCCACCCAGGAGCCCGGCAGGGACGCAAGTCGTGCAGGCATGGGGGAGGCTCTGGTGAGCGGCTGAGGTGTGTGTGTGTGTGCATGTGCCCACAGGCGCGCACGTGTGTGTGTGTTGAGAGGACTTCTGTGGACGTGCCTCTTTGCTTGTGAGCAGCTAGGGCTCTCCCTGGGTTTGCCTTGTCTTGCTGTCCCAAGGAGTGGGGCGGGCGGGTGAGCCAGCGGGGAGTGTGTGTGTGTGTGTGTGTGTGTGTGTGTGTGTGTGTGTGTGTGTGAGTGAGTGTGTGTGTGAGAGAGAGAGAGAGAGAGAGAGCCAGCCAGCCAGCCAGCCAGCCCCAATATAAATTCATTATAGAGAGAAATCTTAAGTCCAAGCACCTAAACCTGTTGTCAAAAAGGTAAGCTAGTTGTAATCCAGAAGGGTTGAATTCTATTCTCTCAAGGTCTGCAGGTGTACCCAAACTCTTTACAACTTCATATTTACATAGCATTAATTAAGTTCATTAATTAATCAAATAAAAAGCATTAATTAATCAAATAATCCAATATGTAATTTTTTTCTCTTTTGTTCTGGAGAGGGTAGGGGGGGTAACGTCAAGGGGGTGACGTCGGCATATCTAAATATATTTTGGGGTAAAAGGTAAAAAAGTTCCCTGACCCCTGGACTAGAGCATTACCCCACATGCTTTTCCTTTTCAAAAATACTGGAATCTCTCTCTCTTTTGTGTGAAGAGTGCATTTTCCTCACTGTTAACTGAGGCTATACTAAAGGGGGAATGGTAGTTCTCCTGTAGCTGTGGTTACATTATTAGCAGCAGCACTCAGGTGCTGCCTCTATAATTTTTTTCAAAGGGCTGGACTAGCCCTAGCAGGGGAGTAACGATCTGTAATGAAAAAATGTCTTTGCTATAGTCTCAATGGGGTGGCTAGAGATTTCGAGTGAGTGAGTGAGTGAGTGAGTGTGTGTGTGTGTGTGACGACATGCTCCTGTACTTTAAAATGTCCAGATTACAACACTGACCATGAGTTAATAACATCCTATCAGTTTGGGAAGGGGGGGAAGATTATTCAGGCCAGAAGGAAGGGTTTTCAAGCTGGCTTCAATCCTCCTCCTTTCTCATTTAGTATATACATACATTTCAGGACGAACCCACCGTCCTTTCAGGAAGAGAGGATTGTGTGCCCGTCCTGGAAAAGCGAATTCACGCTGCACGCTACATCCGGAGGTAGCTGCGAGAAAAAAAACTTGTGCCAGCCGCTCCCAGCCTGACTGGGCACCTGCGACCCTGCAGGGAAGATTCAGCCAAGCGTTTGCAAGAGCCACCTGCCCCCGCCGAATCCCGTGTGTGGCAGAAGATGGAGCTGGCCCAACCAGCGTGCGCAGGAGCTTTTTCGCCTGCAGTTGCCGCCGGTCCTGCGAATAAGCCCGAATGTGGGGCGTGCGCGCACACGCCCGCCATATTCGCCAGCGTTTTGGTCACAGGCAGTTGCTACCAGGCGCGCACGCCGCGCTCCACGTTCCCCGTTATTCCCCTTCCTCCGCAGGGTGCTCCGTTCCAGCCTCTCTCCAGTACAGTCGAATGCAACGCGATGCCTTCTCGCTGCGCCACGGCGAGGCACCTTTCACCGCGCGCGCGCTCCCTCCGGCCGGCCTTGTCCCCTCGCCTCCGGCCTTGGCACTCCTCCCCACGAGGGAGGGGGGGAGCACAGGGCTGTTTATTTCCCTCCTCCGCACCCTCGCCCTGGCACCGTGTTCCGCGGCGGGCAAGCACCGCCGGCTGCCCTCGCCGCCCTCTCCACCACTGTGACTGCACAATACTGTGCTGTGGTCTGTCGCGGCGGGGCGGCAGGAGGCGGGGCGGGCGGCAGCGGCCCAGCAGTGCACGAGCTCCGTGGAGCAGCTGCCAGAGCTCTCGCGGCAGCAGCGGCAGGCGGCGCGGATAAGCCGCTCGGCGGAGGCGCGAGCCGAGCTCCGAGCCCCCTCCCTTCTTTCTCCTCCTCCTCCTCCTCCTCCCCCCGCCTCGCGCTCGCTCCCTCCCCTGCCCAGAGCCAGCAGCCGGGATCTCAGTATTATGGCATCGAGGAGAATGGAGACCAAACCCGTGATAACGTGTCTCAAAACCCTGCTCATCATCTACTCCTTCGTTTTCTGGGTGAGTGCGAAAAGCCCCCCACTGGAAGCAGCCCCGCAAGGCCGTGCGAAGGGTGGGGGCCTCGGGGGCGGCAATTAACCCCTCGCCTCGCCCCACGGGGGGGTTTGAGTGGCTCCTGCGTGGGCACCGGAGGAAGATAACGGTGCAGTGCTCTGGGAGCTGCAGCAGCACCAGCCGCGACCGTTTGCTGCGCAAACGCCTGCTTGCAGCGGCAAAGCGCCCTCGCCTCCATTCCCGGCTCCTGCTCCGAGTTTATCATTGACTGGCTGGTTAATGGAAGGAAGGGATTTGAGGGCTTTGGCACGTTTGCACGCATCCTCCAGCCCTGCGTGAAGCTAAAGCTGGGAAGAAAGTTGCCGGCTTGGTTCCGTGTTGCCTGGCTGTCTGCGATGGGATATTTTCCCCTTCGCAATGCCTTGCGATGTCTCAGGGACTCGAAGCGTCGTGATAGCAGTTTGTCATCCGCTGGGTGCTGCTTATAGCTTCCCCCTTAGCAGAGGGTTGGTTGGCACTGCCATGTCTTTGCAGTGAGCGATCGCTGTATGACGGTGCCGCTGTGTCGATTTGCTAGCCGCGCTCCGCTCTCCGCGTTGAGCCCGACAGTGAAAAATATATCTGAAAAATAAATAAATATGTATTTGCAAGTAGCGTATATTTATATAGAGAGGATTTCAGACCACAAACAGGGAAGCGAGGTTCCTTTTTGGCTGTTTGGAGCAAGGAAAAGGACTTTTAAATGGCAACTGTGATGGATGAAATAGGTTGTAAGGACATGCCCAGTGAAGAGATCTGGGGTGTTTATGAATGAGGCAATTGGTGCATCATGCATGAACGCACCGGTAATTCAGCCGCTTCAACCACAGCCCTCTGCATTCGCTGCCTGTCAATGCCATTGGGAAGGCTCGTGGGCAGCTCACCAGCAAAGGGTATTGAAGAAAACGAAGCACTTAGAATCAAACGCTACCTAGATAGGGCTGTTTGCGTGCATGTGTGTGGTGTGCCCTACATTAGAATAAGCACTGTTCAGTATATGGACCTTGCCAAAGATGCTGCTGGTCTCCATGCTGCTTAGCTTTGTACATACTGCAGGCTGCTCTCTGAACCACCCAGCACTGCCCACTCCCAAGATCATACTTGAATAAATGCCATGTGCATTCAGTAAGATCAACTTTTATTGCTGTGCTGCTCATTCACAGTAGCGGCTGTCAGTGTAGCTGTTGGCACAGAAGGGCTATGCCAAACAGAGCAAGAGCGTCATGGGTTCTCGAAAGTGGGCTTTCATTCATCATAAGGCATTGTGTTTGAAAAATCTCACATTTCTAAATCTCTTGGTTGAAATGATTCCGCTACGTACAGAAATAAAGCATTGAAATGCACCTCTTCATTGTTCTATGACCACAGTAATAAAAATAGACACCCTGATTTACGAGAAGGTTAAGCTGAAATACGAGTCCATGTCCAACTCAGTGAGCTTAAAGCCTGTAATCAGCTGTGCTTCTAAGGACACATGTGGAAGCAAGAAGCACCACTGAAGGCAGCAACTCCTCCTCGCACATAAATATGCTAGATAAATGTAATTCATTAGGTTCACTGGTTTAATTGCTCTGTGTATGTGCATGGCTGTATGGCTCTGGTTGGTTTCAAGAGATGATTCATTTGCCATGCTATACTTGCCGGGCATAGGTTTGGATGTCTAATATCAGCTTTATTATTCTGAGCACTGTTGATTTGGCTTCTTATCTTTACCTTCAAGCTGACATCAGACTTTGCTTGCAGCTGGAGAGGTACTGGAGAAGCATCTTCTGCTGTTCATTGTAGTTAAGATATGCCAATAAAGGTATCCTAATCCTAATCCTAATCCATTGTAGTTAAATAATAATGATGATAATAAATCCAGTGGTGGATCTAGGGGGGCAGGGGGGGCAAGAGCCCTGGGCGCCATCTTGGGGCCGTCTAGGGGGCGCCAGTTGCCCCCACAACATTGTGCGGGTAGACCTGGGCTCCAGAGCCCAGGTCTACCCATTGGGACCAGCCGCGAGTAGACCTGGGCTCCCTCGAAGGGAGCCCAGGTCTACCCACGGTTGGTCCCAATGGGTAGACCTAGGCTCCCTCGAGGGGAGCCCAGGTCTACCCGCGGTCGTTTCTAATGGGTAGACCTGGGCTCCCATGGGGGCACACTTCTATTGGGTGCCCCAGGCACCATTTTGACTAGGTCCGCCCCTGAATAAATCAGTGGTACCCAAACTGTTGGTGGGTCAACATCAGTGGCAAACATCAGTGGGTCGTGAGCCAATTTCAGGTGGGTCACGAAACATCTAGAGCAGCCATATTGAAAATATGGGAAGATGGGTCACTGGAAAGCGGGAATGCTGTGTAAATAGGCAATGCTGTGTAAATGCTGTGTAAATTCTGCTTGTAAATAGGCTTTTTTCTTTCTGATTCACTTTGCTATTGGAAAATGGTTGAGAAATAAACCAACATATTGCTGCATTCTCAGGAAAGCAGCAGGTTCTGGCGTCACATTGACAGCACTTCCAGCCATGACATCACTTCTGGTGGGTCCCAGACAGATTATCATTCTAAAAAGTGGGTCCCGGTGGTAAATTGTTTGAGAACCACTGAAATAAATATAACACAATAATATAAAAATAAAAGAATTAACCGTATAGTTATATGACTGTGATACAGTAAGGACTTGTTTGATAACAGGAACCCTAGACTTCAATGAGCCCCAGGAGCTGAAATTTTCTCAGCAACCTGGCCTGTTATTTAGCCTGTTGATTAAAAACTCTTTGTTGGTACATGGCGACACATTAGTATCGGAGGCCTTAATCTGTATGTCATCCATATAACATACTGAGACAAGCTTATCTGTTCAAATGGAAAAAGCTGATTGTGCATTATCATTTTATTAGCTGTATCCTGTGAGATACAGGAATGAGATTTAAAGCATCCTTTCATGTAAGTGCTGTTCAGTGAATAATTTTTCAAATACAGCAGTAGCACCTAATCTGGCTAGGGGGACAAGAGCTGGGCCGATAACTTCTAATATACAGTACAGCCTGGTTTTCCTTTCATTTGTATGCTTTGTTTTTATTTCCTGGGGTTGCATGCTTAGGCATAGCTGCTTGGGAGTAAAACTCACTGAATTCAGCAGGACATCAGTAAACGTGCATAGGATTCGGCAGTGCATTTTCTTCAACTTAATGCTGTTTCAGTGCTTCTCTTTGGTCTTCTCTCTCATATCTCTGTCTCTAGTACATTTGTGTTGCTTCCAAAACAAAGGGCAGATACCTTGAATGGGAAGGGGAAAAAAGCATAGTTATGGCCACAAGTAGTTCCTCTGGTGCATAGTCAAGGTATATAAAGCAGGGACTCTGCACAGTTGTCACCATTTGGAAACAAGGAAATGCCCGTTACCATTCTTTTCTTCAAAATGGTTAGGAAATGTATCTTTGGAAGTGTTGCCTTCCTGTTGGTTGTAAGCATTTTCCTTTTTCTAGAGAAACTTGTTCTCTGGCTAAAGAGAGGATTTATGCTTGGAGATCCGTTGAATTATTTCTTTTCTCAAGGAGTAATTCTACGATAATAATTTTTTAAAATGTGGCTACAGGGGCTCTGTTAAAGAACCAAAGTGGATGGACATGTTTATAAGGTAGTTGTTGTGGTTATGAAGGCACTTTCCAGGTCTGCCACAGTAATAAAAAATAATACCTTTTTGTCTTATAGAGGGATAAAAGGGATAAAATAAATAAGAGGGATAAATATTCAAAAGAGAAGACTTCCTTCTTCATTCAAATCAGAGGCACACATTTCTAATGTGCAGAAAGCCATTCAGAATATTTTCAGCAGTCACCGGCACAAAAAGGAGCAGTGATTGAATAATCCGCAAAACTTCAGCCATGTTATTGCCCCCCTCTTTGCTTTTTCTTCCTTCCGTATCTCTGTGTAAATAATTTGCACAATCAGTTAACACTCTTATCTGGCTTTATGTTGCAATGGAAGAAAACCATCAAAAACATGCTATGCATGTTTAGAGTCCTATGCATGATTACTGTGTTTAGGATTGCAGCCAAAGCAAGCTGTGCAAGGAGAATGAAGCTTAAGTGCTCATTTTTAATTTGGATCCCAAGTTATTGTATGTTTAAAATACTGTATATATGCCTAGTATGATTTGTTCTGAAGGCATCCTAGCACCCTTAAGCAATTGAGCAATAATAGAGTGCCCCAAGTACCTCTTTATGAGATTAGAAGTTTGTTTCTATTCAAGTTATTTTTAACATGAAGGAAAATAACCTGAATAGAAGTTAGGAATGTAAAGGAAAGCAATTATTGTCGTAAACGGAGATTCACTCTTAACTGAAATCTAATTCTTCATGAGTCCAAGTGCAAACCTTCTGCCTTGATCTGGTGTAGTGGATCTCAAGCTGAAAAACTTGACCTAAATCTGTCAGAAAGTTTGTGTGATTGGTTGTACACCTGAAAAAGGCAAAGCAGTGACTCCAGACACACAAATGTATCAAAACCAAGTTACAAAGCAATATAAACTGGAAAACGTTTTAAACTAATTTGGAAGTTATGACATTCCTCTTGAACCCTTGGAATTATAGTTTTCTATAATCCTCTGTTAGAACATTTTGTGGTACCATAGGTGTGTTTTGTTGCACAAATCCCATGTCCCTTCCCTCAAAGTTGGTTGTGAAGATTATATTTTCTGAACACCAAGGATACGTGAGTAGGAAACCTTGTACTGTGCTGATATTTTTCTGATCTAATTAGATCCTGTTAACACAGAGAATTGGTGGTATGGAAGTTGCTTCCCCATAGTGAGATCCTGCACAGCTGTGGTATGTGCATGACTGCTGGTACCATGGGCGCCAACTGGGGGGGGGGCTGTGGATTTTTCAGCCCCCATGTTTTTTTTCCTTGGGGCCAGAGCACCCACGTTCTAGCCAGCCCCCCTGCAGCCAGCACCCATGCCAATCAGTAGTCTGAGTACCCATGCCCAAGGCCGGAGTGTGAGATCGCTGTGGCAATCGCACACCCCAGCTTTGGGTGAGGGCTCTTGGGCCGGCAGACCCCTTCCCGAGGTTGGGGCATGCGATCGCGGTAGTGATCGGGCACCCTAGCCTCGGGAGATGACGGGACATGGCCACCTCAACATCAGGGGTGTGGCCACGTCAATGTTGGGGCATGGCCATGGGCACCCCCGGTACTAAAAGGAAATCGGCGCCACTGACTAGTGGATCTGACCATGTGGGCCAGATCCATCACATGGGTTTTCCTGCCTGATCTGTGTCCACCAGAGAAGCGGAACAGTTATGAGGAAGACCTTCCCCCCATAATTGGCCCTATCCATGTGATTATGGTATTCATTCATGCACTCTGTGCATGACAGATCTTACCATTAAAAAATGGCTCCAACATTGCCAATGGTGTGTGTGTGTGTGAGAGAGAGAGAGAGAGAGAGGGAGGGACACAGTTGGTCCAGGTTCAATGGTCTGGCCTGGAAGAATATGGTCTTGTGTGTATGACCACATATTCTGACTCGCCATTCCTTCAGGGCTGCCGTGGGTAGGGTCTTTGCTTCCATTTAGCAGCTATTTAAAAAGTTATAAAGAGAGCTCCCTGTCTCTTAGACAGACCAAGTTTTTATTCCTCAGTGCTGGAAAGAAAAGCTAGCCTCTGTTCAAGTCTAAGGTCTGAGATTTTAATATTTATTTTTCCATTGATGGAAATGTAGATGAGAAGACCCAGGTATGGCAGGGCAGAAAGCACATTTGGGAAGACATTCCCTCCACACTGATTTTGGTGGGGTGGGGGTTACATCACTTCTTTTCCTCTTTTAGTGTGCATGAGGTTTGCTTTTGAGATTTAAATGGTACATTCATACTACAGCTGCAAATTGCTCTTAGCTATAAGCAGGAACTATTGGGAATCCTACTATTGGAAATCTTAGAACAGTAGCAAATATATTTGTCTGGAACTGAAATACTGTATAAAAGTCCTGCAAAACAAGGTTTAGACCGGGGTGAAACTCATTCCATACAGAAGGCTGGTATAGCATTAATGGCACCTGCTGAAGGCCAGAAATGATGTCATTAAGCAGGAAGTGACCCAAAATACTGTATGCACTTAGTTCTCACCTAGAAACTCATTAGCTACAAATGACATGCAAATCCTGATCAGTAATATTTAGCCAAGAGGGTTAATGCCTCCGTTTGCCCGAAGATAACAGCTGAAGATCTGAAGGTCGTGAGCTCGGGACTGCCGGAAGTCTCTGTGAGCGGCAGACCTTGCAAACTGCGGCTGATTAAAAGCTGAGTTCCAGCTGCCTCGTGGGAGGAGGAGTGTGCTGAAGTCAGCTGCGTCTCTGGTGGGAGCAGGGAAGCCTCATCAGCCAGCAGAAGACAGACGGGTGGCTAAGAAAGAAGGCTAAATCCAGAAAGAAAGATCTGTATGAGTGTTGTTCTTGAAAGACAGAACATTTCTGTAAATTGTAAAAACCTTCGGGTTTATGAATAAAAGTCTGCCTATGTAAACCGCCTTGAGTTACAGTCATTAGAGAAATCTAGTGATCTTAAGAAAGGCGGTATATAAATACATGTATTATTATTATTATTATTATTATTATTATTAATAATAATAATAATAATAATAATAGTGTAATAGATCTGTCACAGAATCATTGAGTAACTTCAAGACAGCAGCTTGAGGATGCCTCAGAGAAGGCAAATGCTACTCTATATATCTTACTATTACATGTGTCTGAAGATGGTCCTTGAATTTTTGTGAATTCAGCCCCGTAATCTGGACTATTAAATGATGGTGTGGCCACAATATTTTTTAAGTTGTCTTACTGTTCTTAAAAACAACAACCATGCATGTCTAGGATGCAGGACATGCATATTGTCTCTACAGTGATTCCATTACCCCTTATTTCCCGCATGCTGGGAGATCCGTTTGTTCAATAGATACTCTGCAGAGGTGAATGCTTGGGAGAAACACTCTCTCAAAATTAACATGCTGCAGCCTTATGGATGCTTAGTTCAGATCTATGTCTCCTTGAAAGCAGCACCCAAGGCACATTTCAATTTTCTTAGTCTGTGTAAAGGTGCTGTTCTTTAATAAAAGAGATTTCAAATCATTCACGAGTGCATTCATTCAAGATGCGTTCTGAAGCTGCTGGAGAGCACCTTTCAGTTGCCAAGCTGCAACGTGTCCCCACGGCAGAAGATCAGGCTGTCTCAGTGCCACTGGCAGCAGTGCTTCCCGGCTCAGCCATTAGCTACTCTCGGCTGCTGAACTGCAGTGTGTTCCCTAGTCAGAAGAGATACTGCTGAAAAGAGGCGCCAGGAAAACGCAATCATCACACAGGTGTGCTTTCGGCGGTGCTGCTTCTGCTGAGGGACAAGTCGCAGCTGAGCAGCTGAAGCAGTCGCGTTCCTTCAGGGGGGCAAACTGCTAAGTCCTGCAGGAGCCTGAGTTCCTCTGTAACATGGTCCCTCCCTCTTGCCTTCAGACCGTTCACGGAGCCAGCTCTCCGTGACGGAGAGCTGGCTTGGAAGCTTTTGTCCAGGCCCTGCAGGACGTAGTGTTCCCTTCCCCCCCCCATCCCAGGAACATCACTGAGCTGAAGGCTCCCTTGGGAGAGCCCACTGATCATGCAGGCCACTTAAAAAGCTTCTGTGGGCCGGGCCCTGCCTACAGGCCATACGTTTGACACCCCTGGCTTTGATAAAGGATTGCTGTGGTTATTTTATTCCAGAAGCAAGTACTTGCAATGGAATTGCTGACTCAGCCCATTCATATAATAGCACAAACTGTGCATTAGGAAAGTGAATTTACTCCCTTCTTGAGGTGGTGCATGCCTTTGAATTATTGGTAGCGTTAATCATTCCTCTAGTGAATATTAAATTGGGTTATTGGAATCAACGGTTTCTTTCCAAACCATACTTTCTTTGAGCTGCTTCTTTTTATATCTCGTGGCCCCAGCTTTGCCTTCACATGTCAGCAAATTGTTTTGAGAGGATCAGCTAACAGTGCTGTTTTGCTTTCCCTCTCAATTTAGGTTCTTTTTGGACCTCTTTGACCCTGTAGAGTGAGCTGAAGAACGGTTTGCCGCCATTTCAAAGGGAAGTCACCGTGCCAAAAGTACTCAGTTAATCATCTGAGCTCTCCGGAAATCATTGTTAAACTGAAAATAGTAAACTAGTTTAAAGGGCACAACTTAGCTATTTCTTTTATTTGTGAAGATTAATGGCAATGGTCTTGTTGGGATGAGCCTAAGAAATAAAAAAGTATAGAAAAGAAATGTTTCAAATATGAGGTTAAATGAAAATTAGGAGATCTTCCCTTAGTGCTTTGCAGTGTCGACTAATGTGCTGCAATAGTGGACGTAGAGCAAGTTCTGATATTTCAAGTTCTATAAAAACGTGGGCAAAGCTGCAGCAGCTATGAGTGGTAGATTATTCAAGGCTATTACTTGCCTTATTCGCACACCTTACTACTTTTTTTTTAAATTGATGCTAGGTGAAGGAGAAGTCTCAGGTCTTTAGGATGCCATTTGAGTAGGAGAACACAATTGCATGTTGGGAGATATGGCTCATCATTTCTTTTTAGTAGTAGTATTTGTAGTAGTGGAATTGTATTGATAATTTGAGAAAAGGAGGGAGGGAGGTGGTGGTGGCAGACCTGAATGAAGGGCACCATTAAGGTGTTTGCCACTCCCTCTGCCACTCAACATGAGCTACATCATCATCTTCATGGCTGGGCATGGCTGGGCTTCATGGACTGGACATGGATAGTCCAGTCTAAACCACACCAAAATTTCCTTAATCAATTATGGGCACATGTGTGGTTGTGGCTACTTTGTTGTAGGGGAAATCAATCAATCAATCAATCAATCAATCAATCAATCAATCAATCAATCAATCAATCAATCAATCA
>JAJKFI010000006.1:27439311-27452261 GCA_029204185.1 Lerista edwardsae
TCAATCAATCAATCAATCAATCAATCAATCAATCAATCAATCAATCACTAGTATTTATATACCGCTTTTCAACATAAAGTTCACAAAGCGGTTTACAGGCAAATAATAACATTAAAGTTAAATGGCTCCCTGTCCCAAAAGGGCTCACAATCTAAAAGAATGGAGGACACCACCAGCAACAGCCACGAGAAAGACGCTGTGCTGGGGCGAAAAGGGACAATTGCTCTCCCCCTGCTAAATATAAGAGGACACCACTTGAAAAAGTGCCTCTTGCCCAGTTAGCAGAGGAAACAGGTCCTAGAGATTTGTCAATGTATGCATTGCTATGAGGGCAGAGACAAGGCACACATTAATATATGTGAATGCCTATAGTCACTCATTAATTTTGATTCTGCTTTCTTGATCCTTTAACTCCAGAGATTTTGCCAAACCAAACTTTCTCTTCCTGGTCTAAACTTGGTAATACAAAATCTGATTTCAGTTTACCTAGTGCTGGGTCTAATGATAATGCACATTCCTGCTGAGTGACATAGAGTTAGTGCAGGGGAAGGGGAAGGATTGCAAGACAGTTCAAGGATCATTTGTTATATAATTGACTCTATATGATGGCTGTCACTTATCGAGTAACACTGTGTTCGTCATAGCTGAACTGGGAGTAAAGAACTATAGTGCTCAGGACCTGCAGAGGTATGCCAATCATGTACTGCTCACATCATGTATAAATGAATGTAGGAAGTATCACACAAATGTATGCTTATTTTCGGGGCATCACTTCTTGTACACCACTTCCATGAATAGTCAGTGGCACTAGATAGTATGGTACTGTATTATATCTGCACATGTACTAGTACAGCAGTTCCCAAACCTTTTAGCACCGGGACCCACTTCTTAAAACAACAGTCAGGACCCACCTAGGTTTACAAGACTGTCTGAAAAAGGAGATCTAGATAGAAATATTTATTTATTTATTTATTTACAAATAATAATAACTGGAAAAAAAGACACTCAAAAATTGATCTGCAAGTGCTCACACCTTGCAAATTGCAGGAGTTGAGCTCTTTGCAAGGCAGGTAGCAGCTATCTGATTTTTGAATAGCTTCCGTGAGGCAGTTATCTGATCTTTCCATTACACTGTTTTCACTGGAGGTGCTGTTGGGCACAATAGGACCCACCAAAAATCAGGTTGTGACCCACCAGTGGGACCCGACGCATAGATTGGGAACCACTGCACTAGTAGATTATCGTTTATTGCTTATACCAGATATCTCCTTCGTTGCAAAATGCCTGTGCAAATCCTTCTGCATTATTTCAATGAATTCTGTCTACCTTGCCAGAAATAAACTGTTGAGATGAGTACCGGTATGTGTGGCTTAGCGTCTTATACTGGGACCTTCTGCATACAGAACAGGTGCTCTGTCACTGTACTACATCTCTTCCTCTACTGCTGTTTCCTTTCCCCTTGTCAACTCCATTGTTTTATTTGGGTGTGGTGTGAAGCACAGTACAGGCATGCCCTGGTATCCACTGGGGTTCTATTCAGACCCCTCCCCCCCGTGGATACCTGAAACCGTGGGGTTGCCTTTTTAAAGCTAGGGGAATATCAGTGGTTTTGCTGCTAGAAGGTAAAAAAGAGAGATTTGTTTAATGCTCCTTTATCTTTTTAATACGTATCCATGGTAACTGAAATAGTGGATACTGAATCAGTGGATAACTGGGGCATGCCTGTATTGGAAAGGCAGTTTGTCAAAGAAAATACAAAAAGCTTGATTGGCTAGAGCAGTGGTTCCCAGGCTGTGTGTTGGAACCCACTGGTGGGTCATGAGCCAGTTTCGGGTTGGTTGCAAAGCATCTAGGGCAGCCTTATTGAAAATATGGGAAGATGGGATGCTGGAAAGTCTGTGTGGTTGTTTTGCTTATGTCAAGGTGTACATATGCCTTTTTCTTTCTGATTCACTTTGCTATTGGAAAATGGCTGAGAAATAAACCAATGTATTGCTGCATTCTCAGGAAGGCAGTAGCTCTGGCGAGACGGCACTTCTGGTGGATCCCAGACAGATTGTCAGTCTAAAAAGTGGGTCCCAGTGCTAAAAGGGTTGGGAAGCACTGGGATAGAGCATTGCTGTGACTGCATCCAGAACGTTTTTGCTGGGTGCCTCTACTGAAAAGCTATCCATTAAAAAAATCAATGCTTACTAAGATTCTAGTGTGCTTCTAAGTCTTAATAAGTAAAAGGAGCTTGATTAAAAGGATGGTAAAATCTAGGAATGGAATTTTTCAAGAATTGTTTCACCAGGGTACCATTTTCATTTCACCATCTTGCCTGATCACATAGATTACATGTCAAGCTGCTATATGAGTTTTGTTGTTACTGAAATGGGAAAGATGAAAGGCTTCTAAAAGTGAAATGGCACTGATGATGAGATTCTACTCTAATCTAGAATAGTTAGAAAGTCAGCGTTTGGGGCTGTGTATGGCTGAACCCCACTGACGATATTAAAATGCGAGCGGGAAAGGAAATTAGGCTTGGGGGTCCAGCTTTTCTTATTACAGTATTGATTAGCTTTTCAGTACAAGATCAATGTGCTCCCAGCCTTGAGCTCTGCAGCAGCAGGTTTTAGAAAAACCTTTTCACTCTGCACTATGGCATTTGTTTAGATAGAAAATACTGGTGAGCAAATTGACAGTTTTGACAACCCTTGAATGATTGAGTGTGCCCAGAGTTGAGGAATGTATCCATGTGTATGTAGACAGATGGACAGACAGACACTTTAAGGGCATGTTGTTGGAATTCCTCTATATCAGTGTTTCCAGGCACGGAAACCCTGTCCTCTCTCCCCTTAAGGGATGGGTGGAAAGGCAACGACATGATCCCCAGAATCATGCCATTGCTGGGAGCAGAAGGGGATGTTTTACACTTACTTAAGGCAGTGCCATCCTCCTGTGGGTGCGGGAAGCCCCGCAAATGCCTCTGCAGAACTCCCCAAGCCTCCAAAAAGGTAAAAATAGCAATTGGAACCCACTTCTGGTTTTGCAGTCCTGGTGCTCCTGTTCCGTGGTCTTCAACATTTTCAAATTGTTGCAACCCCATAACTGAGTCTTCCCGACCCCATTGGGTTGAAGAACACTGCGCTAGAGAGAATATGCAGTGGTAACCTTGGCTGCACTTGACTTGCTTGTGTTGTTCTTTGTGTTGGTTACCATCATTGTTGGGCTGTATTCCTGGCTCTTGTTGACTTTCAAGCTTGTACTCTGTGTCTTTGTAATGGAGCTGTGATCTTGCAAAGACAAAAATGTTGTGAAACATGTGAATGAAAGTTGAGCTTATACAGACATGCCCTGGTATCGGCTGAGGTTCCGTTCTGCCTCCCCCCCCCCCCGTGGACACCAGTGGTTTTGCAGCAACATGGTAAAAAAAATAGATTTGTTTAATGTTTCCTTATCTTTTTAATAGGTGCCCCAAAATCCATGGTGTTCATGTATAACTGAAACCACGGATACTGAATCAGTGGATACCAGGACACGCCTGTATTTAATTTTCCATTCAGATTCATACCATAGGAAATACTAGCATGAATTTCCACTTTATTTAACTTGCATAGTTTACTTGTTTGATGAAGCAGAGCTTTAACTGATTGCTTTATTGAATTTGTTCAGAATGAACTACGCAGAGTAACAGTTCAACTTCGTTAAACAGGCAAACTAAGCAAATTACACAAAATCAAAGTTGTTTGGTTGTTCAAACCCTCCCATAGCGTTTAAAAAAGAGGCAGCTGTAATTGAATTGGTCACACATTTCTGACTTTACCATAACTCCTGTAAGAAACAATTATTTCCTGACCACTAGGTGACATTTTTTGAATTTGTGCTGGATTTACTCCCTACCTGGAATGCTTTTCAAATGACTCTCTGGCTTTACTTAATATAACTATTTATTGTATTACATTCGTCCCACCATTTGAAGAGTAACATGAAACCTGTCTGGAATTTGATATTGACAAATACCTTATTCTCTGCATATTAATACTTCTACTTGCTGCTGTTCATTATTCATTTGAGACAGTATCTCTAAAGGCCCCACAAAAACATAATCGGCCCCACCCCACCCTTGCTGGTTATTTGAGCAAAGTCTATGTATAATATATTCAACACAGGCTGCTGTTAACACCTGTTACCATACTTGCTCAGTGAATATTCAGTTTATTTCGGATCAGGGTGCATAAAAATCAATGGTTTTTTTAAAAAAATAAAACAATCGGATTTTTTTTATTTAAATCGGATTTTTTTATTTTTATCAAATTTATTTTAATAAAATGCTTTTGGAGTAAAAATCTATATAAAGATAGTTTTCTATTTAAGAAGATTTAGCTGAGAGGGTTAATGCCTCCGTTTGCCCGAAGATAACAGCTGAAGATCTGAAGGTCGTGAGCTCAAGACTACCGGAAGTCTCTGTGAGCGGCAGGCCTTGCAAACTGCGGCTGATTAAAAGCTGAGTTCCAGCTGCCTCGTGGGAGGAGGAGTGTGCTGAAGTCAGCTGCATCTCTGGTAGGAGCAGGGAAGCCTCTTATCAGCCAGCAGAAGACAGAGGGTGGCTAAGAAAGAAGGCTAAATCCAGAAAGAAAGATCTGTATGAGTGTTGTTCTTGAAAGATAGAACATTTCTGTAAATTGTAAAAACCTTTGGGTTTGTGAATAAAAGTCTGCCTATGTAAACCGCCTTGAGTTACAGTCATTAGAGAAATCTAGTGATCTTAAGAAAGGTGGTATATAAATATGAGCATCATCATCATCATCATCATCATCATCATCATCATCATCATCAATAATAATAATAATAATAATAATAATAATAATAATTATTATTATTATTATTATTATTATTATTATTATTATTTAGTTTATTCAGCATGAAATGGAGCTTAGTTATGAAACATGAACCCGTATATTCTGCAATATTTAAATTTTTGGTAAACTCATTCAATGAATCCAAGCTCTGCATTGATGCATTCACACAATTTCACAGTAATCATGAAACAAATCATAAAACAAAACATGTTTAAGCAAATACAAGAATATGTAATATGTTATTGTTTTAATTAAATAAAAGAATTTGAGTAGTTCTCTAACTATGTGTGATTAACCTATTAACCTACAATCGGTTCTGATATCGCTGTTTTACTAACCTGACAGCTTGTTATTCTAAATAGTAAACCTTCATTTTGTTTGCAAATAATAATATTAAAGATTCTAACTACCAGCAAAAATGAATCCATAACGTTTAAAGAGCACCTGTCATTTCAGATCCATCATGGCAGCGCCTGTTAGCGGGCATCCACTCACCTGCTGCCCACCACGTCCCTCACCTTGTTGTGTCACTGCTGCATCACCAGCCGTCCCATTAAAGTGAATGGGACTGTCGGTGAGTCAACAGCGGGTCAGAGGAGGAGCCGCTGCGGGACAGAGATGACAGGTGCTCTTTAAAACTTATGATTTAAATCGAGTTGATTTAAATCAAGCCTTTTTACTAGTGATTTAAATCATGATTTAAATCGACTTGATTTAAATCAAATCCACCCTGTTTCCAATTGAATTTTGGTTACTGAGTACAGGGACTCACCCAGCAGTGTCACTGGGCGTGGCATCATCATCCATGTAGAGCTCGGCAACCCAGATGTTCGGCAGTGACATGACAACATCATCCCATCAAGTGTCACTTCCTTGTTGCTGAGCTTTCACTGCTGGAGGGTGGAGAAGCTGGCCGTGGTGCACTGGGTGTTGGTGCGTATTGGATCCGGCTGCACCAAGCACTGCTGTTGCACTTTGGTGACAACCAAGCCTTCTGGTTGGGCTGTGGCATGTCTTAGGCTGGTGTGGCCGGGGTGGGGTAGTGATGCTGGTATCCCCTTAGCAGTCTCTTATGGCTGGTTTTAGGACGGACTGCCCCCACCTCCCCTGTTGCTGTGGCACTGCTGGGATTGATTATGGGACTGGGACCTTTTGGTTGGGAATAGTTATGGTCAGTTTGATTAAAGTTGCCTTTGGGGAAGCATGCGTGCCTGCATACACACGTGCACACACACACAGAGGTCTGGCATGCCTCACTGTTGCAGCTCCCTTGCTGAAGTGATGGCCACTCATCAGAGTTTTAAATCACACTCTTGATAACTCTTCCTTATGAGTGGAGTTCTGTAAGAGTCAGAATTAGTGGTTCCTAAGTCCGGCAAGTCTTTTCCAAGCCAGTTTATTATTATTTGTCATGTCCACTAAAACATTCTTGATTATATTTTGGTGCTTCTGTATTACTGTCAAGAAAGGGCAGTAAAAATGAGACAAATGTTTTATCTAGTCAACATTTTTGGTCAAGAACAATATGCATGAATTTTTCACCATAAACTATGTCTGGCATCAGAATTCAGGGTTATTATTTAGAAATGCTTAGATACATTTTTAGTATTCTGACTCTCAGCAATACCATTATCCAGTGAATTGATACTGATTGTATGTGTGGTTTACATTGGACGAAATAATAGTAAAATGTTGCTCTTTTGGTTGAAACTGCTGAATCTGCTGTTTTTTATCCTGCGCACTATATAATTATAGTAATGTTTGTGACACTCATTGCATGAAGGAAATCAGCCAGTTCTTTCTTCCAATACCACAAAATAAACTTAAGAAGCTTCAACAAATGGAAAAACTGAAAGGGGAAACATGAATTCATCATTTAAAAAATCAGTTCAAAATTTTCCATATGAATTAAGTAATTGGAGACTTAGATGCTGTAGTCTTCTCCCACGAAGTCTTTTCTGAGGGCTAGGAAAAAATGGGCGTAATCAATATTAAGCACTTTTGAATCCCAATGGTTACAATGGGCAAGAGTTAAGCACGTGGGTAATTCTCCTATTGAAACAAATGGGATTATTAAATAATATAATTTAATTCAAATTACCAAGGAGTTATGTGTTACCATCATGCATTGAGCCACCATCAGTATTAAGTATCCATCCTGAGAAAGTTCAGATTTCTAGGTGCTCGCATAAAACTCCTAGACCCTGGGGAATCAAACACTTGGGATTTCCCCCAATCTTGGTTACAATACTTGCTTTACTGAGCCCATTGCTATAATGTATTATGTGCTTTAGAGTGCAATCCTAACCTGGAGTTAGGCTGGCACAGTTAGGCCACCAAAGTTTGACCAGCAGAAGGGACAGCGTAAAGTGTGTTTTGACTACTCCCGAAGTCAGAGAGGCCAGCACACAGATGGGTGCCTTCCTTCCTGACTCCGGGAATGGTCTAAACGCACTTCACAGTGGTGCTTGTGCCAGCTAAACTTAGTTGGCCTAATTGTGCTGGCCTAACTCCAGGTTAAATACTGAAGCTGAAGCTCAAATACTTTGACCACCTCCTGAGAAGAGAGGACTCTTTAGAAAAGACCCTCATGCTGGGAAAGGTCGAAGGCAAAAGGAGAAGGGGGCAGCAGAGATGGTTAGACAGTGTCACTGAAGCAATGAACATGAAATTGGGCGAACTCTGGAAGCTAGTGGAGGACAGGGAGGCCTGGTGTGCTGTGGTCGCGAAGAGTCGGACACGATATAGCGACTGAACAACAACAACAACAACTCCTCCAGGTTAGGATTGCACACTTATATGTAAATTGCAATAAGGTTGATTAATTATGTCTTGTCATGCTTTAATCACCCTTTTTTCTATGTATAGCCATTGTGATTTAGGGTGCCATCCTAAGGCGCCCGTCGCACCAACACTACGACATAGCATTGGCGCGACACACGTTGCGCTGACGCAGGGGCGCTGATTGGCATCCCTATGTTGGCGCTCAAGCAATGGGTCTGGCGCTGCCTGTAGCGCCGGTCTTGTTGCACCCGCACTAAGCCTCCCTCGCGTCGGCTGAAGCCTGCCAGCGTGAGGGAGGCTCAGTGTCCAATGCAGACATGGGAGTGGTGGCGGGGAGGTAGGTTGGGGGCGGGATGTGGTCGGGTTTGGGATCTGGCCATAAGGCCGAATCCTAACCCTGATTGGGAGGCCGCACGGCCCCGATTCAGGTCATGCGGTCTCCTCGGATCTGTGCCTGCTGTTTAGCCTGGAGCCTCCCCAATGGTATGGGTGTGAACGTGCCCTTGCCACGGGGAGGCTTCAGCCTCCCCTTTCCAGCTTAGGATATGGTGTTGGCCGGCCAACCTCGCCATTCTGATGCTGGGTAAGATTGTGCTGCCCATCTATGGTGGAGTTGGATTAATCTCAAGTCTTTCAGTGCATGCTTAGGTTGGAGTGATTATTATAATATTTTTTAGGACACAATCTTAACTTGGAGTTAGGCTGACACAGTTAGGCCAGCAAAGTTTGGCTGGCATAAGGGACACTGTAAAGTATGTTTCGACCACTCTCGGAGTCACAGAGGCCAGCAGACAGACATGCACCATCTTCCCTGACTCTAAGAGTGGTCCAGATGTGCTTTATGGTGGCCCTTGTGCTGGCCAAGCTTTGCTGGCCTAACTGTGCCGGCCTAACTCCAGGTTAGGATTTCGCCCTTACTGTGTGCTAACAAACTCATGAAGATTCTAAATCAGGTGATAAGCCTTTTTTCTAAAGACAAAGTAGATGCAATGGTCTCCTTTTCAGACTTCCATTCACTGGAAGAGCCAGAGCTGTATATTACTATGTTTGTATGAATAGGGTCTACTAGCAATGTTTCATGAGAGGTGAATGAATTTGTGTTTGGAAGCCCTATTTTCACCCCCACCCCACCCCCCACACACTAAAGGATGATGAACTTTGGTTTTGACTGTATTCACCTTCTTGTTCCAACAATGAGAAACATGTGAACTGAAATGGTTTCATCGATTAGTCATTTAACATGTTGCAATATTTCAAACTGCTTGTTCTGCAAAAAGTGTGGATGTTGAGAGAAAAAGTAAAAAAAAATACGCATGATGGTAGTTATATAGACTAACCTGCTTCTTTTTAGAAAACATAAGCCTAGACCAGCTTGTCTTAGTCACTAAGTCTTTCACTAAGAAAGACTAAGTGCTAAGTCATGCTTAGTGCTGTCAGGCACTAAGTCTTTCACCCACTCTGAATGGAGTGATGCTTCCCCTGCAAGAATAGGTGTGCAGTCTGGGAGTGCTCCTGGACTCTCAGCTGTCTCTGGAGAACCAGGTAGAAGCTGTGGCTAGGAATGCATTTGCCCAGCTTCGATTGGTGCGCCAACTTCGACCATTCTTGTGCCGTTCTGACCTGGTCACGGTGGTCCATGCGTTAGTGATTTCAAGGGTGGACTACTGTAATGTGCTATGTGTAGGGCTTCCCTCAAGAACAGTTTGGAAGATACAGTTAGTACAAAATGCAGCAGCCTGGGTGGTAACAGGAGCTAGATGGTTTGACTTAGTAGGACCACTCCTTCAGCAGCTGCAGTGACTGCCCATTCACTTCCAATCCCAACTTAAGAAGATGGTACTGACCTTTAAGGCCCTTCATGACTTAGGCCCAGCCTACCTAAAGTACCGTCTTCTCCCATGCATACCTGTTCTTCCTCTTAGATCATCTAAAGGGGCTCTCGTTCAAGTGCCCCCTCTCTCCCACGTTAAAGGGATGGCAGCTCAGGGATGAGCCTTCTTTGTAGCAGCCCCACAAATATGGAATTCCCTAGCAGAATTCTAAGCACTCCCTCATGGCCTTTCGGAGAGAGCTCAAATCATACCTATTTAGTCTGGCGTTTGGATGACTTTGTGGCTGTCTGCCCTCTGTTCCTCTGGTACAGACTATGATTTTCACTCCCCTGGTCAGTTGTTTTTTCTACCCTCCATTACATCCTGTTATTTGGTCTAGCTTTCATTCCTGTTCACTCTCGGTGTTCCCGTTGATGTTTAATTTGTTGTTGTTTTAATGTGTTTTACTTATTATGTTTTACTTATTATGGTTATATTGTATTTTGTTTGTTCTCTGTAAGCCGCTTTGGGCATTTGCTTCGGCATAGGAAAGGCAGGGTATAAATTATTAAAATAAAATAAAATAAATAAATAAATAGTTGGGCCTTGCTCAGAGAAATCATGTCAGCTCAATAAGGCTGAGAAGCGGCATACATTTGCATCCCATTGAGATGTCTAATATAAATACTCTCTTACATTTACCTCTCATGCACCAAGTCATGTTAGCCGTGGACATTCTTTAGGATGATCCTACTGTCTCCTGGAAGTGTGAAACATTTTACTTTTATTTGGCGCATGTCTGTGTGCTGGCCTCTCTGACTCCGAGAGTGGTCCAATGTTTTACCATGTTCCTTGTGCCAGCCAAACGTTGCTGGCCTAACTGTGCAGCCTAACTCCAGGTTAGGATTGTGCCCACAGTAGATTTTCATGATACAGGTTGATTATCCCTTATGCAGACTGTTTGGGACCGGAAGATGTCTGGATTTTGGATTTGTCTGGATTTTGGAATAATTGCACAAATTTAATAAGAAATTCTTCCTCTTACTCTTTTCATTGTCATACGGACAGGTGTCAGCTGGCCTCTTTGGACATTTTTCAACACACCATAGAGTACAGGATTAAACTTACAGTCTGTACTTGCACTATATGTGGTAATGAGCACAAGGCCTTCTAGTGTTCATGCTACAGAAAACAAGTCTTGTACAAAAATATATGGATTTTGGAATAGTCTGGATTTCAGATGCCTGGATAAGGGATAATCTACTAGTAGCTTCAGAATGCTACAAAATGCCTTTAGTTTCTGTCACTTTCTAAATATTTCCCATAACTTCCATTGCCTTTGCCGTGCAGCAGCACACTCCATACTATTTCATTTATTAGAAAGATGGTGTGGCTGTAGCTCTTGATGACCCACTATATACTCCATGCCTAAGCTATAATGGTTGTTAGTGGCAGCCATGCAGATTGGTCAGTCTGCATGCCAGAGAGGGCTTCACCTCCCTTTGGTGTGACCACTTAACATGCAAACCAGCTGTGCTTGCTTACACAGCTGTCTTGGCAGCTGTGGTGTGAAGTTCCCTCAATGTGCATTAGGTTTGCGTATCTGTGTATGCTCACAGTATCTGGAGCCAGCTTAAGCTGATGCTTGCGCAGTTCTGCCACAACTAAAGATCTCTTCCTGGAGTCATTAAAATGTGGTTACTAGGAACAATTCAGAATCCTTGCTAGCAACACTTGTTATTCCCAGCGCACCTTATTTTGTGCTTATTAATGCTAATGTTTATCTCTACTTTCTTTGCCTAATCACTCAGTTTGGAGAGAACCTTCTTCTGGAGCTCTCCACAGTCTGATTTAGCTTTTATTCTCCTGAATACTTTGATGTCATTTGCAAACCTCACCCCATTTCATGATGCCAACCTACTTCCCATACATACTAAGTAAAAAACAAGACCCTCTTACCACAGCATTATGCATGCATCTGGAGGCTTTGTTCAGATAAGAAGTGGGAGGGAGCCCAAACTTGCATGACAGAATATGCATTCTGCATTTAAAGAAGTCAGCAATAGTTGTCATATGCTCTGTGGAGATTTAAGTCTAGGGAGCTGGCAAATGAATAGACGCTTCATTCTAAAGTCACTCTGTACCTTTCCTATCTTAGACCTTTTTAGTACTCTTTTTAATGAAGCCTCGGCTTTTTATTTTGTAGCTAAAACATGACAGTCGGTGTGACTAAAGAACTCTCGTTGGATTTCAGCTGTGTGTGACACACACAGGCTCCAGCTCTAAGTGTACAAGGATTCTGCATACCTGATAGTGCCGAACCACATTTTAAAAAAAAGCCTCATTCATTTCCTATTGCCCATGGAATACATTTTCTCTAATTAAACGAATCAGTGAACTGAGGAGAAAAAGGTACCCAGTGTTCAGAGGAAATGTATACAAGGGAACTTCATGGTCTTGAATTTTTATTTTTTAATAGATAGGGGTTGTAAACGTGGGTCAAAGCATTAAACTGAGAGTGCAATCTTACCTTGGACGTTGCGCCGACGCATGGGCACCGAGTGGCACCCCCGTATCGGTGCTAACGCTCCCAGAGCCAGGCTGGCACAGAGGCATTCCCAGGCGGGTGGGATTGGGCAGGGGGTGGGTGTTCCTGGGTGGAGGGTGGGCAGATTGGCAGGTGTACCAGTTCGGCAAGGGGGACAGGCCCAAGAATCCAAGGGCTTGGATCTGTGCCTGCTACTTAGCTTGTGCAGATCCGAGGAGCCCATAGAATGTGCCCTTGCACCAAGGAGGCTCTAGTCTCCCTCAGTACTGCACTGGATACAGCGCAGGCCTGCTGACCTGCCTGTTTCAGCACAGGATAGGATTGTGCTCTTACCCTGGAGTTAGGCTGGCACAGTGAGGTCAGCAAAGTTTGGCTGGCACAAGGCCACCGTAAAGTGTGTTTGGAGCACTCTCGTAGTCTGAGAGGATGGTGCATGACTGTGTGCTGGCCTCTCTGACTCCGAGAGTGGTCCAAACATACCTTACGGTGGCCCTTGTGCTGCCCAAACTTTGCTGGCCTCACTGTGCCAGCCTAACTCCAGGTTAGATTGCGCTGTACGTAGTCTCATTCACCTGACCCAGCCAAGCCCACCAGAGTGTCTAGGCCTTGGTCCTTCTGCCTGAGAGCTACAGGAAGCATCAATTCTTTTCATTACTTCTGACTGGGATTTCATCTCTTGTAGCAGCTGAATATAGATGCACCAGTTATTCAAGCTTTCCCCATTTCTCATATTATTGTGTGTTTTTCAGCTTTGTGCTCTTAAAGGGATGAACTGCATATAGACTAATTTTCACTACTTAATATATATTATCTGAGATACCCAGTAAAACTCCAGTATTCCATCACCTTTGAGACGTGGATCATGTAGGATTGTCAGGTATTCTGGACTTTTAGAATGTACTGTACACACACACACACTCACACACACACACACACACACACACACACACACACACACACACACAC
>JAJKFI010000006.1:27471175-27482796 GCA_029204185.1 Lerista edwardsae
CTCTCTCTCTCTCTCTCTCTCTCTCTCTCTCTCTCTCTCTCTCTCTCCTGTCTTCTAAGCCTGTATGGTAAGGATCTCAATGTAACTATAATGCAGCGTGTTGACCAATTGTGTTTTGACATTTGCTATGCTTTTGGCCATGAAATACCAGTTATGCTACTTATGTAAATTAGCTGGTGCCTTCATGTTTCTGCTCGTTTCCTCATGTGGCTCTCACTGTCTGTTTGGGAGTATGACCCAAAGTTCTATCTATTCTGCAGTTAGCAGTGAAATTTATATAAACAAAAATGGAAAATTAATCCCATACATTATTAGCATAATAATGATGACTAATGCCTGTGGAGCTGATAACGATTTGTATGCTGTGTATTCTTTTTAAGATATCTCTGTCATGAGATCCTGCTTTCCAGCTGAGCCTCCAGCAAAATGCTAATTGAGCCTGCAGATTTATAGTGCAATCCTCAATATGCTCTGTCACTGCAAATCCAATGGAAGTGAAGGGCATGTCTCCTACTATCACCGTGCACTGAAAATTGGGAGTGCTAATTTTATGGCAAGCTGAAATTGTTACCACTGTAGACAAAATAATTGTAAAATGCATTTGGTAACGATGGCCTTGCTTTTCTTTTTATTTCTCTTAAGGGTATATGCATCCTTTCATTTTTACTACTTGTAAAGAAATAGATGTTGAACAGGAAATATATTTATCTTTTCCAATCAGAGGCAAGTTTCCTCAAAGCTGCAAAAATGGCTATCCCTGCTCCAGTGAAGCATTTAAATAAATTACTGTCCTTACATATGCTACCAACCAATTGACGGCACAATCCTAACCTGGAGTTAGGCCGGCACAGTTAGGCCAGCAAAGTTTGGCCGGCACCAGGGACACTGTAAATCGCGTTTAGACCACGCTTGGAGTCAGGGACATCTGTGTGCTGGCCTCTCTGATCCCGAGAGTGGTCCAAACATACTTTACGGTAGGGGTCAGGGAACTTTTTTACTTTTTACCCCAAAATATACATTTAGATACGCCGACGTGACCCCCTTGACGTTAACCCCCCCCCCCCACCAGAACAAAAGGGAAAAAAATTACATATTGGAACCCATTGCTTTTTATTTGATTAATTAATGAGCTTAATTAATGCTATGTAAATATGAAGTTGTAAAGAGTTTGGGCACACCTGCAGACCTTGAAAGAGTAGAATTCAACCCTTCTGGGTTACAACTAGCTTACCTTTTTGACAACAGGTTTAGGTGCTTAGAGTTAAGATTTTTCTCTATAATGAATTCAGATTGGGGCTGGCTGGCTGGCGCTCTCTCTCTCTCTCTCTCTCTCTCTCACACACACACACACACACACACACACAGAGGCCAGCAACAGCAGTTCTGATTTCTGCTGTTCGCCTTGCCTCGTTGCCTCCCGCCTCTCTTTGTGTCCCTGACTCCTTGCGCAGGCACCCAATGCCCTCCCTCCACTCACTCGCCCGCCCGCCCCACTCCTTGGGACAGCAAGACAAGGTAAACCCAGTGAGAGCCCTAGCTGCTCACAAGCAAAGAGGCACGTCCACAGAAGTCCTCTCAACACATACACACACACACACGTGCGCTCCTGCGGGCACACACCTCAGCCGCTCACCAGAGCCTCCCCCAAGCCTGCACATCTTGCATCCCTGCCGGGCTCCTGGGTGGCGGCGACGGCAGCAGCTCATCGGCCTCCCCACCCGGAGCTGGTTCAGGCTCTTCCCTGGCATCGAGCACCGCCGACTCCACGGCTGCCTGAGTACCAGCTGGGAGCGGGTCTGCGCCTGCCTTGCTGCCCGGAATAGGCTTGGCCTCGCCGGCTCCCCCATCACCCGGCACCGCCGCAGTTGCAGCCATGGCTGCCATTTTCTCTGCTGTTGCTTCCTTCTCCCTCTACCAGCAGCGGGATCGATAACCACGGCCTTCTTCGCTGCCTGGGAAGGGAGGGGAACGCTGCCTATTGGGGGCCAAGTACCTTGCCGCTTCTAATCTCCTATTGGAAGCAAGGGAAATCCATCAAGCGTGAGAGGAACTTCCCATTGGTCAGAAGAGAGAACCTTGGTCATGAAGGAAGGATGAGGGAAAAGGGGGCGGGGCATACTCCTAGCTGTCCATTACCCCCAGGAACTTCATTTTTACCCCATTTGGGGTAATTTACCCCTGTTCCCTGACCACTGCTTTACGGTGTCTCTTGTGCTGGCCACATTTTCCTGGCCTAACTCCAGGTTAGGATTGCACCCTAAGTGTGTCCAATAACACGGCTCATCCCCTTCGATAATTGATTTCATGCAACTCACTACAAAACAAGTTTGCAGTTTTCTAGTCCAGCCTCTTACAATGATCCTGCCGTTTTAATAGTTCATTAAGTTTGTATTCTAAATCATTTTGGTGTGCATTTTTGTGACTTCACATTTACTTACTTTTAAACTATAGTGTCACATCATATGACATAACAAGATGACAGCAGCACCTTGTGGGCTCCAGTGCTTGAAATGTGCAGCATCCTAGCTGCGCAGAGCTTCTGTGATGGAGTGATTGCTGGCTCTTGGCCAGGTGATCAAACTGTGTAACAGAACTGCTGACTTATCATTGCAAAGTAGACAAATGCCTGTGTATGCTTCCAAGTTTTTTTGGTCTGCAAATTCCAAGGGTAAAGGAGATCCCATGATAAAATAACTCTGGGATTTCCCAGTTCCATTGTTCTTTTCTTCTGCAGTGACACAAATTGGAGATGGATTTGCATGCTCCATCCCCTGTCTCTATCCAAGACCTTTGAGATCTCTTCTTGGGGACAACCCTGGAAGGAAAATAATGTCTGACTAGGTCCCTTCATAAGCCAGCTGTAAAACTACAAGGAAGAGAAAGTCCTTCTGGATTGTAGAGGTTTTCCAGAAAATCAGGCCAATTTCAAGGTTTAAACAAAATCTCACAAAATCAGATCCCTCTCTGTTCTGAATGTCACTGGGCTCATGCATACACTAAGGGCTCATGCACACACTAAAAAAAGATGAGAATGAAAATTGGAAGAGATGTAAATTGGAATAGTTGCCCTTGCCTTTTAGTGTGTTTGACTAGCTCTTTGAGAAAATTCCATTCCATTCCATTCCATCCCATTTCTTAAATACTATGCATACACTGCCCTACTAATTACAGATATGTTCTTTGTGAAGATCATGGTATTGTGGAACACTCAACCTTTCCTGCAAGGAAGTCTGTGAAAGATTTTGGAAACTTCACAGGTCCTCATAGTTCATAGTGTTGATGAATTAGCTTGTGTTGTCTTGCGAATATCAAGATAGCATGCTTCTACTATACTGAACAAGAGGCATTAAAAAAGCAAATCAAACCAATGCTAGCATTTTCTATCAAGGACATTTCAGACAGGCACATTTCAAGGGTAGACAAGTGCGACATTGCACTGTTAACAACTTGGCTCTTAGAAGAATGTGTAGTTGTAGTGTTCAATATCTACAGACAGAGAAGCATTTGCTGCCACTTTGGAATTGTGTGTTGTGTATGTGAACGGAGACAGGTTGTCTCTTTGATTTATTTGCTGTGCAGCACTTAGTAATTAAGTGGTGATTGTGAAATTGAAGCAGATAAAAGCCATTTGGTTTTGGGAGCCTGTTGGTGAATGTGTCGTGGAGCTGTCTGTCTTTGCACCAGACCTTCAAGAGCCTCTTTGCAGGTTCTTGGTAATGAAACCCTTTCTATAATTAACAGGATAGAACTTGATGTAATTGTTTATGTGGAGTTGTGAGATGGAACACTAAAAGGGCCACCTCCTTGGGGTTCTGTCATTATCGCATAGATTTGAGTTCCTGTGTCTCAGATGAAACCTGTGCCAATGAAACCCAGGTCCCTAACTATTTTTGTACCACACTTTCACAGTTCCAATAAGTGAAAACCCTAAAACAGTGGTTCCCAAACTTTTTAGCACTGGGACCCACTTTTAAAAATGACACTCTATCAGGACCCACCTACCTTTTATCAGACAAAAAAAAAGTTTCATTTAACCAGCAGCTCCAGCCTCTGTCTTTATCCTTTTTACTATTGTAGTGGGGTATCTTCTGGAGCATTGAGCTCCACGTTCATTGGATTGGGTCCATTCTGGTGGCCTTGTGTTTCGCTTTGCTGTGAACTGTGGCACAGTTGCCTATTTATGAGTAAACATGCACATGTGGCTCAGTTTCACTTTCCATCTAGCGCTCAATATATTTTCCTTGCTTATCAGTTTTAGAATCCAGTGGGAAGCTGGACAGAAGGGCATTCCTCTCCCTTGATTCTTCTGGGATTCCCACCAGGGAAAATGTCCCATTGACTATGAAGGGAGGAGGAACTGAACTTAGAACAACCCAATAAACAATCTGTCCCCTTTTTAACTTTGCGGGCAGCTGTCAAAGGAGGAGGTTTGGCAATCCCTTTCCCAGAGCCCGAGTGCTGATCTGTTGGCATGCTTAGAGAGGGGTAAGCCCAATCAGGACCCACCTACCTTTTATCCTTAGACCACTGATGGTGAACCTATGGCACGTGTGTCAAAGGTGACACACCACAACGTTTGGGGTGACACACCAGTGTTCACCAACACCTGACAAAAATGGAGTTTATTTTACTCATTTTTCATTTTTTGCAGTTATTTAATGTTTCTTTATAGAATACGTAGCCCCAGATATGATTGGACTATATTTTTTGTTCAAATAAGTGAATATAAAGAACTATTTCTCTTTTATTTGGGAGGGGGATTGACACCCCAACGGAGTCAGGTTAAGCATTTTCCAAAATTTGGACACACCGAGTCTAAATGGTTTGCCATCACTGCCTTAGACCATGCTTGCAGGGCTGCGGGTGGAGTGTTCAGAGGCCTCTGCTGCCTCGGGCAAATGGACTTCCTCAGAGGGCCCTGTGGCATTGCAGGGGCCTCTGAGGATTCTCAGTTTGCAGATCTGGAGGGTGAGAGAAAGTAATGCCACTACAAGTTGGCTAGGCAGGTCCTCTGGAGCCCATCAGCTCTCAGCCAATGCCTGAACAGGCCACCTGCTGATACTGACCATGCTGTTGCATGCTCCCTGTCTGTCTGCCACTTCCGTGGCTAGCATAGCAGTAAAATTCTGCGGTTGTGAAAAATGTGCCTCTAGCTTTGCCTGTGGTGGAATGCATGCAAGCCTTTGAACTCCGTTCTCTAGTTTTCTTCTATCCCCCAGGACACCCACCCAGCAGTTTGAGACCCACTCTTAGGCATATTGTGAAAGTAAGTTCTATCTACTAGGAATAGCTGTCTCTACCCCCAAGTGGGTAACATAAGCATTCTGCTAGCATTGGCCATATAGGCAATTGGGAGACCCATATTCAGGAATAAATCGGGGTGTAATCCTAACCAACTTTCTGCTCCAAAGTAAGGAAACAAACATTCCCTTACCTTGAGGAGGCCTCCATGACTACTACTCCATTGCAAGAGGCAGCACATGCCCCATTAGCACAGCTATGTCAGGTGCTTGAAAGTTGGTTAGGATTGCGCCTTCGGTCTACTCAGGAATAGGGGCGAGTTCCTTTAAGTGCTTCTGATGGTACTTCATCAGAAAAACAGTTTGGCTGTTTTTGAGCAAGAAACTTAAATCCAGTCAGAAAAAGGCATATATTTGGAATAAATTATTTTAATTATCCAACAAGCAGGAAAGATTTGATTTTAAGGGGTATAGAAATGAAAGCAAAAATCTCCTTACACCTTCATACTTAATTGCTAAATGTTAAATGCCAATAAGATTCATAATCAGAATTGCTAAATGAAACACATATAGCATGACGTAGAAGGTTAATTCCAGAAATTACAGGTTGTATGATGCTCAATTAAGAACAGGAACCAATTCTTGTTTTTGTCCTATCTTACCATTTTGCACACTTTGGGCCTAAACCTATCAGCACTGATACAGTCGCAGTGCAGCCCTGAGGTAAGGGAACAAATGTTCCCTTACCTTGAGGGGGCCTTCGTGACTGCCCTCCCCCCACTGCAGGGTGCAGCTCATGCCCTGTTGGCGTAGCTACATCAGCGCTGATGCCCTAACCTGGAAACAACATGCAGAAGAACCAGGTGTCTCTTTATGAATAACCACACCAGGAAATAAGCCTCTTGTTCCAGAAGAAGGCCAAAAGTGAAAACAGTGGCTGTGTAGCCCCTCACAAAGGATTTTCAATCCAAATGCAAATGCAATCCAAATGCAAAAGAACAACACAGGGCCAGCCCACCAACTGAAGCAGTCGCCTCAGGCAGCAGGCTGGCAGGACTCCCCCTCTTCTGTTCACATAACAACAACAACACTACAGATGGCCTGTCATGTGTCACACGTAGGCTTTCTCAACCCCATATAGGGGTTGTTACAATCATAGGTTCTAATCTTGCATAGAACTATCTTCCTTCCAAGTGGTATCCTTCACAGTTCAGCATCTCTCTGGCTGTATTCGCCTCCCATACTTGACTTGACAGAAAACTCTCCCTTGAAGGGTCGCCATCTCTGCTCCTCTCACCAGCTGGAGAGGGTCATTTTTATCAGCAGTTCACACTTTCGGCTGACTTGAACTGCTGTTCCAGGTGACCTTCAGGCTTCAGAGGCAGCAGCTCTACAACTTAGCCAGACCTCCTGCCTCCACTGATCCTCCTCCTCCCCCCCCATTCCCTGGATTGGAAAAGCAGGACATAGTGGAAGTGTGGTGGAAAGGGGAGTGATGGTCTAGTGTTAGAGCAATAGACTGTCCCAGGGCCAGTTCCAGGAGCAGCAAGGCCCAATGTGGGGCATTCCCGCGAGGTCCCCTACCCTCCTCGCACAGCCCCCACTTAACAAGAAAAGTGTTTGTGGTGCCGCACACAGCACCTGGAAATAGTTGGTGGTGGCATGATGATGTCACCGCCAACTGCTTCCAGGAGGCCCAATTTGGGCAGTTCGGAGGCAGGGGCAGGTGGGAGGGCCCAAGGTAAAGCTGCTCTGCTCACCCCACTGACTTACAGTTCATAGAGATCCTGGTTGCTGCAGCAGGTGATATGTTTACTGTGCTGGTGCAGGGGCCCCCAAAGCATGGGGCCCAATGTGACGACATTGGTCACATTGGCTGAAGGCTGGCCCTGGACTGCCCCATCACCAGGTAAGGGGGGAAGGATTTGGGATGCCACTTCAGGCAGCAGGAGGTCTTGGTCCGGTCCTGAGTGAAAAAGATACCAAAATGCTCGGCACTCTTTAGAGTGATTTATTGTTTGAATAATCTATCTCTAAAATCGTAAACTGAATTTACCTAGTTGGTTTTTTCACCTAGGCAAGCAAACACTTGAACTTGAAAATAAAAACTAAAAAAAATGTGTGTGATAGAAAGCTTGCTTTCAATGAAGTTGTGACAAGATCTGACAAAATACACCAAGGGCCCAATCCTGCCCAATTCTGTAGAAAATATGGTTTTCATTACACCTCATCAGCAATGCCAGATAATGCAGTAGTGGCCATTCAGTTACAGTCATTCCTATTTAATTTGCCAGCCTTCACTGTGCCTTAGGTGTGCCTTTCTTTCAGTGATAAGCTCCTACACACAGCGCTTTTGTTGCATCTTTTATTTTTCATGTACATTTTCTTTCAAGTTCAAAACGCTATATTTACTAGTGCGGTTTTGCAATATTGCAGTTTGGCAGTTGCAAAGGCAGTTGGTAAACATGTTACTGATCATGTTTGGCTGATGTTTAATTTTAAATGTTAATTATGCGATCCATTGGGTTTCTCTGTTTTAAATTTTTTTAAATAGATGACCACGTTACTGTTTTTAAATGCTGTAAGCTGTCTTAAGTGGGAAAAAGGCAGGATAATAAATAAATAAGTCTGGGAAAGATTGAGGATGTTGCTTTACAGTAGAGATTTTTTTCCTCTCTTTGATTAAAATTGTAGAAGTGTTGCCAGTCAGCTTGGAGAAAATGGCATTTGCAGTGGAACTGGAAAAATGGATGGGTTGTCATCTTTCATTCTTAAAAGGAGCTATATGCTTTTGATATCAACAACTACCTCTCATCCATTCCAGCCCTTTTTCTGCCTGTCTTGCCCCTGGCTGAATAAAACAAGAATGGGAGCAGAACACATAAAACAGCTACTAAAAGCACTGGTTCTTGTCACAGCCGCAAGTTAGTGCAATAGGCCATAGTTCTAACTTGGGGGAGGGGGGCTGACATTTGTTGTGGATGCAACAGTAAGCTGAAAATGATATTCCATTAATGTTCAAGACATCGCAGGTTCTCTGCTGTCAACAAATGGGTATGTTCTTCAGTAGCAGAGTACAATTCTGTACTGCTGGGGTGATAAGATGGCCAGACAACTCCTAGGCTACCGAAAAGCAAGGCCATTAGAGGCTGAACTCGAAGCTTTCCCTATCTTTTAGCCTAGCATTGTGAATGAGATGTGGGCTAATTACACTGGATAGTGATTCTTTCGAGGTGATTGTGTGAAATACATTACCTTTTCTTGTTTTGCTGCCCCTTCAACAAACCTGACTCTAAATCTTGGGTTCCTGGAACTATCACAACAAATCAAATCATCATGAAAAGGCCATTTAATGTAGTTTCCTGATCTATGGAGAATGACGGAATAGTTTTAGATGTGTTCTTGTTGTACTAATAAATGTGCACTGCTTGCCTCATCTCCAGTAGTAGAACAGAAGTGGGCACCTAATCCTAGATAGAGCTGTTGCAATGGGGATGCACCACCCACACTGAATCCAGTGCTGGTTAGGAACAGGCTGGAGGTCTTCTCAGGGTAAGGCAGCCATTCCTAAACTCTCCGGGAGTTCGGGAACTGCTGTAAGTAGTTGTGGGGGAGAGAGCGCTTCATTGCCAGGTGCGACAGGGGCTGCAACCTACTTACTAGTTGCAGCTCCTTATTTTTAGATGTTTGAGGGCCTGGGGAGCCCTCTGCTAGGCTCCCCAGACCCCCCCCAAGCCACTAAGGACTGCAGTGCTATCTGCAGGTAAGTGTGAAAAATCCCCTCCTACCCCTGGCAGCAGCGCAATCCTGGGGCTCGTGTTGCTGCCTTAGGCCCTCCCCTGCACACACTTACTTTGGGTTTGAAACTTCCGAAGCGTTAGAGAGCCAAGGTCTTACCTTGTGTCAAACCCCTAGCCTGCCCAATGGGACTACCTTGGCCAGTGGAAACCGACCTTCCTTAGATGGCGCAGGGACAGAATCTGGCAAGAGCAGGCTGGCACACATCTTTACACTGTCGTGGCCTGCTCCCGAGTTGCCGCAAACAGGCCTGACTTCATGTTTGCAACATTCGGGAGCCTGCTGCATGGGCATAAGATAAGTTTAAGATTGCACTCCCAGTTATCTTTGCCCCAAGACTAACATGGGAAAATGTTGTTTGTTGATTATATTACTCTAACTTAGGGCGCAATCCTAAGCCGTGCCGGACTGGTGAGGCCAATGGGCCAGCGCCATATCCTAGCTCTTCTTAGTCCAGGCTGGAGCCTCCCCACAGCAAAGGAATGTGTGCTCCCTTACCGTACAGGAGGCCCTAGCCTCCCCTATGGGCTCCTCAGATCTGTGCCTGCTAAACAGCAGGTGCAGATCCAAGGAGACCGCGCGGCCTGAATTGGGGCCACACGGCCTCCCAAATGGGTCTAGGATTTGGCCATATGGCTGAATCCTGGACCCGCCTACGTCCCGCACTCCTCCCACCAATCCCCGAGCCGCCCCATCATGGCGCCTCCCTCACACTGGTTGGCTTTGGCTGACGCTAGGGAGGTGCTGCGCAGGCGCAACGGCACCGGCACTGCCTGCAGCGCCGGTCCCATTGCCTTAGTGCCAATGCAGGGGTGCCAATCAGCACCCCCGTGTCAGTGCTAAGTGTGCAGCATCGGCACAACCCTGTTGTGTCAATGCTGCGCAGTCCGTAGGATTGCACTGTTAATATGGTTTTTGATAGTTTTTTTTCAGCAGAGGTCTTGCTATATAACCATCATTTATAGGAGTGGTCCTGAATGGCTATGCTATGCTAATTTCTGATGTTGTGTTGTGTAGTAGAAGATAACTGATTGATATGAAACATCTGGCCTAGATAATGTGGAGATATTACATGAGCGGTTCACTGAGCTATTTTTCTTTCTTCTGCAGTCTCAGTTCTTGAAGTGTCTAGCTGAGATTGCTAGTGGTTATCTACGCAGCGTTCCTGTACCTGCCTTCTCATTGAACTGGCTCTTCAGTTTATGCATGATGAACATGCAACATCAGTGTGCTAGGGATCTATGGTCTAGAGCAGTGGTGGCAAACCTTTTGGGCTCGGTGTGTCAAAATTTCGGAAAATGCTTAACTGTAGTCTCCTGGTGTGTCAACCCCTGTTCCCAAACAAAAGAGAAAATCCTTTATATTCATTTATTTAAAGAAGAAATACAGTCCAATAATGTGTCCAATCCTCCCCTTCCTTTATGTATTACATAAAGAAACTTCAGTTAATTACAAAAATGAAAAATGAGTTAAATAAACTCAGTTTTTGTCAGGTGTCGGTGAACGCTGGTGTGTCTCCCCAAACGTTGTGGTGTGTCACCTTTGACACGCATGTCATAGGTTCGCCATCACTGGTCTAGAGATCAGGGATCTCCAAACTATGGGCCAGGGGCCAAATCTGTCCCACCACAAGATTTTATCTGGCCTGCAACAATTTGAAATATTTTACATTTTTACTCATTATATATCATTTCTCATTTGCCCATTTTCTACCAATGATGTGCTGGAGATTGTGTTTCTGCCAACATTGCTTAATGCATCATTGGCAGAAAATGGTTTAAGCATGCCATTGTTCCTTTGTAAATATCCCATTTTTCTTTTGTTCGGAATCATATCATGCTTGTTACATGATTCAAAGGTTCAAGTAAAACGTATTTGTTTACTTAAATTTCATTCATTCATTCAAAAAACTGATTTTTTCAGCCCTCAAAAATATGTGAAATATACAATATGGCCCTTGTACTGAAAGGTTTGGAGACCCCTGTTCTAGATGGATGCTGCTCCTGCTCTATCATGCTAATGCTGAACACATAGCAGCAGAGGGTCCTGTTTTAATGTGAAGCCAACTACATAGAATGCTTCCCATGTAATGCTGCATGTCACATACAAATTTGGCCTAAGTTAATGGCCACGGGCTTGCTATGCTGGAACTCTTGAATCGCCATTGCTTTTGAATTGTCAGGTCATGCTGGTGACAAGAAAACTTTTTATAACTCTGACAAGGATACAGTTTTTTTTTTTTACTTAGGTTTTTAGACCTGTTGAAGTAACAGTTACCAGGGAAGCACGATACTATCATTACTGATTCTACATAATCTGACTACAAATTGCAAACAACCTTGCAACCACTCAAAAATATTTTCCTTCGTTTTCTTTCTGTTCTGATTTACTTGATATTATTTTGGATATATGTGTTTTTGCACTACCTCTTAGGGATTGTCAATGCAGGATGACTGAAAGCAGTACTCTGCATAAGTCCATAAGTATGATGCACTTTGCAATTGATACTTTCATGTGCTATCTTATTGGCAAGCATTCTCTCTCTCTCTCTCTCTCTCTCTCTCTCTCTCTCTCTCTCTCTCT
>JAJKFI010000006.1:27491164-27521999 GCA_029204185.1 Lerista edwardsae
ACCTTGAGGCTGCGCTAGCTCTGGAAAGTTGGATAGGATGGGGCCCTAAGTCAGTAAAATATAAATTATGCCAGACATTCAACATTTAAGGCAAAAAAGGGGAACACTGTCATAAAAATGAAAACAACCATAAAATAGTCCAATAAAAACATGGTGTGATCTTGATAAAAGTATTTTGAGTCATCATATGCTCATGTGGTGGCGCAGCGAGTTAATCTGCTGTTGCTGGGCTTTCCAGCCGCAAGGTTGGGAGTTCAAGACTGCGTGACGGAGTGAGCTCCCATTGCTTGTCCCAGCTCCTGCCAACCTAGTAGTTCGAAAGCACCTAAATGCGAGTAGATAAATAGGGACCACTTCAGTGGGAAGGTAACAGCGTTCCGTGTATAGTCATGCCAGCCACATGACCACGGAAACTTGTCCTTGGACAAAACGCCGGCTCTACAGGCTTTGAAACAGAGATGAGCACCGCCCCCTATAGTCGGTCACGATTAGACCATTCGGTCGTGGGGAAACCTTTACCTTTATGCTCACTAAAAAAGAATTTCATTTCCAGGGTTCCTGAAACCCATAACTTGGTGGGATTCATCAGGGGAAGAGTTCCATTTTAACTCCTGTAATGAAAACTATATTAGAAAAAGGAGAAGCAATGGTATTATGTGTAATTATAGATAGAAAGTAGTTGATACTGGCATACGTCCACTGCTATTTTTTTTTCTCTGGGTAATTGACCAAAACGATTAGTAGCTTTTATCTCAAGTCTGCTGAATTCTGCACAAGCTGCTGTTATCAGACTCTTAAATGTGTCATGTTTTGATGAACGTGCCAGGGTATATAACAGAACTCTTTTATGTTCCCCTGGCAGATGTTCAGCATATTTGAAGGGGACTGAAGAGTATTGGCTTTCTGTTTTGCGATTACCACAGAATAATCCAATCTCTTCAGCTAATATATGGGGAAAAAAGACCCTGAGGACAGGTGGAGGGGAAAAGGGAGGTTTATCTAGAAAAGCAATAACCCTGTGGTGTACCAAATTCTGGATGTGTGTGTGGGAGGAAGAAGGATCACAACAGCAGGCCCTGTCCTCAATTTCCATGCACTTTCTAGTCTTCTGCAGAGTGCCTGTGTCTCTATGTGCTCAGCATCACAATGCTAGTATTGTAGCTTGACTTGTACTTAATTTCTAGCAAGGGAGATGTCAAGGCACAAGCCTATCTGGAAATCCTTTTTCAACCCCTGCTGTATGGAGACATCCTCTGTTTATTCAGTGGTGAGGACAGTCAAACAGTATTTGTATACTGCTTTTCAACATAAAGTTCACAAAGTGATTTACAGGCAAAAAATAATTATTCAATTAATAATTAATAGTTAAATGGTTCCCTGTCCCAAAAGGGCTGATAATCTAAAAAAAAATATGCAGAACACTACCAGCAACAGCCGCTAGAAAAGATACTGTGATGTGGTGAAGAGGGACAATTCTTCTCCCCCTGCTAAATATGAAAGGAACACCACTTGAAAAAGTGCTTCTTGCCCAGTTAGCAGAGCAATGCCCTTTTAACATGCTTAGGGGTGCAGTCATCTGTTCTGACTACACAGGGGGGGGGCATATCCATGGATTCTGTGTCCATAGTTTCAATTATCCACAGATGGGGGGACAGGCCCTTATTTTCCTTTATTCTTACTTTGGGTCAGTAAAAAATCTTCTTGCAAGAAGGGCACAGGAGAACCCTATGCTTAACACAGGTGTCCTCTTATCCACAGTTTCAGGTATCCATGGGGAGCCCAGGAACCTATCCCCCACAGATACGGGGACGTGCCTATACATGTATTCCAGGGTAAAGCACTGACTTTGGAAACAGATCAGTTCTTTGGCTGGAATCTGAAAGAAGAAAGGGTGAATACTGGGAGTCTTATCTCTACTCATGGAGTTTCCTTTAGAAACAGCAGAAGGCAAGCATTTGGAGGAGGACAGTAGATTCCAGAAGGACAGATGTTATCTTTCATTCCAGAATGGTTAGTCCTGTAGGGAGGCTTCTCAAGTTTTTATTTGTCTGCTAGAATTAGCAGAGATTTTTATTATTTTCTCTACGGCAAAATAGTTTTTTTCCCATACCACTTAACAAGTGATTTTACTTTTAGAGCTGTTGGTGGAATGTGGGAAGAAGGAATGAAAGAACAGAAAGAAATTCCATTTAATATGTGTTCATGGCTGTAAGAACTCATGGTTGTGCCAGCCCAGGAAGGGGCCAGGGCTGGGATGCAGCTGTTAGGTCGCATTCAAGGCCTTGTCCCGGGCCGCGCAGCCCTGATTCAGGTCGCATGGCTTCCTCAGACCTGCGCCCACAATTTTGCAGGCGCAGATCCAAGGAATCCATTGGGGAGGCTGGAGCTTCGCCTGGTGTGCCTTGGAGGCTCCTGCACACTCCAGTACTGTTCTGCATACAGCGCCGGCCGGCCTGTTCCTGCTCAGCATAGGATTGCGCCCTGTGAGTGATAACTTTTTGGGCTGGCTGGGAGTTTGAATCAGAAGTAAATGGATTCATGATTATCTCAAGTGTAGCCTTGTCCCTAAAGGCCAGGATGCAAATGTTTTGTTTTCCCAGATAGCGTCCCAAAGTATTGGTTGGTGGTAGACGTGATTTATTGAACTGTTCTTGTGGAGAATCAGAGAATGTACTTTTAATTCCTGTTCTTACCCTCAGGCCATAGTAAGGGAATGTTAAGACACCAGTATTCAAACACAAGTGTTTCATATCTACGTACACGAGGAGTCATATGCATGAATTAGCAAGCAACACATGGATTTTATCAGCTCAGGAAATCTGAACTTCTAAAACAATCTTGAAAATACAGAATACAAGGATGTGTCAGCAAGTATTTGTTTTATGTTTTACATCCCTGCATAACTGGTAACTTGTATTTGTTACTATACCAGTTCACATATAAGAGTTATCATATGTGCAGACATGGTAATAATGTAGAAACTATAGAGAAGTAAGATCTGAAGGGGAGATGCTTAAGAAATCAAAATCGCAATGATTGTAATTACATTTCCCCCCATGGTGCCACCTGGAATCTGTAATTCTCCTGAATAGAAAGTTTTCCGTTTGGGCAAGTTACAGATTCTTACAGTGCAATCCTATACATGTCTACTCAGAAGTAAGCCCAGTCGAGTTGAGTGGAAATTATTCCCAGGTAAGTGTGTATAAAATTGCAGCCTTAGGCCTTATCTCCTCCCTGCACATGCTGTCAGGGAGATGGCCGTTGCAAAAGGGCTGTAAGGCACTTTGCAGTGGCCAGAAGGAAGAAGGTGCCAGGAGGAGGCCAGGGCAGAGGAGCCCTGGGAACCAGTGGTGGTGAGTGTGCTGCCATGTGGTGCAGGGGCATTCTGGGGCAAGGAGAAGGCAGGGACGGGGTGAAACTGGGTGGGGGGAGGGTGGGGAGGAGGGCAGTTCAGGCCTGGGAACGGGTGGGGACGGCAGCCGAGGCTGCCCCTGGATCTTATCCTCTGTACTGGGCCTAAAAGCAGTGATGTCATTCAGGGGAAACGGACCAGAACAGGCGCTCCGGATCCTAACGGGCTCCGTGGCTGGTTCCGGGTTCCCGACAAGTGCCAATCAAAAGTGAGTTCCTGTTCCTAAATCATTTGAATGACACCACTGCCTAAAAGCCCTACATGGGGCAACATTGGATCTACACCAGCAGTTGAGCTGGTCCGGATCAGAGTAGACCCATAGAGGCTGGGGAATAAATTCTCCCTTACATCTAAGAGATCTCCAGCTGCCTCCTTGGCCTTGCAGGATGCAGTGGCAGCCATTTCAGCACTGCCGTATCGTGGCATGGGCAGCCTCATTAGAATTGGGCTGTTAACCTTTCACCCAAGAAGCAGTGCAATCTTATGCTTGTCTACTCAGAAATAGGTCCCATTGTGTCCAGTGGGGCTTACTCCCAGGAAATAGGATTGCAGCCTAAATTTGCAATCTTATGCACACTTATTTGGCAGTAAGCCCCATTGATCTCAGTGGGAACAACTTTTAGGCAAACTTGCATAAAGTGTGTATTAGATTGTGATCATAAAGCTATGTAAAACCCATTGTTTTCAGTTGTCTTTTTTGTGAGCAAGAAAGAAAAGCAAATATTCCATATCAATGCATAATAATTTTGTTTCTTGCAATGTAAATGTAATTTTTACCTGTGACTTCCTCTTTTAAATGTGTTCCTTTTTTCCCCACATCATGGAAAATCGAAGTAGCAGGGCATGTTCTGAATTAGGACCAGAATAATGACATGCAAGCAGCTGGTATTATCCTGATGAAAATCACACATACACTGAAAGATTGTATTATTGTTATTCTCCTGCTGTCATACAAAAATGCATGTTTTAAATTATTTAAAACTAAATTATTTAATCCCATTTAGCAAGGGAACTATACCTCTTCACCCCAGCACAGCATTTTTACAGTGGTAATTTGCTGGTGTTTCTTTCATATCTTTTTGAGATTGTGAACCTTTTTGGGATAGGGAACCATTTATTTATGCATGCAATCAGATCATTTTGTGAACTTTTTTTGGTTGACAATATTTGTATTTGGTATATAAATATTCTTATTAATAACAATATTGATACCATGCCATCTGTGCGTATGACATTTTACACAGAGCAAATAGACATATGTATATTGTTGTCTTTGTTGAATTAATTTTGGCTCCATTCTCAGCTCTTACTTTCAGGTGCAGGCTAAGTGCAAAAAGCTCAGGCTGCAAGTCTCAGGCAAGGCTTTATTAGGATTTCTTTGGGCATATCAGTAAACTATTAAAGCATGTGCGCTCAGCATTAAGTGTCATTTGAAACACATGGGCTCTCTGAATAAGTGGAAGTCTGTACTGGTACATTTGAAATTGTTACCAAATAATGCTGCTGTTTAATAGAAAGGTAGTACTGTAGATGCTTTACTCAAGCCCATGCTGTATGCAGTCCCCCAAAAAACTGGTCTTATGGTGACTGTTCTGTGCTATGCTGATCCCAGTAGCCTATCAGTAGTGGATCATCGTTGTCCTTGTGTGGGCTGCAAGGAGTCAGTGATCTGATTGAGATCACCAGTCTGTGTCTAGCAAATAGTACACCTGGATATGCTGAAGATACTTTCAATGTCTCGTTTGGGTAGAATATTTGTTGATTTGCCACCTCTTTGAATTTGGTATGGTAATGTATAATTCATATTTTAATTGATGATTCTCAAATGAACCCTCCCCCAGTAGCATATTGTAATATACTGTACAGTACATGCAGACCATGGAGGTGGAGAAGTGGCAAAGTATATTTCTGTTTACCTGTGGAAGCAAAATTACTTTCCCAGTAGAAAGTATCATGAAAGTATCTCAGAGAAGGATCTTAAGAAACATTCTGTTTGAAGTTTCTATATTCTGCACTTGAAAACTGCATCTGTGTACAGCACTGGAAAATCCAGCACAAGGTTGAAGGGAGGCAAATGTGTTCTCTTACAAACATCTCTATTGTGTAATGTCATATGCATAAAACAGAACATTTTTTCTCAAAACAACAACAGTAAGCATTATATGTATGTAAGTCAGTTGGCTTAGCATCATTCAGACTTCAGCTATAAGGATTCAAACCTTAGTTTATTGGAGAGATTTGAATAAGAAAACCAGGAGCTGTGCATCTCTGCTCTTGTTGCGGTAGTCGTGACTTAGCATTTTAATGTGCAGCCTGCCTGATGATCATGCATGGAAACCATTGGTGGTCAGCTTGCTTCCGAATGGGCAAGTGACCGTATAATGAAGCCCACCCAGCCACCAGTATTTACTGGCAGCATTCCCAACACTTTCAACTGAAAAGCCAGAGAATGTAATGAGTATGGAGAACAAACGTTGGTTGTCTTCATGGGCGGCCTCTCTGGCAGAATTGGACTGGTCCCAAACAGGCCTGCACATCATTTGGTCTTTCCTGCAAGGAATACATGATGCAACTTGAAAACAAATCAGAACAGATTTGACTGATGGCTTGCTATTGCATATGGATTTACCGTAGTTGTGCAAAGGAGAACAATTATTGCTATCCCTAATCACCACTCTGTGAAATGGTTTGAATAATGTGTGAATCACTGGGGAGATCACTGGAGTAAAGACAGTAGTGCTATCCAGCCGGTACGCTGGGCGGGACTTACGTTTGATCAGCAGTCCGCCTGTTGCGTCCACCGTTGCCGCGTTCTGGCGTGACGCAACGGGCGGACTGCCAATCAAACATAAGTCCCGCCCAGCGTACTGGCTGGATAGCACTACTGAGTAAAGATCTAGATATCTTTCATTCTGGCTGTCACAGATGGATTGCATTGTTGCAGGTGGCAGAGTTTGGCCCCTCTTGAGGGCAGATTTCCTATGGGTGCCTATGCATGTACATAGGTAGAAGTTGTTTTTGTTCACTGATTTGTTTTAATTTAACATTGTGGGTGCATTCCTAACCTGGAGTTAGGCTGGCACAGTTAGGCCAGCAAAGTTTGGTCAGCACAAGGGCCACTGTAAAGTGTGTTTGCACCACTCTCATAGTCATGGAAGATGGCGCACATCTGTGTGCTGGCCTCTCTGACTCCAAGAGTGGTCCAAACATACTTTACAGTGGCCCTTGCTGAAGCCAAACTTTGCTGGCCTAACTTCAGGTTAGGATTGAGCTCTGTGACACTGCAGGAGCAGTTCAGCGCAGGGATGAAAAGAAATGCCTCTTTCAAGATGGCGCTGGCGGCTGCATATGTCGGCACTTCCAGGAGGATTCCATCTAGGAGTCCCACTGAACTCTTCTCTAGATTCCGTCTGAGAGGCAGGACTCAAAGTTAGTGATGTGCACCTCTAGTACCTGTTCCATCTCACCCCTTGACCTCCACTTTTACATTTTGTTCCTCTTCGTATATCCCCTCTGTGTGTTGGTGTGCATGCATGCATGCACAAACCATCAACTGAGGATAATACTTCAGGCATCTGACAAAGTGGACTCCAATGTGCAAATAAAAAGCTTATGTTGAAATCAAGACTCTGTTTTTGCTGTAGAGACCAACATATCCATTCCTCTGGAAGTTGTTCCATTGTTCTCTCCTTGCTGCTACAGAATTAGTATTCATCAGTGAGAAACGGAGAAAGTTGAGTGTTTGGTTGTAACGGATTGAGATCCAAGGGAGAGTGAGAAGGACAGAAGGGAAATTTGTGTGTTGGGGGGGGAGGGGAACCTGAGCAAAAAACCAAAAATTAAGGATGCTGTGAAGGTGGATTGAAACTTCTTGGGAAGAAGGGAGGAGACAGCTGTGGTACAGGTTGTTTTACAGATGAGACCCAACCACACCCACCACTTAAATTCTAAAACCAGAAATATTGAGTTAGCACAACACCTGTATACTAACAAATGCCATTTGCCCTGTGACTTCCCATCTCGTCTCAGACAACAGGGGAATGCAGAGCAGCACCTTGAAAGGTTGGACAGATTTGGATGGTAGAAGGGATTCTTCAGGTACTCTGGTCTCAGGCAGCTTTGAAGTTCAAGACCAACACATTCCATTGATCCCTGAAACAAATCGATGACTAATGTAGACAGTATAGCATCAGATGTTATAGTATGTTCCAATATGCCTGCTCAACCATCATGCTGGATGCTGCATTCTGGAGCAACTGAAGCAACTGCATTCTGGAGCAACTGAGTTGATAATTCCTATGATTATCAGAAGTCACTTTTTCTTCTTCTAAACATCATTCTGAGGCCCAAAGCGGCCCCTGTAGGGCTCAGAAGAACCTCCAGAGCCAATCGGACCCTGGCCAAGTTTGGAGGGTGGGGGTGGGACCTGAAAACTGCAGATTTCAACATCCGTGGTTTCCTTATACACAGTGGTTCCTGGAATGGTACTGTACTGTATTTTTAAACATTCAAAAAAAGCCATTTGTGTTTCTTCATCCCTGCCACTTTCATACCTAGCTGGTGGTCTTCAAATTACATCTGCATAAAACCTGCATTCCAAATAAAGACTGTAGACTTTGGGACTCCTGTATAATTCCTAAATTAGACTTCCCCTTCATTTTGATTAAGTTGCAGACCATCGAAAAATTCTGGAGAACTCAAAAGCTTTCCAACTACTATGTGATATTTTAGTTGGTCTTAATAATGGTATCAACCTCTTTTGGCTTTTTTGTCTAATGGGCCAATAAGGCCACTATGTTGCCTTTTTCTCTGTGCTCTTAGTGACATCAATCACTGTCACACCTCTTTCTGGTAATAAGGCCTATTAACATTTTAATTACAAACTCAGCAAGCAGGAAAGGCCTTTGGGCTGCTCTCTTCCCTTTCAGTGGTACAGCCATTATTTGCAAAGGAAGTTGGGTCAGGCAAAGAAGACGAGACATGAGCACTTGCACACATATCAATGACAAGTGATAGGCTTTGCAAAGGCAGGGGCCACTACGCCTCCAAGAAGTACCAGTACCGTAGCTCTGTCTTTAAAAACTGACTCTTGGGTCAAGGAGGACATAACCACAATCCAAAAGGCTCAGGTCCACCTCACAGCACAAACCGGTCTGACAATTGTGTACAATGCTTGAGCTGTGGAATGGCCACCAAGAAGATTTCTCTACCCCCTTGCTGTCTCCTAACTTTGGGCTTAGCTAAGATGGTATGCCTAACCAGTCCAACTGTGGCAGGACATGGGGAAGGATGTGGTTCCTTTATGTATCAAGGTCACCCAGTGAGTTCCACAGTTAAGTTTGGATGTGGGATTTCCATGCCCAGGTGTGGTGTGCAGGCACTTGCTGCTGCAACCTAGCTGAAACAAAACATGCTCAGTCTGGTCAGTGCCCGGGTGGGTAGCTGTCTTGGGACCCCATGTTAGCTGCCTTGAGTTCCATGGGGGGAGAAGGATGAAATGGAAATGCAATATACGTGTGTGTGGGGGGGGGTATATTGATTCAATATCACATGTACTACACCTGTTGCATGTTGCTTATGAGTTTTGTTCTTTAAAACGTATACAACAGTACTTTCTGCCTCGAGAAATCTGAAAGCAAGGGAGCTAAGTTGATAGACTGCCAGTGGTTAAATTCCCCACTAAAGCAATACACTCCACAGAAATGGTCATATCCGTTTCAAATTTAAAGAGCTCCAAAACTGATTATTGGCTTTTAGCATCTTTATTATCAACCGAGGCCCAACCTAGAACAGCAGGCAAAGCAAGAAATGATATAATTAAATTAAAAATAGAAAACAGACCCAGCACTTCTTCATTAGTCTTTATGTATGACTGAAGTCCACAGAGCTGGAGTGCTCGGTGTCTGTGTTCTGTTGCAGGGGTTCTCAAGTTTTAGCACCAGGACCCACTTTTTTAGAATGACCATCTGTCCAGGGCCCATCGGAAGTGGTGTTGTAGCCAGAAGTTCTGTCATTGTGATGCCAAAGCATGCTGCTTTCCTGAGAATACAGCAAGAAGTTGGGTTATTTCTCAGCCATATAGCAAAGTGGATCAGAAAGAAAAAAGCATATTTACAACCATGACACAAGCAAAGCAACCACACACCCCTCCCAATTTCCATCATGAAAAAATGAACATTACTGACACTTCGAATATCAATTTATTTTTCCTCTCACCATCCATTTTCTACACATTGAGTGTTTTCACTTATAGTATATATGAAGTACATAAAATATAATAGTTGCCCCAGTAAAAAGAAAATCTATGATACATATGGTAAGATATAGTGAAAAAATTCTGACTGTACCCTTAAACTGTTTCTACATTGCTCCCTAGCACACAGCAGAATAAGTGGCACCAAGCTTGCCCAGTTGCAATTTCTCTGGGCAGCAATGTCTGTTGTTAGTGGGCGCCTTCTGTTTTTGACGTGCCCTCATCCACAATGACTTTTCTTTAACCTCTCATGAAAAGAAACTTTATTTAACCTGAACCTATAGGATGGAACATAGAGGAGAACAGCTGTTAAGAATATGATCACAAAATTGTTATCTAAGCTGAGCTGAAAAGGAAGCTGAAGTCCTTTAATGATGCTGAATTAAACTGTTTACAATATGTTCTTTGGCTTGAACTTAATGGCAGTGAATTTAGTTCCTCTCAGTGTTCAGGGGTGTCTCTTTAAATCGAAAGAATGGCTCATTAAGAAATAACTGGCTCTTCTTGATGTTTCTTGCTTCCAGCTCAAAATGAGTTGACTGTGATTTGTACTGGAAAATATCTATTTTATGACATTTTAATCTCTGCTTGTCTTTTCCAAACTAAAGCAGCAGTGGTTCCTGACTGCTTCACTAACTGCGATTGATTTACTTAATTCTGAAGTTTATCCTTGCTGGACTAGTCAGCAACAGGCTCTGGAGAAAAAAATGCTGTGTAATGTGGTCCAACATCTATATGCACATATATAAATTGTTCAGCTTACTAACTGTATCCACTAGATGTCAGCAAAGAACACACATGTGCTTCCTTCTTTCAGCTTTCCTCTGTGAGCCAGGATTAAATACAAAATGTGCAATATTTCACAGCCGTGATGAAATGGTTGACATGAACAGTGGCATGAGATCAGGCTATGGGGCACAGAGACAAATCTTTCTAGAGTGAGAGAGCACTGCAGCATCTTCCCTATACTACTTCTAAGGAAGCGTTCTGTGGTTCAGCTTCTTGTATGTTCTCTGGACAGTTTTTACGTTTTCAACTTAAATCAACATTGTTTAATCTCCGCTCTCATCATGAATGCAAAACTTGTATTGGTTGAAATATTTATTTTTCATTTTTCTCCAGAATCCTCCCTTATGTCAACAGGATTTATACAGTGAGCAAGGACAAACCTATCATCCTACCTATACATTTCATGTAACAAAAGCTCTCCCTCCCTCCCTCCCTCCCTCCCCCCCCTCTCTCTCTCTCTCTCTCTGTGTGTGTGTGTGTGTGTGTGTGTACATTTTTAAGGAAAACCAACATTATGGAAGGGGTGTTTTGGAGAAGGAAGGTGATGGGAGGGGAGGAATCCTTTCCTTGTCTGACATTTCTCCATTCCAAAACTCTGCCTGCCTGTTTTCCTTCTATGGGGTTCCAAAGACGTTTTTGTAAACTCACATATGGAACCTGAAATCCTCCGGTTTGGTTGGTGATTTTGAGCAATGAAGGCCGGGAAAAGGTTATGCCTCTCCCTTCATCATTCCTTTGTTTTAGATTACCATACATCCTTCTGAAGTTGTTTTTTCTTTAAACAAAAATAGCCCTTCAGTTCTGGTACCCATCACATTTGCATAAAACGTATAGTTAGGTCTTTAAGCTGCAACCCTGTCCACACATTCCTGGAAGTAAGTCCCATTGAACGCAGTGGAGCTTTGACATGAGTAGGATTGTGCTGTATACTTATTAGCCAGTGTGTGGTTTTTCAGCATTAGAGGAAACGGGAGATTTTGCTAAGGCACAATACCATAGAATTTATTTATTTATTTATAGGATTTATACCCCGCCTTTCTGCCCATGGGCACCCAAGGCGGCTTACAACATAAAAAAAAACATTTAAATAAAAACAATACAAAATGAGACAATTAAAACCATATTAAAACAGTATTCAAAAACAGTTTAAAATGGGCAGGCCCTGTGGATCCCATGGCTGTAGTTTAAAATGCCAGCCAGCATGTCAGCAGTTAAAAGCTTGTTTGAAAAAAAAAGTCTTCAGGCCCCACTGAAAGATTGTCAAAGAGGGGGAGCTGTTCTAAGGGGAGGGCATTCCACAATCGTGGTGCCACCACCGAGAAGGCCGTGTTTCTGGCCGCCATCCCTTTTCACCTCTCTTGGTGGCGGCACAGTCAGAAGGGCCACCTCAGATGACCTGGCGTACAATCCTACAGGTAGGATTGTATGGAAGGAGGCGGTCCCTCAAATACCCCGGATCCAAGCTGTAAAGCGCTTTAAAAGTCAAAACTAGCACTTTGAATTGGGCCTGGAAGCGAACTAGCAGCCGGTGTAGCCGCCAAAGCAACGGCCCGACTGAGTCGAACTGACGAGCCCCAGCAACCACACGGGCAGCCGCGTTCTGCACTAATTGCAGACTCCAGATCGTCTTCAGAGACAGCCCCATGTAGAGCGCATTGCTTATGCAGTATTAGCATAAGCACAATACCGTCTTAAAACAAACAAGCTTGTGGTATCCTTTATTTTATCTATCTGTTGATCTAGTTGGGTATTTGTATGCTGCCTTTCCACCTTCTAAGCGGCTTTCAAGGCAGTTCACAGTCCGTTAATTTCTTGTTTACACAACATTTTTCAGAGTTGTATGTAAAACTTCGATATAAGGCCACATTGCACTGGACCCTCAGATAAATTGGCCTGTGTGGGTTGGTGGTGATTTGCCATAGAAGTTTAACTTTTTGTATTCCTGCCACATGTCCTCAAATAGACATATTTATTTGTGCTATCAGCTCCTGTGGTGCTAATAATGCCCCCCCCACCCCGGTTTGCTACAGTAGCAATTCCACCAGGTTAAACAAAAAGCCATGTATTTCACCACAGTCTTTTTTAACTTCTTGTTTTCCAGATAACTGGTGTTATCCTTCTTGCTGTTGGTGTCTGGGGGAAGCTGACTTTAGGCACATATATTTCTCTTATTGCTGAAAACTCTACTAATGCTCCCTATGTTCTCATTGGAACGGGTACCACAATTATTGTCTTCGGCTTGTTTGGATGCTTTGCCACTTGTCGTGGTAGCCCATGGATGCTGAAACTGGTGAGTATGGCAAAAATAATAGTTGTGCTAGAATACTGGGAATTGTCTAAGCCAGTGGTTCCCAAACTCCTCTGAGATAGTTGGGAGCCATCTAAGTGACTGGGGTAAAGACAGCAACACAGTCCGCAGGATCACACTGCTGCCTTGGGCAGAGGGGCTCACTTTTTACTTACCCCTGGCAGCGGTGCTGTCCAGGGAGGGTGGGGACAAGTTAATCCTGCTAACTGGACAAGAGGCACTTTTTCAAGTGGTGCTCCTCTTATATTTAGCAGGGGGAGAGTAACTGTCCCCCTTCACCCCAGCACAGTGTCTTTTCTAGTGCTGGTGGTAGTCTGCATTTTTTAAAGATTGTGAGCCCTTTTGGAACAGGGAGCCATTTAACTTTAATGTTATTATTTGCCTGTAAACTGCTTTGTGAACTTTTTGTTGAAAAGCGGTATATAAATACAATTGATTGATTGGGGAGCCCTGGGGTCCCCCCTGCAGGGCTCCCCAAGCTGCAGTTGCGGGAATGCAATCGCGACTCTCTTCTGGTTTACAGAGGTTATTGCAGCTAAGAAAGCAGAAGGGATACTTTTAAAATCAAACACCTGATTTTGTTTGGGGTTTACGTTATAGATGTGGAAAATGTTTCATCATCATGTGGAGAAATGACCGTAAGACAGACCTGATGAAGACATACCCATCCAAGCACACGCAAATAGTGCCCTTGGGTTAACAGGGTTACCTCTGACTATTCATAAACATTTTGGCTGCACTCCTGAGATCCATGCAGAAGAGCATAAACATGTGCGGACTAGCAATTTTTTCTTCCAGCATTTTTCCTGGCAGTGCTTTCCAGCTAGCTTGCTTGAGTGAGCTGAGATGGAGAATCAAACAAACTGCTGGTGAGCCAGCTGGCAGCTATTGCCAGGGAAAACTCAGCAAAAAGCCCCAAGTGTGCATGCATTGCCTCCATGATTGCAGGCATTCATTATGGCAGCAAGTCCCATTGATTTCAGTGGAATTAGTTTCCATGTAATGTGCTTGGGATCATGGTTTTACATGTGTGTTTTGCACTTTCTTAAAAATCTACCTTTTGTGTTAAGTGTTTTTGAATAAAAACAAGTGTTTGGATCTGCCAATAAATGTACTCAGAAACAATCATTCACTCAGGGCCCAAAACTATCCAAATTTCCAGATTTGATGCAGCCATGACAACAGGCCATGTGCTGCATCCTGTGGTGGAGGGGCAGTCCTGGGGGCTGCCTCTAGATAAGGGAACATTTGTTCCCTTGCCTTGGTGCTGTATTGTGGCTGCCTTGGCATTAGAAGGTTGAGCAGTCACTGGAAAGTTGGGCTGTCACCAAATTTCATCACCTCACCCCTTCTGCTTTCTTATGAACCCCTGCTAACTGGGCAAGAGGCAGTGATGTCATTCAGGGGGAACGGGCCAGAACGGGCGTTCCGGATCCTAACGGGCTCCGTGGCTGCTTCTGGGTTTTTTTTTTTTCAACATTTGAATTTGAACTCAAAAGTGAGTTCCTGTTCCTAAATCATTTGAATGACACCACTGGCCAAGAGGCACTTTTTCAAGTGGTGTTCCTCTTATATTTAGCAGGGGGAGAGTAATTGCCCCTCTTCACCCCTCAGCAGTGTCTTTTCTAGTGGCTGTTGCTGGTGGTGTTCTGCCTTTTTTTAGGCTGTGAGCCCTTTTGGGACAGGCAGCCATTTAACTTTATTATTATTTGCCTGTAAACCGCTTTGTGAACTTTGTGTTGAAAAGCGGTTTATAAATACTATTGATTGATTTATTGATGATATTTCACTAAGCCCTCTGTTTCTTGATGTTCTCAGAATTTTGCAGCATTGCCATTTGTATACATACCCATAGTAGTCGCTCTAGTTGAACCAGCTGGGCCCTGTTCGCCAAACAGCATTTCTATGGGGGGAGAGCCTCTCCCACCCTGTTCCCTGCTTGTCCTTTGATGGCAGTGGTACTTCTGTTGCTGCTGCTGCTGTTTCCACCCTATGTCCTGGTGCAGCCCCATTATTGCTTCCCAGCCGGCCACCCCAGCCACTAACATTTGAAAAGAGCTGCAGGACAGCCAAAGGAAGTGGGGGGGAGTAGTAGTGGCGGCTACTGAATGGCCAGTTAGCAGGCACCATTGGAACTGAAGCAGGTTAGAGATAGAGGAGGAAGACTCAGAAATGGGGGTGGGGTGGGTTGGCAGCAGTGAGTGAGCAGGGCATGTCAAACCCATCAAAGCAAATGGGATGAGGGAGCCCAAAGAGCTGGCATCAGTCCTGGGGAGGAAGAAGGGCGTGTCCAGCCTCATTCTAGGCACCAAGAGGGATTGAGCCAAACCTGTCCTCATAACATTTCTGTGTGCTTTTACAATGTTGTTGTTTTGCACATGAAAATCAGAGCTAGAGACAGAAATGCCTTTAACAACAACAACAACGAAAAGTTGAATTAAATTAAAATCCTGATAGACGAATAGCTCCCTTCACTAGGAGAGTTCTGGTTCACATCCCTGCTGACGTGTCTTGTTTGTTCTCTTGGCCTTCAGTATGCCATGTTCTTGTCTCTGGTCTTCCTTGCTGAGCTGGTGGCCGGTATTTCAGGCTTCGTGTTTCGCCATGAGGTGAGTAGAGTTTACTTGTTGGGAAAGGTGGTGGTAGCTGCATGTCTCTGAGCAGATTTTGCTGAAGCCTCTTAGGGTGCTGGCTCTTATTATCTCCCATTGCCGAGTTCAGCAGTTCCCTATGCATTTTGGGTGATGCAGCTGTTTTACTTGGCAGTGAGATGTGCAGTCTACAGAAACTGTTATCATTCCAAATGAAAGGATTTAGCTAAAGCCCCAGGCTTTTGTGGTTCAGTATTTACTTTGAAGCTACATTTCTTTACATGTTCATCATGTAAGATCTGCTTTACCCTGTTACGTATGCTGAGGCCTGCAAAATAGCTTACATTCTTTACATAAATGCTGCTACTTCAGCCAGACAAGCTTTAGATAGTATAATGCAGAGAGGATTTCCAAGAATGCAAAGCCAGACTAAACGAGTTGCTTTACTGCCTTCTAAATCTTATTTATTTCCTGTGCTGCGAAGTAGCAACAAAGCTAGAAAGAGAGAGTCAAAATTGGGTTAGTGCAGCCCAATGCAATCAGAAAATAATTTGGGTCTGTAATGCAAGTGTTTCTTGGACCATACCGTATCAGGGTATGTGTTTTTTTAAGAGCTGTTGAAAATGGTTTGACAGAAAATTGTTCAATGAACAAGACAAAGAAGATCCAAATTACAGTGGAACAAATCTCACTCAGTTCCTGTTCTGGAACTTGCTGAAATGTCAGCTGTCTGCCTCCCAGTCTATAGTCAGTTGAGTTGCATGATTGCTACCATTATGATTATTGTTTGAATTTGGTAACAATTCTAGATTTGGGCCTGGTGTTGGGACTGAAGCAGCCTTGATCATGCTGGTTGATTACATACACTGGGAACTAGAAAGGGGACGTCTGGCCATATTAAAACACCTTGAGAACATCATGGGGATTGATGGAAAGTTGAAGTTCCCTGGGATATGGTCCATTTCAGCCATCTTAAGCAGTTGTTCTCAGAATGCCACTTGAATTGAAATCATGTACCATTTATGACCACTTGTCATTGGTTGGCTGAGCTAGTTGATAATACAAAATGCTCAGTTATCTTGAACATATTTCATAGGTTTTGCCAACAATCTTCCTACTGATGGCTGCTCTTGTAGAGTTGTCATTTTGAATGAGTGGGGACACAGTTGTCTTAACGAAAACCTCAGCAAAGCCCTTTGCACATCTCTGGCCACCAGGCTCTGAATGTCTCAGACATGTCTGAGCTTTTTGAGCCTGCAGGAATTCCTGACCAGAGGCGGATCTACAGGGAGAGCAAAACTCTAAGTGTTGCAAGAAGCCTTACCCTGTCATGTAAATCCCTCCTCTCCCTTGCTGCTGTAGCCAGTAAGCAACGCCAAGATGTTGCTTTTCCCTGTGAGGATTGGCTAAAACGGTGCAGGGGAGGAGTGATTTCCACTGCAAGGTAAGGCTTCTTGCAAAACTTAGAGCTTTGCCCTCCCTTAGATCTGCCTCTGTTCCTGACCCAGGAGCAGCATTTGCTGCAATGGGTTGGCACTTCTTCCAAGTCAGTGGCTTGGCATTTACCCTTATTCTTCCTAATTTTACCAGCATTTCTAGGAGTTTTAAAATCTTTCTAGTATAAAGGCTAGAAGCTTCTTAAAAAAAAAAAAAACCTATTATATCCCATCAGGATGCCAGATTGTGCCCCTGGGTCAATGTTCCATGTTTGCACTGTCCTAGCTTGATACTGAGGGCATACACAACCTTGGTCATGCAATACCTTTTACTGTGATATAGTCCTGTTTCTTCTTTTTAAAGAGTGCATATGATGAACTCTTATTCACCCAAATTAGTAAGCCCTCCAGTTCCCTAGCAAACCTGGTTAATTCAGAGAGACAAAGTAGTAAAATGCTGTCAGGATTTCTGAATAGTCAGCCCAGTTCTTTTTGTCTCTTTCTTCTCATGCCATATTTTGCTTCTGTTTTTCACCTGATGCCTCTGACTTCTTGACACTTCCTTCTGAATAATGAATGGAAGATTTAAGGAACAGGCCTCATCAGTAAATGTCAACACAATGGACTGCTGAGTGTTTTAAGATAACTTTTGTCATGTTCAGTGTAGACTTCAGAAGGAATGGCAGGAGTAACATGCTGTCTTCTTATACTCCTTTTCTTTGTGTAAAATCATACATTAAAAATCATTTCCTGCCAAGAAATCCTTTCCCACTACCGCACACAAACCTTAAGAACAGAAGAAGAGCCCCACTGGATCACATCAAAGGCCCATCTCGTTCAGCTTCCTGTATCTCTTAGTGGCCCACCAGATGCCTCAGGGAGTACATACAACAAGAAAATACTTGCATCTCGCTACCACTCTCTGGCATCTGGCTTTTAAGGTGTTTATCTTGGCACACACCCCGCAACGAAGACACCAGACTACAGCTTGGGTTTAGCTTTATTAAACAAGTGACCAATTTTTAAATCGTGAAACCTATTCAACACACTGTCCCTTCCTCACTAGTTGCCACCTTCATACGACTGAATTCTAAAAGCAAGGAAAATCTATTCTGTGTGGGTCTAATGAAACTCACGACTTCTCCTAAATTTCTGTCTTAGATCAAGGACACTTTCCTTAGGACATATGCTGAAGCCATCCAGAATTACAATGGAAATGATGAGAAGAGTCATGCAGTGGATGATGTACAACAGAGTGTAAGTTCAGGGTTCCTGTATCTTAACACTAATAATACTAAAGAAATACTGGTGCTGTGCTTTTGATGTTCGAAGTGCTTCACTGTAAGGTAGGTGGTTATTCTTATCCCCTTATTGCAGCTGGGGGAACCTGAAGTTGAGAAGAAGTGGCTTACCTAAATCGGCCAAGCACGTTTGTGGCACAGGCGACATTCAAACCACGGACATTCTGAGCTTCGTTTTGCTATTCTGCACCAAGTTTCAAGCCAGTACACTTCTGACTGCATGAGAATTGTTGTGTTTCTATATGATCAGTTGATCAGAATATGTTCACCCTTGGTCATTTCCCTAGTTCTAATTGTTTTGTTCATCTCACTCTTCCTACCTACTACAGATAAAGCTCTGACACGTATCTATACTATATCTGCAGTAACCTTAGCCATTGTCGTCTTAGGAAACTGTTTTATCCTGGGTGAATAATTGTCTGTAGGGAACTGGGTAGAAGTAAAGTACACAATGCTTTTAAATACCCATTTATGATTGCTTTGATATATTAAAGATTTGGCTATCTATTTCAAACATTAAAGTCTTACATAAAGTATGTATGACTAATTTAATTGGTTTTGTTTCTTCATGGTGGTTCAATTGATAAGCAATTCCAAAGCTGCATCTTAACTAGCTCACCCATGCTCTGTTACCACTCTCCAAGAATCCCAGAAGTTTGAAGCATGTGCTACCATCTCTAATTCAGTTTTGTAGATTATTGCTCTTTTGCACTTCCTGTTATTTAAGAACGATAGGAACCAGAGTTATTCAGGTTTATGTTTCATTTCTCTAAAATCAGATAAATGTACCATTTCTTTCTTTCTTTTGCCCTTCAGCACAGTTGCTCTTGGAGTGTTTAGTTATTTCAGTGCTGTCTGCAGCTGCCCTGTGGCTCCAGGGAGCCAGAATCTACAGGTCTGGAGTAAAAAAATGGGAGTACCAGTGTGCAGTGCAGTTGTAGAATGGTCCCATAAGCTGCTTTTACTAAGGCAACAGCTGTGATCCAGAATCCTCTACATGCAAGAAACTTAAATTGCTAGCTGTGACATGTGTGGAACAGCATCACATTCCTTAACAAGCAATGGGAAAACCTCTTTATATACTAGGTGACATTGTTAGATCATAGCAAAGGACTTACTTTCATAGTGATGCAGCAACATAGTTCATAAACATACAGAGAGCTAGTTTTTTTTCTCACCTGATATTGTAGCAGCATGCATTTCAATTAAATGAGAATGAGAGTTCCTTGACTCTTAAAATAAAATAGTTTGTGGTAGTAGGATAACAAAGAACAAACTGCCACACTGGTTCCCTACTTGGATGGGACTGGGGCTGGGGGACTGGGGCTGGGGAGGGTGCCTGACAGTGCCGCAGTGATTCTTATCTTGGGGGGGGGTGTCACGCTGGCCTCTGGCAAGTTCTGGGAGTCCCGCAGCCTCCCTGATGAGGTTTAAATCCCCATTTTGCTTGCGCAAAGCACGTCCTCTTCTTGTGTGCAAACAGGGCTTTTTCCCTCATCACAGAGGCTCGCAAAAGGGCGCTGCGGGCCTCCCAGGACTTGCCAGAGGCCAGCGCGACCCCACTCCCATTGAGATAAGAACCCCTGGGATGCCTGCAGCACCACGATCACTGCTGCGCTGTCAGGCATCCATTCATGAGCCATTCCCCTTAAGGGGGGATGGCCCAAGTTTGTTTACCAATGGGGGGGCACAACCCCCAGGTTTGGAAACACTGTTTTAGATTTTAATGTGAGATTGTAAGCCCTTGGGGGAAGAGATTTTTATTTTTGATTGCTAACCTGTTTAAGTACCATGAACTTGATGAAGTAATGATGATGATGATGATGATGATTCTTTTCAAAAAGCAAGGCTTTTACTGTTTCTCATGTTGGGAGGCATAGTTGGTTGGTTTGGTGGTTGTTGCTTACATTTGGTGCACCGTTAATGTGTTCCGGGTAAAAGGGCATAAAATATTTCCAGCTTTTTGTAACACTTTTTCTCCTATGATCCTTTCTCATCCTTTTTAGCTGAACTGCTGTGGTGTTCAGAACTACACCAGCTGGAGCTCTAGCCCTTATTTTTTGGAACACGGCATCCCCCCGAGCTGTTGCATGAACGCCAGCGACTGCAACCCTCTCGACCTGCACAATATGACCATTGCTGCTACTAAAGTAAACCAGAAGGTATGGGCCGTCGTGGGTATTCGCATCTATGTCATGCAATTGCTCTGTTACCGAAGTGAAAAATGCCCTGAAAAGAGGACACTTGGAGAGCCGGCAGCAGTCTGGTCCTTACGGCCGACTTCTTGGCACTGCTCAGGAGCCGGTGCCTCTCAACTGCCTCTATTAATAGATTCTGCCCGTGATTTCTCAGCTTACTTCCCATATCCATAGCTCTCATTCTGACAGAAGAGCTCTTCCACAGAGATAGAGCTGACAAGTCGGAAGAACGCAGCAAGTAGGTTCAGATAACCTTGATACTGATGTCAGTCGGTGCGTTTGCCCTCACATGTGCTGTTCCTCCCCATTTTGCAACTCGTCTTCTGAAAGACATGTCGTGTTCTGGATGCTAACAGCCTGCCTGAGCTAAGAAAATAGGGATGATTGACATAAGCGGCATGCTTCATTAGGTACGTTTACGCTGCACCTGTTATTATGTTATTGGAGTCGTAGCTCTGCAGGCGGAACATAACAAAAACTGACCCCAAACCGAAAGGAATTGCAGAAGCCCCGACGTCTTTGTGAGAGAGAGTGAGAGCAAACTAGATGAGTAAACATGGAGAAAAGATGGTGTTATCGCTTATGCAACTCATGGTTTATGCAGCATACCCCCCCCCCCAAATCTATCTTGTCTTTCAAACTGTAACAGAACTTCTTTTTCTGTTGTTTGTCCTTGCTATGATGCTTAGGAAAGGCAACAAATTATCTCATAAAGGGTAGCATTCCAAAGTCTGGCTTAATTTCATATAAGAGCATTAATGTTGATTTATTGCATCCAGTGCTGTTCCTTGTTGTTTTATTTCCAGTATAACTGTTATACAATAAATTATTGGGAATAGAAAAATAAGAAAAAAAATGTTCCATGGTTTAAAGGTGACCCTTCTCAGTAGGTAAATAAGACTATTGCAAATCTAAAGCTGCAGTCATAAAAAAGGGATATTATAACTCTAAATTTAAGATAAAGCATGTAACTGCTTTCCCTTTTTGCAGATAAACCAAGGCTGGCCAGTGTCTTCAGCCTGGGGGGCCAGATTCTCCTCAATTAAAATGCTTAGAGGTAGAAGCTCCTTGGCAATAATGTTATCTCCCACCTTCAGCAGCTTGGCAAAGGAGACTCTGGCCCCCTGGCTGGAGCTACTAGCAAGCCCAAACCAAAGAACCTGGCAGATCAACTCTTTTCTAGCTGGAAGGAGCCCCTCCTATCAGAAAATGAAGAAGTGCTCTAGATATCCCTCCTTCCCGTACTGTATTGCTTGATTGAACCAGCTTGGTCTGGAAGCAACACACAAGGCAGCAGATACTGCATCCCAGTGGTGTAGTGATACACCTGGGTGTGCAGGAGCAAATCATGACACTCACTCCCTATTGCCACACCCCACTAAGACCATACAATAAAAAAGTAAACTAAGCGTCCTCAGTATAGTGTTTCCTTTCCTCCTGCTAACTTACTATACTTCATTTTGGGAGCAATCCTAATGTGGAGTTAGGGTGTACAAGTCCCTTGGGCCAGCCTAAGAGTGTTGGAAGTGCGCCGTAAAACACGTTTAGACCATTCTTGGAGTTAGGGAGGACAGCACACAGATGTGCTTCCGTGGCTGCTTCTCGGGGCAACCAGGCACACTCCAAAGGGCTGCCCGCCCCTTCTTTCAAAGCCGCATGAGGCTGCAGGGGGGGCAGGGGCGGCACTTGCTGGGGGCACACCCTTGGAAGTCCCCAGGGCTTCCAGAAGCCATGTCCCTAGGTGCTGACCCCCCTCCCAGGATAATTCCTGCATGACTTTCCTTGGGGGGAAAAGGAGAGAAAAGTCCTCTTCTCTTGAGGGAGACCCCTACTGCTGCCGCAGGAAGCAGAGGTGTCCATTTTGGCACTGCTGCTTCTGCAGGAACCCAGCAACACAGGATTGGGCTCTGAATCACACACATTATGCTAACTCTATCCTCAGTGCATCAACATGTCTGTTTATTTTAACCTCCGATCTGAGGCATGATGATATAATGCATCGACCGTGAGTTTGCATTGTGTACATATGTTTTTTTCTGTACCAGACCATGTTTTTGGCATGCTTCTGTATCTTTTTGGTACTGTGCTTGTTTTTGCTCTATTAAGTGTATGTATTCGGTTTAAAAATAGTTTCTTTAGATTATGTGATTTTAATCATACTCTGAAATCTAAAGTTTATTACGTTATAAACTATCAGATTCACTGGGACAGTCTCTTATTCATTACAGTATTTTGTGGTGTTTAATACTGATGTCAGACTACCTGCTCCTTTGTCAACTGAACCGTCAATCGGAGACAAGTGGAAATTCCTTCAAAGAGTAATTGTCTGCCTTTCTTTTTCAGGGATGTTATGATCTGGTGACCAGTTTTATGGAGACAAATATGGGAATTATAGCTGGAGTGGCATTTGGGATTGCATTCTCACAGGTATACAGTTTTAGTGCTTTAACACAAGGTGTGTTTAGTTATTTCTTCCATTTCAGGGAAGGATTAAGGTATGGGACAGGCCTCAGACTGCTCATTAGTTCTTAGGTCATCTGCTCATTGATTTTTCTTTTTCCTACTTAAATGGAGTTTCTCCTTGGGAATATCAGTTACAACCCAACTAATGACTGCCTCAAGGAAAAAAAAAAGTACCCCTCCATTGGGTCAAACAAAGGTTAACCCAATAAAGCACTAGCTTAAATGGAGCGTAAACAACTCACATGCCAAACAGTTGATCCACAGTGCATAGGTTTTTCTCAGCCCAGAGCTGTCCTTTGCTTAAAGGAAATACCAAATTCAGAGAACCATCTTCTTTAAAATGAAAGCATATGCTGAGTTTGCCCCATTGGAGGGTTCACAGTTGGGGCTGTCGACAGTGAGGTTGTTTCAATGTTCAGTAAGACCCAAATACATAAATACCATTTGCAATAAATAAAACATGTGTTTGATATAAATGCTAAAGTTAAGGCTAGAGCAATTTCCTTGAGAATGTGAGATGAAGCCTCCACTCCCCCCTTTATTCATTTAATATTTGTTCCCATAAACAGAGAAAAATTCACTCAAGCCTGTTTCTAACAATTAGGTCCAAACAGTGTACAGCTCCAAGTTCAATGCTGCTAGTGCTAGTTAGAGTGCAGTCCAAACCCCGGCACACCTGACCCATATCCGGCTAGGGCTTGGATGTGCTGCTGTGCTACCCAGGGAAAGTATTCCCCTTTTCTCGGGTAGCACACAGCAGCCCAAGTGGTGCTATTTTGGAGCTGTGCCACCGAAATCAGCAGTTCAACTCCAAGCGGACAAATTGGGGCTGCCCTACACAGAGGTCGGGATCGGCAGTGAACCTCGCTGCTGGTCCCCACTCCACCCCTTCCCCCCACCCAGGAACGCCCTCCCACACACCCAAAAAGACTGCAATGCTGGCAACCAGTGTTGCTTCCGGGCTGTGTAAGGCCAATTTTGGCTTGGCAGTTGCCCAGCACTGGCAGTAATGGCTTACCTCCAGATCTGGAGGTACCTTACAGCACCTTCTGTGACACCAGCATGGATGGTCACTCATACCGCCTGCGCAGAGGGGTTCAGGATTGAGCCCCTAACTGCTCAAATTATGCTACATATCACCTAGAAAAGTTGGTTGGTTGTAGGTGCAGGAAAGGCAAAGGAATAATATTTTCATCAAAGCATAACTAGAATTGATAGAACCACAGGATGGGCTGATAACAGCCAGTCATTTCGATGGCTTTTCCCAATGAAAATCCATGGAGGTTAGGTCTATTGATAGTTGTTATCCAAGAAAACCAAATTGACTCTCTGAGTTAAGAGACTTTGCCTCTAAACGTAAGTGATAAAACAGAATTGGGGCGGGGGAAACTGTTATTTTCGTGCTTTGCCTGTGAAGCCTCCTAGAGATACCTCTGGCCAATTTCTCTTGGCAACGTAATACCAGACTAGATGGAACTTCTTGTCTGGTGCCAGTGGTTGGTTCTCTTATTCTTACCCTCTCCCAACGGTGCAGAAAAGGGAAATGCTGGTTTGAAATTCTAGGCAAGCGGGATCATACAAGACAGGTTGCAGGAGATACTGAACAGAAAGAGCCTGGCTCCCTCTCTGAACCGTGAGAGTTTAGCAAATTCATAGCAAAGGTTTGTTGCCTGCTGTAGACAGCAATAAAGCGCTAGCTAACTCTTGGGCAAGTTTGATTCATGCACTTGCAGAAAGGGAGTTTCCAGTAGCACATTACAGATGCCCCTTTTTAAGTGACATGTTGTAGACATAAAACTTTTTGGCTTGTTTGGCACTTGGGAGGAAATTCCTTGACTTTCTGTTTCCCTATAAAAGGTAGTAAAATGTAATTCTGTATAGTATGTATTTAACAGAACAAGGTACTTTTGCTTATGTTAATGTTTTCCTTGCTACAAGAAGCAGAGCATTTTCATAGTACCCATCAAGACAGAAACACATCAACCAGCAGTATACTTTGGGCTGTAGAAGCATTTAAACTGCTAATAAGAAGCCATCTCTTGTTTTTGTTCCTCCACAGCAAAAGGTTTTCTGCTTCTCTTTGCATAATTAGTTTGAGATTATGAAGCTTGTAAAAAAAATGCAGGCTCTCAGAAATGAAATAAAAAGCAGATGTACCAACATGAAAGTGCAGTATTGCTTCAGCAGAGTTTGAAAAGTTGCTTCAAGGCTGAAAGTATCTGCATGCAGTTCAAAGGCACAGGCTTTTCTGTTGTGTAGAAATAAGCCCATCTGAGCAACTCTTACTTTGCTTTTAGTAAGAGTTGACCCTGTTGACCAGAGTAGCATTAGGTTATCAAGTAGACCTCATCAAAATGAAGGCTCAGACCACTCCACGCAACGTCAAATCTCAATTGTCAAAAGGCTGTTTGGGAATAAGGGTGGCAACTTTGGATATACAGTGCTGTAGATACAGACATTTCATGTACTTCCCCAAACACACCTTGTTCATTTAGGAAAGAGGTTTCTACTAAGAGACCCGAGAGTGTAGCTAATGGCTTAAAAGGTCACCGGTGTGACTCTTGCGAGATGGAATTGCACCCAAGTTACTCATTAAATAGGAACGAATTATAGTACAGCTTTACAGCAGTGTTGGCTTGGTTTGCAGAGGCTAGGCACTTATTTGTAAATGTATTGGAAATCAATTTTACAACGGACAATATCCATTCATTTTCATGCAGTGAAAGTATGGTGTATTTTATATGCACCGTTTTATTGTTTGTATTTTTTTATTGACAATTAAATTGCTTGAGTAAATTTATATGTACATGACTGTGTGAGGCACAGTTTAGCAACAAATATAATGGTTTAGCTCTGGGTCAATATAGCTCATGTTGTGGACCAAAATTAAGCCTCTTCCATATCGTGGTTTGAATCCAGATTGGGCTTTCTGCAGTTCCTATTTCCTATAGAAAAGCTATGTTCGTCGACTTTAAGACATGCTTAATGAAACATGTAACATGGCTCTGAGAAGCCCTCAAAACTCTGCGGAACATTAAAATCTGCAGAATATGAGAGGTTCTCGGTTTGATTTTGCACTGGCCGCTTAATACAATAATTTCAGAAGTTAGTTAACCTATCCACAATTTGATAGACTGGTCAGATAACACTGCCCCTTCCAGAAGCAGCTTAATGTACCTTCTCCCCTACATGCCAGAGAATCTCCTTTGATCCCATTTATAGCATGTTAAATTGAGCTGTCAGGAAATGCATAGGAATAATCTGTGTCCAATGACAGTGCTGTGGTAGCCAACATTTCAGCTGGAATTCTAAGCTTGCATATTTATGGTATGCACAGAAAGCAAATGGTATGGATAGATTTCCCATCTAACTTCGTATGTGACAATTGATGTCTTCTGTTTTTAGTTAGGCCATATATGTATGTATGGAACCTTTATTGGCATGAAATAAATAGATACACACACAAGTATGGCACATTAAGCATACATCACATTAAAAAGAATGGAACAAATAAAGGAAAAGAAAGGCTCCATTCCATGAGCTGGCCTACCCACCATTACCCACCCAATGGGTCGTCCATCACTCTGTGTAGCATCTTTCTGGGTTTCAATCATCAGTGTCCACCTCTGTATGATCAGCCGTAAGCAATCTAGTTAGGCCATATTATAGCTAGTTAATATTATAGTTAATATTATTATAGTTATACATAATATAATAATATAATATTATAGTTATACATAACTATATTTATTATAGTATATTATTAGTTATTATAGTTATTAACATTATAGTTAATATTATGGTTAATATTATATATAACCATATTACATAGTTAGGCAGTATAGAATTCCCAAATGTTTGAGGAAACTAAGGGCCCAATCCAGTGCCCATAACTGCTCATGTACTGCCAGCTAAAAGTGTTGCAAGCATGCCATAAAGCACATCTGTGACTCCTTACTGCTCTAGCAGTGCTAGCCACTGATACACCTGATCAGGGTGGGGAGGGAGGTGTGGAGGAACTGGGCAAAGGAAGGGCAGAGTGGGCTTGCAAGGGGGTGGAGACAGCAGCAGCTTCTGCTGCCACATCCCCAGCCCCCCTCCAGAGCTAGGTGCCCCTCCAGAGCCGAGGGTGCCTCCTCAGCTCTGTGCCCACTCAAACTTGGGCATACAGTTGAGGAAATCCATTGCCGCTGGCTGAGGTCTCCCCAGGAGAAGGGAGCATATGCACCCTTCCCCCAAGGATACCTCCAGTGGTAACCCATCAGGGCAAGGATCCAGTGGTCACCGTTTTGGTGCCACCGGAGCTCTGTGTGCTGCCGGGCTCAGAATTAGGCCCTAAGGCTGAAATCCTATACACACTTACCTGAAAGAAAGCCCTACTGAATATAGCGGGACTTACTTTTTAATAAACATGTATAGGATTGCTCTATAAAAGAGCAACCACATTTAACTTTAGTATTAGTGCAATTGTGAAAAGAAGGTGAGAAGCGCAACATTGATAACTTAAAGTCTTGATTGTAGATAAAACCATAACAATTCACAGAATTCATTGAGAAATGATAGGCATGTGTTCGATAGAAATTTGGAAGGAAAGCAACCAGTGGAAGCCAAAGCCAACCAACCCACTTGTGATGTGGATCGAAGAAGCCCCAAACAGCAGCGCTTGGGTTTAGAGAAATGCTAGGCTGGAGAAATACAGGCTACAGCGGGCACTACAAGAGACCGTACGTTACGGCAGCCAGGAGTCTTCCAAAGTGACAGTGCCAGATTGGACAGATGGTGTGGAGGACAACACACAGTACTGAGCCACTTTGGAAGATTAATCTGACCGAGAGTCAGCTGGCTCCTTGTACAGTGTAAGGTTTAACGCAAACAGCAAAGCCTTTCATTAAGTACTGTGTTTTGTGCTATCTTTTTGAATTCATCCCCATTCTTTGTTGCTTCACAGTCAAGATACAATAATGTGTTAAGAAAATTTCACAAGGGCTGCCTGTGTAAAATGGACAGCAGCAGTTCTGAGAAGATCTTTGGGTGTTACAAACAAGCCTTCCAGCCTCTTCTACAGCCAACTAGTGAGACTTATTTGTAAAGTCTGACAAAAGGTGGTGCAAAAGAAAGGGCAGGCGGGCTGCATTCACATCTACGGCCTGGCACAACGACTCTGTGCAAGGTCTGTTTTTGAACTTGTTGAAGAAATGTTTCCAGATGGATGCAAAAGTCATTACAAATTGATGGCCCCTTATCTGGAAATGCAGAACTGTTTTGAGCGCTAACATGACCTTGGGCACTGCTCAGTGTGCATTCATAACAGAACAAGAAATCATGGTTCAATGTACATGAACTGTCTCGTGCACACCCTTATTGAAAATATTGCATAAAATTACCTTCAGACTATGTATTTAAGGTGTATATGAAACATAAAAGAATTTTGTGTTTAGACTGGGGCCTCATCCCTTTTGCAGAGTCAGTGGATTTGACAATGACATTTGACCCCATGTATGCCATTTCTCTGTCTTACAGTTGATTGGGATGGTGCTGGCCTGCTGTCTGTCCCGATTTATTACTGCCAATCAATATGAGATGGTGTAACAAGGTGGGTTCTTGTATGGCTGTGTTCAGAATGTTCTCCCCAAACCAGTCCCACCTCCTTGCCCCCATTCTGCCCTCCTCCTCTCCTCTCCTGATTCTCCCACTGGTTTACCTGCTCTGGCAGGCGGCAGGAGAGCTGATAACACACTCAGGAGGACTCGGGTCTTCCCGTGGCATCTCAGAAGTGAGCTACTCAGTGCAGTGCTGGAAAGCACTTTATGGTACTTTTGCAGCATTTGCCAACAGCAAAACATGCATTCCACTAGCAACAAGGTCTAATAGGATTGGGGCGTAATTCTTCTATATATTGGTGAAAAGCAAGATAGCCAAGAAGGTTCCTTACTACTTTTTAGGTGGCATCCGAAGGGCTGCATCATATTGCTTGTAGAACAATACTTTGATCCAGGGTTGTGCTGGGCTGCACACTCTGTGTAGGTTCTCTAGCAACTCCAATGAAAGGAGTTGACCTGTGTGCACAAATATATTCAGTTGCTGTTGGGCTCTTCCTCTGGGAGCCTTGTATGGTTGTTGAAGCTCTGTTTCTGAAGCACTTCATTGGATGGAGGAAGGGCATGCAAGCATCTGCCTACTGAAGTCAGAGCCCTCATCAGAAGTTCCCATTCACACTCAGCTTGTACCCAGACAGAGGCTTCCTCATTTATGCTGTTGTCAATAACAGTTACATGCACACAATGCAGATCCTTCTCTGAAGAATCCAGAAGCTTTTCTTCCAGCTTTCTGTTTGCTTAATAAAGTGCTGGTGATAGTAGTGGAACTAGTTGATGCTAGTTAACAGTATTTTCAAAACAGTATATTACAAAATGCATAATATTTGTTTACCAAGAGAATGTTTTATAATAACTAAAGCAATTTATTTCTTCCCTCCCTCAACCCCTGCTTTTGTACTTTTTCAGGGGTGTGAAATACAGCACCTGTTTTCAGTCAGGAACTGCAGAATTCTTGGAAGACTTCTAAAGAATGTTAGAGCACATACACAATGACACATACACACATACAACCAATCACCACCTTCTAAACTCTGTACCATGCGTAGTGTACCATTCCGTGAAGTACTGTTGTGCCACACAAGCAGCCTGCACCATTCAGCATCCAGTACTGTACACACCATCCTCGAAGGCTCTGCAGATGATGGCACTATATGTATGTTCTTGGTCAGACTGTAGTTGCATTGTAAAGTTAACAGAGGTAATTCATTAACAACAATGATTGGGCTGTGCATGTAGTGACTGGAGGGCATAATTAGCCTTTCACCATGGTTAATAAATGTCGCACACATCCATATTTAAACCTGTATACAAAATATATATAAATATATATATATAATTTTGGTTTTATCAAGTTTTTAATTTCTTGGTTTTATTTACTGCTTTACTAAGGTTTTTCAGCCTACCTACTTACTGCCCCCCACAACTGCCCCAAAGGAGAAGAAATCAGTCACATAACTACCATATGAAGATACTTGAAAACAATGAATAAATAATGTCAAAAATGTGTTCTTTTGATGTTCTGCTACACCTTTGATTCTTGATCAATGTCGTATGCCTAGTGCGTTTGCCAGTAGGCCTTTGTCTAGTGCATTTTGCCTCTGAATCTGAACCTGTGTAATACTGTTACTAAGCTGTGTTGTTTGCTTACTGTGAAGGCGGTAACTTTGTTTCCTTTTTATTAGATAATTATGGACTAACCAAATTGTGCTGTAATGCAATCTTCCTCCCCCCTCTTTTTTTTCTTTCATTCTCCTTTTGCATTGAAGTTGCCACCAAATGCATTGTCGAATCAATCAAACTTTTAAAAAAAGCAAAAAAAAGCATATGGAATATTTTTTTGGGGGTGGGGAGCAAATGTTTAAGACCTTTTTAAAAAAGAAAAGGAATTTTTTAATAAGGCCTCTGTCTAGCATGCCAACAAGAATGCATTGATATTGTGAGTATTTGTGATATACATATTAATAAATGGAACCATTACAGATTTTGCTGGCTTTCCCTTTATTTTTTTAACCATAATACAGACTTCTTTCAATGGCAGCATTGCAGAATCCTGCATCTTTAAGCATCCCTTAGGGCTGATTCCCATATTATTCTTCCTGATCTTGTTGACACATAATCTGAATTGGGATTATTTTAGGTCTTGGAAGTGTTCATATGACTATATGAAGCTTTCTTAAACCGAATCAGATCACTGAACCATTTCACCCAGCACCAGAACTCTCAATGGTCCTAAGCAGAGACTTGTATTTCCCAGCCATTCTACCTGAGGTACTTTTAACTGGGCATCCCATGGGACTGAAGCAAGGTTCTCATATGTAAATAGCACATGCTCAATTGCTGAGCTGTTATGCCCCTTCCTCAATAGTTTCATTTAATGGGATCCGAACAGTCATTCAGTTTATAACCTGCTTTTTCCCCAAATGGACATCAATCAATCAATCAACCAACCAACCAACCAACCAACCAACCAACCAACCAACCAACCAA
>JAJKFI010000006.1:27522009-27594787 GCA_029204185.1 Lerista edwardsae
ACCAACCAACCAACCAACCAACCAACCAACCAACCAACCAACCAACCGACCGTATTTATATACTGCTTTTCAACACAAAGTTCACAAAGCAGTTTACAGGCAAATAAAAATAATAAAGTTAAATGTCTTCCTGTCCCAAAAGGGCTCACAATCTTAAAAAATGCAAAACACCACCAGCGTCAGCCACTAGAAAAGCCACTGTGCTGGGGTGAAGAGGGACATCCAAAGTGGCTAATAAGTAGCCAAAGAGGAATCCTCATATGGCTCTTCTGCATCATAAAAGAGACAAAAGTGGTGCTAGCAGAGTCTTCACAATATGGTCATGGGGTTCTGATGTGGGGAAGTATCTCCTCCTACTGACCTTTCCCCCTGTTGTGTGAAATGGCCAAGATGGAGCAGAAGTCCTATGCAGACAGAGTGGGAGATTAGTAAGCGTGCTGGGAAATGGATATAAAATGCCATACCAGAATTTATCCCCAAAATAAATATGCAGAAGCCCGTTCAGCCCACAGTCTGAAAGCCTATCAGAAGGAAAATGGACATGTGGCTATTCTTACATTTTAGTTTAAACACTTTTCCCTACGTGACTGTGAGAAAGTTAAGTGGTTCACACCCGAATCCTAAACCCAGTAGGAAGCAGCAGCACAGTGCAGGGCAAGGGAGGGTTTTCCCTTTGCACCCGGGTAAGCCCCAGCCAGTCCTATGGGGTTGCTTGGATCTGCACCTGCTGATTTGCAGGCGCAGGTGAATGTGAGCAGCAGTGGTGTGAATTGGGGCTGCCAAGGCTGGGGACAGGGCTCAGGATACAGTGCAACGGCCGTTGGCCATCGCCGCCCTCTGCGCCACCCCGTTACGCCCATGGCACATCTCTGGCATGACCCCGACAAGGTCCTGTGCTGACCGAGCGCCGCTGGCACTCAACCAGTGTATGACCACCGCAGCTGACGGGTGCAGCAGCATCCGAGTACCAGCACTGCTGCTTGTGCCGGTCCAGCGCCTGACTCACTGGCACAGATGCGCCTGATGGCACATTTGCGACAACACTGCATCGGCACAAGAGCGCAGCTGCAGGGCAGTGGCAGTATAGGATTGCACTATCGCTGTTCATCCCTACTTGTGATAGTCTTACCTTTGAATTAAATTTGAAAGCTGTCCCATAAATAGATCGTCAGAGTTTGCACACCACTGCTTGCTCGTCTCTTAGGTCGAGAGGGTTCGAAAAGTATTGTGCAGAATTCCAGATTCTAGAATGCAAATGTTAATTTCACTTCATCATGAAACTTATACTTGATGTTGTGTACGTGATGGACACAGGTCTGAACATTTCATCGCTGCCTGTGTTCCAAACTCTGTAAGTAGGCACAGCATAGTTCTCTATTCCTCTTGCAGAACAAAATAGGTATTTACAGTTAAATGTGCCTCTCTGTGATCTGCAAATGCAGGTCTTACCAGTTCAGCCATATAGCACTTCTCATCCCAGTTTAAACCTAGAGACCATGCATGAATTGTACGTTAGGAAATACAAGGGCAAACTGTTGTTTTTACTTTCATTCGTTAGGATAAAGGAACATCTGGGCGCTTCTTCAATGAAAATCCCATCTTTGCATGAGAGGCGTGATTGCACCCTCACGAAAGCCCTGGAGCTTTGATCTACATTGCCACCAGGGCTCACTGCGGAACAAGGGCTTGACTCCTGCCTTGAGCTCCTGCTGTCCCTGGAGCAGCAGTACTAAAATCTCTAATTATGACTGAGTAAACAATTTAGGTCAGGTTCTGAGCGGTCTCTGGGGCAATTCTGTAGGCTCATTACCCTGCCCAGCAGGACGCCTGCCTTGAGGATTAGACGGCATCCCAGCCGCCCAATCAGTGGAGGCAAGAGCACTCGGAGGATGCTGGGCTCACTCTGCCCTGAGCTCCAGCAGCCCAGGTTGTTGCTCAGCATGACCTGCCAAGTAAACAGTACTGGGGGGGGGGAGCCCTCTTCCTTCTCCGCCAAATGGAGCTCGGTGGGGTCTACAGAATGCACACACTTCTCTACCTCGCTTGTAAGAAAGTAGCAGCAGCAGTTATCAGTGCTGCCCTGGAAAATTGGGGTGGGAAGAGCCTGCAAGCTGCGACTTGGGGAGGATCACAAGGCTGATTAACCTTCTAAGGTTTATCAGGCCTCCTTCAGTTGTATTATATTTTGTCTTCTCAAAATAATTCCCGTTCTCTGCAGTCAGTACAACGAACAAGGTGAGAAAAATGGCTTCTGAGAAACAGGAGAAGCATCCCTCTAGGGCTGCCTCCTTTTCCTGGCTCTGCTTCTGTGCCTTTAACAGCTGCCAACAGCAAATAAATTAAGCCAGGAAAGCTTTTGCTTTTAATTTAATCTAGGAAAAGCCAGCTTAATTTCTGTGTGTCCAGCTGCTGTTAAAGAAACAGGAGAGGAGCCAGAAAGGTGCCCAATTAAAAGTGTGCTTATAAAATAGTGTTAGGAGGGAGCTAGTTTGTTTTTCCCTTAAAATTCTCTTTGGAAAAAAGGAGAGCGTAGTAGCACCCATGGGACAAGACAGTGCAGCCAATCTGGAGGTGCAAACTTCAGGTTTGCAATGGAAGCAGGCAGTGCACAGTACTGACTGGTGACACCACCACCCCTGCCCAAGTGAAGCTGGTGTACCATGAAACTCCAGTCCCTTTGCAGGGAGGGGAAGACTGATCATTCAGCCAGTGAGCTAGAATAGACATCTGTAATTTTGGTTGCAAAGCTGGGCTCACCCCATGGGTGAAGAATGTGCCAGGGTGCAGATAACATTTTTCAGCATCCATGTCTTGCAAAAGAGGGTGTCTCCAAGGTACATTCCAGGTGTCTTGGGACAAAAAATGTGTTGCTACAGCTAAGTGGACCTTAAGTAGCTGCCATTATCCCAACTAGTAAACAGTACACAGGATGCTCAAGAGAACAGAAGAGAGAACTCCTTTCCATCACAGTAACACACCACCATCATAGTAGTAGTGTGAGAACTGACAAAAGAGCTGCTCTGGGGCTCTCCACCACACTGCTGAATCCTGTACTACTAATTCCAGGACAAGGGTTTGTTTTCAAAAGAAAAGCTGAATTTACAGCTGTCCAGGTTTGTTTGCTTTTTAAAATAATGACACAGGGGTGTGCGTGTGTGTGTGTGTGTGTGTGTGCCAAGAAGGTTAGATACACTGGAGACGACATCCCTGTACAATGAATAGCCGCCGACTGAAGCCATGGGGCGGGCTCAGCAGCCATGTTGTTACGCTCAAAACAATCCCTATTCCAAGCATTTCAGATTGGTTTGCGCGTGATGTTTAGGACTTAATAGTTTACTCCTGAAGTAAAAACTTACCAAAATAACAACGTGTGATCGTGGAGAAACATCATTGGTAACCTTATTATGAGTTAATATGCAATTCCAAGGTTTAATTCCGCATAATTATATTACTGAACATACCGGGCGAAATGCTACTTGCTGTCTATTTAAACTCAGATTGCACTGTTAAAGACATTGAGATTAACTTTTACACGCGTGCAGGGAGATTTTTATTCGTGAATTAGCGGCAATCCTCCTCCTTGGCGGCAATGATCTGAGTCAGCCATATTGTTACGCTCATGGCTTCAAGAAAACGATCTCATGTCGCCTCCAGCCATTTAACCTTCTTGGTGTGTGTGCGCGCGCGCACGCTGAGGCAAAGTGCCAAATGCTACCTTTGCCTTACCTAATGCTGTGCCAGCTTCTGCTCCTCCTGCTCCCTGGGTTGGAAAAGGAAGAGAACATAGCAAAAGAGGAAGTGTGGCAGACACTCTAGCCCACTACTCCTCTACATTTCCTCTTCTGCTCTGGCATCCTCTTCCTTTTCCAATTCAGGGAGCAGGAAGAGGAGGAGAAGCCGTGGAGGTGAGTGGGAAAATGGAAGTGGGTGTCCCATGCCAAACTGCAGCCTCAGCCAGTCTTTTGTGAGAAAGTTGAGAGCCTACTAATGAGAAACCGTGTCAACATAAAGCCTGAGACAGACCCACACCTCTCTGGTGCTTTGCTTCATCTGCTAGGGGCATGGAAGAGAGATGGAAGCCAGTATGCTTGTAAACAGTATTTATAGAGCCAGAATAAAATTCCCAGTGGGGTTGCATGCAGGTTGCCCAGGCATTTATGCAGATAAGGTGTTGGCATTTGCTGCATTAATTTAGACAGTGAACATCGTTCTGTACAGCAGGCCCCAGAAGCAGTGGGCTGAATTGGCTTAAGGAGCAGATGTCAGCTTGCCAAAGCCTGAACTGACAGAAAGCAAGTGAGGGATTCTAGCACAGAAATGCCGGTTTTCCCGACACCTGGCTGCAGAAGGCAAAGAACGACCTGCTGTCTTTGGGCAGCTCCTCATCTCAGCAATGGTGGGAAGCAGAGACCACAGAAAGGAAGGAGTAACACACGTTTGTTGGATTACAGAGTGGCACTTAGTTGGAGGCCTAGTGGTCTACACTTGCAGCAAAGTGGATGAATCTTAAGTTGATCAGGATCACTCCTAACTAACTCTCCAGCACCAAGCTAAGGGCAATGCAGCTCTGAGGTAAGGGAGCAAACATTCCCTTGCCTTGAGGAGGCCTCTGTGACTGCCCCCCCCCCAACTTCAGGTTGCAGCACAGGCCCCATTGACACAGCTATGTCAGTGCTGGAAAGTTGGTTAGGATTGTATCCTCAGTCAGTTTGGAGCGCAGGTAGAGCATGCCAATTTTTAATGGCCTTTCATGTAAAAGTTCCCTAGATAATTTTTTTTAAAAACCCTTTAAAAATCCCTTTTCAAAGAAAGGTTCTTTCCTAGCTTGCTCCCTGCTGTGCTACTTTTCTACTTGCAAGGAATTTTCTTAGCATAAGGGAGCATTAAAAATACAATTCCTCCACCTTAGACTGAAGTGGGATCATCATCCTTCCATTACCACCTTGCTCGGTTGCATGTATTGGTTGGGGCAGGGGTTGCACTGCACTGCCAAGGCCCAGAACAGACTGTACTCTGAGCCCTAACTAAGGGCCGTGGAGGGCTCAGTACAGTGGCTTGCCCCAGGTCTCCAATCACCAGGTACTGGTACAAGCCTTATTGGAAACAGCCCTGCATTACAACAAGCCAATTTTCTTGGCCAAGGAGCAAGTTTAGCCTGCAGTTTAGGATTTCCTGCAGTTGCAAAAACAATAAAATGCCAGCATTTCACCTTCTACTTAGTGAAGATGGTATTATGAGGTACAACATGGAATAGAAATCAAAACTAGGTTTACAAGAACAACTCAATATAAAAAAAAGTTATTGGCAATTAGCACAGGTTTTAAAAAAAAGTAATTAGCCCTCCTGCCCTGAGAATTAATGAATGTGTTTCATTACACTCCCGAAGGGATAGTCAGCCCAATAATAATCCATTGCAGATTAATGTGACTCGAAAACGACAAGGCTTGGAAATGCAGGCTGCAAAACGAATGCAGGTGGGCTCACAAAGATGAACGCGGAAAAAAAGCCTCCCTAATGAGGGGTCATTAATAGTCGTGCATGGAGGAAGAGCAGTAAAAGTGAAGCACTCTTTCCTATGCTGCATAATCAGTGTTATGTTGGTAAGTGTGAGAGAAACAAACACATTGATCTCCAAAGAAAAGAATGCAATTGGCACAGAGGCCCCGACAGTCTGTTGTGTTGTACTGTTTTTCTGTTTTCATGTTTTAGTATTGTTTTATCTATAATTGTATTGGTGTTTTATTTTGTAAGCCGCCTTGAGAGCCCTTTACTTGAGTGTGGCATGGCCAAATGGCCTGGTTTGAAAGTGGTGGTGGTGTTCTATTTCATCTTCAGCATCAGGCATACCTGGCTGCCACTGGCAATACAAGGGCAAACATTCAGGGGTGGCATGCCAGACTGAAGGGCAGCCACTGTGCCTTTCCCGGCCGTCTCACACTCCCATTTGCAGAGCACTGCCAGGCAGTCCTGTCTTGAAGGAGTAGTACTGTATGAACTAAGATGCTTTTTGCCTTTTGTTCATCACAACGTGCTCCTGGCAGAAAGACCTTGCACCCTGAAAAGACTCTTGTAGATGTCTCTTTCCTAATGCCGCTTCTGCATTCTTAACCAAGGATAGTACAATTAGGCACATACAATGTAGGCCTAATCCCCAGACTGGCAAACTTAAGTTTTGGCCGACTAATTTGGACTGCCTCAACACCATTACCATGGCATGTGTTCGAACGCCACCTCTTTAGCCTGCTTGATGCCTTGTGGCATTCCAGACAGTGCCAGTTGACAGCTCTCCTACCTACTCAGCAATGCTTCTGCCTGATGCAGGTGTTGCTAATCTGATAATGTTGTTACGGGTTTGGTTGCATTCTTCTTCTTTTTTTTGTCTATGCAAACTGACAAGTATTAGCAGGCGCGGTGCTGCCTGGCCTCCCTTTTCAGGCTTTGCAGCTATGTTGGCACCTTCCCCTCCGGAGCTGATCAAGCTGCTGCTTCCCTCCTTTGTGATGCATTGGCAGCTCAGCCACCTAGCAGGATGTGCCCTCGTACGCAGAGGGGATGATTGGCATGTCTAATCATTCTGTCTCTCAGGCTGCACTGAAATTGATGAATGAAGGGTGATTGCCTGAAACGGATGATAAATTGGCTCCCGTTGGGTGGCCTGCCAAATTCAGTGACAGAAAACAAGCCATGTCAAATGCCAGAATTTGTGGGCACATTCTTTTCTGGAGCCATTTTGTGCTCATCAAATGTTGTCTGCATGTGATAAGCGTTAGTACACACGGTGAAACAGAAAACAAAGCTCCCTATTGCTGGAAAGTGAAGCCCGGTGAACGTAAACAGCAGAATGTGTAACAGGATCCTGAGATAGCAAACTACAGGCATGCCCTGGTATCCACTGGTGTTCTGTTCCGGATTTCCCCCCACCCCACCCGCCCATGGATACCTGAAATTGTGGATACTGGGAACACCTTTTTAAAGATAGGGGAACATCAGTGGTTTTGTTGCAACAAGGTTAAAAAAAGAGATATGTTTAATGTTTAATGTGGGACGTGGTGGTGCTGTGGGTTAAAGCGCTGCTGCTGGGCTTTCTGACTAGAAGGTTGGCAGTTCAAGACCACGGGATGGAGTGAGCTCCCGTTGCTTGTCCCAGATCCTGCCAACCTAGCAGTTCGAAAGCCCGTAAAAAATGCAACTAGATAAATAGGTACCACTTCGGTTGGAAGGTAACGGCGTTCCGTGCACTACAGTGTATAGTCATACTGGCCACATGATTATGGAAGCTTGTCCTTGGACAAATGCTGGCTCTACAGGCTTAGAAGCGGAGATGAGCGCTGCCCCTTACAGTCGTTCACGACTAGACCATTTGGTCATGCAGAAACCTTTACCTTATCTTTTCAATAGGCATCCCAGTATCCATGGTAATCATGGATAACTGAAACCGTGGATACCGAATCAGTGGATACTGGGGCACACCTGTATACAACTTCAGATTGCAGGTGGGGGATCCAGCAGCATAGCTAGAAGGTGTGTGCTGCTCTGGGCAACCTTCCAGGGCCACCCCCTTTTCCCCTCTGAATGTTCTGGTTCCATTTGGAGGGGGGTAGCTGTGAGCGAGGTGGGTAGGATCTGGGTGGCTGTGTGCATAAAAATGGGGGTGGGCAGAATGGGAAGGCAATGGGGCTGGGAGGAGGGTGGATTGAACCTGGGAAGAAGGTGAGTTCCATGGCAGCAGTGCCCGCCAAATCCCAACCCCCTTCCTGGTCCCAATATGCCTTCACCAGTCAAAGCGAACTAGTGCCAGTCATGTTGCTGGCACAGGTCCGAGTTGACCCAAGTCGACTGTGGGGATGTATCCTGGAAGAAGGGAACATTTGTTCACTTCCCCTGAGGAGGCTTCAACATGCCAACGTTCCCCCACAGGTTACAGTAGAAATCACACTGGCTTGGCTGCATTGCTGTGCTGATAAGACTGAGCTGCCACTTCCTTACTGTAGTAGTCACTATAACTGGGTCTTTTTGTGCAGCAGGGGCAGGTTCTGCTGGGTAACTATCCTGAACACCTGTACACCTTCAAAGAAAGGGAGGCTAAAATGGAATCATAAAATGAAATGGGCAGCGCAATCCTAGGGTGCCCCTTGCATTGGCACGCGGGCGCTGAGCAGCACCTCCGCATTGGTGCTAAAACTCGGAAGCGTCGCAGCATCGGCTTCAGAGCGCCAACGGAGAGCCTCCCTTGCGCTGACTGAAGACAATCGGTGCAAGGGATTCTCTGCTGTGTATCGGGACGGGGATTGGTGGGAGGGGGAAGGCGGGAGGGGGGACTTGGGTGGGACCTGGGCAGGCTTGGGAGGTGGCCGTACGGCCACTTCTTTAGCCTGTCAGCGAGGCCGTGAGGCCTGATTCGGGCCGCGCGGTCTCCTCGGATCTGCACCCGCTCTTTAGCGGGCACAAATCTGAGGAGCACATAGGGGAGACTGGAGCCTCCCCTACAGTAAGGGAGGGCACGCTTCCTTGCCGTGGGGAGGCTCCATTCCGTCCTAAGTAGCGCTGGATATGATGCTGGCCCGTTGGCCTCGCCAGTCCAGCGCTGCTTAGGATTGAGCCTGACATGAAGTAGCACAGTTAGGTGTCCCTAGGAAGTCACTTTGCAATGGAGACAGGGCCATGTCGATCTACCTTAAATCTTCGCATTTTTCATAGAGGAGCCAGTTGTCCAGAGCCAGGCAGGCTATAATCTGTGCTTCTGTGAAAAAGGAAATGCACACACATATCCCACTGCCTTGAGCAACGAAGGGCAATCAGAACAATGTCTGTTTTGAGGTTTGGAAAAGGAGGTGATTAATTAGCCCTAGCCGATTTCCTGTGCACAATTTATACAGGAAACTATGGCCTGATTGTTCTTGCATTTGCATCTTTGATAAAGGATGACGCCTGACATTTTTTAAAAGAACAGCACAACTCCTTCTTTCCCATTTGCATCGTGCAAACCCAAAGTATTTAGTGATTCTCTAAACATTCTCGCTGTGAGGATAATAATAATCATGAAAAGCATGTCGATGAAATACTGTATAGGGGAAACTAATTAGGAAGTGTTACGGTTTACGGTTCTTTGTGTGCGTTTACCAGGCTCCGCAGAGGGAACACTCAGCCATACATGTTGGTGGCAGATGAGACACAAACGGAGGCTTGACCTGCTTTCAACGGATTATGACCCAACAAATTCAGACTCTGTAATGATAATAAAGAGAACAAAAAGGCAAACTGGGTATGCGTTCCCTCCCCCCTCCTCTGTCTCTGCACAGACAAATTCAGCTCTGGAAATTAGATTTTAAAAAATTAAAAGGGTCTCTACAAGTCAAAGACACAATCCGGTCCTGCAATGCTACTTCAATAGTTCAACATCACACTCTAAAAGCACTTTGGTGGTGGTGTCTTTCTGGCCACATTTATGGCTCCATGTCCTGAAGTGGAAGCTCCTTTGGACTTCGTTCTGAAGCCCAGTTTCTTTGAGCAACATGCATGCAACTTTCATTGAGATCAGGACGCTCATGTATCGCGTCCACACTGAAAAGGAGTCATGGGAGGGGAAGACCCGGGCACCATCCTTGCAGAAATGAAATATTTTCCATATTTCATCCTGCCCTCAACCTGATTTTTTCTTAGATAAAACGTTAGAGTTCTCAGACCTTACCGGTTTTAGTTACAATGGTAGTTAACAATGCTTCGTGGTGGCTTTTATCTACTGTGTTTTGTTGATGTTTGATTGGTTTTAAGTCTTTGATATGTTTCAAGATGTGAGCTGCCTTGATGTTTGTCATAAAGGGAGAAGGGCAGCACAATCCTAACACTGCCCTGAGCTGGCACAAGTGCTGGCTCCCGAGTGTCACAAATGTGCCGTAAAGCACGTTTGCAGCTGCTTGGAAGGAAGCTGACCAAGTGCATGGATATTGACTCAGCAGCACCAGAGCTGTTTGGGGATCTGATGAATTTGTGCCAGTCTGGGCAGACCAGCACAGGTAATTGCAGAGGGAGGGCATTCTGGGGGCAGGGAGGGGGTGTTTGTGGGTGGACCAGGACACGGGTCAGACCTGGGACAGGGGTGACCTAGGCCAGATCCAAATTCCCATCCCTGGCCCAATCAGCCTTATACAGGCCACTCAGATTTGTGCCTATGAAATTGCAGGTACAGGAACTGAGTAGCCCTATTGGGCGGGCTGGCACACAACATGGAGTAAGGGGATTAAAATCCACTTATGGTGTATTGCACCCAAGTCCACTCCTCACCTGTGCTGAATACAGGTCTCCATAAGAACAGGGGTGTACTGGGGTGCAATGGGGGAACGTCATGTGATGTGATAACAGCAAGTGATGTCACTTCAGGAAGCGATGGGAGTGAGGGCTCATACTCAGAGCCATGGCTGAGGTGAAGTCACCCAAGTCGTGACTGTGAGCAACTGGACGGCAGGAGCTCTCATCAGTTCCTGACTCAGAAAATGACAGGAGCAACTACCCACACTCACAGCCATGGCCAGGGTGAAATTGCTCAAGCTGTGGGTGTGAGCAGCAGTGCGTAGTGCTCCTGACTCTCTGCTGAGTGGGCACGTGTGCATCAATCCCCAGTCAGAAGTGACTGGAGTACATACGTGCTCCCAACAGCCAACCAGGCAATTTCACCCCAGTCACTGCTGTGAGGGCACATGCACTCCTATTGCTTCCCAAGTGGGAAAGCAATTGGAGCACACACACAGGCACCTACCTCCAATTGGCACTAGGGCTCTTGCCCTGACTTGCCCCAGAGCATATCCATAGAAAGATCAGGTAGATTGTGACATTTTGATAGTGCAGCTGTTGTGTTGCCCCACCCCAAACAGCTGGTGCACCTGCTGATGGATTGGGCAAAACATGATCAAGGACCACGTCCAGACCCAAAGACACAGACGTGCTGTGCCCCTGCCACTGTATCATTCTCCCTGGCCAGACTGTTAGATGGGACAATTTGTTGTTGTTGTTGTTGTTCAGTTGCTAAGTCATGTCCGACTCTTTGCGACCCCATGGACCACAGCACGCTAGGCCTCCCTGTCCCTCACTAGCTTCCGGAGTTCATCCAATTTCATGTTCATCGCCTTGGTGACACTCTCTAACCATCTCATCCTCTGCCGCCCCCTTCTCCTTTTGCCTTCAATCTTTCCCAGCATGAGGGTCTTTTCTAAAGAGTCCTCTCTTCTCATGAGGTGGCCAAAGTATTTGAGCTTCAGCTTCAGTATTTGGGACAATTTAGCAAAGGTTAATTGTAATACTATTTTAATTCATATTAGATTGAGATGACATACATACCGGTGAGTGACAATAATATAGACTGCTTTTAAAAGATACCTAATGAGTGAAAGAATGATTTCCAAATGAGTCACAAATTATGCAAGTGTACCCAGATGATTTGTTCCTTCCACACAAGTCATAGCAAGTTAGACAGTGGGGAGGGGCATTGCACTGTGGGGAGGGGCATTATACATCCATTAGAATACATAAGATATTTATCAAGACTTCCTTGTATGAACACAAATGTTTAAAAAATCACTTCCTGTCATTCTAGCTATTCAACTTACAAACACTTTGCTTCCCATTACAATCCTCAACTGTAAAAATGAATACTAGGTAGTAACAGAGAATTAAGGCCTTCAAGATACTGTATGGAGTTTAACTGAATGCAGAACGTAATGCTAGCTTGTAATATCAGCCATCTACACTAGATGGCAAAATAGTGCCATTTTTCACTTCATTTCCACCATACATTTTGGGAGTTCCATGGACATTCAGATTTCTTATTTATGGCCCTATAAACTTTGTATTATTGCAAAGTCTTAATTATGTCACAAAAAATCTTGTTTTTTATTCTGAGTGTTCCTTGCAAGTTCTGTAATGCTGATTCAAAAGTAAAACCTTAATTGTCCAGATCCACCAGATATAACCTTCAAAATGGGGGGGGGGGACTAGTTTCACTTATTTTCCATATCTATTTTACTTTGTTGTTCTTTCTTCCTCCACAATTTTGAACTTATACAATGCATTAAAAAATGTTTTTATTCTGTCAATGTTCAGTGTCTCAATGAATTGCACCCCCTCTACGCCTACAAGATTTTCTTTGGCTCAGTCAAGCAATGTGCATCATTTTTTTTCCTCCATGCATCTGGCTCCTACCGTATCCTCTTCCCCTCTACTACTTCATTTGCAGTACTCAACAGTCAAGGGACTAAGCAATTCCACTCTGCCTTATGAAGTTCTCCATGTGACAAACCCACTTTGTGCCACCCCCTCCCAGGGAGCCAGGTCAGTATTGTATGGGGTCGGGTAGGACATGAAGGAGGAGTTGCCAGGGCAGAAGCAGAGGGAATAAACAAAAGGACAGTCCGATCCTACTGCTGGGCAGCGCTAGCTGTCCAGGCACTGCCCCTGCAATGGCTGTTGTATTGCTGCAGGGGTCTCTCCAGGCCTCAGAACACGCCCTGGACACAACCCAAAAGTGCTTCTGGTCATGTCCAGGAGGTCCTTTGAAGGCTTTTCCATGGATTTAATTATCAGTGGAACTCAGTATCCGTGGAGGTATGTCTGTCCATCTGGGAACAGATCCCCTGAGGATACTGAGGGCTGACCGTAAATGCAGTCCTAGGAGTAGGCTCCATTGAATACAATAGGAATTCCGAGTATTCATACATACGATTGGAGTCTGGCTTTTAGAAGGCAAACTGCAACAAGGGTGGACTTAAGAATGGACTGGGGTAAAGACGTCAGACCACAAGAACAGCCTCTAGACTGACCTCTTTTGGTTTGTACCATGGCTTTGGTTTGCATTTAGTGTGTGCTGTCAATCACTTGGAATACATACTGAAAGAAAAAATATTTTGCAATTGTTTAATTTCTACCCAGATGGAGGATCCTACTATAATGCTTGGGCTTGATCAGAAAAATTTCAGGTCTTTAACCACGATACAGTTCAGTACTTTGACACTGTTCTGTGAACCCACAGTGAATATTTCTAGAAATCAGTCCATGCCTTTTGATAAGCTGCAAGCATGGGCACACATAGAATCTGAGCCAAAAGTTGCAGAGAACCCAGAAGTTGTAAATGCCTCTTCAAAATCAAAGGTGGGTCCAAAGTCCAAGATGCTCACATTGTCTTCACAAATCAGCAGTTCTTACCTGCGACTATCTGCAATCGTAAGTAGGATGAAGATATATTGTGCTTCAGCTCTGCTACTCTGATAATCTTATTTCACAATGTATAAACCAACTTATGATCCCAGTGAAAAAAACAGCCATGGACCATGAAATGAGTGGGAATGGATAATCAATTTTTATCACAAATATGAGTACGACCAGTGGCTTTGGGTGAGTTATTGTAGCCTTTCTCAGCTGTGAATGGATGTGTACATAGGTGTTTAATGTCATTTCAGCTGTTACAAATCAGCACAGACTAATAGGTAAAAGGAGAACCAAGTTATCTCACGCTTTGTATGCTAATGTGTCTAAAGTGAAACTACCATGTCCTTCTTTACTAGATCTTTTCTACCTCCATCTTCACCACACTGCCTAGATCGGGGTGGTAAACATAAGGCCTATGGGCTGGACGCAGCCCACAGAAGCAATTTCTCTGGCACGCAGTATAATTGTGCTCAACTCCCAGCATGACAATTGGGTGCTCTCATATCTTGAAATCATGAACAAAATTTGTACAATTTCTCTTCTGTCTTTGCAGCGAATGAGTTTCTATGTCAGAACGAAGTGCTTATTTCTGGCTCCCCTATTGCAGCTGGACTGAGGGGAAACTCAGTGGTTGCCTCCTATGTCACCATGAATCTTCTTGTCTTGGTTCTTTTTCTGCCATGTATTTATTTTTATTCAATGCCTTCCTGAGTGATTTCATGGTCCGAAGTTAATGCTGCTCAGCATCATGGAGGTACTGAACCATAGGCTTCCCTAGTCACTGGCGTGAATGCTCATTTTTTATTTAATGCTACAAGGGGAAACGAGACCACTCTCTCGACCACCATACTTCACAATTTACATTTTTCAGAGTTAAACTATTCCCATTCTTTTTTCAACTAAATGCACAAATTGGTCGTCTTTCCTTCCAGAGAACATTGCAGAGTCTTTCCTTCCCTCACCCAGAGTTCCCATAGCTTCTCCTTTTTTAAAGGCCTTCACTCACCCAGTGGTTCTCAAACTGTGGACCTACCTATGGGTCATGTCCCAATTTTTGGTGGTTCATGACTATATGCATGAAGGATTAAAACAAGCTGATACTTTTTTTGGGGGGGGGGCAATGCTGCCCAATTATCATTATAGCCACACCCCTTTACATTTATAAATCAATCAGCAGCCTCTAGGGTCTCTAATAAGTTTGGGAACCAAACCAACACATTATATTTGTACTAACCCATTATATTTGTTCAAATGCATGGGGAAATCTCATCTATTCAGAGAAGTGCTCATGGAGTTGAGTAGCCCACCAAACTGGCTTGGCTGTTGGACACAAGCATCAAGTATATGTAGTGATAACAATATTCAACTGTAAATTATTGACAACTAATATACTTCAGTCCTTAACAGCCCAATCCTATGGGGGACTTATGGGGGCAGATCTCACAATCCACTACTATAAAGCCCAACCTGCTTTCCACCTCAAACCATCCCTGCTGCTGATCTACCTACTCCAGTGGGGTATCTGGGAACCACTGTTGCCTGCATAGGTCTTCTGTCTGTTTGCATCTGATATGTTTAATTTATTTGCTCTGGTCTGCATTGTATAGTTGGAAGCTTGTCATATCTTTTTTTGAATCCTGACTTGCCAACAGTAGTATCCTGAGAGGAAGGCGGGGCACGAGGTTTTGCACTGCTCCACAACTAGCCATGTCAGCTGTTGTCCACCCCCCACATTATCAGGCCCATTCAGAAGGGCAAGAGCAAATCCAGAATTGTGGATTCCGACCATCTGAGTTGCCTCTTAGATCTCCCCCACACCGTTTGGAATGTTAATCATACTACTGGGCAGATGTTCCCTTACTACAGACATTAGATCATTCATGCTTTATATTTTCTGCTTGGCTTTTCACATGCCCTGCCTTTGAAAACCTCTCTAGGTTCTACTCATTTTGCAAGGGGAGTGAATGTCTTTTGCCAATAGTGAAGGCTACTTGTAAAAACATAAGAGGGTGCAATCCTAACCTGGAGTTAGGCCGGAACAGCTAGGCCAGCAAAGTTTGGCCTGCACAAAGGCCACCGTAAAGTGTTTGGACCACTCTTGGAGTCAGGGAGGATGGCGCACGTCTGTGTGCTGGCTTCTCTGACTCAGAGAGTGATCCAAACATATGGTATGGTATCCTTTGTGCTGGCTAAACTTTGCTGGCCTAACTGTGCCAGCCTAACTCCAGGTTATGATTGTGCTCTGAGTAATGCTTCCTAGGAAGCTTAACATTCTTTCTCTCTAATCAAAGTCACTTCCTGATACCTAGATGACAGGCACTTCTGTCTGTGACAGGAAGAGCTCTGCTTGTGTATCACATGGTTGACATTATTTTGAAAGAATGTATTCTTCAACCATTTCTGTGTATATTCCACATGTTTCTGCTGCATTCAAAATAAACAAGTTTTCTTTTTCAATGCAGGACTGCGTATGGGTGTTCATGAGGAGGGTAAGCAGCTGCATCTGTCACCTTGGAATTCAGGCAGTGCAGTCCAACCCCCCTCCCCACAAGTCCTTTATGCTGGCTCCTGCGTGTCATGAACATGTTCGCGGCTTCTTGGGAGCTGCTAGGCCAGCGCATGGACATGAACTGGCTTGCTGGTGCTGGATCCTTCCCCATAGAAGGTTTATGCTGGCCTGGGCAGGCTGGCTCAGGGGGCAGGAGAGAGTGGCAGGGGGGTTTAACAGAGGTGGGATGGGATGTTTTTGAGGCTGGCCCAGGAGGCGGATTGGGCCCAGGATGGGGGTGGAACTGGCTGCTGCAGTGCAGTCTGGATCCTATCCCTCGTCCCCAGACCAAACAGCATTACACAGCCCACTCAGATCTGTGCCTGCAAATTAGCAGGCACAGATCTGAGTAGCCCCATAGGGCTGTCTGGAGCACAGCACAGGGTAAAGGGAATAAAATTCTCTTACTCCAAGTTGTGCCCTAGCTTGGTCCTACCTTGGACTGGAAACAGTGCAGGCAACCCAGCCTGCCTGGTCCAGATCAAATTAGGATTGCATCCTAAATGTACTGAAACATTCTAAATTTAATTCCAAAATGTATTGATTTATGTTTATAGGCATATATTAATGAAGAAGTCAAATTGGTTCCAGATCTAATGCCTGGCATTCTACATGAATCTGGCTGGAGTGTGTGTGTGTGTGCGCGCGTGCGTGTGTGTGCGTGTGTGTGTGCGCACACACACACACACACACAATCCTAACCAACATTCCAGCATTGACATAGTCATGCCAATGGGGCAGGTACTTCATCCTGCAGTGGAATAGTAGTCAAGGAGGCCTCCTCAAGGTAAGGGAATGTTTGCTCCCTGACCCCAGAGCTGCATTGTCCTTACCCCAGTGCTGAAAATTTGGTTAGGATTGCACCCTGTGTGTGTGTACACATGCATGTGTGTGCCTACCTAGAATCTTACTCAATTTACACTGTTTATTACAGGCTAGTTCCAATATGTATAATGCTGCTTAAGACAGTGAATCACCCACAGCCTATCATAATCAAGGGGAATGCCTTAAGCAACCCTTCCACTGCTGCTCTTCCAGTTTTGTCCACAGCCTATCAAGGGTCCTTTTCATTTAAGAAAATGTGGGGAGCAGGAATCACAGAACTTTGCACCTGTCTAGTTTGGGCCTTAACCACTCAAGGTACGCATGCATGTATGTCTGCGTGTGTGCATGCGCACGTGCACGGAATGGAAAGTGACCAATTGAGGCTCAGATAACTAAAATTAGCCTCTGTTGCCATGACATTGTTTCACATATCTGGCAGGATATGTAGATTTATGTTCAAAGAGAAAGCCGAGAATAGGTAACAATTGTTTCATATATATTCCAAGAACAAAAGACCGCCACGCCTGGGAGGCTGATCATTTGACCCAAGGCAGTTGTCATTGCAAGATGACTATTTTTACAGCCCGGATGGCTATAAAAGTTTTGTACAGTACAGGTATATTTCAATGTTTGTCACACACACCCCACACCATTTCCATGCCTGCTTGAAAGGTTTATGACAGGAGCAGCGATGCTTGGCTCACTTCCTTCTCTGTGCTACACCCTTGTTTGTCTTCATCAGTGCCACATAACTGGAGCTTTGGTTGTGCTGGTAGACTGAAAAGGTTAAACCTCAAATAATACAACGTATGTCTTCTATTTGCCATGCAAAACCATTTCTCCATCTGATTTATTCTCCACTTGCACAAAAATTTTTTTTACAGATTTATTTCCATCTATTTTCCCAGCATTTCCAGACGGGAGGGGGGGAAAAAAACCCCTGTAAACTGCCAATGATGCTGGACAAAGAAATCAGCTTTGAAATACAAATATACAGCAAATCCAGGTTCTCTCCATGCATACAAATGAAAAAATGTTGTAATAATTTTTAAACTAGCAAATGCAAGGTAATCCTGGAGAGAGTGGTCTTCAATCTCCTCCAGACATCTCTTACTGAATGCTGGGACTGTAGGATAAATCCACTGACAGCTATAAAACATTGTAGCAGCGCACATGCATACATTTGGATGGCGCATGTGCATACTTCAGCTCTTTTTTTTGGAACACCCAGAAGCGCCATCGAGACCATAATAAGATGCCTTCTTGTCTGTCTTTTGGAATCATGGCTATTTATTGGATGAATCTACTGGCCCACCATAGATGTGATCGTAAGAGCTAATAATACGACATAGACTGTGCAACAAATTAATTACCATGGCTGAATACGCAAGTGGAGTTTCATGAGGCTTACCTATGGGATCATAATGAAAAATGCATAGACTGTGACTTAGAAAAAGAGGCTGTCTTCCAACCTGTTGTACAAATCTGGGCAAAGACAGGTGAGCCTATTATGTCAGATTGGCTGAGTAGTCTTAGTGGTGCTAATCTGCCGCGAAAAGATGTGTTGCTATTTAGGTAATGCCGCACGTTGCCAGTGTAAGCTGTCTCATATACAATGCTTAGCTCAATGGGGCTCTGCTTCTGAGCGCACTTGTGGGGGGCTATGAATTATACTTATATACACAGCCCAATCCTACGGGCTGGGATCGTTGGCAGAACTAGCGTAGAGGGGATGACAGAACGGGGTGGAAGAAGAAAGAATGGGGCAACAATGCGGGAAGGGCAGGTTGTCCCTGGGAAAGGGGTAGGTTCAGTGGCAATGGTAGGTGCAAATGGTAGGTGCCAAATGGTAGGTGCTGTTCCCAGGTTTGGGGCACAATCCTAAACTGCGCTGGAACAGCAAGGCTGACAGGCCTGTGCTGTATCCAGAGCAGCTTTGGAGCGCTCAGGAGCCTCCCTGGGGCAAGGGCACGTTCGCTGCTGGCATCGGCCTAGGCACTGGTGATGTTGGGCCAACGCAAGCGGTTAGCATCAGCCAAGGGTGCCTCTAGCTCTGCACCCTTGATCTCGCTGCTTGGGCCCAGTGCCAGTAATTTCACTATCGGACCTCAGCATTTCACTAGCGCAGGTTCAAATGGACTCCTCCATGCCATGAGGCCTACCCCTGACATTTGTTCCTTTACCCAGAGAAGACCTCCCAGACTGTACCCCGCCCTTGCAGTATGCAGTGCGAGCTGTTTTGGAGCTCCTGCATTGGCAGGGGTGGAAGGAATACATAGGATTGGGATGTAAATGTTACAATCCAGGGATTTGTGAGGTACCTGCTACTATTTATTTTAGACCTGGTTGTACATGGAAATAAGTGTGATTGAAATCAACAATACATTCTGCCATATAATACATTTAGAACAATGGCATGAAGAATACAATTTCATTTTACTACTTTCCTCCGGCCATTCATCTCTTACTTGGCTCAGCAGCGTAGCTAAGTGGGGGAACTGGTAAGTATTGCAGGTGCTACAATGTGCTGTGTCAGCTGCACCCCCACTAGCCATTGGAGCCACTCCAGGCAGTGATGGGAATGCACAAGTGCTTACTGAACTGAACTGCACCTCCTGTGGTTTGGCATTGCTGCCCGGAATGGCTCTGATGGCAAGTGGGAGGGGCCACTTACATGGTGCATTGCAGCACCTGCTGTACTTACTGTTTCACACACACCCCTGCTGGAAACATGCTACTGACTTGGCTTATCTGTATAAAAGATATTGTATGATGGATTTATTTCATATAGTTTTAGAAGATATGACTATCAAAGGAACATCCGTATGCTTGGTACTAGGTATGTCTGTTTTGGAGATAAGAACAAAGTCCTTTGGCGGAGGTTCCTTCACAATTTTTAGAAACTCCTTGATTAAAAACATTGCTCGAACCTAGCAGCTTGTCCCAATGCAATTTAAACAAACTCCTCCTGTAACTTTCCAGCAATTCTCAATCCAGCTAGTCAGGAGATGATAGAAGCAGAAAATATGTATAAATCCACAAGATATTTCAAGTCATAGCATGACATTCTCCCATGCTATGCTATACAAGCACACACATAATATTCCAAAATAGCAAAATGGACAAATTACAATGTTGTCTGTTGTGACACAGACCTGGCGGCTTGCAGCTTCCAGCAGGGACCAGGACATGCTCGCTGGCAGAGTCGTGTTTGCAACAGGTGCAAAATGTGTTTGCAGGATGGTGCCCATAGTCATGTAAGGGTGGAACATCTGAAGAATGGCCCTGATTCAAGTAGCTAAGATACTAGCTTTAAAAGACACCATTTTAACCAAATGATTTTGAAAGTTTCAGCAAATTTCATTTGATATGATAAATTTCAGGGAATCTGAAATAATTGTTGCCATATGAAGCCTTTGCTACCAGTCCATCAGCAACAGAGGAGGACAATGCCAGTATCCTCCCTCTAGCAAGGACTCTAGCCCCGAGATGTTGACGTAAATGTTGTCATGATCCAGAGACCTGGATTCAGAGGCGTTTCTACAGGGATGGCAAAGCTCTAAGCTTTGCAAGAAGCCTTACCCTGTCATGTAAATCCCTCCTCTCCCTTGCTGCTGTAGCCAGTAAGCAACGCCAAGATGTTGTTGTTCCCTGTGAGGATTGGCTAAAACGGTGCAGGAGAGGAGTGATTTCCACTGCAAGGTAAGGCTTCTTGCAAAACTTAGAGCTTTGCCATCCCTGTAGAAACGCCAGTGCCTGGATTGGTTTTAGGAAGAGGTTCCCAAATTGGTCCATCACAACTCCCCAGCCTGGGAAGCTCTGTCTCTGCCCCCTTAAGGGGTGAGGCAGGAATGGCAATGATGAGATTGCCATTATCATGGCTGGGGAAAGAAGGGTTTTTTTTTTTGCTCATACACACCATGGAGGTCAATGCTGGCTTTGATAAGTGCAACGCCCCCCCTTCTGTCCCTGGAGGCAGCACAATTGTGGTGATTGGGTTACTGCCATCTTCCTCCCCCCCCCCATTTACGGCTTCCCAAAACTCTCTGGGGGAGTTTGGGAACTGCTGGTCTTAGGGATGCACGCGTTGGGGAAGGCTTGTTCTTGGCATGCTACCACTACTGTGGCATTGTTGGAATGTGCAGGGGAAGGCAGGCTTTTCTAGGGCTGCATTCATAAGTGACAGCCTGTTACCTCTAAGATGGAAAGCAACTTTATTTAAACATGTTGTAAGCAAGAGGTGGAACTTAAAACAGCTAAATATATACATATGAATGGATGGGAAATTGAAGAGGAAAATGTGCCCTTTGCTGTGGTGATGTGCAGCCTACACAGATTTCCAGATGTCTATAGCAGCCACGTGAAGTAAAGCAGGTGAAGTAAAGCAGGTGAGGCAGAATCGTGCTACAGGAGTTCTTTGAACAGTGCCCCACTGCTGTGATCACGCAAACACTTACAACCCAAGGGTTTTGAACAGCTGAAGCCCATGGGCTGTGTTTGCAGGATCACAGCCACTGCAGCAACAGTGGAGGCACTTTTCAAAGAACTCCAGTAGGGCAATTCTGCCTCACCTGCCACACTGCACATCGCTGGTCTATAGTGCAGGCAATGTCAATAATGCATAATAGAAGTGCCTCAAATCAGCAGTGGCCGGCAGTACACAGAATACCGATGATCCTCCAAAGGTAAGATGAGCACACTTGCCCTTTGCTTCCCTTCGATCCTTTTCTGACTGGGAATGTCGCACTTTTCGTGAAGCATCATCGACACAATGTGGGATCTTCAAAGAATTGTAAGCAGGCTACCGCAGAAGCTGAAGACAATATAATAAGTTGCAGTAGATGGTGCTAGACAGGTGCAAAAGACACAAGACAGTCATTTGAGGATACCTGCAAGATTTGCCCTGAAGCTAAGCGGTTTAGAAAATGTGCAATTTAGATTTATCTGTTCAGGAGGGAGATTCAGATAAAAACCGTTGAGCTGGTGAGATGATTAAAGGCAAACCCCTATATTTAGACAATGCTCAGGCTATTACCTCATCTGACACCAGGAAGGAGGCCTGCCTGACCCAGCTCTTCACAATCTGGCTGAAGTGAAATGGGGTACTAGTCAAGGTGGAGCTAAACACGTTTCTTCAAGGTGTGTGATCCCACCATTTGGTATTGGAGAAAAAGCAGCACAGCAGTTTAAGTAGTACCAGTATCATCAGCTCTGAATTTCCTGTTGATTGATATGTATGCATCAGACAATCCCTAATTTTGTTTTTAAAAAACTGTATTTGGAACTATTTTAATAAGAAAAAAAGCCCCACATTAATGTGAGATTGTCAGTTTAATGTGGATTTATACAATATTTTAGAATGCATGCTAGCAGCTGGAAATAGCTTAAAGGCTCTCTTGCAGCCACAGGTATTGCATGTTAATGTGCACATCAGAATTTAATGCATCATCTTCCCTTCATTTACATCATCAAACCAAGTGACTGGATCTTGGTGCATTAAAAATATCCAGGTTCATTGCAGATTATTTTGTTATGCCAATAGTCCCTTATCACTGTAAATGTCCTTCTTTAATATGGGTTAAAAAGAGTATTCTGTGCTGGCACAAATCCAAATGGGAATATGTAGTAATGCCAAGATTAACTGGACACTGCATTTAATGAGACTGCATATTGACAGTTTTTTCAGAAGGATGGTGTGATAAATGTTCCTGAAAATGTCCATTTGCAAAGGTTCAAATACTGATAATTGGTTTGATAGAATCGAGCCAGATGCGGGCCTCAAAACAATCAAACAGAAAACAGACCTGTTGTCCAATCGTACTGTTTCAAAGGTAAATATAAAGGTTGGGCCACCAAATGGATTTTGTTGTGTGGCCCCTTTGGGAGGTAAACTGTTCCTGTAGCTGACTCACAACTATGCTGCCACAGAAGATATGAGATGATGCTTCTTCCAATGGGCTTTTACTTCTTGTTCTGTGCAAACCAGGGACTGGTTTATATGAGGACAGCACTGGGGCCATTTCTGCACTGTAGGCTGCCTGGCTTTTTATCTTGTGTGGTATTGCTTGTGTTGCTCATTGCACACCTGCAGATGGTCATCTGCAACTCCTGATGCTCCCATACTAAAAGCACAGTTTTGCTTCCACACATGTCAAATTATGCAAGAAGACCATCGCCTTTCACTTGGGATATGTGGGCCTGTCTTGTTTTCTTCTTTCAGTTAATCTGGGAACTGTGAATCTGGATATCAGAACCACACCTACATTCAAATAAGTATTTTATATATTATTCAATATCATGGAGGTGATCTAAGCTTATGCATTAGATTTGCAGGGGTGTGCAAGTCCTTCAATGAACTAGAAGGAAAAAAAACAGACCAAAGTGGCTTACAAAGTATCATTTGCCCCTGCTAACTGGGCAGGAGACACCTTTTCAAGTGGTGTTCCTCTTAGATTTAGCAGGGGGAGAATAATTGTCCCTCTTCACCCCTGCGCAGTGTCTTGTCTAGTGGCTGTTGCTGGTGGTGGTCTGCATTTTTTATATTGTGAGCCCTTTTGGGACAGTGAACCATTTAAATTGTTGTTGTTGTTGTTAATAATCATAATAGCCTGTAAACCACTTTGTGTTGAAAAGCGGCATATAAATATTGATTGATTTACACAAAATATAGTATACTAATTTAAGAAAATTACCCCTGCTCAAATTGCTGTGGTTTTCAATGTGATAGTGCTACATTTACAAAGATTCCCAGAAGTTTAAAACAATGGTATAAGCTAGAAAATGTTCCAGGAGTAAAGAGAAGAAATCAAATCAAGTTAAATTGATGCAATAGAACCACGATGCTACCTGTTTCCATGTGTTTTTCCCAGCAGGGGGCTCTCTTGCCTCACTTTGTGCTAAGAAATTATCCTACTTGCTCAAAAGAGCTCAACTATGATAAAAAAGATCATAAAGTACTGTGTTGGCAGGACAATGGCCATTCTAGGCTACATCCTAGGAGAATTTCTCAGCCTTGAAAAACCACTCTTTTCAAAATGTGTATGTAGGCTAAGAGGGAAACAATGTGCATGTAGGCCAAGGGGTGGATGGGAATATTTATTCGTAAAGAATAAATATATTCTTTAAAATATCCCCCCAAAGGAGAACACCTGTGTTTGCTTCAGGCATCCACAGTGACACCTAACCAGAGACCACAAACCAAAACCCCACCACAAACCAAAAGACCCAGTCTAAGGTCTGCTACTCTTTCTCTCAGCACTGATAATTACAACAAACAGAGCAGGCAAGTTTGGCTCCTTTTTATTCTTACTTATTCTTTGTAGTCAAAACATTTTGCATGTCTTGACTTTATCTCACTATACCTCCATAGGAAGGGGGGAGAAGGAGATGTTTAAATAGGTGTCACATCAGAAAAAAAACATAATTTTGAGACAATTTCTCTGACCTGGTAACTTTAGGCATGTTCTCATGAGGACTCCTTGGGACAAAAGCTTCCATACATAAAGGGAAGTCACAATGTATAGATCAGTGTTTCTCCAACTTTTTAGAACCGGGATCCACTTTTTAGATTGACACTCTGCCCAGGACCCACCAGAAGTGATGTCATAGCCAGAAGTGCCATCAATGTGATGCCAGAGCCTTCTGCTTTCCTGAGAAAGCAGAAATAAATTGGATTATTTCTCAGCCATTTCCAATAGCAAAATGAATCAGAAAGGGAAAATAAGCCAATTTACAACCTTGACACAAGCAAAATAACCACGCAGCCCTCCCCCTTTCCAAATTTTAATGTTATCTCTCTGAACACTTGGGGGTGTAATTGCCATTCTGAGTCTAGTCTTCCGGTGACTGAGCCAGTCTGCCATAGTGTTGTAGACCCCCGCCAAGTGCTGTGCTGAGATCAAGAGAACATTGCATTCCATCCACTTGGAAGATCCTTGCTGCCTCTAAGTTGAGTGCATGAGATCTTGCCCCCCCCCCCAGTGGTTCAGATAAGCCTTGGCCGAAATATTGTCTGTTCTGATCCCCTCTTGTTTTGGAGGTGATGTTGAAAGCCCAACAAGGCCAGCCTGATGGCCCATAGCTCTAGAAGATTGATGCTGAGTCAAGACTCCTGAGGTGACCAATGACCATCAACCTGCCGTCCAGGTGTGCCCCCCACCCCATCAGACTGGCACTTGTAGTTAAGATCACCTGTGGGGCGACCCAGAGGCTCACCCATTTGCTCAGGTAAGATGAGGCAGTCCACCAATAGAGATCTATCTTCAAGCTGCGTGGAACTGGCACTGGTTGGTGGCTCTTCCTCTCTATCAGATGCCACAATGGCAGTAGAATGGACTGAAGCTTCCTGGAATGAAACTGAGTCCAATCCACTTGGCGGTAAGCAGAGACAAACATCCCCATCACGCGAGCGAGCGCCATCACTGGCCCTTGCCATTCTTTGTCAACCAATGCTTGAAACTACTGAGGAAACAGAATTTCAGCCGGTTTCAGCACACCCTGAGAAAACAGAAGCTTATAAGGGTGATCTGATGGATCTTTAGAATCGGTCTGAACAGAATCAGAAGGAAATTTTAATGATTTGACCACCTTCGCCAACAATTTTTGAAATAAATCCCCAGGGAACAACCAATTGACAATTGGCCCAGATGTTGCTGTTTCATCTGCCGAGAGCTCCCCCTCTTCCTTGGAATCCTTACCCTCAGAAGAGTTAAGCACCAAAAGAATTGCGAGCCCTGGACTTTATCATGGTGTTTCAGGCGGGTCTTGCATTTTTTCTCGTGGAACATGAATTTCAGGCAGGGAGACCTCCTCAGAACTGGAAGAGACCTGCTCCGGTGCTTTATTAGCCCCTGAATCTTGTACTTTAAACTAACAGTGCCATGCCCAGTTACAGCAGATCCAGATCACTGCACCTTAGGTTGTGAGCCAAGCATTGATGCTATTTTATTATCCACCAAACTCTCCAGCCACTCGAGCACTTGAACTGTATCTGAGTCCATTAAAACAGATTGAACCAAAGCAGAGGAACAAGCCACTTTCCCAGAAACTTTACTTCCCTCCAGCATTAACAGTTCCTGTGGGGTTATTGTGTGCCACCTGATCACCATCCTCCAGTGCACCAGAAAAACCCTGCTGAACAGGACAAGCTTCTGAAGAGGCGTCTGATGACATTTTTTAAAAAAACTTTGTCTCAGACGCTTGAAATAAAATGGCGCCTGCCTCCTCAGAGGAGGGTAAATGGCGGCTAGAGAGCAGCGGGCAGACTAGGGCGCCTCAGCTAGATCTGCCAGGCCCTCTGAACACTGCGGTAACGCCTAGATGGACCAATGGAGCCTGCCACCATCTCAGACCAGAGGCGTGGACCAGGAGCAGCCAATCAAACACCAGACGCCACTGCAAATCAAGCCGCTAGCAACCTGCAGAGTGCGTAAATGCAGATAAACACATCCCAACACGACCTCACACAACGAGGCTGCCGAAGAATCTGCCCACACGGTCGTTGGAGCATCCTGAGGTGACGACGACCGCTGAAGAAAACAAATTCACCCGCCGCGGTTCCTACTGAGGCCGCCAAAGAGAAACAAGCCCCACACGATCACCGCTCTCAACGAACGCTGAGGAGATGACGAATGCGGAAGAGATTAAAAGTTTAACAGAGCTGCCACCACTGCGAGCGGAACGCGCTTAAATAGGCTCTCCTCTCCGCGGGCAATTAAACTAGGGGCAGATAAGGGGCGGAAGGCACTCTAAAAACGTAGTGTTTTAAAATTGTTGAAAGAGGAGCTGACACTGCTTCCGAGCTCACGCGAGGCAAGAACGATCTGGGGAAAGCAGGTTCCTGTGTGCGGGAGGAAGAGCCTGCCTTTTCAGCTGGTCTGCCTATTGACTTGAATGACAGGTGAATAACCAATAGTAAGGAATGGCCCGCCTCCACCAAGGAACAAATGTTCCCTTACATTGATGAGGCCTCCGTGACTGTGCCCCAACTGCAGGATGCAGTGCATGCCCTTTTGGCATATCTGCACCAGCACTGGAAAATTGGATAGGATTGGGCCCTAAGCATGCTTAGAATTGAGACTACCAGGGACCACTGTGAGAACTTGAAGAGGGAAAGGTGCAATATATATCACTACCTCAATGTGCTGTACTCTCAATGAATTGAAAATTACAGTTAACTCATCTTTCTTGATTCTGAAGGTTATTAGGATGCTGCAGCAGCAGCAAGTTTACAGGGAAATTGAACAGGATTTAATCAAGGGCAAGAATGAGAGCCTAGATGAAATCTCCTGAAATTCTGTCTGGATTAACTCAGATTCAAGATTTCCTAGCAGTCGGATACTTGATTGATTTTTTTCTTTAAAACATGCCTGTAAACTTCCCATTCTTTTAAGATCATGAGTTTGATTCATCATCACAGACTTAAACAAATCCCATGATAATAAAAATTGTGTTAATTAAGGAAAAGTTGTCCAGTTTCCTTTCACATTAATTTTGTATTTAAATAAGCCCATTGATCTCTTGGGAGGTACTTTTTAATGCAAAACAAGATCAGACTCCAAGGTGGTTTTTTTGCTATTCGCTCCTTTTCCCCACACAGATAACGTCCTCTATGGGATCCTTGATGGTACGAACTGCCAGAGCTGCATGCACATAAAGAAATGATGGCACATCACTTGTCGTGAAGTGCCGGAGGCTGGATTGAGCAATTACTGTAATACCTTTTGCAAGAGGGTTCCACATGTACATCTGGGTCATAAAATTTTAGGATGAATTGACACCCAAACATGAATCAGAACCACAGAACCTCCGCATGCCTCGGAAGGCCTCCCGGAGGACTCTGAAAGGCACTTTTGGTTTGTGGCAGGGCGGCTGCCCTGTGGATTTCACTAGCCGCAGAATTCGGCATCTGCAGGGGGATCTGGAATGGATCCCCCCGGGGATAACAAGGACCCACTGTATACCACTCAGTCTGAGAAATTGTAGGGCAAGGGGAAAGCCATCTTCAAGACAATCTGATCCATGGCTGGCCTAGCCATGAAGCAACATAACATGGCTTGTATCAGGTTGGTGGTGGGAGAAGCGGCAGTTTTGAGGTGCCCTTTCCCCCAAGTCTGCTGCTGCTTCCCTCCAGCCCATTATGGCACAAGCTGCATTGATCCTCCTTCACCTGCTAAACATAAGCAAGAACCAGATTATCCCACCCACCCCTGCACTCCATCCTGATATGGCATCTAAGTTTTAAAAGGAATGTGTGAGGAGGGAACACTTTGCTACCCCCTCCCCTTACTCCATACTTGTGTGGCATTTAAAGCTTAAAGGGATATGTTCCCTTTATACTTTGTACAAGAACACAGCATGAGGAAGAGGTAAGGAACTCCCACCCACCCCATTCCATCCAGCACTACCTATGACCTATCCCTGCTACTACCTTACCTGCTCTGGCATGATCCAGATCATGTTTGTGCTGATGGCTCTGATGCACCCAGCAGCAGTGCACCATTTGCAGTTGTGCTGAGGCCTTTATGACAGCAGATCACAAGATCACATGTTTGTAAAGATGCCATAGAATTGGGCTGTTAGATCAAGCAGTTTTGTGGCAGCAGCTCCTTTCCTACACAACCCACACACTGATAGCTTCTGATTACTGCCTTTTATCTTGCTCTATGGCCAATCATAGGAGAGCCAGGCTTAGCCATAGGCAACGTGCCCGCCGGCACCACAGAGCACAGCTGCCCTGTGTTACCTTGATTAGCAACACCGTCCTCTCTGTAGTTCCCTAGTTGTGAAATTCCTGGCATGACTTTAAGACTTCAGGCCCAATATATTCCATTCTATCAAGGTCATCCTGAATGCTTCTGTGATCTTCTGCTGGGTTAGCTATTCCAAGGTAGTGTAATCTGCAAATTTGATCAGGATTCCTTTTATCCTTTCATCAAAGTCATTAGTAAGATATTGATGAGAACCAGGTCCAAGACAGGGCCTTGGGGACTCCACTCGTAACTGTCCTCCAGTCCTCCAGGATGATGATGAGCCATTACTGCTGTGGTTTGCATCTTGGAAAGTTTGGTAATCTGTAATCTTGAAAACCAAGATCCTGAAGGCGCCCAAGAGAAGAGAATGAAGGATGAAGGAACTATGAAGGAACCCAGTGTGGCAGCACAAAGCTTTCTGAAAAGTTGAGAAACAAGAATATGTTCAAGAAGTGGAAGGAGGGTCAGTTAATAAAGGAACAGGACATAAACATGGCCTGCATCTTCAGGTTTGCGTTCAGGAAGAGTAAAGCACAGAGAGCAGGGCAGCTGGTGAAAGATGTCAAAAACATCAAAAAGAAAAGGAAGTTCAAGGAAGTGGTAGGATGTTGTGTGGCAAAAAAGGGGAAGTAGTAACAGTTGACAGAGAAGGTGTGGTTCCTCAATTCTTATTTTGAGTCAGTCTTCTGCAATGAGAAGCGCAACCAAACAGATGCACTAATGAAGGACTGGGGGCATCATGACTCAAGATAGGTAAAGGCAGTGGTGTTAGCCTACCAGTTAGCTGGGCGGAGTTTTCGCGGTCACTGGGCGGGTTTCCACGGTGATCGGCAGCGTGCTTGCTGCGTCCCATTGCGTTATGGCGCTAGCCAGCCCGCTACAGCGGGCGATGAGCAATGGTTGACAGAGCTCTATATGTTTCACTTGGAGAAGTGAAGACTGAGGAGATATGAGAGCCATTTTCAAGTATCTGAAGGACTGTCAGGCAGAAGAAGGGAAGACTTGCCTTCCATGGTTCCTGATGACAGAACAAGAACCAATGAGTTGAAACTACAGGAAATAAGATTGTTATTGTTAATATTTATACTGCTTTTCAACAACCAAAAAAATTCACAAAGTGGTTTACAGAGAAAATCAAATAAATAAATGGTTTGTTGTCCCAAAGGGTATAGGGTCCAATACTATCCAACTTTACAGCACTGATGCAACCATACCAGAGGGGTGTGAGCTGCATCTTGTGTGGGGGGGGAGACATAGAGGACTCCTCAAATTACGGGAGTGTTACTTCCCTTACTTCAGGGCTGCATTACATCTGCATTGGCCTTGGAAAGTTGAATAGGATTGGGTACTTATAATCTAAAAAGATGCAGAAGAAACACCAGCAAACAGCCATTGTTGTTGTTGTTGTTGTTGTTCAGTCGCTAAGTCGTGTCCGACTCTTCGCGACCCCATGGACCACAGTACGCCAGGCCTCCCTGTCCTCCACTAGCTTCCGGAGTTCACCCAATTTCATATTCATTACTTCGGTGACACTATCTAACCATCTCATCCTCTGTCGCCCCCTTCTCCTTTTGCCTTCAATCTTTCCCAGCATGAGGGTCTTTTCTAAGGAGTCCTCTCTTCTCATCAGGTGGCCAAAGTATTGGAGCTTCAGCTTCAGGATTTCTCCTTCCAGGGAGCAATCAGGCTTGACTTCCTGGAGGATTGACCGATTGGATCTCTTTGCGGTCCAGGGGACTCTCAAGAGTCTTCTCCAACACCATAATTCAAAAGCATCGATTCTTCGATGCTCTGCCTTTCTTATGGTCCAGCTCTCACAGCCATACATGGCTACTGGGAAAACCATCGCTTTAACTATGCGAACCTTTGTTGGCAGGGTGATGTCTCGGCTTTTGATTAAGTTGTCTAGGTTCACCATAGCTTTCTTCCCAAGAAGTAAACGTCTTTTAATTTCATGGCTGCAGTCACCATCTGCGGTGATCTTGGAGCCCAGGAAAATAAAGTCTGTCACTGCTTCCATTTCTTCCCCTTCTGTTTGCCAGGAAGTGATGGGAGTGGTTGCCATGATCTTAGTCTTTTTAATGTTGAGCTTCAAACCAATTTTGGCACTTTCCTCTTTCACCCTCATCAGAAGGTTCTTGAGGTCATCCTCACTTTCTGCCATTAGAGTGGTATCGTCTGCATATCTGAGGTTGTTGATGTTTCTCCCAGCAATCTTGATTCCAGCTTGTGAATCATCCAGCCCTGCCTTCCTCATGATGTACTCTGCATATAAATTAAATAAGCAGGGTGACAATATACAGCCTTGTCGTACTCCTTTCCCAATTTGAAACCAGTCGGTTGTTCCATGTCCAGTTCTAACTGTTGCTTCCTGACCCGCATAAAGGTTTCTCAGAAGGCAGATCAGGTGGTCTGGAACTCCCATCTCTTCAAGAACTTGCCACAGTTTGTTGTGATCCACACAGTCAAAGGCTTTAGCATAATCAATGAAGCAGAGGTAGATGTTTTTCTGGAACTCTCTTGCTTTCTCCATGATCCAGCGAAGGTTGGCAATTTGATCTCTAGTTCCTCTGCCTCTTCGGAAACCAGCTTGTACATCTGGTAGTTCTCGATTCACATACTGCTGAAGCCTAGCTTGTAGGATTTTGAGCATCACCTTGCTAGCATGTGAAATGAGTGCAATGGTGCGGTAGTTCGAGCAATCTTTGGCATTGCCCTTCTTTGGGATTGGAATGTAAACTGATCTCTTCCAGTCTTGTGGCCACTTTTGGGTTTTCCAAATTTGCTGGCATATGGAGTGCAGCACTTTGACAGCATCATCATTTAAGATTTTGAGTAATTCCACTGGAATGCTGTCACCTCCACTAGCTTTGTTGTTAGTGAGGCTTTCTAAAGCCCACTTGACTTCACACTCCAGGATGTCAGGTTCGAGCTCAGTGACTGCACCACTGTGGTTATCAGGAACATTTAGATCGGCCTTATAGAGTTCCTCTGTGTATTCTTGCCACCTCTTCTTAATCTCATCTGCTTCTGTTAGGTCCTTGCCATTTTTGTCCTTTATTGTGCCTACCTTAGCATGAAATTGTCCTTTGACGTCTCCAATTTTCTTGAAAAGATCTCTAGTCTTCCCCATTCTGTTGTTTTCCTCTATTTCTTTGCATTGCTCATTTAGAAAGGCCTTCCTATCTCTCCTTGCTGTTCTCTGGAAATCTGCATTCAGTTGGGTATATCTTTCCCTTTCTCCCTTGCTTTTGGCTTCTCTCCTTTCCTCAGCTATTTGTAAAGCCTCGTCAGACAGCCACTTTGCCTTCTTGCATTTCTTCCTCTTTGGGATGGTTTTGGTTGCTGCCTCCTGTACAATGTTACAGACCTCCGTCCAAAGTTCTTCAGGCACTCTGTCTACCAAATCTAAGCCCCTAAATCTATTTGTCACCTCCACTGTATATTCGTAGGGGATCTGATTTAGGTCATACGTGGAGGGCCTAGAGGTTTTCCTTACTTTTTTCAGTTTAAGCCTGAATTTGGCAAGAAGAAGCTGATGATCTGAGCCACAGTCAGCTCCAGGTCTTGTTTTTACTGCCTGTATGGAACTTCTCCATCTTTGGCTGCAAAGAATGTAATCAATCTGATTTCGATGTAGACCATCTGGTGAAGTCCATGTGTACAGTCGCCGCTTGTGTTGCTGGAAAAGCGTGTTTGCAATGACTAATGTGTTCTCCTGACAGAACTCTATCAGTCTTTGCCCTGCTTCATTTTGTACTCCAAGACCAAACTTGCCTGTTATTCCTCTTACCTCTTGACTGCCTACTTTAGCATTCCAATCCCCTATGATGAGAAGGACATCTTTTTTGGGTGTTAATTCTAGAAGCTGTTCTAGGTCTTCATAGAAACGGTCAACTTCTTCCTCTTCAGCACCAGTGGTTGGGGCGTAGACTTGGATTACTGTGATGTTGAAAGGTTTGCCTTGGATCCGAATGGAAATCATTCTATCATTTTTGAGGTTATACCCCAGTACTGCTGTTCTCACTCTCTTGTTCACGATGAAGGCCACTCCATTTCTTCTAAGGGATTCCTGCCCACAGTAGCAGATATAATGGTCATCTGAATTAAATTCTCCCATTCCTGTCCACTTTAGTTCACTAACTCCCAGGATGTCGATGTTCAGCCTTGACATCTCACGTTTGACCACATCTAGCTTGCCTTGATTCATCGATCTGACGTTCCAGGTTCCTATGTAGTATTGTTCTTTGCAGCATCGCACTTTCCTTTCACTTCCAGACACATCCACAGCTGAGCTTCCTTTCAGTTTTGGCCCAGCTACTTCACTCTTTCTGGAGCTACTAGTACTCGTGTTCTGCTCTTCCCCAGTAGCATAATGGACACCTTCCGACCTGAGGGTCTCATCTTCCAGTGTCATATCGTTTAGCCTTTTTGTTCTGTAATCCATGGGGTTTTCTTGGCAAGAGTACTGGAGTGGATTGCCACATCCTTCTCCAGCGGATCACGTTTAGTCAGAACTCTCTACTGTGACCTGTCCATCTTGGGTAGCCCTACATGGCATAGCTCACAGCTTCATTGAGCTACTCAAGCCCCTTCGCCACGACAAGGCAGTGATCCATGAAAGATCAGAGGTGAATAGGGACAATTACTCTCCCTCTGCTAAATATAAGAGGAGCACCACTTGAAAGGAGGCTTCTTTGTTAGCAGGAGTCTAGGCTAGACATGTGGAAGAATATTTTAATAGTAAGAGCTGCCTGGTATGGGAATAGTCTGCCTTGTGCCATGTGGGGTCTCTCTCTCAGAGTTTTTCAAGCAAAAGCTGGATAGCAACCCATGAGGGATGATGTAGCTGCCTGCACTGAGCCAGAGTTGGACTAGATTACCTCCAAAATCCCTTCTAATAATGATTATATCAGCACAATCCTATGCAAGGTTATTCAGAAATAAGCCCAGAAATGAGTTGAATGGGGCTTGCTTCCAGATAGGTGTATATAGCAGTGCTTCTGAAACTCTGGGTTGTAACCCAATTTTTGAAACTGATAGGGTGGATTAGGCTCTGTGCATCAAAGGTTAAACAAGCTGCTACTGGGGTGGGGGCGGAGGAAGCACTCCTGCCCAGTCACCATTATAGCCACACCCTTTGGCATTTATAATCAGGCAGAAAGAAGCCTCTAGGGATTCAAAAAAGTTTATGAATCACTGGTATATAAGGATTGCAGTATATAATTCTGTAATTAGGAATGGAAGAAAATGGGATGATTTGGTTTCTTAGAAGGGATCTATGAGACAAATACAGAATTAATATCATACTGCTCTCTAATGTCAATTTTGCTTGACATAACAAAGAAAGAGCAGACCACATATATTTTTGCCAGGATCTCTTACATGTACACCTTGCAAAGGAAATCTTCCGGGGATGAAAGCAAAAGAAGACTAAAATATTCCCTTTCTAAAAGAATAGAACAAAGACAGGAGGAGATCGTGCTAATAGGGGGTGTGATATTCTTAAAGAGGTGGGGATAGTTATAAGAACACATTCTAAGCTTTAAACTAAGGAAGAAGGGAGGGAATTGAACAAAGGACTACTCTTTGGACAATGCTACATGGATAATAAAAATAGGAGTCTAGCCAAAGAATGGGAGGTTCACATTGGGCTATCTTTTCTTCTTACACTCTGCAGATTCAGTCGACAAAATACATATAATATAAGGGAAGAAAGTTATGCTCTCTTGTTAATAGCTATTGCTTCTCAACAGGGGTGAGGGCCTCTTTGGGGAAAATCAATGTGGGCTTCTTGCCCTTCACTTCAGGTTTCTTTGTGTTTTATGTCATACTTTCAGACATCGTTGTTTTCTTAGTTGAAGCTTCTATGTCTCCTTATAGTCATCACTGGAATAATACATATGCATTCATCTATAGGGCACTTAGCAAGTAAAGAGAAAGTCTTTATTTCTGTCCCTGGATTTAAAGTGGCAATGGCAGACATCACTATTTAAACCCTTGGTAATAAAGCACTGTCCTCATTCTCACATTTGTGCAGATGCACGTGTGTACACAACCACCCACCCCCACCCACACATTCCCCCTTCTTTTCTGTGTAGCTAGAGTCTTAGAAAAACATGAGATTTTTTTTTATCTGGACATCAAACAAAGGGGAGTGCAAAGCAGAGTTTGATTCAATGGGTAATTTCAGGTTGGCAAATGATATTTAGAATGAGGAAGGATATAGATTTAAGCTGCCCAGACCAGAGGTGAAAATAACCTGTGGCAACCCATGGCACGAGCCATGGGCGCCATTCTTCAGGCGCCCATGGGCCCCGCCCCCACAACATTGCACACTGCCGCGCGCCCCCTGTTCTTTCTGTTCGCTTGTGCCGGCCTTAAAGAGCCGGCAGGAGTGAACAGAACGCGCCTCTTAGAAGGGGCGGGGTGCTATGTCATGACGTCACGATGTGACATCATGACGTTGCGTGCCCCTAGGGGCGCATTTTCATTGGGCGCCATGGGCGCCCTTTCAAATAGATCCACCCCTGGCCCAGACACAAATTTTATGCAGTGTGCAATTAGCAAATGGTTCATTGTTGACAAAGTGTAACTGGTTAATAGGAGGCTTGTGAATTTTTCAGAAAATTTCAGCTCCTCATTGATTATGAATTTTTAATTCACCCTCAATATACAATGTGTTTTAATTTTGAATTGTTGTGTTTGTACTGACTGATGATTCAAATGTTTGTAACCCAATCACTGATGTTTCTTTAAGTTTTCCCTTCACTGGATTGCATAATCTTCTAGTACTAATGTTTAGTGCTATTGGGAGGGAAGTGATTCAACAGCTGTACAGTTGACAAGCAAGAAGCTACCCGTTCCTTCAAACCACAGTGTTCTGAACTGTTTGGGGCTGATGTCTATGGCAGTGTTATTCAAACTGTGGGTCAGGACCAACTTGGTAGGTCATGACCTGATGCCAGGTGGGTTGCGGAAAGCTGGGAGCAGTCATCTTGGAAGCTGCAGACCTGCCTCTTGTTATATTCCCTTTGTGAGTGTTAACAGTTTGAATTTTCAAGTGAGGGCTTTTTAAAAATTATTTTGCTTTTAGTTCAGTGCTGTAACATAATATTTTGTCCTAATCTGCCTAGGATGTTTCATGGTTGTACAATTGCTGCAGTCCAAGGATGCCGATTTGCATTTCAGAAATCTCATTTTATTATGTTACAATGACAGCACTTCCTGCTTGATGATGTCACTTCCTGCCACAACATCACGTCCAGTAAGCAGTAAGTATTACCATGATCGTATTCTTGCCCCCCCCAAAAAAGAAATCATTTTCATAAATTAAATCTACTATAAGATGGTACTGTGGACAAAATGTTACATACATATCAGTTTCTATGCAAGAGACTATGGAAAGAAGTAAAAACTAGATATATTGGTACAGTAAATCTAAAAAATGTCATTACATAGACAAAAGCATTGCCAGCAGATGACGTTCCTCCTTCTGCTGCCAATAGTTTAGAACTTTTTTGAAGGATTTCCGACAATTCCTGGCAATTTGTGTCTAAAGATTTATTGTTTCCCCACAACTTTCTTGTCATTACACAACTTGTTCTTTAGCTGCATTCAACTAGCAACAAATTTATCTAGCAATGAATTGCTGCACCTTTGAACATTTTTTCTTACAATCTCCCTCCCCCCCCCACCATGTTTTTTTTAAAAATTAAGCAGCATGCTTAGCTGGGAGTAAGCTCCACTGAACTTGGTGGGACTTATTTATTTATTTTAGTAAATGTCGAGTTTATAGGTTCATAGCCTTGACTATTCACGGTCAGGAGTTTGAGACCCCATACCCTGGGATTCTGGAGGACAGGCCTATCAGTGTCTACTAATCATGATGACTGTACACAACCTCCAGATTCAGTGACAATATGCCTCCGAATACCAGTTGCCCGGAAGCAATGATGAGAGAAAAATATATCTTTCACTGGCTTTCCAGTGGTAGCTGGTGAGCCACTGCAAGACAGAGAATTCTGAACTATATTAATCTTTGACCAGATTCAAATGAGCCTAGAATTCCACTGCAGTGAATGTGAACACACATACAAAATCTGGAAAGAACACGCTGTATTGGGAAGTTCATCTGTGCAAGTTTCATCTACACAAAATGCTTTTTATTTTACAGTATTTATATGTAGGCCACCTTAAAAACGAACCAAGCCATAAAGTTTGCATTTATCTCAATGGTTCCCAAATTGTGACCTGTGGCTCCACAGGGAATTGCAGAAGCCAGCTGGCCCAAGAGGTCAAGGGAGCCACTAGCCTAAAATGTTGAGAACCACTGTCACTGGGGTTTGTGCAGGAGAATTTTCGAATCCGAAGTGATTAGCCAGAGTTAGTTTTGGAAACACTAACTCTGGTTGAAGCAACAGTAGATGGAAGCTTAAAAAACATATGTGATAAGAATCACAAGCTAGATGTATTTTCTTTATTACTAACTGATGCAAGCTCGAATAATGATGAAACAGAGACCAGTAGGCTGTAATAATATAGGAGTTCTATTTCGCTGTCTCCCTCATAGAGAAAGCGCTGAGGAGTGTGCGGAAGATAAGGGCCCATTATGTCCCAATGCCTGGCTTATTGTGGTTTATAGGTTGTCAGGGCAACACACTCCTCTACCATTCTCTTCCCCTCCCCGCCACGAGACCCCTACGCTGCTCTTTCAGCTGCCACTCCTTTGTTGCCACGGTCGCTGGAGCAGAAACAGACTAGAAGTGTTGTTTCTGATTGGGTCTTGTCGAGACTTGCTCATTAGCATACGAGAACAGAGGCTGATGGCAAGGCGCGAGCCGATTGGCTGAGGCTGGAGGTGAGGCTGTGGGGTGATCCTGACAGGCCGCTGACTCTCGGACACGGCAAGGAGTGAGCGCGAGAGAGTGCAGTTCACGCGCCGATGTCCTCTTTTGCCCCTCGGACTGCCGCGCGCTGTCGCTGCCTTCGCACCGCCACCGCTTAGCGTCTCGTTTTCCTTTTTTGTCTTTCCGATGAGGATTTCAGAGGCTTGCATGTGGCTCGTCTTTGCTGCTGCGCTTGGGTGCACGCGGGGCTTACGTGTCCGCCTTGGCAAAGGCTTGTTCACGCGGCTGAGGCGTGAAAAAGCACCGAACGCCCGCCCCTTTGTACATGTTACCCTCTCTCTGTTTCCTTCCTGCCGGGGGAAACTAAGCACATAGCCTCGGGTTTCCGCCGACTGCACAGTTGTTAGGGGGAAACAGTCCGCCGAGAAACCCGGTGTGGCTACTCGAGTTCATAAAAGGCAGGTTTCTGCTCATATTGATTAGGGGGTCGCCAGATTCTTGCTCGCCGTTTTGTCATTTTCCGACTGGAAAGGGAAACTCGGTGTGTTGTCCGTTATTGCACTGCTACTTATTATATGGTCTTGGTTTGCATACTAGAGTGGGGAAGAAGAAGGAAGAGGATTGAGACAAACTTTCCGGGGTATGCTGCAAGCATGTCTCCTTTAGGCTTGATAATTAATTAACGCTGGTTAAATCCTATCAAAATGTCCTCGGGCTGACTTCCGAGAACACACACAAAGACACGGGCTGAAGGGTAGTTTGTCCAAACCCGAATGTTGCTACTTGTTGCGAAGTATGCCATGAAAATCACTCTATAACCCGACTATCAACTATCTGGTTGCAAGACCAATGTTTTTGACATAGAAAATCTGCCTACTCGTTATTTAATATTATTCAGTGGCGTTTCTACAGGGGCGCCGCGGGGCGGGGTAGGGATCGCGGAGCTTTGCAGGAGCCTGAACTCCTGGGTAACGCGGTCCCTCCGCCTCCAGAGCCCTCCGGCTCGGAAAGCAAAGTATCGGAGCCGCGAGTGGCTCTGGAGGCGAGGGGACGGGACTGCGCTACACAGGAGCTCAGGCTCTTGCAAAGCTTATATTAGCGTTCTCCCTCCTTGTAGGAACGCCACTGGTCTCACGATCCTGCAATCTGCACCAGTCAATATCGGAGTTGAGGGTGGAATTAAAAAATGTCAAAGCAGAACGTCTGTGATGGATTTGGACCCGATTTCACGTTCTTTCATATTTCTTCGTCTGTAGGCAAGTGAGGGCAAAAAGTCATGGCGCCGTTTGCACTCCAATCCCACGGGGATAAAAGCAGCGGCGGTGGGTGGGGTTGGCGATTTTGACCCGAAAAATGGCCCAGGCAGAAAAAGTTAAGCATCTGTCCTGTTCTCCCCCTCCCCCAACGCCGCGCAAGCAGACTCTTAGCGCCCTGACACGACGTTTCAATTCAAAACCAAACCAAACAGTCCACAAACTGTTGAGCCTCGCCCACTTCTACGTTGGTCCCGAGGACTCCACTATTTTGAGCGTCTAGTATTTTTCGCCGCTGAAAATTGTGGGAAGAACAGAAAGTTGGCTGTGGAACTCGGTCTTCTTTTTCTTGGAATTGAGTGTACATTTCTAAAACGGGAGGTACAGTATAGCCCTCTTCGTGGTGCGATATCCTCTGAGCCCTTTCGTCCCTCTGTCCTTGCTCAGAGGCACTCACTTCAGTTCTTGAATCCCAAATACCAGGACTCGGTCTGCCGCTGACAATAGGCTGCACAGTGCACAGCCATTAGATGCTGATGCAGCGGGTCCTCCATACCACTCGACTGTCCTTCGTTATGCAGGACGAACATGGTAAAGGCTCTTGGGAGATGGGGAATGAAAGCACCGCACCTTCGATTTCTGAGAGCCTTACCCTGCCGTCCAGAAAAACTGTCTTTGACAGATGCCAGCGATTTCTGTCTTTTGTGTGCCCGGGCAGAGATCGTACAGAATTTGCAATGCCGGTTTCAATAACCTGTTTAATATAAACGCCCCCCCCCCTTTCAAGCAACGTGGGGCTATGCCCAGCCTCAGGTTGTGAGGGTAGGAATGTGTAATCGTCTCTAATACAAACTCCCTTAGCAAATAGAATAGTTCACAGCAGAAGGCGAGATCCTACGTTAGAGGAAGGACAAACCAGGACAAGTGCTTTAAAAACCTGCCAACTCCAACGACGGCCCGTGCCGCAGAGTTAGGAAAGGATGGACTGAAATGCCACTCTGTGTTGAAATCGGAGGCGCCGCAAACTCCCTTCGGCAGCCTCTGCCTCCCTCAGACCAGATGCTCCGGCTTCCCTTCGCGGTCTGCCCGGGGTGCGGAGCTGTGCTCGACAACTTCCCCTCCCCCAGCCAGCTCCGGTAGTCGCCAGTACCCGCAGCGCCCTCCCTCTGTGGGAGTCGGGAGAAAGGCGGAGCCGCCCTCTCCTCCCTGGTAGCACAAACCGGTGTTACATGTGGTCACTCGGAGAGCGACGCCTTTTTTTTCTCCTCCTGCTTGCTTCACTGCAAGGGGGTGGCCCTTGGAAACACCTTGTTTTAACATACACGCTATAAATACTGCTCCTCCTGGCATGGGAGCAGGGCTAAAGGCGACGGCAGCAAGACGCAGGGACTCTCACAGAGCCGGCTAGAGGAAGCACCCGGTGAGTGTGGAGGCCACCCAGCTCGCTCGGCTTTGTTCCGCTGGCTGCTGATCTGAATGAAAGCTGCGACGCGCGCTCGGAGGGCTGTTTTTGCGGCGGAGCCGGGCCGGCTAAATAAAAGAGCTCGCTGATTGAATGCATGAGGGATTGCATCAGACGTTCTGTCTAGCGCCCATCCCCCCCCCTCGCCATATGCGTTTGGTTCCGCGCGGGGAGTGAAGGGAGTTCCCTTTACACGGGAGGAAACTAAAAAGTGCGCCAAGGTCGGCTTCCTCTGGCGTTGGGGGTAGGGCGGCAGAATACGGCGCCAAGGCGGCGCGCGCGTTCAGGTATGTCAGCGATTCGGAAGGAGGCGAGCCGGCGAGGGACTTGCTTAGGGCTGCTGAGAAGCGGGCTGGGTTAGAAGGGGCGTGTGTATGCCTCTGGCTGGTTCTGGAGACCCCCTGGGTTCCTTCCTGCCTTTCTGGATGCGAGCCCTGCTGCCTCTTACAGAGCGGACAAGGGCAGGTTGGCGTTCCTCCGAGAAATGCTCTCTTATCATCCCGACTGCTCTCTACAGGCTCGTATCTTTTTAGGGCAGAACCCTGGCTCGGGGGGGGGGGAGAAAGAGAGGCATGGGTGGCTTCTGGAAAGAAAGCACGTTCTTTGGCGCTTTGTTCCTTCCTTCCCACTTTCTCTCACGACGCGGATTTCAGACCATTAAAACGGCTGAAAAGGGGCAGGGCAACTTGGAGGCTGGACGGCGCTGGAGAGCGAGAATGGAGAGGGAGGAAAGTGTGAGCAGAGTCTGGGGGAGGGATGGAAAAGCGAGGCTCGGGGCCAGGCACGCTCCTAATCGCCATCTTTGGTTCTCTTTCACAGCAGAGACGTCTTTGCTCCCGAGCCCGCAAGTAGGAAGCGGAAGAGAACGCTCTGGCGACATAACGGCTTAATACTCGGAAGGTGGTTTCTTGCGGAGAAAAAAGCCGGCACGCTCTTGTTTTTTTCCTTTCTGGAGCAACCAATCCACCCCAAACTCCTCCTCCTCGGCTCGGTGCCTGGTTTTTGCCGGGCCCACACGCTGATCTCAGCCGAGCATCTGCCGCTTCCTGGGCTTGGGTGGCGCACCCTTCTGCAGCAGAAGCAGCCAGCCTGTCCTCCTCGCGTTTGTTGCGCCCCGCCCAGCAGTCAGGATGATGCAGATCTGCGACTCGTATAGTCAAAAACACTCCCTCTTCAATGCCATGAACCGCTTCATCGGGGCCGTCAACAACATGGACCAGACGGTGATGGTGCCCAGCCTGCTTCGGGACGTGCCTCTCTTGCTGGAGGAGCTGGATTCGGGGGGTGGCTGTGGAGAACGGGAGGCCCAGCTGACCCCCAATGGTGGTACCTATTGCTCCTGCAGAGACATGTATAGCCACTATGTGCTGCTCAAGTCCATTCGCCAGGACATCGAGTGGGGAGTGCTGCAGCCAGCCAGCGAGGAGGCGACCAGCAGGAAGAAGGACAAATTGAATGGGGGGCCTGGGGCAGTGGACATTAACCGTGGGAACCCTGAGGACGGGGAGATGGAGGAGGATCTGGAGAAGCAGTTTCATTACCACTTGAGTGGACTGCACACAGTGCTCTCCAAACTTACCCGCAAGGCCAATGTGCTTACCAACAGATACAAGGAGGAGATCGGAGTCAACAGCTGGGGGCACTGAACCTGGGAGGGGGACTATGCAGCCTGCCTGCCTGCTAGCCAGCCAGAGTGTGAGGACTGGGGGAGGGGGAAATAAGAGTTTGAAAAGGGCTAGGAAAGAATGGCAGCATGAGTAAACTGTGAGAGAGGGAGTGAGTGAGTGAGTGAGTGTGTGTGTGTGTGTGTGTGTGTGTGTGTGAGAGAGAGAGAGAGAGAGATGCATGATTTCATAAGACAAAAACTGGGCAGAGAATGTGTTTATTGGAGTTGACAGCAAACATAGTAGTGAGTGCAACAGTAATGTGTGTTTGGGGGAGAAGAATGTGGAAATGAGACAGCGTGGAAGGAACTGGCTTGCATACTAATGGAATTTTGCTGTTGGCAGCTGGAAACATTCAGGAAAGCAGGTGATGAATCTTTGTCTGGGGGTAGCAGGCACAACCAGGCAGTCAAGTATAAAGTTTCCAGATTTGGAGGACTCAGAATGATGTATAGTGGCCCAGGCCAGCTACTGAAAGAGTAGGTGTGTAATCACTGGAAATCTGTGTGTGGTGGTGGCAGTAGTAGTGGCAATTGCATCAATTCTTTCCTGTTTTGCACTACTTTTGTAATTCTTTTCTTTGCATGCTCTTAGAAACAGTCTTTTTTTTTTTTTAATCAACGCACAAAAATGTATGTTCATCAGTACTAGCTGACATTTTGTTGTTTTTTACAGGCAGGGTGAACAGTTATTGTTCTCCCTTAATAAAGCCACTTATCCTTCCGTATTATGTTTGGTTGAAATGAGGCTGCAAATAAGCCACTTAAAAATTATTTATAGTCTGTTGCAGCGGATGCAGCCAGTTAACAGATGTACACCCGTATTTCTGTGGAAAGATAAATGGCCACATTCTTGTATATGCATTGAAGATATTTAAAAAAAACTTTTTTATTCAAATGTAGAATATATTCTAAAATAAATAAGCAAATATATTGACTAAAATTGATGTAACTGTTTTTATATTGTGCCTCTACTTGAATTAAATGCTAACTTTTACAACACAAATTGTGGGTACTAATTGATTCTCCAAGCAACAATTTAAAAAATTAGTTCTGTCTAGCCCACCAAAGGAGCAACACTGGTATGTGGAGAGATCCCCACAGGGCATAGTACAAGCCCTGTTTCCTCAGTACCCATGTGGTGCACACAGGCACTGCAATTACTGTATTTATATCTCCAGTCAACTCTGGCACTTGTAAAAGGGCATGAACTCTATTCAATCCTATGGGGATCTTTTCACATCTGGGTGCTATGCTTATGGTGGGTTGGCTTGAGCCCATTGGCTATAATCCAGTTCTTCTAAAATCAGCAGTACTGTCCCTATTGTCTTCGAAAAGAGAACCAGCTATTTGCTGTGCATGTTTCACATGCTCATGGTTTTTCCAAAATAACATATGTTTAGTGTGAGGGGAACCCCACCTCCCCCAAAAATCAATCCCAACAAATCATGCTTGCTCTTAGTAAAAAGAGTAAACTTTTTAAAAGGTACCATTGCCATCCAGTAGTTAGACTGAGTGCAGGATATTTATAGTGTGTTTCAATACAGGACTATCTTTTAAATGAAGTTCTTGAAGTTTTTTCAATAGTTACTAATGTAACTTATCAAATTCATTTTGCTAAAATGATGTGAATAGCTTACTTCATGGTGCAAATGGTTCTATGCTGATAATGGAATCAGCTTCTTCATTCTGTGTAAGATTTTAAAATTTAAATTGCAATAGGATATCTTGTGCACATTAGCATTTGAAATAATGGTATAGTTTAATGAACAAATAGGCATAATACCTTTACTTCGTCCACTCACTCAGAAAACAAGAATACATTCAATTCTATGTAGTTTATATTAATATCCACACAATCTCTTCCATAAATTTGTTAAATCTACTCTAAATAGAACCAGAATAGTTTAAATCTACTCTAAATAGAACCAGAATAGTTTGGTTCTATTTCAGGAGTTCCATTTCAAATCTTGCTTTCTTAAAAACAAAATAACCAAATAATTATGTAAACCTTTTAAATGTGCAAATGCATTAGACTTGAAGATCACCATGGACTTTTTTCAGCTTCTGCAATATTATTCTAATTTAAATTAATTCCTGGCCATTTTAGACTGCTTCTTAGGTGATTGAAGCAGGGAAATATAAAAAACATAAGCCAACCACAGTGAAGCACTCCTAGACAGGGAAGGAAGAAACTAACAAATGATACATTTTTAATTGATTTTTAGAAAAGATGTAATGGGGGGGGGGAGGGAGAAACTTTTTTTTCAATGACTTCTGAATTTAATACAAACATACTAAAGCCTACACTTATCTCTCAAAATGGAATGATGGCAGTCTATCAAATTCTCTGTGTTAAAGCTGCTTTTCTATCTAAAAACCATAGGGGAAAATATCTAATTTCTGGTTAAGCATTATGAATGACACAATAAGTTATGATTTATTATCTGTGTCTTACTGCACATCTCATCACAGGGAATTCCATCCTGTATGTCCCTAGCACCATCTACAGAGCCAAAGTGGGTAACCTTGTATTCTTATTTTATGCCTGAGATGTAGAAGTATTTCCACTCCACAATGTGTTCATTTCTCAACTGGAATATTTATGATTCTTGACCAAGCAGCGTAAACATTTACATTTCATCTCTTGGAAAAACTCTTTTTTTTTTGGTCTGGGAAATATTGATCTTTGTTTTTGGGGAAAAAAGCACATTGGGACACTTAGGGCCCAATCCGATCCAGCACTGATGCGTGCCAAAAGGACATACACTGCATCTTGCAGTTGGGAGGGGGCGACAGCAGTCAGCTTCTCCAAATTAGGGAATGTTTCTTACCTTGGGGCTGCATTGCAGCTGCATCAGTGCAGGAAGATTAGGGTCCCAATCCTATTTCCAGTGCTGGTGCAACTGCAATACAGATGTTCCCTTACACAAATGTTCCCTTACTTTGAGAAGGCCTCTGGTACTCCCTCCACCCCCCAAACGACAGAATGCAGTGTTGGCACGGTTGAATCGGCGCTGGAAAGCTGGATAGGATTTGGCCCTGGATAAGGTTGGGCCCTTACATACCAATCTTGTACATGTTTACTCAGGAGTAAGTTCCACTTTGCTAGATGGAATTTATTTTCACATAACCTAGCATAAAATCCTTTATATAAGTGATTCTATATAGTATTTTTGCATATGTACAGAAAAAAAACAAAATACTTATGCATGTATGTGGGCTGCAAGACCAGAAGTTTTGCTTCTTACTCCTAGGTTATACAAATATTACGTACATTAATCCAAAAATCATATGACTAGCTCTGCACACCCCCAGGAGCGTTAGATGTGTTTTTTGAACTGCACCTTTTCATGCTACATGACAAATCTCATAGAGCTCAGGAGAGTATGAAAAGCAGTTTGTGATGTCGCATGGTCTGTGGCTCAAATGAAAAGAGTTAAAAAAAACTCCAAAAGACTAAACTGAACATGCCAAAGTATTTGAGCATGCCTAATAGAGTTTTTTGGAGCCCAGCAGATACATTCTAATTGTCAACTGGTTAGCATGCAAATTTGCCCATGGAAATGCATTAATTTCCAAAGGGAAAACTTGATTTACATCAAGTGTCTTTTCCCCCTTGATTTAAATCATTTATTTTAATCACCATGACTTACATCAATTCATCCTGTCTTTACTTCCTTTGATTTCAGTGGGAGAGATTTAAGAACTTCTAAGACCTCGAAATCAGTGGAACTTAAAACTTTAATTTTGGCTGGATCTTGCTCAGCCACCATCCACTGAGAAATGTTCTTCCTTTGCAAATAAAGCAAGAGGCATATAAAGCAAGAGGGGAAAAGGACATTGGGCAAGCTGAGAACAGGTAGAAAATGCTAACATGCAAATCATGGTCTCATTGAGAATTATATATGTGCCATCCAGCAATATACATTTTTTTTCTCAAAAGAAAGGCAAAGCAGATGAGGATGGAACTGTGACACATGATGAATGATAAGAAGTTCTTATCAGAGTTCTTATCAGAAAGAAGGTTCTTAACTGTAAAAAGAAGCAATTAGGAAAAAACATTGTTTTAAAAAAGAAAAAAAGTAACAAGACTGAGGGTGCAATTCTAAACTGAATTAGGCCAGCATAAACTAAACCAGCAAAGTTTGGCCAGCACAAGGGCCACTGTAAAGTATGTTTGGACCACTCTCAGAATCAGGGATGCCAGCACACAGGTGTGAGCCATCCTCCCTGACTCAGAGAATAGTCCAAACACACTTTATTGTGGCCCTTATGCTGGCCAAACTGCTGGCTTAGTTTATGCTGGCCTAACTCCAGTTTTGGATTGCGCTCCCAAAAATGTTGTTAAAAGGAAGGGCTTGTTAAGAGACAACTAAGGTTAGTATGAGCAAAAGACAATCTGAAATGAAACAGAGTAATATCTTATGTGGGACACAGGAAATTGAATATTCATACTTGCTAGGGAGGAGCAATCAATTTGTAAACTCCATTGGCTGATGAAAATGAAGGTTGGGCCTCTTTAAAATTGTCACTGGCTAGGACAGATTAACAGACTTGAGCAATCTGTCTAATACCAGTCACAGAGCACAATCCTAACCTGGAGTTAGGCTGGCACAGTTAGGCCAGCAAAGTTTGGCAGGCACAAACATACACCGTAAAGTATGTTTGGACCACTCTTGGAGTAAGGGAGGATGGTGCATGTCTGTGTGCTGGCCTCTCTGACTCCAGGAGTGGTCCAAACATACTTTATGGTGTCCTTTGTGCTGGCCAAACTTTGCTGGCCTAACTGTGCCACCCTAGCTCCAGGTTAGGCTTGTTCCCACAGTCAGGACACCCTCCAAAGCTACACTGTGATCCTGCTGATTATTGTATTCACATGTTTCAGTGAGATTTCTGGAATTGTAGAAAAGTATGGTAAATGAAAACTATCTTGTCATATCTTTAAATTATACTTCCACCTAAATTTCCCACACCATGGAGGATAGGCTTCCTACTTTTGCAGACAATGGATAGGTGAGCCATTAGTTACTCTCACAAAAGTCTTTTAATAAAACAAATACTTTAAAAATAATTTCCTTATAAGCCTGTGTGACAACTGCAACTATAGTCTTCCAGTCAATAGTACTATAATAATGATTAATGAGATTTTCAAAATGCTTGACAATATATAATAACTGATAAGACTCTAATTTTGTAAGGATCAAATTCCAACTTAACTCCATGATTGGCACAGTTTTTCTATATAGCATGAAGATATATCCTTGGACAGTGGCTCAACACAAGATTTTGAAGCTTTGATATAACTTATCACAAGAATTGCCTGATCTGGGCAGCAGGCCATGCCACTCACCATTTCTTGCTTAGACAGGTCTAGATCAGCACACAATACACTGCCCATTTTTTCTTTTTAGAACTTGCCCGTGAAGAGCCAAGTATTATGACAAAACAGTGGGCAATGGATGCATCTAATTGCTTTAGTCTGTGTGTATCAGCTGATGCAATCTCAGTACAGTTGCCAAACGTTCCAGCCTATAAACTCTTGTTCAGTATATGGCTCTTGACCAGAAAAACTGCTTTCCATAATGTTAGTCTCAGTGAAGTAGTCAATCCAGTTCAACAAGTAAAAAATAAAAAGCACCTGGGGACTTTAAAAAAAATAAGCTCTGATGTTTGTAATACTCAACCTGAGTATCCCTTATCCAGCTTGCTTGGAATGGAAAGATGTCTGGATTTTGAATAATTGCATAAACGTAATGAGAAATTCTTCCTCTTGCTCTTTTCACTGTCACCCATATGGGTGTCTGCTGGCCTGTTCCGCATTTTTCAGCAATGGTACACACCATACTGCAGAGAACTTACAGCCTGTACCTGCATTGCCCATGGGAGTGAGCATAAGACCTAGTGTCCACCCTAAAGAAAGTTTAAAACAAACAAAAATGTCTGGATTTCAGAAACGTCTGGATAAGAGGTAATCTATCTATAATTGCATTGGGTTCCAACATATCCTTTATATTTTCTCACTACTGAAAGGATGTTTGCCAAGTTTTTACCATGACTTCTGAGGCTGTAATCCTAGCCACACTTACCTGGGAGTAAGCCTCATTGACTATAGTGGGACTTACGTCCAAGTAGACGTGCATAGGATTGGGCTCTGTCAGGTTACTTGCTACTATAATTCAGAAAAGTCCATTTCCTGGGATTATTTTCCTTGCAAACATGCACCTGAAATCCCATAGGAAAAATGGTGGTTGGGTTTGGAGCAAAAAAAATGGGTTAAGCCCTTCCTACCACTTCTCTATTCTAAATTACCCCCTGCTGAAACAGCTTGTCTCTTTAAAAAAACAACAAAAAACTAAACCCCAAACCATAAGGATTTTGTTACACAGATTTACATGAGACATTTAATTATGCTATAAAAGAAAGAACTAAAGGGCACCTGCACGACACACCTCTATTTTATTTCGTGACTAATGCTGTATCTTAGATAAACAGCTGAGAAAGCTTTGCAAATACTTGGCTTGATGACTGTTACTTCAAGGCAGTGTCTGGGTCATTTACTTCTCCCCCACTAGCCATCTAACCTGAATGTTCTATCCTGAATTTGAAAAGTTGCACCTAGTTTTAACTTTATTTCTCAAATTTTGTTTTGGTGCTAAAGTTGTGTTTGGTGTTTTGGTGAGCATCAAGGATTTTGAAGAAAACTAACCACTGTACAAGAACTGGATACTGTTCAGGCCGCTCTTCACATACCTGACTGTGAGTCAAGAGTTCTCCTTCTGTTGAATGAACAGCTCTGTGGCTGCTCAACTGGTTTGCACCTGCAAGATGTCATTCAAAAGCTCATGATATGCAAGCAGTGATGTCATGTAGCCAGGACGCTCTGGAACACCATTCTGGTTGTTCCGTGTAGGGCTGGCTCTGCCCACTGCAGTTGTCGCTGCCGCGTGCCCCTGCAATACGCAAATGGGGCTGGCCGCGCTGGCACCCTGCACACCCGCAGGCGGAGGTTTCAGGCAGGCAGGCAGCGGACCGCGGGGGAAATGAGGACGTGCGGAGGAACTGTCAATCAACCGTGTGTCCCAGTAGCTACTTCCTGCGTTCCAGTTGTTAGCACAGGTAGATTCCACCACTCTATGCAAGTATATATGGAATAATTTACAACTGGGAAACTCATGGATTATGGAATTCATATTTAAAAAATATTGAGGGGTGAGGGATGGTTTTTTGTGATAATGAAATGAAACTTTCTGCACTTCTCATTATTGTAAACACATACAAACACACACACAAAACACCAAAATCTCCAAAATCTGAAAAAAATAAAACCATGCTCTAACTGAAGTTGGTATTCAAACTTTTTAGACTGGGAACCACTTTACAGAATGGAACTCGTGTCGGGACCCACCGGAAGTAATGTTATTAACCTGGAAGTAATGTTGTGGCAAGAAGTGACATATTCAAGTAGAAAGTACTGTCATTGTAGCATTATAAAATGACACTCCTGAAATGCAAATTGGCATTCTTGGATGGCAGCAATTGTACAACCACAAAACATTCCTGACAAGCAAGATTAGGACAAAATATTATGTAAAAGCACTGCACTAATTTTTGTTTTGAAAAAACCCTCACTCAAAAATTCAAACTGTTAACACTCACAAAAGAAATACAAGTAGGTCCCAACCCACCATTTGAATAACACTGCTCTAATACCTGTATATATTCTCTAACACCTATACATGTGTGTGGCTACATCTGCTGACACTATGGGGGCAATTCAAAGACGCTCTTGGGCCAGCACAAGCTGCTTGCATCAACCCTGCGCTGTCACGAATGTGCCATAAAGCATGTCTGCATCAGCGCAAGTAGTGTCGGCCCTGCTGTGCTAAAGATGGGCACAGATAAGCCGCCCATGCACCATATGAGTTCGGCTAGCGCATGGCCTTTTTAGGGCAGGGAGAAGGCAAGAGGGAGGGTGGAATGGGGCAGGGTGAGGGCATCCCTGTGTGTGGGGCAGCCTGGGAAGGGAGAGGAACGCGGATTCAGCAGTTATGCTGGATTCCAAACCCCTTGGATTTGGGCTGCTGCAGCTGACTCAGACTTGCACCTGCTAAATAGCAGGTGCAGGTCCAAGCAGCCTCATAGGGATGGCTGGTGCTTACCCTGGGGTAATGCCATCTTCAAACACTTCTTCACAGTAGTTGTTACTGTCACGGTTCCCAAATTATGCTGCAGTTTCATAACTTATTTTTATTAAATGGTTTGCTTCAGACTTGCACTGAGTCTGTTGTTCAAATGGATATTCATCCAGATTCATTCACTGCTCTACGCTGCTTCTCCTGTTCCTGCCGCCTTCTTCGTTTTTCTGAATGGCTGTCCTGAAACGAGTCTAATTCTCAATAAGTGATATAAGCAGGGAGATCTAGGTGGTCACTGAAACTTGTGAGAAGAGGGGCAGGAAGGCTCTGCGTGAAAGAGATTCTGTGTTGCTTGTGGTCTGTTGAACTGATACATCCTTAATTAATACTAGTAGTGGCCAAACAGACTTCAGCCAGTGCACACATACTCCCTCTGGGGCTGGATCCAGTGCTAGCAGGCTAGATCCTGTGCCCACATCAGCCTGGCTGGCTTTAGAGTAGTTGCAAATGTGCTTTACAGCATGTCGCAGCACTCCTGGGATAGTGCAGGGGGCCTATGCTGACCTATCTCAAGGTTTGGATTGTACTCTGAATCTGTTACTCAGTTAATAAGGGGAATCTGATTCTCTTTGAAAAAAATAGGATCTTAAAATATTGTTAATTTTTTAAAAGTCAAAAATCATTTTTAAAAGCCTTGGCATTTCAAGACACATCTTTCCCCAAAATCTGTTCTTTGAAGAACATGCACACCACATTTCCTGGTTTGGAATACACATCTCCAGGATGAATAAACAAATAAAAAGGAATAGCTCCCCCCACCCCCACAGCAATAAGTTTATCTTTCCTCCTCCACGATGCTTGTACAATGAACAATCTATTACAGTAGGAATGTGATTAACGTCACTGTGGGAAACCACTCCTATTGCCCAGAAAATGGATTGCCCATACAAGCCTTTCTTTGAATCAGTTAGAGCAAGGTTTGAAATAGGAACACAAAGAAACAAAAAAATATTCTCTAACTGGAAACTTGCTTAAGAAAGATTAAATGGAAACCCCAAACAAATTCTTTTCTAGAACAAAGAGATTTTGCAATGTTTCAGTTTCATGCTGAAATTGATTTAAGACTGAAATGACTGTATCTGCAGAACATTCTGTATCTTGGGATGGGAGATTCCGTCATGGGAAGATTTGGTCCTATGATTCACAGCCTACGAAAGGTTAACAACATAGGTAAGAAAAAATGTCAAGGGACTAATAAAATGCAACTTTCTGTTTCAGAGAATAATACTCCAAATTGAAGCTTTAAGTAAAATGAAGCAGCAAAAGAAACCTGGCGTTGTCATCAATGGTCATCTTTGCCACCTGCCCTTAGACCTAGTAAAAAAGGAGCATTGCAGATGCAGGAATTCTCTTGATATCACGAATATGTTTGCTCTGCATACACCTGGGTGAGGCATGCAGGACACGAGCCCTGTTCAGGCATTATAAAACTATTCTCTATACGTGGTTACTGTGCCAGCAGGAACACTGGCAAGCCTTACAACACCAGTGCCCTTTGCCAACATGGCATTTCCCACCAAATATTGCAACTGTGATGTAGCTATTTAACCCTTAAAATGCCTTTGTAGCAAATGACACTTTAAGGCCGCAGTTCTCAAACTCTCTGGGAGTTCAAAAACCGCTGTAAGTGCTTGCGGGGATGGGAGAATGGCAGTAACGTGATTGCTACGATCACGTCACTTCTGGGCACATCATGGGGTTGTGGGGGACTTACCACTGCCTTCTCCAGCATCTGGGAGGGTTGGGGAGCCCTGGAGGACTCCCCATGCACTAGAAATGATAAAAAAAGATCAGAACCCACTTCCGGGTTGTGATCACAAAACCGCAAAATGTTTTTTTAAAAAAAACATTTCTAACACATGGAGAGCCCTCCAGAGGGGTCCGCACGGCTCCCCAACCCTCCCGGACACTGGGGCAGGCTGTGGTAAGTCTCCCCAGCCCCATTATGTGCCCAGAAGAGACACAATAGTAACAACTGTGTCACTGCCATTCACCTACCCTGCTCCTTAAGGTAAAAGCATCAGGGCTCTTCTGACTGGGGCATTGCAACGCCCCAGTTTGAAAATCACTGCTTTAAGGGTTAAACAGTTATTTCAGAGGTATTGCTCTCAAAGGGAAACTGGCACAGAAGTAAATATCCTCTACTTCTGCCCCATGGCCCCAATTTAAACTGCAGACCTGCATGGTCATTACATGTGAGTAAAAATAATTCTCAACTACACCAGCATCTGTAGTTAACATCATGTGTAGTTTATCTGTTAACCAGCAGGAAGATTTTCCCCTAGGCACAGTGTATTACTCTGCAGAGAAGTGCTATACTTGAGCAGAGTGGGGAGCATGGCTAGAGAGCATGTTTGTGCTAGGAGGAGTTGAGGTTGCCAGTGTGCTGTCGAAATCCTGTTGTAACTGTATATAAGGTATTCAGTTCCATAATGCCTGGAAAGGCATATAGACAAGGGTACAATGTTTCCTGGCCAAACTCTGGCCACAGCTTACCCAGCTCTTGTAACTGGAGGCTGAACTAGCTTGGTTGCTTTAGGCTAGTGAAATGACTGAATCCTTATGCTTGTTGCCCTAAGCCTCACTTTTCAAGTCTCTGTTGTGCCAAATTCCCTGCCGGGGCTCCCCAAGGGCCCTAATGCCCACACTAGGCTAACTAGTTTCCCCTCCAGAGCGGCCTCGGAGATAGGCAAGAGGGAGGGGGTTCAGTCACCCACTGGGCCTCCACTCTTCCAGCAGTTTTGCTTGGAATCAACGGCTGGTGAGCCTCCTCCAGACTGCCCTCATTGCTGGCTTAGCTCCAAACTACCCTAAGTCTAGCACCAACAAACCCCACCACCAAACAATAGGCAGTCAGCTTGCCTAAGCCACAACTGCCTCCTCCACTTGGTGTCTCCAGGGGCGTGGCAACCATACAACAATTCCCAATGGTTATTCCCCGCAATAACCTTACCTTATCCAGTCCAGCAACCCATCCATCTGTCAGTCCGTCCGTCCATCCTTCAGGCAGTCAGTCCAGCCAGCACTCCATCAGTCAGTCCCAATCCATCCATTCAGCACCTATCAAGGTGCCAATCACCCTTCCTTTCATCCAGCACCTACCTGGTGTACTCCTCCAGCACCTACCTGGTGTACTCCTCCAGCACCTTCCCAGGTGCTTTACTGCAGCTCCTGCCTCCAACTTTATACTGAGGCCAGCCAATCAGTGAGCAGGCTTTAATTAATCAGCTGGCCTCCCTTCATAGCCAGGGGCCTCATCAGCCTACAGCTGTGCTCCTGAGGCTTTCAAAGACCTTGGGGGTTAACCCTATAATCCCTGGCTTATCTGGGACAAGGGGCCATTGCTGAGACTACTCCCTATCTCCTCAGGGTATCTCCTGCCTTTTCCAATACAGTCCTTTAGTACAAGGAAGTCATACGTCTGCTCCAAGATATTTATGTCAATATTAAACAAAGTGTAATTTTAATATGCCATTGGAACATGCTGCCTGTCTACCTGAGGAAAGCAAAAAGCTGAATAGTCGTTTTGGGCAAACTAGCAATTCCTAACTGCATCAGATGTACATGACTATACCTTGCCATTTGCTGCACTTGTGTGGACTAGGCCTTTCCCCACAGAACACATATGGAGATGGCCACAAAGTCCTCAGCTTCACAAAAGCCTCAATATCATAATTTGATTCAATTGTATATCTCAATTAGGTCTGCCCCTAGCTATTTTTTTGTCCGTGGACTACAAAATTCACATGCAGTATGCCATGAAATATGCACAAGTAGCGTATGGTATGTTAGCAATCACCATTTTTCCTTCTCAAATACACACAGGATCTTGATGTGTTCTGACTTGCTGCTACTGTATGTTTCCACCTGCACACAGCCCTACAATTCAATCCTATGCATGGCTATTCAGAAGTAAGCCTCAACTCTGTGTAATGGGATTTATTCCCAGGTAAGTGTGCATAAGATTGCAGCCTTAATAACTGCCAAACAATGTGTGTATGTTGCACCTGTGTATTTGTATCTGAATGTAAAAAGCATTGTAAGAAACAGCCCTGAGTTTTTGATGGAAAGACATTATCCATCCAGAAGCATGGATAATCAGTATTTTTCTGCTGCCTCATAGCAATGGACCTGACCTAGTTTCCAACAGTGTATAATTACACAGGCTTTCCATTCCCCTCTCAAGCATAGCTTCTTGCTGACTCATCATCTATCTCCTTCTTGTGTCCTTGTTTAGCCTTCTTCCCAAGTGCAACCTGCAGAGCTCTATCTTAGCTTGGTTTTTTCTCTGCTCTGTGAGGTTAATTTTTTGATATATAAATACAGTTTCTATGCAGATCAGCTTTGCCTAGTAAAGCTGTGTGGATACCTTTTCCACATCCACCATTATTCTGCTTTAGTATACCCATAGCTGTAACATCCTACCCCAGTGCTCTGGGGCAGTGATGTCACAACTCTGCCCCTTTGTGCCCTAGGGCAAATGTTATGGGTTCTCCCCAAAGGGGGCGGGCGTGGGAAGTAGCCAGCACCTCCTCCCTCAGGGAGAACTGGAAGGAGACTGCCTCTGTGCTGCAAGAGCAAAGACAGTCTCCTCTGTGTCTTCTGTGAGTGAGTGAGTGAGTGAAGAACAGCCCACACTGCTTGCAGCGTGTAAACAGTCGCCTCCATAATGAGGGCGGAGCCTGGCGCCAATCCTGCACCCCCGTTTAGTCCAGTGCCCGGGCCGGGTGCCCCTCAGGCTCCATCCGTTACAGCCCTGAGTATACTTTGCATTTAATAACTCCTGAAACAAAAGACTGGAATTTCTCTGCTTCCCAAAGTGAGGGATTCTGTTTTAATTGTGGACTCTCTGTTGCGGGCATGTCAGTTTCTATGATGGAAGTGGCTATTGTCTCACAGAGATTGTGTGCTCTGGCCCTTGAATGAAGAATAATTTCATAATTTTTAATCCCTACTAACAGGGCAAAGAGACACCTTTTAAGTGGAGGAAACAGAATGCAGACAGTTGCGAAACTGTCTAGATTCATCCCAGAATGTTACTGCTCTCAGAGGCTGTTGCTCATGTCTCTTGTGTTTCTTTTTTTCCTTTGGGACAGGGAAACATCCACTCATTCCTTTTGCTATGTAAACTGCATTGAGAACTTTTGCTGTTATTGAAAAGGTGGTACATGAATATTCTAAATAATTGAGGCCTCAGTCCTATCCAACTTTCCAGCACCGATGCAGCTTCCATGCAATACTGAGGTGAGGGAACAAACATTCCCTTACTTTGAGGAGGACTTCGTGATTGTTGTCCCCCAACTGCAGGGTGCAGCATATGCCCCATTGGCACAGCTTCATTGGGGCTGGAAAGTTGGATAGGATTGGGCTCTAAAAATACGTAGAGGAAAATGCTGAATGGAAAAGTGTAGAGGCAATTGGAATAGGACTAGAACCCAGCTCTTACACTCCAGACAGCTATACTCTGACCACACACCCCGGCAGAATGTGCCAAATAGAACTTTTGACGTCTCCAATAGTTCTATCCTGTGGCATCTTTCAATTATACCTTGGGGGAAAAACTGAGTCAATAATCTATTTACTGAAAGAAGCAACGAGAACTGAAGATTACTTCTTCATGTTTTAGAATACGAGTGGTTTTTTCATATCCAAAACTCCTTTTCAGGTGTCAAACAAAATCTGCCATGCAATCTCACAGAGCAGGAAAGTACAGTAGAATGTCTACCTGTTTTTCTTGGCTGTGACGGATGGTAAGAAAGGCCAAAGACATTCCCCTCTTAGTTATTGCCGGCCTGGGCTGTACCTGGAGTGGGAACTCAGATAAAGTAGCAGATACAAGCAGGGCTTTGAATGTATCTGTTACAACTAAGTGTAGGTATTTAGGCAGTTCTAGGCTGATTGTTGCAACCTTGTGCCTCCCTACACTGAATCCTATCAGCTGAGCTTCGGAGCTCCTAATCTCTAAATCCTTCACCGCCACCCCTGATATATATTATTGTGATTATTGTTCAAATTATTGTGATGTCAGCAATATTTACTGCTGAAAGGGCCACCATTTGGATTTCCTGCCTCAGGCACAATTGGGTCAGGTAGCTTGAGCCCTCAGGGGTTTTCTGTGTAAAATATTCACGTGTATGCAGTATTACATTAAGTGAAGTCAGTCTACAGCCACAATTATTGCCTAGAAGGTTAATTCAAACTTGAGGGAACTGGTCTGTTAACAGGGAGTTAACAGGGACTTGATTGCACAGGTGGTTTCTCTATGGATAATTATCACTGCTTCTAGTTTTTGGAATTTCTACAGGATTATCAGCATGCCAGAGCAGAGGTTAAGGCAGGAATAAATACTTTGTCATCACCTTTCTTTCCGCATCATGGGAACATTAATTAAAAATGCATTTCTTTTCCCAGATCTTATCTGGCAAATATTTCAGGGAAAAGATGAAATAGGATAGCAGGTAGTATTGTATTTGAGTGACCTTAACCTATCATATCCTCTGTTCCCAAGACACAAAGAGTTTCCTGTTTGTTTGAGTAAAATTTTTATCTGCTTGCACATCTTCACTGCAACCAGAGAGTGAGAAAAGTTTTAATAAACTGTTTGATTTGCTCAAATAACTAAAGGAATAAAAGTTATGATCTTTATCTTATAGTTACTGTGACTACACAAAGAAGCAGCAGCCACAACAGTTAATGAGGAATATTCTATTATTAGGATTTTAATTTGCCAAAAAAATTAAGGGTGGGATAAACAATTGGAAAACTCCTCCCCTTGGTGCAATAAAACAAAATCACTGTTTCCACCAGTGGCTCCATTGCATGATGCAATGGGGTATGGTATTTCTGCTATTGCTGAGGCCTTTTGTGTCAGCAAATTGCAAGACCTGCATATGCAGAAGGTCCATAGGATTGGGCTATTCATGATGTTTACAAATATACATGTTTAAGCCTTTTGGATGATATTCATGCACTCCTGCAAGCTACATTGAATCATATTCCAACTGTCAGCTTTGCAGAAGCTTAGGGAGGGTGCCACGGGGGGGGGGTGTGAGTGCAGAGGGCGCTGGCTGCGGTTGGGCACAGTGGTGCAGAAAAACCTGTGCGCATTTTGGGGTCCCCACCCTCACTTGCACTGTTGATTGCTCCTAAATAGAGCGATTCTGGGTGTGGGGAGGTGTGGCCGGGTGATGCACTGCGCGAACAGGCCGAGCCGCATGAACAGGCTGAGGTGGAGGATAGCACGGACATGTGGGTGCCGTGAACAGGCCAAGAGACACGAGCGCACACAGACATGGGGGTGCCACATAATTTGGGGGTGCCCAACATTGTGGGTGCTAAGCACCCATGGCAAAAGTATTGGGGGTGCCGTCAGCATACTAGCACCCACGGAGTTGACGCCCCTGGTTGTAACTACATTTTGCTAGATTGATTTTTGAAAGGTTTAGAATATGGTAAGTACTCCAGTGCATTCTATTACCTTGGTGCACAAATAGTCCTTGAAAAAGAAAAAAAATAAGTACAAGCCTCCCTCCCCCTTTGTAACAGTGCACCACCATTTCAAGGAAGTTCAAATGGTACTCCTCTCTGCATGGACCGTTTCACTGTGGTCCACTTCTCCTCCCCCTTTAACTCCACAACATGTTTATGCAGTTTTCAGACTATTGTGGCAGAACTGGGAATTGTATTTCTGTAGCACTAAACTGCAAACCTGATGGTCCAATCCTATTGGGCCCAGCTGCCAGCAGAACATTCATTCCACTGGTAGTGACTACCATAAAGGGTCTCCAGCAGTCTGAAGAATAGCGCACTGCAGAAGTGCTATCAGGAAGGCTGGAATCTTCCCACACAACTTCCAGCAGTTCCTGGAGGATCTGCTGAAGCAAGTAAGATGGTGGAGGAGGCAGAACTGGGCTTAGGAGAGATCAAGACTGGGCAGGAAGGGGAGAAGAACAGGGATGGGGAGACTGCAGGTGGGGGTGGATCCTGTTGGCGTGCGTTAAATCCTATCCCCTCTATCAGCAGGCTCCCCCCCCCCCCCCGTTTCTTGGACTTGCGCCAGCAAAATAGTTGGCACAGGTCCAAGGAGACCTATTACAGAGCAAGAAGCTTATGGAGGTATAAGGGGATTTAAATCTCCCTTTCGCCTCTGAATTTTCCCAAGTTGACCCCCCTCTCTGCTGGATACAGCACAATCCTTTTTGGTGCAGCTGCACAGTTTGAAGGGCTGAAAGGTTAGGTTGGGCTGTGATTGTCTATACAAGATGGTGAAATATGACTTTTCATATTTCCCAATATATCAGAAATGATCACAGAAAATAAAACATTACATAAGCTTACATGGCATCATAGCAGGAGTGTAGCTAGAAGGGGGTCAAAATTGTAAGCATTTACAGTGCCATAACACACCATGTTATTGGGCCCGTCCTTGTCACCGCCACAACCATACTGGGCCAGTTAGAGCAACACACAGGAAATGCCTCTGCATTTCTTTCCCCACCTGGGATGGCTCTGGGGGGGGGGAGGAGCCAATTATACAGCATGTTGTGGTACAGTAAATAGTTACCATTTTGACCCTCTAGCTGTGCTACTGTATCATAGAAAAAGTACATGTCAGGAATCCATAACTCCCAGGCAAATGTTATGCAAATAATATAATTTGTGTATACTATATGCAAGGGTATATATGCAACTGCTTGAAACCAAGCTGGCTCATGGCATATTTTAAAGTTGGCCTCTGAATATGATGTTAAGCAAGTGGTACTTTTCCACTTGTGTGATATCTGTGGCTTAAAATGTTGTATATTGTTTGGGTGTAGTTCTGCCAAATTCCCTTTCTCCAGTTTTATATCCACAGACTGGTTAGCTTCCCTTATATCACTACAAAACAAACAGCTCAAAACATCCAAAGCCCAACCACCAAACAAAGGCAGTCAGCTTGCCTGCTAAGCCACACCAGCCCTCTTGCCTTCTCCACTTCATGGCTCCAGGGGTGTGGCAGCCACACAATAATTCCTTAGTCTAATTCCTTAGTCTCCAATTACCTTAGTTCCAACACCAATCTTCAGCCAATCCAGTCCATCCAAATCAGTAGTCACAGTTCCAAACTCCCTCCTTCCATGCTCCAACCTTCCTACACCTCCAACACTGTTCTTTCCAGGAGCTACTTTTCTCCCCAGGGCCCTTTTTATCCCCAATTGGCTGCAGCTGTGAACCAGCTGCAGCCAAAGGCTCTGGGGTTAACCCTATAATTCCTGGCTGACATGGACAAGGGGCCACTGCTGATACCATTCCCTATCTCCTTGGGGTAATCTTTTACCTTTTCCAATACAGGTGTCTGCATACATATCTGTGTAGGAGCAGGGAAACAGAGGCAAATGAACAAGACAAAGTGAGCAGAAATGGAGATGATTGGAGAGAATTACGTTTCTCTCCAAGTGAACAAGTCCTTGAATCATTTTTTGTCAGTGTTAACTCACCTATTTCAGGGAAGTGCTACCTGAACATTTTTCTTACAAGTCAGTGTTCTGGATTTGTGGCAATTTGTTTCCACAGTAGTGATGGGGACTAAAAAGGACCCTCTTTTACAGCTTGTGAATTCAATCACATTTCTTGTCTTGTGGTGGTTGTGTTCCTTCCAATTCAATTCTCTTGGGAGCTACTCTTTGCCTATGAAACAGAGCTGGTTCTGTTCAGAATGGGCTCTTTTTCTCAATGGAAATTTCAGAATTGTTCCCAGGGGTGACATCACGGCCTTCTACATCCCTGCAGTCACAGCGATGAACGTAATTGATGGGCACGACATTTTCCTTTAATGTGTTCATTGTTTCCAGAATTTCATTTGAGGCTTTGTTTGAAGTGAAAAATAAAACAGAGCCAACAAAAAACATGCAAAGGCAAAATGTGTTGTGAAAACAAGTGACAGAGAATGCTGGAAATATAGAAACAACGCTGGAAGGGATTCCATTAGCAGTCCCAACAAATTCTTCTTCCTCAAAGCATGTTCCCTTTTGGCTGCTTCACACAGATAAACTGGCCACTTATTTTCTCCATACGTACTGGATTCTATGCAGACACAGTGGCCAGTTGCCATTTCCAGCATCCCTGCATCTACTGCCATTTAGCTGGTGGCCATTGGTGCTGGCTGTTGGGGATGTGTCTCTGTAGAACGTGGTTCACAGCTAAGATTTCTCCATGCAAACCTGCATATAGGAGTGATTGGACAGAGAAAAGTCTGGCTTGTTTGTGGTTAAGGACCATAAACAAATAAGGGTCCATTGGGATTTTCCTTGTTAAATCTCCAAAATGGAAGATTCTATAGCCCCCCTCAACCACTTGCTCTACTACTGCTAAATTTATAAGATAAACAGAGAGCGCAATCTTAACTGCCTAAGTTAGGCAGGGACAGTTAGGCCTGCAAAGTTTGAGTGGCACAAGGGCTACCGTAAAGTGCGTTTGGACCACTCTCACAGTCAGGCAGGATAGTGCACGTCTGTGTGCTGGCCTCTCTAACTCCAAGAGGGGTCTAAACATACTTTACAGTGTCCCTTGTACTGGCCAAACGTTGCTGGCCTAACTTTGTTGGCCTAACACCAGGTTAGGAATGCGCTCTGAGTCAACCGGTCTCCCATCTTGGAGCCCAAACTTATGCATGTCTACTCAGAAGTAAATCCCCTTATAGTCAATGAGACTTACCCCAAGATTAGTGTGGGTAGGATTGCAGCCTTCATCAATGGGGTACTAAGGACCGTTCACCAAGCTTTAGCCAGTTTGGTGGACTGTCCTCAGTACCCCACTGACAAAGCCTGCAATCCTACCCACATTTATCTTGGGGTAAGTCCCATTGATGATAATGGGACTTCTGAGTAGATATGCATGAGATTGGGCTCCAAGATAGGAGAGACTCGAGAGAAACCTCCAGATTGATATTATATACAGAATATAGGTCAGGTTTCCCCACAAATGCAAATTAAAATTATGCATGCTAGTGTGGTGATTTTTGCTCCTGGTGAATTATTCAGGTGGTCTCTTTGCCATGAGCCTAGTGCAACTCAGGCAGAATAAAATACATAACTGGTCATACTATGAGTTGCCATGTGAATTTGCCCCAATTGACTCCCCAATCAGTAGAGAATTCTACAAGAAAACGTCTAGGCATTTCCTGAATTTTCTTCCTCCATTCCTATATAACATTAGCAATAAATTCCATCTTTTTTATTTTTAAAAAAGTTGATTGAATGTTTCTGAAAAATACTCTCTCATTTTAAATTAAGTTTTTGAATTATCTACCTCACGTATTATATCTCTGTTGGGTATGCTAGCTAAAACTCATTAAGTGTTTCTTAACTATCATTTTGAATTTAATGGTTTCATCAAACGTATCTGTGCCTTCACTTCACACATACTGGACAATGTCTTTAAGGTTTTGAGGATTAATGAAAATATTCTTATCTGATTGAGGCTAAATTAAATTCTCATTTGAAAAAGGTAGCTGCTTCTAATCTACTGCTACTGATGTTTGTTAAAGTCCAAAAAACCTTCTCAACATAGAGAAATTAAATATTAAAATGCAATACCTCTAAGACATCATCTGTTCCCACAAGGATATTCGATTGGTGTTTTTCAGACTTTATAAAGGAATCTATAAATGTAATGGCTGTTTAAGGACTCTTGTGCTGGTCCTGCCTCCTGATCTAGAATATGCAGACCCCTGTGATATATTGTTTCCAGACTCCATTACTGTCTTTGCTCTCAATTGATATTGTTCTTAGTATACGGCATTTTTACAAAACACAAAAGGGCAGGTCCTTGCCCCAAAGCGCTTACAATCTAAAATTGACAGAGAGGAAACAAGATAAAGAAAGAGAATAGAGGGAAGAGTTCTTACCAGTCAGTAGCTACCAATCAGTCATGCTTCCCCTGCATGGCAGCAGAGCAAAAGATGCCCATTGGACCCATAAGTCTGGCACAGGATGGGGAAGGGAGTGTGGCAATGGGGGCAGTGACTAGGTGGATTGAGCCTGGGGAGCAGGGAGCAGCCCTGGTGCATGCTATATCCTATCCCCCTTCCCTGGTCCATCTGCCTGCATGGATCAACTTGGAAAAGATGGGTTTTAAGAATGGCTTTGAGAAAAATGAGTGCATAGCATAAGGTGAGGACAATACCTTGTGCTGGTCCAGGAAGTGGGTAGGAAGCAAGTGAAGGAATTTGAAGAAAGATCACGACATGGTCAGTGAAAAAGCAAGACATTTCTGTTGTGCTTCCCTTTTCAGTTGAAGGATTGTATTGGAAAAGGCAGGAGATACCACAAGGAGATAGACAATGGTATCCGCAATGGCCCCTTGTCCCAGATTAGCCAGGGGTTACAGGGTTAACCCCCAAGGTCTTTGCAAGCCTCAGGAGCACAGCTGCAGGCTGATGAGGCCCCTGGCTATGAAGGGAGGTTAGCACAGGTGCAGATAGGTGTGGCTGATGAATTAAAGCCTGCCCACTGATTGGCTCAGTATAAAGTTGGAGGCAGGAGTAAAGCACCTGGGTAGGTGCTTGAGGAGGACACCAGGTAGGTGCTGGACTGATAGAAGGGCTGGATAAGGTAAGGTTGTTGTGGGAGAATAGTGGGAACTGTTGTATGGTTGCCATACCCCTGGAGCCACCAAGTGGAGGAGGCAGTTGTGGCTTAGGCAAGCTGACTGCCTATTGGTTGGTGGTGGGGTTTGTTAGTAGGGTAGTTTGAGCTAAGCCAGTGATGAGGGTAATCTGGAGGAGGCTGACCAGCCATGATCCCAAGCAAAGCTGCTGGAAGAAAAGAGGCCCAGTGGGTGACTGAACCCCCTCCCTCTTGCCTATTTCTGAGGCCGCTCTGAAGGGAAAACTAGTTAGCCTAGTGTGGACATTAGGGCCCATGGGGAGGCCCGGCAGGGAATTTGGCAGAACAAGGATCTGCTGCAATATTATGCCAGGCTTCACCTGCCAATATGCTGACATTCTCAGGGTTTTGAATATTGTACTAAATGTAAAAGCTTTAATAAATTACAACCCAGCCTAGACTTGCTTGCTAGGGTGCTGGCAGGTGTAAAATTCTGTCGGTCTCTGTGGATGTGGTCAGCATCTGGTAATGTTCTGAGATACAGGTTTACAGCACTTGAAGTGCCGGGATTAATCTCCTGAGCAAGTGATTTGGAGCACTAAATATTTAAGACACCAAATAAATTATATGGAGGATCTCTGCAGGTACATTTTGAGTGAGGAAGGATGCTGAAAAGCGAATGCCAAGCCGTATTTAATTTCTCCTTGCTTCTTGCCTCTGTATGCAGATAACACAATAGTTCAATCTTATGAACTGCCAGCCCCAGCACAGCCAACAGAGTGTGCACCATAAGCTATGGGGTATGTGCGCAACCAGACAGCCCAGGAGAGATAAGTAAACATCTTTTTCACTCATCTACCCACAAGTCATTGGGCTGCAAATAGATATCCTTGGACCTACACCAGCTATTTCACTGGCACAGGTCTGAGGAGCCTCAGGGGGGCACGTGGGATGGGTTAAAGGTGATAGCATCTTGGTGTGTGCCGCTGCTGCCAAGTTCCTGCTCCTCCTGCCCTTTTTGCATGCTCCCATTGCCAGATCAGAAGGAAAAGCTATGGCAGTGGTAGTCTTCTTCCCTGTCATGGAATAAGAAGGTCATTGCTACCCCCACCTTCCTGCCTACTCAGGGCTCCATCTCACCTGTTTCCTCCCCCCCCCCCCGCGGATACATGTTTTAAAATAAAGCACCAAAATGGGGTGAGAACAAGAAAGTTGGGTGAAAGGGGGTGGTACTTCTTTCTCCAAGTTTTCTTGTTCCACCCTGCTTTGCCATTCTATTTAGAGCGCAATCTTAACTGCACTCTAGGCCAGCACATGTTGCTTGTGCCGGCCTCCGGGCATCACAAATGCACTATAAAGTGCATTTGTGCCATTTTGGATGACCCGGAGGCTGACATAAGCAACTTGCACCAGCCTCCCTGTGCCTAGCTCTGTGCCGCAATGGTATGGGAGGCCTTGCTTGGCTGGCACAGGAACTTGGGGAGGGTGCTGGGAGGCAGAACACGGTGAGAGAATGGGTGGAACAGTGTGGGGGAGGTGGGGAACAAGCTGTGCAAGCCAATCACTAGCTGCAAGCCAGCACATCCCCTGTCCTCCTACTGTGGAAAATGCAAGGAAGGATCAAGTTGCACGTCTGCACATCTACTGTGCTACACTCCTCTAGATAAAATTATTTTCATCATGATGAAGATGATGAGGATGATGAAATAATAAGGCATAGCTCCTTTGCAAAAGTTCTGGCCTGTCTCTAGTTTCTATGATGAATCTTTACGCATTTAAATAAAATGTTTACACGACTAGAGAACAATTCCTCTACAACCAGATTCATGCTTTAGTCAGTAGCGTAGCAAAAGCTTCTGCTATTCGGGGGTCAAGGATGATTTTGTATGAAATCAAATTTAGAGCCCAATCATATGCATTTCTACTCAGAAATAAGCCCCATTATAGTCAATTGAGTTTACTCACAAATAAGTGTGGATAGGATTGCAGCTTTAATTAAGTAAATAAATCAATTTCTGGTTAATTTGCCATGACATTTGATAGAATATAGATATTCCAACGCAGTTAACATTCTGCTTTAAATCACCTTTCCAGTGATATATAACATGATGGTATTAGTCATGCTTACCAAGGTTTTCACAATTTTAGCCACTACTAGTTTCAAGCTCACCTTATTGCCTGGTGCAATTGTCTTCCCTGACCCCCCTAGTTATGCCACTGTCTTCAGTTACATTGTTCCAAGGCATTTTTATATACAATTTCTAACATTAAGATTTAGCCCCTCAATCCCTACATCGTTGTAACAATTAGTTCACAAGGCTCTTTTGCTTCATATAAGCAAATCACCTGTTAGTCTTGGGAACTGCTGCTTTTCCAGATGTTGCTTAAGAAAAATATAAGCAACCCCCTTCCTATAATGCCCCCATGTTAAAATTAGGAATAAAAGTAAAAGTACTTGGTTTTATTTTGTAATGTTCCGTCAGTTGAGACCAATATAAACAGAACTTCATTTGTCTAATTGGCCTTGAGGATCTGATTGGACAATTAAAGAAGCCCAACTCAACAGGAGTTTTCTTTATTGGTGGTTACACTCGTACAGTTCTGCGGTGGAAATACATCGTTAAAATAGTGTGAGCTATGAATGACAGCATCCTGAATAATCTTTTCACTATAATCTTGGCATGCCACTACCTGCTCATGAAGTAATAAACAATCTGAGTCATGGCTGTACCACCCTAGTAGTATCGTGGTTTAAAATCATTTGTTTTCCTTCATCAACTTCACACAGTTGTGTATCATCTCAGGCATCTTAGTCAGAAGTAAGTCCCACTAGGTTCAACAGACTTGCTTCTTAGTCTGGGTAGGGTTACAGCTTTATTGTGAAATGTAGTCTTGTCTTTTTCAGGCCAGGCTTTTTCAGCGCCTTCTCATTTATTTATTTGTGCTTCATCTTAATTAAAACAACCACCTGTGGAAACTGCAGGGTAGATTTTCCTAGGCAATAACTGGGAACTGTTGAATGCCATAGGAATATGTTCAACCTCTGTTAAAATAACAGTTACATGCAGTGGTGTCATTCAAATGATTTAGGAACAGGAACTCACTTTTGATTGGCACTTGTCGGGAACCCGGAACCAGCCACGGAGCCCGTTAGGATCCGGAACACCCGTTCTGGTCCGTTCCCCCTGAATGACATCACTGGTTACATGACAAAATTGTATGAAGGGATTTTAAGATGAGAGATGCTGCAGTGGAATTCCTGAGAGGGGGCAAGAGAGACAAATGCCTCAGGTACCAAGCTGTAGGGGTGGAAAAATCACTGCCAGGCCCTCCACTTGGCACCTTAGGGTTGCACTCCCCTCAGGTTGTGCATTTTTTACCCTCAGAGTGGCAGATAAAGGCCTGTCACTCTGAGTGGCAGGAGCCACTTTGGAAAGTTTTTTAAAGGAGGTAGCCAACTGGAAGTAATTGCAGTCATGTCATTATGTCACCACAACTACTAGGGGAGGGGTGGCAGCACTGTAGGCGATGCTCAACACTTGGACAAGTGATAGCAGTCCAATTCTATCTCCCACCACTGAGGAGACCCATAAGTGGTGGTGAAACATGAAAACAAATGGGAGGTAAGTAAAAATATGTTTTACTTACCTCCACAAAAATCTTGGAGCCACTTGACCTCTCTGCTCTCAAGCCTCAGGTGGGCTTCAGGGTCCTGTGTGCTGCCTCAAGATCAGGTTGTGTGATACATTTGAAAAGGAAGAGGAGAAGGGCAAATCATAAGCCACAAAAGGTCAAACATGGCTACTGCAGCCAAACTACCTCAGGATGCTGAGACATCACAGGAGCCTCTGAGGGAATCTGGATCAAACAGGTGTAAATCATGTGAAAAAAATAAGGAAAAAAGGAGTACATCAGGGGATTTCACCACACACTCCTACACTTCGCTGGTGCAGTTTCATGGGGGTTCACATAGCCTCCCTATGCTATTACAGAAAACAAAGGAAAAAATTCTGGGCCAAACTAATATGTCTGCTTTAATGTGAGATTGAATCTGAGGTGTATGTAGCAACATATTACCTGGCTCAAATGCAGGGCTGATGGTGACCTTTTATACTTACTTACATGGATTATTTATAGCCTGCCTCTCAACTGATTGCTATCTGAGGTGATTTATGTTTTTTTTAATGCAAATATAAAATAATTGTCTGACTGAAACAAAAGACACCAAACTGAAGCATATGCCTTTCATGTCTTTACGAAGGTCATATTTTATTTGTCTCCATGGGATCCTAAAAGCTGTACCTCATGGAAATACAGGACCAAAACTCTTCACTTGGGTTCACTTGTTCCCTTATTTATAGTACAATCGAATTCTTTTTAAACTCACTGTTTCTAAGAATATACCTGGCCTTGAGATGGACTATGGCACTATTAGAAAAAAAATATTTGCTATCAGGTCGTTGCACTTTTGGTCAAATACAGCTGCCTTCATGGCTTTGATATTTCTGGTGGAAGGCAGTTTGCCCTGACTCCTGACATTTCTTGTTTGGGTAGTGTTTGCCAGGTGTGGGTGAAAGGTTGATGCTTTTTATGAAATGAGCTCGTCCAATCACGTATGTCTAGCTTTCTCCTAGTTTCGGTCTCTGACAGGAGGTTGTGGCAGCTTCAGATTTCTTTCATCCAGCCTCCAAAGAGGTAACTCGTAAAACAGCCCATTCCTGCTGACCAAGCCAGTTTAATTGCGTAGCACCATCGAGTGTGTAAGGATTTTCCCCAAGACTTCAAACATTTACATATGGAAACAGGAGCTAGTTTCATCAAGATAGAAATGGAACCTGTTCTTTGTAACTCTCAAAATAATAGTTATTTAGCAAGTTAATCTTTTGAAACCTGGGCATAAAACTTGTTCGGTCAGGCTAAGAGGCTCTGATAGCTGTGCCAATTCAGTATCACAGAGGATAAGCAGGAGCCAGAATTTCAAGGTTATTATAACAGAACTGCAGGGAGATTTGGTATTACAGTGTTTGGGATCAGAGCGCCAGGTTTCTAAGACCATGTTAGAGCTTCATACTGGTGGATTACTTAGCTTCCAAGGGACCTACTGACTTCATATGGATTTGTTGGCGCACCTGTCTCTCGTAAAGTTTTTTTACTCCCTAATTACAAATCACAACATAAGTCATAAGACAACCTCAGTTAAGAGATACAAGCATTATAGTCTCCTTGTCTATGTGTTCATTCAAGTAGTGATTATTTATTTGAAACCGTTGCAAAAAGTTTAATAGTTTGCCATGTTAGCACCGCCTTCTCTGATGGGTATGAAACTGCATGTCCTTTGAGCTCCTTTTATTGTAGGTTCCCCATCATCAGAAGGTGAGCATGTGCTGACTTGCAATATGGAATACCCTTCTTGGAAATATTGGTTTGGTGGTAACTCTTCATTTTTTGCCATTCAGTAGAGAAATGGGCTAAAAAAGGTATCATTTCCCCTAACATGTGGGAGGGGATGTTTATCATGATTGCTCTTGGTTGCTGCTTTCTTTTTAATTGTTTTCTTACACTATTTGGATTTTCCTGGAGGCTGATTTTGTTGGATATAAAATGCCTCCAAGGCTGTGTAGAAGAAAGGTGGGATATAAATATTCTAAAAACAATAAAATTGAAACAAAGCATCAGTTCTTTATCAGATTGACAACCTAACCCCGAGCTGCCTGTATGAGCAGCAGTAGTCAAATAGCAGGCATCGGAGTATCCATTCGTCCCCTTACCTGGGTAAGGGCTTAGGGTGCTTTATGGTGCCTTCATGACACAAGTGCCCACAGTACGTTTGTACCATGGGCACTGCGGAGCTCAGGATTGGACCCTCAGTGTTTCTTTTTCAAAGGACTAGTCCAGCAGATGGCAGGGAGACCATGTTGCACAGCTCCAAGGCTCAGTGCAGTGGGAAGAGCCCTGGGAAAAGACTGGCCCTCATCTCTGTAAGTGTTTCTGACTTCTGAACTCCAAAGTAATGGTGTAATCACCAGGCACTTCTGAGAGCTGTGTGGTTTGGGGTAGGTTGCCAGATTCAAACTGGGACAAAGTGCCTATACCTTTAACCATTGTATAGAAGGGGGAATTTGGGCAGGTGTAGCTTTTGAACCCCTTCCATGATGAGCTGCAGCTGCCCAAATTCCTTCTTCTATTCAATGGTTAAAGGTATCGGCACTCTGTCCCAGTTTGTATCTGGTAACCATAAGTTGGGGGCGCGTTGCTTGTGCCGACAGTTCGGGAACCAATGGACCACTGTTTCTCAGACTGTGGGTCAGGACCCACTTGGTGGGTTGTCACTCAATTTCTGGTGGGTCCCACAGAGCCTCCAGTGAAAAGATCAGATAAGTAATTGCTTCAAGCTCTGAGACTACTGAAAAATCAGATAGCAGCTGTTTACTGTTTCCAAAGAGCTGAGCTCCTGCAGTTTGCAAGCTTTTGTAAATATAGGGAGAGAAATGTTTGAGCGTCTTTTTTTCTGGCATGTTTTTTTTCCCCAAATAGGTGACAAGTGGTGGGGGCAGATGAAGGCTGGGTTGTGTAACTAAGCACTTCAAGCCTTGAGGCTATTCATTAGGGCAGCCTCATTACAAAAAATAGATTCTTGCAAATAAATAAAATATTACTTCTTTCTCAATCACCTTTTTTTTTTTTTTTTACAAAGTCTTGCAAAGCTAGATAGGTCCCTATAGAGTATCATTTTAAAAAGAGGGTCCCAGTGCTAAAATGTTTGAGAACCACTGTACTACTGAATTCTTAGCTCAGTGGTTTCCATACATTTTTGACTGGCAGTTGCCTTGATCTACTGGACAATTGGTCGTGCCTTCTCATTAGGGCTACAATCCTACACTTCATATAGGGTGGCAGGGTTTTTGTGAGGATTCCATGGCTCCCTGCTGGTTTTTGTGGCTCCTTGAGAGCCATGACTCAAGAGTTTGGGAACCACCATCTTGGCTGAAGGAACTCACAACTGGTATTAAGTTGCAAAGCATAGCTCTCATTCTCTAAAAAATGTCTATAAAATGAACCATGATGAATTGAATGCTCCAGTATCATTTTTCACTTCTGTACACTTCCTTTAATGCCATAAGAATTGCTTATCTTCTTCTACAGTAGGCTTCTACAGTAAAGACACCCCCCACAATCAACTCAATATTGGGAAAAACTGAGCAGCAGGGTACAATAAATTAAAACCAGCAATCACTCATTACAACTACAGATAGGCAGAATAAAAAGGTTTCTGTGCTTATTGAAGGAGATGTGGGGACATGACAACCCAGGAGAGAATTCCATAATATTAGTGCCACTATGGAAAAGGCCCTGGCTCTGATACCTGCCCAGTGGGTTTATGAAATTGGTGGGCCAGAGAGCAGGACCCAGGATGTAGATTGGTGGGCCAGGATGTAGCAAGGCCTGGTGGGATCATAATATTCTCTCTTATTCCTTTTCCTTCTCTATCCTTTTCGTTCTGACTTTTGTTAAACTGTAAGCCATTGGCAAGGAGCTGAATTGTGTTTTTCATATGTACAGCACCTAGTACAACGTTGGTGTTTTATTCATCCTCCTACTGCTACTACTGATCACCATCATTACAATCATCCATCATTATTATCACAATCTCTTGTCTGCATCTGTGCCATTCTAATCAATTTGCAAAGCCAAAAAGCCTGGAAGAGAGGTTAGGATGAGCACAGCTCTCACAACTAATGTGTTCCGTTCATCTGGCATATGACCCGTCTTCCATCTGTCTCTGTTTATTTCATGCCAGCTTCTTGCTGGCTATGCCAGACTTTTCTTCTGATTACATCCCATTAAAACCTGCAGAAAACTGTTCCAAATGCAGTATTGCTACCTGAGCTGTGCTGGCAAAAACTGTGCCAATCTGCTACAGAAAAAGCAAACAAATGCGAGGACACATTTCAGGATCTACTCTGATGTGATTTTGCAAAGGGTGTGTTGCTCGGAGACTGGCATTCATATCCCAGCTCATCCATTGGCTCATTGGCCATGCGCCATAGATGTTTTGCTCGCGCCCCCCCCCCATCACACTTTTGAGATCAGGGTGATGGTGAATTTGGGGGTTTGTTTGTGTTTGGATGCTTGGGGTGTGTGACAGGGGTTGGTGCCCCACTTCTAAGTGTATTGATTGAAAAGTCAGCTAATAAAAAAGAATGTCAGACATTTGCAGACTCTTCTTCTTTCTAGTCTTTCCCCCACTACTATGGCAGGTCATAAAATGCTGCTGCTGCCTAACATGGAATGGAGTTCTACCTCTTAAGGCAGGGGTGGCCAAACCATGGCTCGCCAGCTACGTGCAGCTCTTTGACATATAATGTGCAGCTTGTAGATATTTGTTGGCTGAATTCCTTTTTGCATCACAATTAACATAAAACATAAAATTAAAAATGTCAAACTTTATAATTATTTACTGGGTTTCAGCTGAGAGTCCACTGGGTTAAACCATATGTTATTGCTCGTGGTGAATAAATCTATTTATAAAAAATTAAATGCTTCTTAAATGTTGCAGCTCTCAGACATCTGAAGTTTATCATTTGTGGCTCTTACGCAAGTGTGGCCAAATGTGAATTTGTTGTTTGTGGGTATTCCTTGGCCAGTTGCTGCTTGTGGGTGCTCAGGTGGTGGCAATGCCTGGGAATACTTTTTACCAGCATGGTTGTTACTCCAGCTGTGCCCACTCATGAAACAGAACAGCCAATCAAGTAATCTCAAGACTACTTTACTACAAGAAGACTCCACATGGATTACTTTACCATGTTCTATGTGGAGCCGACTCTGAAGAGTATCCAGAGTCAGTCCGGGCGACTAAACATTTCTCAGGGGCTTCCCAAATGGACAGGGTGACCAGGCATACTTCCTTTTCCAGAATTTGTCCTACATTTCAACCTTTTGTCCTGGGTAAATTTCAAGATTGACAGGGGGGTGCCAGCATCAAGAGGCTTATGTGTTTGTCCTTTGTTCCTTCATTTGTTGGGTTGCATTAAAATATACCAATATTTTTGTATATTTTACACAATATTTTTAAAAGAGAGAGAGTTGCGTGGCTAACCATAAAGGACAAGACACCCCAAAATCAATATAGATGAGTATTTTTAGCTCTTATTTTGCAATGTCCTACATTTTTCTTGAATGTCCTACATTTTGGGGTGCTGTCTCGTCCAGAGGCAGATCTACAGGGAGGGCAAAGCTCTAAGTTTTGCAAGGAGCCTTACCCTGTCATGTAAATCCCTCCTCTCCCTTGCTGCTGTAGCCAGTAAGCAACGCCAAGGTGTTGCTTTTCCCTGTGAGGATTGGTTAAAACGGTGCAGGAGAGGAGTGATTTCCACTGCAAGGTAAGGCTTCTTGCAAAACTTAGAGCTTTGCCTTCCCTTAGATCCGCCTCTGGTCTCGTCCTTTGTTGCTATGACATCTGGTCACCTTGCACATGGAGAAGATTATTTCAGTCCAGTATGGCTTTAAAATAGATAAGAAAGCGCCCACTGTCCTACTATGCCAATCCATGGCCTGCTTAATTATGAGTAGAGATTGCCCTAGAATGGAGCTGGTCAGGGGCTGTAGGCGAGTTTTGTCTTAGTATTGAGAAATTCAGCCCACTTCTGAAGCACCAATCCCGAGTAGCTGACTTGCAAGGAAACTATCCCATGTGGAGGTGATACTGACCACTGGTTAGACAAGGACTGGCTTCCCCCTGGCTGGAAAGGAGCAACCCACTGCCTTGTCTTAATGGCATGATTGCTGACAACTCTGATTCATTAGGAGAGGAAAAGCATCTAGGAGGACAAAATTAAAGAGACAATGTGATGAAATAATCAGAGCAACTGCACACATGATTGCAGCACAGAAGCTTCTTAAGCTGATAAGCAGTATTGACATAACATTTTGCACCTTAGCTCTTTGTATCTGGAACTATAATTGAAAGATGGCAGAAAATGCCAGTGTTCCCACCTCATTCTGGCACACAATGAACCTGATTGTGTTGCTCTTGTGCAAGCCAAGCCAAGCTGAGGCATCCTGCGAATTAGTTCACCCTACTTAAGATCAAGAATAAAGCTGAAGATGATATTTCCAGGTGCCTCTTCTTTGATAGGTCAGCCCTTGTTTCAGGGAGACTATCTATTTTGGCTCTCCTGCAACACATGGCACAGGGTGGATATAGTTGCATTTTGAAAACCATGCCAGCTCTGTGGAGAGCCAAGAGTCAGATACTGCAACTTCACATTGCCCTTCGTGCAATTTTGACTGTTAGCTTGAAAGCCTAGAATGTAAATAAAACCAATAGGCAACGGTTACAGCACTGAAATTCATTTGTGTCATCTATATATATAAAGAAGAACGTGGGTGTGTTTGTATGTATGTATGTATGTATGTATGTATGTATGTATGTATGTATGTATGTATGTATGT
>JAJKFI010000006.1:27609457-27621329 GCA_029204185.1 Lerista edwardsae
TCTCTCTCTCTCTCTCTCTCTCTCTCTCTCTCTCTCTCTCTCTCTCTCTCTCTCTCAACCTCACACACCATAGTGCTGTCATCAAGATAACATAGGATAATTCCATGAAAGACAGTGAGTTCATTTGATGAAGAGGGAGATAAATATTTTCCAATGTTTGCACACATTTTAAAAACTCATTTTTGAGGAAAGACAAAATAGGACATGCTCAGGGGGGAAAAGTTGGCAGTGAAAAAACCCATGGCAAAACAATATGGTAAAGTATGCACAATATAAGGAGGCCTGGGATTGATGCAAACATTAGCAAGAGTTTAAGAGTGTCATCCTATGCATGCTTACTTTGAAGTAAGTCCTATTATGTTCAATGGGGCCGACTTCCAGGTAAGCGTGCATAGGATTATAGCCCTACGAGTATTATATGTCTATTTTTCTTTCTGCAGTCTTTTCTTTTCTTTTCTTTTCTCCCCCCGTCCGCCCCAGAATAGCTTCAAACTGCAGAAATAAGGAAGAGAAGATGAATATGAGAACCTGCATCTTATTATACATAAGACACTGAATAGCCATCAAATGATAATGACTTTCAACCCCTAATAATCTGGGTCACATATGAATTGTTGACCTAGAGATGAGAGGTTTCATCTTCCATTACCAAATCCTCATGCTGTCTAGTCCTTAGTAATTTCTTTCAAAACAAATAGAAAGGTACTCTTGGGCTGAGCAATACATTTTGACATCTACTCTTTGATGAGAACTGAATATAGCTTTTCTTTAGCTATATTGTGTGAATGAATGTGTGTGTGCATGTGTGTGTGTATGTGTGGGAGACTAGCACAACTCAAATGTTCCTGATTATGTGTCACAGGTGTGCATTTCTTGCACTGTGACAAAGTCTGTGTTCTCTGTCATTGGTAGTGGAGCCTTTAATGTTATGAGCACTTGCACTAAAATACAGTTCAAGTGATATAAGGATGCTGAGGCCACTCTGTACCAGCCATTATATTTGCCTGTAAATCGCTTTGTGAACTTTGTATTGAAAAGCGGTATATAAATACTACTTGATTGATTATACCTTTTTAGTATAATAAAACAATATTTACACTAAAAATCACATCTGAATTTTTTTTTTGTACGTTATACAAAAAACCAAATGACTGTCCATTTCATTCCTAAATGAAAGCCGTAAATTTCTAAAGAAAGCCTGTGTGTTTTTTCCATCCTGATGTATGCTTTTCCATGGAAAATGCCCATGACCATGTGGGCCTTATAAACCCTCTGATTGCAGTCACACTCTGTGAGTGGTGATTTCACAGAACCCCTGTTCTAAGAAAGTCTCACCCTCCACCAGGAGTGATTTTTGATATATGTGGGATCATGCATATAAAATGTGAAAAATAAGATAATAAATTGAAATTAAATCTTTCCATTAGCAGAAAAATATGGTATTGAGAAGGAATAATTTAAAATGAAAAGTTGCTTTAAAAGCAGAAAGGGTGTTTTGTTTTGTTTTTTGTTCTCATTTTTAGAGCTCTTGGAACAGGAAGACAAAGGCTGAGAGCGCAATCCTAAACTGGAATTAGGCCAGCATAAACTAAGCCAGCAAAGTTTGGCCAGCACAAGGGCCACCATAAAGCATGTTTGGACCACTCTCGGAGTCAGGGAGGATGGCGCACGTCTGTGTGCTGGCCTCTCTGACTCAGAGAGTGCTTCAAACATACTTTGCAGTGGCCCCTGTGCTGGCCAAACTCTGCTGCCTTAGTTTATGCTGGCCTAACTCAGTTTAGGATTGTGCCCTGTGTGTATTGATGCATTTTTTTCAACAATGTTTTCTTTGTTTACCTCCTCTCCTGTCTCATTTTCCTTTGCAAATTAATATAATCTCTGCTGTTTAGGGATACTTGGGAAACATGGAATAATACATAGAAGAATTTTTTTTTCTGGGGGATGTGTAATTATATTTCAACTGAGATTCTGAAGCAACCACACAGACTAAGAACACATTTCAAAGCATCAGCACGTTTCAGGACCCAGCTGACAGTGCACTCTTGCAATGCTCCTGTACCTCTTGAAGTGGGAGGAATGGAAACGCAACAAGCAGATCCTGTTGACAGGGAATTCTTTGATTTTGCACTGATGAAATGTTGCAATGAAGGGCATTGATGCCTGTCCTTTAGTACTGGAAATACTACACAGCCTCTCTGTTTGACTTTGGAGAGGTCACCAGGCCTTGATCACATTCTTGCAAGGCTTGAGGACTACATAATGGGTGCTTTTTTAAAGAAAGGAAATGGGTACTACTAACTTCTGTCCAGTATAAAAGTCTAACTTGTGCTGCCCATTTTTAGAACTGCAGAATATACTCCCCTCCTCTCCACTAATTGGACATTCTTAAGCCACATGAAGTTATTTCTTGGAGTATTGCTTTGCTCAAGTGCCCAAGTAGTAAATGCATCTATTCTTTCTTTTTCCTTATTTCTAATTTTTGCCTTATATTTACATCCCAGTTTTTTTTGTCAAGGCAGCAGTCACAGGTTACATCATGTGCCCTCGGGCCATGGCCCATGGGAGATGAATACAGCGTTTAAATTTTTTATTTTTATTTTTAAGTATGTACACAACTCTTTCCCCACAAATTGCAGCACAAAAGGGCTTACAACATAAAGCCAACTTACAGCTCAATTTTATCGCTTTCACATTCCGTTGAATTGCAGAGGTCTCCTCTAGCTAAGGGAACCATTGTTCCTGCTGCGGTGTGGAGGGATCCAAACGGACCCGCTAGTATTTTGCTGTCACAAGTCTGTGTTGTCTCCTGCTGCAGGATTAGGTACAGGAGGGGGGTTAGGATTTCAAAGGCACCATAGCAGCTGATCCTGTTCACAATCATGGAACCCGATCTACCCTCCCCCACCTCGTTCTACCTTCCTTCCACCCCTCCTGTCTCTCCCAATGACTTATCTTCGCCATTTGGCAGCAGGATGTGTCATCCCAGGCAGGAAGGCACAGGCCTTTCTGCCATTGCTGCTGGTACTGTGCTATGTAGCATGCTGATGGAGTGCCTTTTGGAACTGGTGCTGACTATGGCAATCAGCATCAGCAGGGCTCAAGGAATAAGGATGCGCCCAATGGTGTCATCTAAATGATTTAAGAACAGGTACTCACTTTTGATTGGCACGTGTCGGGACCCGCCTACCGGAAGTGACGTCATAAGTCGGAGATGATGTCATGGCAGGAAGTGACATAAAAAAGCCCTTTTTGAGGCTTTAGACAATTTTAAACTGATCCAACAGTTGCAACAGTATTCCACAGCACCCCCAGAACATGTTAAGGAGGCCTGGCATCATGTTAAAGTGACCCAACAGTTCCAAAACCCCAGAGCAGCTCATTTTTCAGTGACAAGGCAAGGCTCCGCTCACTGCCTGCCTGCCTGCCTGGCTCTGAGAATGTGCAGGCAACTCAAATGTGCAGGAAATTCAAACGTTGCAGGGGGCGGAGTTGACAGGTGGGCGGGCGAATGGGCGGGGCCAGCCGTAATCCTAGGAACCGGTACTCGTGTACCCCCACGTACCCCCTGCATGACATCACTGGATGCGCCGTAAGTATACATTTGGGTCCTTTGTCTAATAAATTACTCTGAAGTCATTTATTACTTCACAACAGAGTGTGTATGTAAACCCTTGGTAATTCTAACTGGTCCTCTGTCATTCCGCCAAATGGTGAGGAAAATCTCATCACCAATGTCCTATTTAATTTTTCCCTGCAGTGTGTGGAGCCCTTGGAATGGCTGCATAGCTCACAGTGAAGACTGCTTATCACATGTCTGCACCTGATCAGAAATCCAAGGAAATAGCACTGGGGTGTGGTGGTCTCCTTATCCCTGAATAGAATAATACAGTAATATCTCCCATATTACATAGAGGATAGGGTTGGCCTTAAACCAATGTGGCCTATGTCGTCACATTGGTCCCAGGCTTTGGGGGCCCCCATACTGAAGTGCTTGCTGCTGCAGCCAGGATCTCGGTGGGCTGTAAGGCAGTGGGGCAAGTGTAACGGTTGCTCATTAGGCCATCCCACCTGGCCTTGCCTCCAAATGGCCCAAAACAGGCTTCCCGGAAGCAGTTGGCAGTGACATTGCCACCAACTATTTCCAGGTGCTGCACTCTGCATGTGGCACCACAAGAACTCTTCTCACCATAGCTGTATGGTGAGTGGTGGGGCCCCACGGGAATGCCCCACATTGGGCCCCGCTGCTTGTGGGGCTGGCACTGATCGGGGGTATGTTACTGGAAATGTGAGCACTGTGTGAAACAACACCCCAGAAGACTTTGATAAAGATAAGGCAAGCACTGGCCCTGACTGGCTTCACACTTCCCAGAATGTACTGCTCCCACTGGCTACAACAGGTGTCAATCACACCAAGATAAAGAGCACTGTAATGAATCAGCACTAAAGGAAGCACCATTTTGGGAGGTATTCGTTTACCAATAAACAGGTTACCTAGCATCAGCCTCACCCTCTGGTATGTTGCCAATTGGTTGATAGTCATCTGCATTCACTCAGTTTTATTATCGTATAACAAATAACCAACGTGTTTTTCCATCCTTGCAGAAAATGCAGAACAGATATTGATCTCGTATCCACAAATAGCAATTTTGTGCCATCAGCATCTTCCTAGGGTTCTGAGTGAAGAGCTTGTAAATTTGACAGGCCTCTAAAAAAGGGAAGACTCCATGTTAAATATTCAGCTAAAACACTTAAGTGTAGACAACGTCATATTCTGTCATTAGATGGAAAAAGAAATCTATAGCAATAGAATCAACCAAGATCCGGCAGGAAGAAAGGCACAAACATATTTTCTTTGGCTAAAAATATTTCATTTTAATGAAGACATTGTGAAAGTATCTTGATGAGGAAAGTGAAGGCATGACATTCCATAGATAACCAATAAAAATATGCACCTGGAAGGGGATCAGATACATGTCGCCATGTAAATATTTGCAATTCATCTAATATTTAAGAGCACAATAATGCTTAGCATAGTCTGAAGAGGCACAAAGCAATTTGGCAAATACCGAGGGACAGAAACTCTTTAGAAGAGATCAGACAGGAGGAAGAAGTAATTGCCATTTTGTGCTGTAGGCAATGGAACATTTAGAAGTAATTGAGATAAGAGACTTCAGAAGAATTACATGTGGGCTTGAATCCTGATGATTTAAATTAAAGGCAGGCCCTGGCCCTTGAATGCTGGTGGTGAATCCTGCTTTTATATTCCACGCATGAGCCCACTTTGGAGCTTTGCTTGATACCAGTAGCAGCTGCATGTGGCAATTAGGCAAAGGGTTTGATTCCTCGCTGCAAAAACCCCAGTTTTAATTCCCTGTGATTCTATTGTAGTCAGAAGAATTACACAGGAGGAAAGCTGAATGGAATGCAGGAACGCATTGCGGACCCTCATTAAGCATTTCAGGACTGTCGCTCTCATACGCTAGCATGTAGAATCTCTCTGAAACGAGATGCACTACCTATAGCATATTGTGGAGCTAGACAGAGCTGTTCCCAAGATCATGCACTGTGACTTCCTGGACCCAGGCAGGATGTTTAGACCCAGCCCATGTGTCATTCAGAATGCAATACAATGTCAGCATCTACAGTAGGACCACTGCCATGTTATACCACTGGTGATCAAGGACATAGGGAGAAAAGCCCCTCAGCTGTAGGAGAATCTCTTCTACTGGGTGCTTGGAGGACCCTGTTTTAGAGAAAATGGTTTGTGCAGGTGTGACTGATGGCATCACCACCATACACAGATAAGTTTTGAACTTTCCACCCCCAAAGCCACCACTGAAGTAAAAAACATTTTAAAAACTCTCACAAAAGGAATATCACAAAAGTAAGGTCTGCAGCTTCCAAGATTGCTGCTCCCAGCTTTCTGTGACCCACCTGACATCAAGTTGGAACCCACCAAGTGGGTCCTGACCCACAGTTTGAGAAATACTGTCATATCAGATTCAGAGAGAGAGAGAGAGACTCCAAATTCGGAGGACAATTTACAGTTCTATTCCTGCCCCGTCACTTCCAATCCAAGCTGCATGCATCTTCCAAACTGCCATGTCTTCATCCATACCTTACACCAGCTGCTCCTCTTCTATTTAGCAGGGGAAGAGCAATTGTCCCCTTTCACGCCCCTTTCTTCCTCTTTTTAAGGTTGTATGCCCTTTTAGGATAGGGAACCATTCATTCACGTAGCTATGTAAACCTCTTTGTGAACTTTTGTTGAAAAATGGGTATAACAACACATTCCTAGCATTCTCCAGGCAGGATGGGAAAGACCCCTGACTGAAACCCTGCAGAGCAAGAGTAGACAATATTGAGTTAGATAGATCAAGGCTCTGGCTCTGTACAAATGAGTCAGATTCTATAAGAATTTATATTTTGCCAACTAGGGGTTGCCAACAGTACTTCTGATGAGGGAGGAACATGGAGCAGACCCCAAAGCAGCTCACAGCAGTAATAAAATTAACAGCTTAATCATAAAAACCAATGTGAACACATTATTAAAATAAAAGCATCATAAATCATTAAGCAGACATTTGAACAGTGGAAGTAAATGGAGCAGGGGTATAAGCAAACCAACTGAAATGCTCAGTGAAAATAAAAATGTATTAACCAGATACTGAAAAGACAACAGTGAGGGGCTGCACAGGTAGGGATTTCCAGAACTAGGGGTTGCCACTAACAAGGCTCTGTCCCGTGTATACTGCCAACAGTACTTCTGATGAGGGAGGAACATGGAGCAGAATTTCTGCAGATGAACAAATGCAGTGGCAAGATTCATATGCGAAAAGATGATCCTTCAGCTATATTGACCCAAACCATTTGAGGCTTTAAAGATCAACGTCAACACCTAGAGCTGAGCATGAAAACCAACTGGCAGCCGTTGTAGATGAAACAGAAAGGAAGTCAACGTGTTCCCAAGCTTGTGCTCCAGTCAGAACCCCTCCTGCCACAGTCTTTTTTCATTTCACAAACTTTATACAGTACACTTACAACCCACAGGCCATCCCATCTTAAGTCGTACATACAAACCAAACAAGCATGTAACCAATATATCAGACATGCAAATTCTGTATCAGATGAAGCTTCTGAATACTTTTCACAGATTGCCCCACATAGAATGTGTTCCAGTACTTCAGTCATGATATAATGGGGGGCATGTGTAACACTGGTCTGATCTGCCTTTGCCAGAAGAGACTGCAGTTGGCACAGAAGGTGAAGCTATGCAAAAGGCCTCCTGGCCAATGCTGCCACTCAGAAAAAAAGTCAGTTTCCAACTGCCAACCTGACTTTTCAAGGGGACTATTCTATCCAGAACATGCTGAAGATCCAATGCCTGTTTTGCTCTCCTACTGGTTTTTGGTTGTTGTTGTTGAAAACTGCCTTTGGGGCATTAACAACCACCTTTTGGCGGTTAAAATAAATAACACAAAACAAAACACATATAATAAACACAATTATTATAAAAACACAAAACACTGCATTTTAGTTTTTAAGATATTTTCCAGAAATTAAAATAGACTAACTTTTCCAATTAGAAATAATACTGTGGCTGTATCTGCTGACACTATACCACATGTATCACCTACCTAGTAGACTTTTAAAGCATTTAAAATTAAATATAAATGAGAACTTGGAATGAGAATGTAGAATAAAAACACCTAACACCCCAATTTGCTATTTTGATCAAGAAATTTGGGAAAAAATATCACCCAAAAAAACCCCACCCCTACCTACTGGCCATTAACACTTCTGTCTTCCTCACCCATCATTGAACTGATACATCAGTTAAGGGCTTCCCCTACTTCCCTGCAGTCAGGTGAAACAGAGTAGAGCGGACTATCAACACATTGATGGCATTTCAGTTTCTGCTCCTGTAAACCTTCATCTTGATATACAGTAATTACACAAGTGATTTGCCTCCAGTTCGTTTACAGACGTACAAGTCCTACATGTACTGTATGTCTGTAAACGTAGCAAATATTTAAAAGAAGCCCTGAATCTTCAGTGCTCTTTTCAACCAAACACAAACCTAAGGAGTGCCAACCCTGGAATTTCTTTCTACTCTGGAAGTGGGGAATAAGCATGGTATGGTATATGGTAGCCCCTTATTATCCCCTGGGGTTCCATTCCCAGAACCCCTGCAGATGTCAAAATCCACGGATATTTGTATCTGTAGATTTTGGGGCTTCCAAACCCTGTGCTGTGCTCCAGTCACATGCACAGGGTATTCTAAAGATCAAAAATGCTTCATTTTTGGCCCTAAGTTAGAAGGCATTTGGAGGCCTGGGGAAGCCATGTGTGGGCCTCAGAATGTCTTCTAAGGTATTCAGATGGAAACAGGTGGGCTCCCCAAGGGGGAGGGAATCGGCAGCTGCAGATTCTCAAATCTGCAGATGTTGAACCCAAAGGTGCAATTGTCAAACTGAAATTCATATGAAAATCTTACAAAATAATGAAAAATAAAGATAATATAGTATGATCCAAAATCAGTTCAGCCACTGCCCTGGCACTAGGGCAGTGCCTGTCATTAGAGCATATAAAAAAGAGCAAACGGGTTGTGAACTGCAGCCTGTGTATATCTGACACCACATGTTAACAGAGCACAAAGGGAAAGGCCAGTCGGATACGAATAGCATATAAAGCAAGAGGGGAAAAGGACATTGTGCAAGCTGAGAATGGGTAGAAAATGCTGACATGCAAATCACGGTCTCATTGAGAATTATATATGTGCCATCCAGCAATAAATATACTTTTTTTTTCTCAAAAGATGAGGATGGGACTGTGAAACATGATGAATGATAAGAAAGAGACATATGAAAAGTATAAAATGTCAGGCATAGGAGTGGCCTGCGGAGATTGTGAGATGCAGCAGGAAGGATGCTAAGAATAATAAGATAAAAAAGAAAGATATATTACTCATAAGGTTATTAAGATGGGAGAGTCTTCAAATATGCATGGATCTAGAGGTCAGGGAAGGAGCTGGTACGGCTTCCCCGAAATGGCAATACAAGGATAATCGATTGATTTAAGACTTGGCCATCGTTAAAAGTGCAATTTATTATTTGCCTTAGTGCTTGCAAAATAGGATGGCAGAGCAAATGGAGATTTCAGTTCCTACAGCTGGATCAGGAGGAGAAAGGGGAAAATATCAGCCAAACTAAAGGGAAATGTGAGGAGGGTATGAAATTGCTCAATGGCAAGATCTCAATGTCAAATGAGGGAAAAGACAGCACAGAATTGCAAGATATGGAGGAGGAGATGTGATGGTATTTTATTGATTTGTCTACATATTTATTTTCAATTTTAGCCCCATCCTCAGTGTAGTTTACATTTTCTAAATGACATACAACAGGCATCAGCATAAAATAAGACTGCGTACAGAATACGTGTTAAATAGCTGGCCTTTCAAAATTTAACCAAAGCCAACTTTCATTTTCCTGAAATGAAAAGGACTCAGGGCCAACTTTCCAGCACTGATGCAGCTGTGCCAGTGGGGCATGTGCTGCATCCTGCAGTGAGAGGCCTTCTCAAGGTAAGGGAGTGTTTGTTCCTGCATTGCAGCTACATTGGTGCTGGAAAGTTGGATAGGATGGGCCCTGAATGAGTCTGAAAATACTACGGCTTTCATGCATCAGATGATAAAAAGGGGTCTAAGATTAGGCATTGAGACCAAATTATCACAAAATAGATGGAAATGAAATCTTGTTCCTACACTGGGCTACCAGAATGCAAATAGGACTCACTTAACGGAATGTTCCTCCTGCATGTACTATACAAAGAAAGCCCCTTTCAGACTTTCAAATGGACAGCCAGGTGGGTGGAATTGCTTCACTCCTAACATACGTGCATTCATCTGAAGGTCTGAAAAGTGCCCAACTGCCCTATGCAACATGGCATTGCCATGCTTTGGTAATAGTTCAGAGTTATTTATCACAATGATCCTTGTAAACTGGAGTAGCTCCTTGAACAAAAGCATCAAGACTTCCCAAATAATTCAAAAAATATATATTATTTTGCTGCTCAGTGAGATTCAGCTCACTGCATATGGTTTAAAATGTTCAGGTTTACTGTTCCAACCTCACTGTTCAGGTTTAAAAAGTGCTGACGAATTCAAAATCTCCTTGGATTGCCATAGGTTATTATACTAACTGACAGCGCAATCCCGGCTGCCCCATAGCATCGACACAACATCATTGTGCCAACACTATGTTACTAGCGCTGATTTAGGGGTGCCGTGTAGTGTCAGCCTGAGTGCGTTGATGGCAAGCCTCCCTTTCACCAGCAGAAGCCAGTTGGCGCGAGGGAGGCTCCAGGATGGGACTCAATGGGGATTGGCGGCGGGAGGGGGATAGTGGGCGGGGGTGGGTGGGCTCCGGATTCAGCCATAAGGCCAAATCCTAAGCCCGTCCAGGAGGCCATGCGGACCCAATTCAGGCCACGCGGTCTCCTCGGATCTGCGCCTGCTGTTTAGCAGGCGCAGTTCCGAGGAGCGCATAGGGGAAGCTGGAGCCTCCCCTACGGTAGGGGAGCAAATGTTCCCTTGCAGTGGGGAGGCTCCAGCCTCCCCAACCCAGCATTTGATTTGGCGCTGGCCTGTCAACCTCGCCAGTCTGACACTGGGTTGGATTGCGCCCTGAGGCTGCAACGGTAATAACAGGCCTAACTGGTGACAAGCCAACACTGATGGTACTAAAGCATCACCCTATAAAAGCTGCAGGTATTAAGGGGTAAATTGTGCAGGCAAACATGGATGTACAAGCATGATAAATCTGCACTGAAATTCAAGCTTTGCAACATTTCATTGCAACCATGTTTAAATCCAACTCCGCACCTTCGTTTACAGTTTGGCTTGATTGCCCCAGTATGCAGGGAAATGCAAAAAGATCTCTAGAGCTCTCAATTTTGAATACAAATTGTGCGCTTCAAAAAGAGGGCTTCAAGGAATCCAGGAAGACAAAATATCCTCAGACTGACAGGTATGGCGAGATTACTCAGATAAATGGAGTAGGGCAACCAATAGATGGATGGCTGAGATAAGTTTAGATAAATGGAAGCTTCATGTGATTGGATGGATTGATATGGATTGACAATCACCTCAGTGCACACAGATTTAGCCAATAAATGTGGGGGCTTTGTGACTCATTTGACAAACTAGTTTGTCAGGTTTAGTTAACATTAAACTCACATCAGTACTATCAGGCCTGTCAACATTAACAAAGTTTTTTCTCCTCACTTTTTGGTTTGTTTAAGCAACCAGAGACAGACATTTCCTGGCCTCAGGAGAAGGGTGCTTGAAAAAACGTAAATGAAAAAGGGCTTTGTATAAAAAGGGGCTCTCAACCAAAAACCGTGGTGCACACTGCAAATATGGAAAGATTTAAAGGAACGTTTGCTTTAAACGTAAGTATGGATCAGCATTTACACAGCCCCCCCCCAAATAAAGCATAAGACAAAAGCGTTGGATATTAAGCAGTCTTGATTAACTTCATAAACAAAGACCTGTCACAGGGAAAAAGAACCTAAATTCCCTGATGTGCTGGCACTAGGCAATTCAGGGGGAAACTGCACTAGCCGTCAGGATCTGCATTTCCTGATTTGCTGAAAAGGATTGTGTGGGAAGGAGCAAAGTAAGTGGTTGGATTCCTCTTCCTGGGGTTCTTTTTACTGGGGTGGGAGCAGGCAGGGGCGCTGGTAGCAGCAGCAAGTCAATGATGACATTAGGTGACAGAATCATCTCTGGCCCCCTGCCCTTCTTATGACTTCTGAGAAGGTGTGTGTGTGTGTGTGTGTGTGTGTGTGTGTGTGTGTGTGTGTGTGTGTG
>JAJKFI010000006.1:27626429-27674712 GCA_029204185.1 Lerista edwardsae
TTCTTCTTCTTCTTCTTCTTCTTCTTCTTCTTCTTCTTCTTCTTCTTCTTCTTCTTCAAGGAAAAGCTATACCTACTGGATTTCTGAGGGATGTGGTGGCCTGCGGGTTAAACCACTGCTGCTGGGCTTTCTGACTGGAAAGTTGGGAGTTCGAGACTACGCAATGGAGTGAGCACCTGTTGCTTGTCCCAGCTCCTATCAACCTAGCAGTTCGAAAGCATGTAAAAAATGCGAGTAGATAAATAGGTCCCACTTCGGTGGGAAGGTAATGGCATTCCGTGCACTATGCCATATAGTCATGCTGACTACATGACCACGGAAGCCTGTCTTTGGACAAACACCGGCTCTATGGGCTTAGAAACGGAGATGAGCACCTCCCCACTATAGTCAGTCACAAGTAGACTATTCGGTCGTGAGGAAACCTAAAACTTTACCTTACTGAATTTCTCCCTGTAAAAAGATGCAGTAAAAATCACTGCCTGGGAACAATGATAGGACTCAACCCCACAACAGGATGTGACTTGGGCCTGAGGGATGCTTGGCAGGAATTCAGCCTGCTTATCACCATCCAGCTCAGGCTAAAGGAGAGAATTCTAGATCGGTCAGCAAGAAAAGTCTCTAGTAACAATCGTAGAGATAAGAAAACGAGACACCCCCATTTTGTGGACACAGAAGTCCCACATTAATTTTACCTCTTCTCTCCATTCCTGAGGAGAAATGAGTGTTGCCCAGAGAGAACATCTCTCAGCATCAAGCATCAAGTGCATCAAGCAAAGCATTTTGGGAACCATCTGCTACTGTCAGGTAACAGACATCATGTGAGCAAACGCATGCATGCAAAATTAGAGTCAGAGGTTGTTTGAAGTGCGTCTTGGGTGGCAAAAGGGAGTCTTAGGCAACCAAACTTGCAGAGAGGTACCTTCTCTTTGTCACAGGCCTAAAATGCCATTCCTGTAGCCTGAAGCAGTTCTACCGCTTCAGTTTTCTACTGCCTGATTCTGTTGCCTGTGTGTGCTAGGCCTGTTTTGGAGCACGAGGAACTTTGCTTTCTGGTCTGGTCTGGATTAGTCTGGTCTGGACCAGATGAACAGTGAGAATGCTGATCTGCCTGGAGGTGTCGGATGGGGTTGTACTTCTGAAAGATAATGCAGTGTCCTTCAACCTTTGGGGTCAGGTCCCTAATTGGGTTGCAAAGCCTCAGTTGTGGGGTTAGGGCAACTTATGGGAATGAAAAGGTTGAAGACCACTGGACTGGAGCACACTGGACTGGACTGACAGCAGGTGCAGATCCGGGGAGAGCACGTGGCCTGAATCGGGGCCGCGTGGCCTCCCAATCGGGTCTAGGATTTGTCTGTATGGCCAAATCCTGGACCCGCCCATGTCCCGCCCCAACCCCCCTCCCCCACCAATCCCTGTCCCGAAACAGGACAGAGCCTCCCTTGTGCCGACTGACTTCGATCGGCGCAAGGGAGGCTCCCTGTTGGCGCTCTCAAGCTGATGCTACTCATAGTGTCGGCTTGAAAGCTTTGTTACCGCTGCGGGGGTGCTGCTCGGTGAGCCCACATCGGCGCTAATGACATAGCGCTGATGCAACAACATTGCGTCAGCGCTATGCGCAGTATAGGATGGCGCTGCCCATGTTGTCAGTGTGCCATGAGATAAAAAAGGTTGAAAATCACTGCTCTACACTCTAACAGCGTATCTGGTCACAGTGACCCATGCTTTCATTAGACTACGTAACTGCAATGCTCTTGACATGGACTGGCTTTTAAAGGCAGTTCAACAGATATAGCAGATGTAAAATGCAGCCCATAGAATGTTGATGGCTATGACCTATATGATGCCTCTTTTGTAGCAGTTCCACTGGCTGCCAGGTTAGTTCTGGGTAGGTAGAGCTGCTAGCTCTGACTGAAACTATTCCTGAGGATTTTATTTTCCAACATGGCATATGGCCCAATCCTAATAATAGCTCAAGGAAGAAGGATGATGGTCCTTGTAGAATCAGGTCCAGGATTCCTACAGAGTGATGTCACTAAGGTTTTAATGAATCAGTTGATAAATAACTGATGCCTAAACTGATAAAAGGTGCCTGGATATCAGTTTGGATAATAATGACACTAATGACACTAATGTCACTAATGACAATAACAAATAAGGCTCAAGAAGTCACGAGAGCAAGGAAGAGTTCTGCCACTGATTCAGATATGAGATGTGGGGCTCATCTCACATGTTCTTGGGTGGTTACTTACTGCTTTCAATCTAGCAGATGAAACTGCGAAGTCAGTGCTCCTCCCTACTATGAGAATAAGTAAGTCTTTCTCTCCTGGGATGGGATTGAGGCTCCCTCACTTCTTCCATAGGAGTGTGGGTTTTTTGGGTGATTCCCCCCCCCCCGCAAATTTACTGATTAAAATAGCAAATTGCGATGTTAATGTGTTTTTATTCTACATTTTCATTCCAAGTTCTCATTATTAATTTTAAAAGTTTTAAAAGTGTACTAGATAGATTATATAGGTCATATAGTGTCAGCAGATGCAGCCACAGTATTATTTCTAACTGGAAAAGTCATCCATTTTAAATTCTGGAAAATATCTTAAACACCAAAATGTGGTGTATTGTGTTTTTATTCAAACATTTTAACCCCCCAAACGTGGTGTTTTGTGTTTTTATGCAGTGTTTAACAACAACAACAACAACAATAAAAACAAAAACCACCACTCCTACCCATAGGACTACTGTGACTGAGAGCTCAATCCTAACCTGGAGTTAGGGCAGCAGAGTTAAACTAGCAAAATTTGGCCTGCGCAAGGGTCACCGTAAAGTATGTTTGGACCACTTTTGGAGTCAGAGAGGCCAGCACACAGACGTGCACCATCCTCCCTGACTCTGAGAGTGGTCCAAATGCATTTTACGGTGGCCCTTGTGCCAGCCACATTTTGCTGGCCTAACTGTGCCAGCCTAACTCTAGGTTAGGATTGCACTCTGAAACAAATTGTGACAATGCTGTCTGAGATCTTCATGCTGTAGATGCCACTGCAGAATAAAATCTCATTAGTGGGCTTGCCAGTCTGACAGGAGGTTAATTTGTATAATGAAGCAATAAGGCACAGCTAGTCTTGAATCAGAATATATTATTAATGCTAGCATAGGAAAGCTATCTTAACTCATTCAGGAAATTATCAGGCTGATTCATCACAAAACATATTCTAACAGCACGAGCCTATGAATGCCTACTCAGAAGTAAGTCCCATTGTGTTCAATGAGACTTACTCCCAGGGAAGTGTTATAGGATTGTAGCCTAACTGACCTTGTGAGAAGCTGAGCCTGCCTTTCGTATGTGCACATGTGGCTAAATGGAATACATGAACCAGGAAGTGACACTTATTTACAGTCAACATAATCACATGCAGAATGCCTAGTTCAGAAGAAGGAAGGCTGTAGCTGAGTGGTAGAACAGCTGCATTGCATGTACAGCGTCCAGGTTCAATCCCTGGTGCCTCCAGGTAGAATAGAGAAAAATTCCCTTCTGAAATTTGGAGACCTCCTGCCAGTCTTGCTGATCATACTGACCTAGGTCAGGGGTATCAAACATAAGGCCCAGTTAGAGTTGGACTATGACCAGGGAGCTCTAAGTTTAACAGCGCCATCCTATTTGGCGCTTAGCGCTGTCACAACATCGTTGTGTCAGCACAAAGGCCTTAGTGCCGACACAGGGGCGCCTACCAGCCCCCCGCATCGGCGCTAAGGCAACAGGACCAGCGCTGCGCCTCCCTAGCGTCGGCCAAAGCCGACGGCTCCAATTTGGGCCACACATTCTCCTCAGATCTGCGCCCGCCCTTTAGCGAGCGCAGATCCAAGGAGCACATAGGGGAGGCTGGAGCCTCCCCTACGGTAAGGGAGTGCATGCAATAGGATTGCGCCCTGAAGGAGGTAAGCCAATAAAGACTGAACTATCTGGAAGAATCTGCTATGTTTCCTTTTCTGTGACTATCTAAAACAATCTATGACTTCCTGTCTAGATAGGACTTATTTTATCTAAGGCATGGAGGCAATTTTCGGGACCTTCCTGACAGCAGTGTCTTCCTGAATTCCAAGTGAGTTCCAAGTGAGTCCCTCAACATAATGACTGCTGAAAAGCAGTGATTGCAGAATGGCACGCACTCAGCTGCAGAAATGCTTCTGTGGATCACCAATATTTAATTGTATTGATTAGAGCATTGGTTGATACAGAAGGGGCAATATTGTTTTAGAGTCTATTCTTATTCACATAGCTCCATTTTCAGCAGGGGGCTAATTACATCATTGACCGTGATGTAAAGGAAAACCCAGTTTTAGCAATCCTAGTGGAATATCTCTTTTGCTTCCGATAACTTTAGCAAACCATTTTCATTTTCCTCTGTAGCAATCTTCAGGTGACGGCTTAAGCAAACTACATGAAACCTTTTGAATGAAATACTCTGAGACTGGAAAGTCCTGCGTGTGCAACAAAGGGGTGTCAGTACTAGTGGTGTTTACTAGGTACTGGAGTCAATATCTGAAGCCAAACATGCCTTGTGTACTCTACAGCTCAACTGCAATTTGAACATTGTACCCGAGTGGAAAGAAAATGTTTGGTTTCCACATTGCTTTTTATTCTCTCCCGAGTGCCAGTTTATGTGTTCAAGGAAATATCAGTCCCTGGCTTGATCATCTTCTTCCGCCTTCCCTTTTGCTGAGCATGTTTTCCAGGAGGCAAATGCATCCGGTGGGAAGGCAGTGGGAAGACATGCTAGCATGCATATCCTAAACATGTTTATTCAAAAGCACGTTCTGCTGCTTTCAGGAGGACTGACTTCCAAAGAATCTGTGTAGTGACTAGTGAAAATTGAAGTCTGTGATGCATGTGGCTGATTCCAGCACAGAACGCCGTGGTCCCGGAATCCCTGGTGAACTTTGCCCTCCTTTTCTGTACGTTCGTCTATTGTCTCCTTCATTCCTCTGCCCATCTCTAACTTCAGATTTAATTGATTTATAAGTGTATTCGGGGTGCAATCCTAAGAGTGACGTTGGGCCGACGCAACGTGCTTGCGCCAGCCCAACGTCACTAGGTCCAATGGGGAAGCACCAGCCTCACTAGCAGCAGCGTCGGCCCGACGACACTGGGCAGAGGCACCACAGTGCTGCTGCGGCACCAACCAAACTTGGCTGGTGCAAGAGTGGTCCTGGGCGTGGGGAGGGCAGGAGGGAGAGAGGAACTGGGGTGGGGGTGGGCCGGTACGCATGTTGGCCCGGGGGGGGGGGCGGGGAGGGGATGTGGCCATTAGGCTGCTTCCCAGCCTCTGTCCCCAGGCGGTGCAGCCCCGATTCGGGCCGCGTGGCCTCCTTGGCTCTTCACCTGCTGTTAAACTGGCGCAGATCCTAAGAAACCAAACATGCAAACATGACCTTGCCCTGGAGAGGCTCCCCAGCGCACCAAAGCTGCATTGGACATAACGCAGGCCCACCGGCCTCACTATTCCAGTGCAGTTTAGGACTGTGCTCTCACCTTCTTTCCTAGAGTGATCCCCAAAGCAGTGAACAACACAGTTTAAAAAAAATCAAGCAACAAGGCCAAACAAACTAAACAACACAGCAGAGAAGAACAGTGGAGTGGATAAAACCATTAATAGCAGAATAATAAAAGAAAAACTCAGTAGCCGTAGCATAGCCCGGGACGGCAGTGCAGTAAGTACTGCAGGCATCGCAACGCGCCACGAACGTGCCCCCAACCATTTGCCCTCTGAGCCATTTTGGGCAGTGATAGCAATGCACAGATGCTCGTGAGGCCTGCACGTAGCTGTGGCTGTCTGGAATGTCTTCGACAGCAAGTGGGGATACTTACATGGTGGCTGTGGCACATGCAGTATTTATCGCATTGCCGCCCCTACACTACTGTAGCAAAGTAATAGAGCAAGAATTAACACAACCCAAAGGCCTGGCAAAAAAGGGCAGTTTCCCCCATGATCCAAAAGGTAGTGAGAGAGGTTACCAATCAGTCCTCCCTGGAAAAAGCATTCTCTGTGTTGGGCACAGCTACCAGGAATGCTTTGTCCTGGGTGCTCTGTCCATCAGCCTGGTCTGTTTCTGCAACGATGGGCAGTCAGTTTTTATGGGGTAAGGCAGACCTTCAGGTATCTGGGCCTCAAAGGTCATGCTAGGACCCTGAAAAACTGTGCCTGGAACACATCATGACCCAGGGCAGAACCAAAGTAATGTGCCCAGTCCACTGGATCATGAAAATCTCCCTGGGTGCAGATTCTGTGCACTTTTCAAGAACAGCCCAACATACAACATTATGTAGCAGTAGTCTAACATTGGCTTAAGATTACTCACTGAAAAAGCATGATGTACACTGGTAGTGCTAAATAGCAGGAATAACCATGAAGATGCTTTGTATTCAAGGAATGATTTGAGCATCTTTTTGAGAATTCAGTTGAGCAACTCATTTGTACTATTGTAATTCTGGGTGGAAACTAAGAATGACCAGCACAAGACTCCCCCAGGTTGCCTTTGAGTAGTTAAGCGCACAGTCCTGGTCCTGTGTTAGGCCAGCACAAGTCCCCTGTGCCGGCCAAAGCATGTCACAAAGAGTGTTGCAAAAGAGTGTTGGACCATTCCAGGATGTGGCTGGGCCTGTACAAGCAATAGCACTGGCCTGAGGAGGCCAAATCTGGTCTCCAAGCTAGCCCAGTTTGTGGGGGGAAGCACAGGCCTAGGGAGGCCAGTGTGGGGCGTTGGGGAGAGTGGAGGGAAGGTGGAACAGAGGGGGGACGGGGGAAGGCAGCCCCATGGGTGGGCTGGCCTGGGGAGAGAGTGGAGCCAGGATCTGGCACTTAGGCCAGATCCTAACCCCTATCCCAGGCCTGGTCGGAGGTACCTGGGCCATTGTGCCAACAATTTCTGAGTAGCCCCATAGGGGTGGCTGGGGCTTTATCCAGGGTAAGGGGGAAATGTCCCATTATCCTGAGGTGACATCTACCTTCCACCTAAGTTGTGCTGTGTTCTCAGCTCTGTAAGATCATGTTTGTGTAATCGCCCTAGTGAAATGACAAGAGCGAAGCAGAAAGTAGAGAGCAAATACTTTTAGTCTCTATACTAGACAAAATTTAACCTGAAAAGCCAGGCTTCAAACACAGAACTGAGCTTGTGCAGGAGTTTCAAACTTCTGGAAAGAGACAGATGGTTATTTGAGGGGGGGGGGGAGTGGAAACCAAAAAACACCCAAAACAAACAAAGGATTGCCTCCAACAAAACCATTGCAGGATAACTGACATTTAGGCTCATGTCTTTCCTTTAATTCTGATTCTGGGCTCTTTGTCTTCCTGGTGGTAATTCACACTGCCAGATTAATTCAGGCTGCAATCCTATACACACTTTCCTGGGAGCAAGCCCCATTGAACACTATGGGACTTATGTCCAAGTAGACATGCATAGGCTTGTGCTCTCAATCAGCTTTCACTCAGGGCACCATCCCAGGTGCCCTGTAACATCGAGCCGGGCTGTGGGAGGGAGTACAGGGAGGGAGGCGGGAGGGCGTTTCTGGGCGGGGGGAGGGTGGGTTGTGAGTGGGCTGGCGGGCTGATTTGGGCCACGCGGTCTCCTTGGATCTGCACCTGCTGTTTAGCAGGCGCAGATCCCAGGAGTCTCATGCACCACTACGTGAGTACCGGTTCCTAGAAGTTGAGCTGGCCCCACCCACTCGAAGCTGGCCCCGTCGGCTGGTTGGCTCAGCAGCTGCGCATGCGTACTGCACGCCCGCAGCCGTTGCCTGCACTTTCTGTGAGGAGGCAGGCAGGCAGGCAGTGTGGCGGTGGTAGCAGCAGTGGAGCGAGAGGACTGGAGGTGGAAGCAGCGGCGGCAGCAGCAGCAGCGAGGGAGACCCGGGAATAAGGCAGCAAATGTGAGAAGGTAGGCTGCCTGGGGCTCCCGCTCCCTCCAGCTGCGCAGATCCAGCGTCCCGGTTCCTCCTGCAGCCTCCCCCCAGCCCCAGCCCCCCGGTCTTTTTTTGGTCACCCGTTCCCCCTCCTGCTCCTTGCCGGCCAGCCCGGTGCTTGGTCGGGCGCCCACGTGGTTGCGCGGCCCGGTGGGCGCCCGTTCCCCCTCCTGCTCCTTGCCGGCCAGCCCGGTGCTTGGTCGGGCGCCCACGTGGTTGCGCGGCCCGGTGGGCGCCCGTTCCCCCTCCTGCTCCTTGCCGGCTCCTTGCATTTAACATTAAAGTTAAATGGCTCCCTATCCCAAAAGGGCTCACAATTAGCCTGCTATTTAACCAGAGAACAGTTGAAGCAAAATATGTCTATACACATCTCTAGAAAGGAAAGCAAAGTTAAATCAACACTAACCACAAGCTGAAGTTATTACAAACATGATCACATCCCTGGCAACAATCATGACCTCACTTCCGGCTATGACCTCACTTCCTGCCACGACATCACTTCTGGCTTATGACGTCACTTCCGGTGGGCGGACCCCGACAAGTGCCAATCAAAAGTGAGTACCTGTTCCTAAATCATTTGGATGACACCACTGTGCCTCCCCGATCCTTGCACTGGGGAGGCTCCACCCTCCCCAAAGCAGTGTTGGAGGTGGCGCTGGCCGGCAGGCCTTGCCATTCCAGCCCTGCTTAGGATTGCGCTGCCCGTTTCTCCTTATTCCTTTCACATCTGGAAAAAAATTTTTTTCTGTCTGTGAAGGGGAAACTTATGTATATATGTACATATTGGCACAGCTATGTCAGTGCTGGAAAATTGGTTAGGATTGTACCTGAGTCAGTAAAGCTATTACAATCCCATATGAACTCTTGAACAGCAGCATTGAATCTGTTAAAAAAAGAGTGAACCTCAGGCATTCAATTGTGCCTTGCCTGCAGACTCACTGGCTGGAGAACTATTGCAGCCCTGCATTTTTGCAAATCAACCACAGGTGTGCCTAGACAGCCTCCCTGCCTCCGTTCTTGGCAATATCCATGTCCAACAGGTATAAATTATTCTTATATTCTACATGTCTGATTTATACAAATCAGATACACAGCTGTTTGGGAAACACGAAGGATCAAGCAGCCCTTAGGACCTCCCAAAGCTGGAAAAGTTTCCGGCCTTGGTAGATGCAGAGATAGGTCAGAAAACACAGTGGAAATGTACTTAAAGGCACAGGAATTAGAAGATTAGTAGAAGCTGGCTTAACACAGTTCCAAGGTTTTAAAATGGTTTCCAGCGGTGCCAACGTTGGCCATTTTAGGAGCACTGCTGCAAGTGGCAGCAGCCCAGGAGGCCTGCTGCCGGACCCAGGAAAGCAAGTCCAATGGCAGTGGTGTTGGAGGTAGGCAGAATGTGGAAGGGAAGAAGGAGATCAGGGCGGGGGGGGGAAGTATCAGTGGCTGCAGCGCACCACTATATCCTATTTCCCTTCCTCAATCCTAGCACAGAGCTGAGTAGACCCAGCAGGGAGGGCAGGGTAGGATTACTCCCTCCCTCAGGCAAGGGAACAAATGTTCCCTTACCTAGAGGAGACCTTTGGGGCTACACGCCCTCAGGATGCCATGCACACTAGGGTGGTGAGGCCGGGGAGGGGGATGATTTATGCAGGGCTGGGCTGCCATTAAGAAGTATGTGCATTTTGTAAATTTCTCATTTTATGGCTTTTGAGGGGCTCACCCGAGCCTTTCACAGTTGAGGTTGTCCATTCTACAATAAGTAGGCTGTTCTGTGTTCACTAGCTGTTAACTTTGTTCACATTCAGCAACTTCACAAAAATGCAAATCATGTTTTTTATGCGTTAACCCAGGGGTGTCAAACTCATTTCATACAGTGGGCCAAATAGCGTTTGTGATGCGGCTGAGGGCCAGAAGTGATGCACTTACACAGGAAGTGATGTAATTAAGCAGGTCGTTACCAGAAATAAGCATTCCCCCCCCAGGAACTCATTATCTGCAAATAAAAGAGAAAATATGCAAATCTTGATCATATTTTCAGGATGTGGGAGAGCCCAATTATCATGTTGGCTGCCATTTCAGCAGTGACACTTCAGAACAGCTCAGCCGTTGAGAGCAGCTGATGGTGGTGCTGGGAGAGCCCAAGGGAAGGAGAAAGAGTTTCCATGCGCTGCATCTGGCCCTCAGTTTTTATGTTTGGCACCCCTGTGTGGTGTAAATAGGTTACTCTTATATTATGCCAGTCTACTCAGTAGTAAGTCCCACTGTTTTCAATGGGGCTTACTCCAAGGAAATAGTGTAAGATGATGATAAACAACAGCAAAAGCAGCAGCAGCATTATTTATATTCCACTTTTCACCAGATTACAGCCTTAATTTTGGCCCTGAAGGCACAGTGTGCTAATAATGTGGTACTCAGTGCTGAACAGGTTGTATACCCCTAACTGAAGTGAAAATGGATGCTTTTCACTTTTAGCAGCAAAAACCCAAGATTACTTTAATTTGCAGTGATGTCTCTTTTACTCCAGCGTTATTCTACATTTCCCTGTTCTTTGACAAGTACTCTTGCTGCCTGTAATAACATAACCCTTCAGCTCTGGTTTTTGCTTCTTCATTACCAGGTCAAAAGACATGAGGGCATAAAAGAGCTGGAAACATTTTGACACCTCGGCTGTCAACACTGAACTGAGGTCTCACTTCTGCATTAATATTGTGTTAGGACCAAAACAGATGTGGTGGCAGGAGTGGGTGGACAAAGCACTTGTCCGTCATAAGCATTCCATATGCACTTCGTCGTGTAGCAATTCACTTACCGTGTGAGTTGGCCCATTAATGTATAGCGTTAGCTCACTGTTGGTCTACTCATCTGTGCCACTGATGTCTGATATGCTGCTGATTCTACACATAAATGGGTCAACTTATGTGCTAAGTGCCTCTAAACCCACTGCCTGGGCAAGTGCTTCACCTGCTGTGGCTGTCACATGTAACAAACCACCAACCAGCGGCATTCCTAACTGGGCGGGAGGGGGCATGCCCAGTGGTGTCATTCAAATGATTTAGGAACAGGAACTCACTTTTGATGGGCACTTGTCAGGAACCCGGAACCAGCCACGGAGCCCGTTAGGATCCGGAACGCCCGTTCTGGTCCGTTCCCCCTGAATGACATCACTGGGCATGCCTGAGTGTTGCAAGAGCCTGAGCTCCTGTGTTACATTGCCCCTCCCCTTCAGAGATGCTAGCGGCTTGGAGGCTTTGCTCTGCAAGCCGTGAATGGCTCTGTAGGTGAAGGGGAGGGGCCATGCTACACAGGAGCTCAGGCTCCTGCAACACTTAGCATTCCCCCCACCGTAGGAATGCCACTGCCACCAACTTAGAAATGGGCAACCTCCCCCAGGATCACATTGGATTGGTTTGGAGAATAAGCTAAGCCTATTTCCAAAAACATTGGAAATAGCTCAGCTTATTTTCTGAGCCAATCTAGCTTCAGAAAGAAGTTGTCACAGCCTCTTCCCACCTAGCTGTCCAAGCCCCAAATACCCTTCCCTTTAAAAGTCCTTTCTGGCTGGACCAGTGGTGGCAGTACTCTGGAGGATACAAGGAAGGAGGGAGATTTTTAACCATCTTCCCTTCCCTCGGATATCTGTGTAGTAGTGTGCCAAGGTAGCCCAGGTGGCCTTTGGGAAGTATAGTCCAATTCCCAGTTTGCCCCACTCCTCCCACTCAAGTATTAGAGTGGGGCAAGTTGGGAATTGGGTTTGATGTTAATCTGAGTTTGAGAAGAGCTTCAAATGTAGTGGTGTCCTTGCCTGAAGGAATCCTGGATGAAACTGATTATCTGGACCATTTTAGTCTGCTTCTAAATCATTTTTTAGGACGGAAGCTGTCTTGATCACTCTTGTGGATGATCTATGCCTGGGATGGGATAGGAGAAGTGCATGTCTGCTGTTTTGCTGGAACTCCCAGCAGCAGTGAGACTAATATTAAATCTGGACAAATGAGACGTCTCCTAATTAGGAGATCTAGTTAGGAGGTTGTAGAGATCAACCTCTTCTGAATAGTATAGCACTCATTCATTGTCAGTCTCACAGTCACCAGCTTGAAAGCATCTTATTGCAGTTGTTCATTGTGACACACAGCATTGTGATTTTAAAAAGGTTGTGTAATATGCTTGATTTTCTAAACTGAGCAAATTTGCCATAGCTGACTTCCCTCCATTGTGAAAACTGTTTATTCATCCCATCCACATCCTGTTCTCTAAATGGTAATAATTCTTGAAATGATCCATCCTCTTATCCATGAGTCAGGGCCTAATTCACGATACGTTAAGCACGTAGTTAGAACTGACCTCCTTAACATTTCTGTACTAATTAGCAGTCATACAACCCCATCCTTCCCTCCCCCCCACCCACTGGTGCAGCCACACCAAAAATGTATCCCTCTCTATCCAATGGGAGGGATCAGGAGACTTTGGAGGTGCAATGGAATTTAAATCCTCTTATATCCCAGTAATTCTCCTGCCCTGTGATGGTCTCCTTGGTCTCTTCAGGCCAGTGTTAGCAAAATCACTAGCGCAAGTCTGAAGAAAGGGGATGGGGCAGCTGCAGAAAAGGGGGACAGGATCCAGCATGCCCCATTGCCGCTGGATACACCCTTCCAGCATCCTCCCCTCCCTATTCCTCCCTTTCCCTGTCGCTGTCCTGCCCACCCTGCCCCTCTATCACCTTTCCTGTCATCTTACCATCCTCAGTGTGTGGGTGGGGATCTGTTGGAGCAGTGGGGCCTTCCCATCAATGCTTGGGTAGCATGGTACTTGGACCTTATTGTACAACCACTTTAGGGCAGTCACTGTCAGTGGAGCATGTGTTCTGCTAGTGGCAAGTCCCCACAGGATTGGGTCAAGAGGAAAGTGGCAGAAGTTGGAGAGAAAGGCTAGATCAGGACTGGGACTGAGGCATGAAAGGCAGGGGAATTTAGCCTCTTGTCCCTGCCATGATCCAGATCAGCCACTATCTCCTGCAAGCGGTCGTTTGTTCTTGAAGCAAAGGTTTCATTGGTGCCAATGGAAGCTTTCCTCCTGGAGCAAATAGCAGTGGGGGGCATCGTCTGGATTGGGATCCTCATTTTATGATAGTTTCCATAAGGGCCTTCACTGAAGACCTTTGTCAATTGCTTATTGCAAGTCCAAGCACACCACATCTATTAGATCACCCCTGAAATATGTTTGATCATGTGGGCTTGTACCTGTGGAATCTTGAGTGATAGAATGTGCTGGCTGACCCCTTTTGGCTGACCTGGGATGTGCAGAAAAAGCATCTGCAGCCCCTGGGGAGTAGCAAAAAGGCTTTAGAGCAGTGCTACTCAAAGTGGTGGTCTGCAGACTGGCCCTGGTCCATGAGCTGCTGGGCCGTGGCACATTTCTAGAAAAGAAGCAATAGTAATAACATGGTACAAATATGATAGTCCCTGGCACATTGGGGAAAAAAATTGCCAGTCCATCACATAAGATAGCTTGAGAAGCACTGCTGTAGAGAATATCAAAGTTCGTCATCCTTGCTAGCCACATGAACAAGAGAAGTGTCACTGAACATTAGACATTTCTTTGCCAAAGTGAAGGAAAAGCCTGCACTTAAAATCAAAACCTGGAATTTCCTATTGTACCTTTGTAGACTGCTTGTCCAGACTTTGGATTAAACTTGACACACAGTGAAATTCTGTTTTAAAGATATTGTGCTTAATCTTTGAAGTATCCAAAGCTCTGCTAGCAGAGCTGAGGGAATCAACCAGTCTCACACACAACAAAGCTGACAGCCCAATCTTAAATTGTGCTGGCACAGCGGGGCCATATGGCCTCCTCTGTATCCCAAACAGCTTAGGTGCAGGCTGGAGATCACCTTGAGATAAGGAGATATTTTCCCCAAGTAACGCCCCGGCCTGCCCTATAGGGTTATTCAGATCTGCAACTGCTAAATAGGTGCAAGTCTGAGCGGCCTGATGTAATGCCAGCGGACCCAGGGAGGGGGGGTTAGGATACAGCAGAGGCCTGCTCTGCTGATCCTGTCCCCCTGGGCCTGATACATCCCCATTCTGCCTCCCACACTGCCCCAAAATACCCCCTCCCCTTTCCATCCTCCTGCCACCTCTCTGCCGCCCAGTGCAGCATCGAGGAGATGGTGCAGTCCTCTCCGCTGGCACCACTTACTCTGCAGGTGCACAAACATGATTTGGATTTGCGCTTCGAGTTCTACACTTTACTTTACTACGACTTTACTACAACAGCAAAAGAATGTCAGCCAGAGTTACACAGGCTGATCAGTGAGTCAGGAAAAGAAGCTAATGGGAAGTTTAATCAGAGAGAGACCTACAAGCATTTCAAAATTAGGAAGTGAATAGGTAATAGTTCCCCTACTGGTGTGGATGAACACATATATCCACATCCACTGTTATGCAGATCTAGCTGTTGAATTATGCTGTTGTTATTATATCAGAGTGAAGGGTAAAAGGTTCATTATTCTGGTGAAGGTTCTGGTGCATTGAGAGGGTGGACTTAATCCTTTCTCCAAGTGCCATTTCCCCCTGAAAATTGCACCACAAAAGCTACTTTGACCCTGAAGTGGCTGTTAGCCACAAATAGCCACTATGCTAGGAAAATCCTTTCCTCCAACAAGCTCTATGAGGGAAAAGAAACAGGAAAAAAAGTTAAAAGTACTGTTTCCCGCTCTCAAATCTGAGCTAGAGATTATAGCCTGGTAATTTGAGCCTAAGTGAGGCAAAGAACAACTGAAAGATAAGACATATTTCAGATGAGACGCCGGGAGTCACCTCATTACAAAACTACCTACATTTCTTTGGGCAGATGACACATTTCCTTTCACACTGCCTTGTCATTGGGAAGAAATGTAAAGCATCTATTTGACAGTCATTCAACTAAGGGTGCAATCCTAACCAGCTTTCCCAGCCCTGACATAGCTGTGCCAAGGAGGCATGTGCTGCATTCTGCATTGGAGTCATAGTTGTGGAGCATGCTTGTTCCCTTACCTCAGAGCTGCATTGCTCGTACTCTGGTGCTGGAAAGTTGGTTAGGATTGCACTCTTTCTTTTATCACGCTTTTCTGCTTTAAACTAAATTTTCCAGATAGCCCCTATGTTTGTACTAATCCTGAGCCAGTTGCCTATTATTCTTAAAAGGACTGAATTAAGGGCGCAATCCTAAACAGTGCTGGACTGGCAAGGCCGACGGGCCAGCGCCATATCCTAGTGCTGCTTAGGAGAGGCTGGAGCCTTTTCACACCAGGCAGCCCTGACCCACCCCTCACCTTTGCTGCTGCCAAACAATGGCACAGGAAGGAGCTCTTCCCCCAGTTGTCATGCTGCAGCAGCAACTTCTCACCACCACCTCACTTCCACTTTCACTGTAGTTGAGTTCAGTGGTGGGATTCAAATAAATTAACAACCGGTTCTATGTCCTTCAGGGCCATCCGCTGCCTTTCTTCCCTCTCCCAACCTAAAATTAGCAACCGGTTCTGCAGAATAGGTGAGAACTGGCTGAATTTCACCACTGGTTGAGTTGCTTACTATGGTAGGTAGGAAAAATCCTTACACCTTTTCTTTTTTAGGGAAGGATTATAAGCCACACTGAACTTAACTCGCATGTGCAAAAACTTGATCCCAGCATTTATTTTATTTAATGCATGTTTGTACCACACCTTTGACGGCATTCTCAAGGTGACTTACAAAAGCATCATTAAAAAAAATATCATACCAAAAACATAGCATAAGCCACAATTACAAGAACTGAAGCAGCAGTAAAACCAGCAATGAAAATATTAACAGCCCAATCCTAATAGCTTGGCCACTGCCAGACCTAGTGCTCCGATGGCGGAACACACTTTATGGGCGTCACAAATGGCCTGCTGGCGGTGATGCTGGAGCAGCCGACGAACCAGGTCGGTCAGCAAAGACGGCAGAATGGGGTGGGAGAGGGCAAGACTGTGGAGGATGGCAGGCTTGCCATGGGATGAGAAGGAGTGGCATCCTGCGTGGGTGATTTGTGCCAGATGCTATCCCCTCCAATACCAGCTGACATGACCCTGCCCAACCCCCCAAACTTCTGTCCCCAGCCCCAATTTGGAGGGGGGGGCGCAGCTTTCTCAGAGCTGCGCCTGCTAAACAGGCTCCAGCCAACTCCTAACTTGCACTGGATTTGGTGCAGGCACACCAGCCTGCCTGTTCCAGCACAAGTTAGGACTGCACCCTGAAACTAAGAACATAAAAACAATTCATGACATTAAAACATAGCTAAAATAAACTAAAAACAGCTTTAAAAACAGGCGTTGAAGACCAGCAATGGGGAAAAGTTGTTTGATTACAACCCTAACCCCCCCCAGAAGGTAATCAGAACTCATCTCTTGTTGGGCTGGAACACGAGGGGATGGAAATGAGGGAAAAGAAAATGCTGTGCAGAGCAGTCATCACTGTTAATAAAACAAAAAAACAAAAGACTACGACGCCCTTCATTCTGGAGACAGGGCAATGCAATTCATCTCTTATTCAGTAATATATATTCATTGTCCTTAGTTATCCTAATGATGACTTATCATAATTCTTGTTTGTTCACTCATACAATGAGGTTTAAATAATCTTGAGCTTCACGGACCAAACTACTCATTATGGTGTTAAATACTTTCACTTTCAAATAGCTGCTGCTATGGGGCCAGATATGGATTAGCATCACAGTGCAGAAGCAAAGGGTGTTTAACCCTAGAATTCTGTTTTTCCACTTAAAATCAAATTCCTTTTTCCCCGCCTGCTCTGGATCCCTTAGAGCAGTGGTCTCCAAACTGGAGACTGCTGCAGCACCGAAAAGGCTTCCCGGCCCAACCGGCACTTTTCAAAGTTAGGAAACCCGCTACTACAGCCCCCAAGGGTCACCCCAGCCAACCATGCCTGCCCCAAATGCCAGTGCACAGCCTGCTGGGGTGATAGAACCAGGAAGCAGCTGGCCGCGGCGACATTGAAGGGAGGGGCTGAAGTAGCTTCTTTCCCAATGCTCCCCAGCAGAACGGTAAGTGCCGGTCACTTGGTGGAGAGAAACAGCGGTCCTGGATCTGGCCCATAGGCTGGAGTTTGGAAACCGCTGCCTTGGAGTACAATCCTAAGCGCTCTTTGGACCAGCACAAGACTCTTGTGCCAGCTCAGGAGTGTTGCAACTGTGCTGCAAGGCATGTTTGTGCCAACTCCAGAGTTGGGAAGGCCAGCCCAAGGATTTCCCTCCCTGCACCGATACCTGGACCTGCGTTGGTGAGTTCGCACCAGCCAAGGGAGACCAGCGTGAGGGGTTGCGGAGGTTGGGGAAGAGTGGAATGAAGATAGATCAGGGGAAGGTAGACCCATGGGTGGCCTGGCCTTGGGAGGGGGCTTGTGCCAGACTGGCTGTCATAGGTCGGATCCAAACCCCCTCCATGCTCCATGCCCCTATCAGCCTAAATCTCTGTTCTATGATTCTAATCCATATTGGCCCTCTACCCTATGAAGTATATATGCCATAGTATATGAAAGTGTACCTAAACCTCAAACTTGACTATGACATTTAATGCACTTAACATTACGTTTTGCTTGACCCTGACTCATGCTGTGTATGTATAGTCATTGTTAGTGCGGGAAAGAAGCATTTGCAATTCCAGTTAATCTGTTGAAGGTGCTTATACTCTCTATAGCACTAGCAGAGGATCTTTCCCTCTGCTTTGGAGGGCCTTTTCAAGCCCTGTTACCTGAGATCCTTTGGCAGGAATTGAAACTAGGACATTCTGCATACAAAGCATGTGCTGCTTGGCCACGTTTGCTGTACTCCTGATTTGCATTTTAAACTGATTTAAGCAAAAAAAAAACAAAAACCCCCACCAAAATTAAAGACATGCATTAAGCTTCAGGGGTGAAGAATGCCCCTAGGAAATAAAGGCATGGCTGACCTCATTAATCCTTCCCTTCAATTTTTGCTGGGCTGCTTCTTTATCTAAACATTGTCTTTGGCATGTATAATTGTATTATTCTTGTAGTTCTTGGAGTGATTGGGTACTGCTACTTGTTAGCGTACGTGACTATGTGTATGTGCATGCGCGCACAGTCTTACTCGCTTGAACAGTAGTTGCCCTTGCAAGAGAGGAACAGAAACAGACACACACAGTTCTGGTTTAACGCACAGTAATTGTGGCTGACGTCTGCTTGTTTCCTCAACCATTATTCACAATTCTCATCAGAATCAGAACTCATTCTACTCAAGGGGAGAGGGAGAATTGGAGGGGAAGCTCCCACCCACTCCAATCACAGCACGGGAGCATATATTAGGGGAACCAGCCTGAAGTCTGCAAATTCCTCAGAGCAGAAACTTAATTGCTGTGAATTGCAGTGAGAATGCTCTGGAGGCTCATAATAAATAATCATTAGTCGCCATTTATAATGCAATACATAGACTATTTTTAGGGTGGCTGGAAGGAAATTCTGGTGGCAGCTTGCAAGCTGTTGGGCGCTCATCTTCCTGAGCATTATGCATGTGTGAAGGAGGGGACATGTGTACAGTCAAAAGTGGCTCTCAGCGCCGAGAAGACTCTTTGAACCATTCTTTGAACGAACCTGGAGCTGTCGCATATCACCAAATCCACAACTATAGCCGCAGTGAAGGCCGCTCACTGTGTTGTTGCCACTTTCGTCCTCTTTCCTCTCCTTCTGTGGTTAAGCACCATGCCTTCACTTGGTTGCCAGAGATGGGCCACTTCCACCTGTGGTGCTAAGCAGCTGGGGGCTTTGTTCCCAGCAGCAGGAGCAACAAGAGGAAAAGGCTGCTGAGGTCGCAAGGGACAGGTGAGCATGCAAGGGAAGAACACACTGGGTGGCAGAGTGCTTTGGTCTTTCCTGGTTTGCTCACCACTGTTGCTCACCAACTACCACTGTTACCTCCTTCTGTAGCTTCTAGGAAAGAAAACACCCTCTGATCTCCAATCAGAATCTGATCCTACTTGTCTACTGCATTACAGCAAATCAGATATCTCATTCATTTTCAAGATCAACCTACCAAATAGGGCTGCAACCATTTTATAGCATGTTTTTGCATTCTATAAATTTTCATTAACACTGTACAACGTTTTACAGCCATATCTCCTCCAAGTTTTTGTTGTTGTTGATGGCTCATGTAAATTTTGACCGTGCAGCAATGAAGGAAAAAACAGAGAAAAATGACTCTCACAACATCATTATTCTCATGGAGAGATATTGTGCAATTTGTAAAGCATAACCTGAGATGTGTGTATTAGCACATTTTTCCTGTTACACAAGTTGATGCAACTGCTACATTCCTAACATTACAAATGAATCACATAGTTTGCATTCTCTACCTCTAGCAGCAATGGATGGTCTACAGCTGTTGTCAGACTAAAAATCCTTTGCTTTTAATTGTGTCTGACACGAGATATGAGTCCTAAGGCACAATCCTAACCTGAGGTTAGGCAGGCACAAGCCTCTTGTGCTGGCCCAGAAGTGTTGCAAATGCACCATCAAGTGAGTTTGGACCACTCTTGGAGTTAGGGAGGATGGCTCATGTCAATGTGCCTGCCTGCCTCCCTGACTCCAAGAGTGGTGCAAACATGCTTTATGGCATGTTTGCGACACTCCTGGGCCAGCACAAGGGTCTTATGCCGGCCTAACTCCAACCTAGGATTGCATCCCTAGACTAGCAAGTGCAGTTATATACTGTACATTTTAAGCATATGTGTTGTCAATACCGTTACTGTATCGTATACAAGTCTTATGAAATGTTCTTGTATTGTGCAAAAATACTCAAAAGGCTTATGGTACCATAAAGGCTAACATATTCACAGCCCAATCCTATTGCTGCTCACCACTGCATCCTATGGTAGAGAACAGGTGCAGAGATCTCCTTTAGACATTTGTTCCCTTACCCAGAGGTAAGCCTCCACAGTGCTGAGTCCATGTAAACCTGAACCACAGGACTGAATCACAGGAAAGGGGTTAGGCTATCGGTCGCACCTGTGGTGTCGCCAATTCTGCCTCCCACCAGGCCAAAACTGCCCACTCCCTCACCACCTTCCCCCTACCCCTCCCACCTCTCCTGCTGACTTACCTTTGTCAGCAATTGACGAAGAAGCGACAACATGAACAGGAAGGACGAGCCTTCCTGCCAGCACTGTGGGACCATGCGGAGCCTTTGGTGCTAACTGCTTGCTAACTGCTTTACGGCAGTGCCAGCAGATGAAGAGGACCATCAATGGCTGGTATGTATAAGACTGGTTTGTTATTATGGTATGTGCCTTTGTAAGCTATGATGCATGACAACTGACGTCACAATTAGAGGTGGCTTCAGGGGTAGGCCAGGTAGGGCAGTGGTCTATGGACCATATCCATTGGAGTACTCATCTAGCCAGGATGACCCATAAGCCCTCCTTATAGTGATAGTGGAAGCACTTTGTCAAAGGATAGGTGAAGGAGTGCTATGTGGGGCACAGTGCACAAAGTTGCCCCAGGGCCCTTAGCAACCTGCTCACAATAAATCTTCTACTTTTCAGGTGCCACAAGTCTCTTGTATTTGTTGTCACAGATTCAGACAGCTATTCCTTCCCTGTAGGGACCATACAATCGGCTCACCAAACACAGTTAAGGCCCTGTGATACAGACCTCTCCATCTAGGTTTGTCCAGTGCAGCAAGCTCCCAAGTACAGCAAGTGACATTGATCCTGCCTTGAAAAGATCCTGAAAAGTTTCCCTTTCAAGTGGGCTTTTAGCTCAGTGGGAGCTGAAATGTGGACATATGATAGGCAAGAACAAGAAAAGCTGGAGTCAATTCTTTTTTTAAAAAAAAAATTCCTTTTCTATAGGTTTATATTTTATTGGAGTTTTTCTTATCTTTGGTATTATTGATTTATAGGAAAAGTCTATTTAAGATACCCACTCATTCTTTTTCTATAAGCAGAGAGAACCTTTAATAAAGTTATCCACCATAACCAATGCAAAGTCTCTGAATTGTTCTATATTCTTGGTTAATTGATTTTTTTTTCAAAACTTCCCCAGTTGTTTAGTCACAGACTTTTGTCACCTACAAAGGAAATGTCCTTAAGCTATTTATGAGTAATTAATGATAATTAGTGCAACAGAGGGACATTGAATGTGGCTAAAATACATAGGCTAACACCAGAGACCTGTTCCTTTTATTTGTTTGGGTGCATCCCGAATATACGATTGGTTTATTCATGTCAGTATGATTTTATTGCATAAAAGGATGTAGAAAGAGATTGTGTTTGTTTATGGATATGGAATGATGTGTATTGTCTCCATCAATTACATATATGTGTAAATATAGTAATTAAGGGGAAGAGTTACATATCTGAGTGCATTATTCAGGTGCTCATCTTTTTCGTTTTCTTTCTTTTTTTTTGAATGTGCCATGAAGTATCTCTGTTATGTCCTGAAGCTGATATGGAGAAATCCAGTCTAGGTCCAGAACTTTCAGAATGAATCCATGAAAACTGTAAGTTCAAATAATTCCAGAATATGTTGCTACTTCTGCCAGTAATGAAATCTTAAAGGACTGTCATAATATGAGAAGGATACAGTGCACGCTGCTTGTGGCACAAAGGCAGTCATCTCCGGACTCTCCCTGGAGGAGGACGCATGGCCTCCTCCTTCTCTGGCGGTGCCAGTGTGTGAGTTGTGACAGCACTGCCCTGGGTGCTGGGGCAGGACATTTGTGCCTGTTTCTTGTGGGGTCAACACTGGAATCAGAAAAACAGATGGCTGCATTCTCACAACATACCGATATATGTGCTAAGTGTACTTCTGAAAATTCACAGAGCTAAATCTGTCACATAGGTTGCACCATGGTTTTCGAGGGCCTTGACTTGTGTAAGATGACACCTCTGAGATGGGGACACTCACAGTAGCTCATTCCAGAGGAAGAGTGCCACCTTCTGAGGCAACAGTATAATGTCTTGTAGTTGTATACAGGGGCTTCTACAGATGAGGAAAATCTCCTCATTTCTGCCGATTTGTTCTAATGCAGATCCAGTACCAGCTACACAATAGTCTGTAGTCTTCCATATAATGGAAGGGTGAATAGATGAGGAATATGTACATTCCAAGTACCAGAAGGCTACATAATTACTTTAATTAGCCCCTACTAACTGGGCTAAGAGGCAGTTCTCTTATATTTAGTGGGGGGAAAGCACTCATCCCTATTCACCCCAGCTGCTTTTCCACTAGCTATTTGCAGGCATCTCTTTTGTATCTTATTGTGAGCACCCTGGGACAGGGAACCATCTTTTGATTTGCCTGTGTGTTGCTGTCGCTGTCCAGAATGGCTCTGACGGTGAGTGGGAGGCGTCACTTGCATTGTGCATTGTAGTGCTTGCAGTTTAGTCCCCCTCTAGCTATGTAATGTTACTGGTTCTGAATCAAGAACATTGCAAGGGTCTGCACTTGTGCCAGTGGAAAGTGCTGGTGTGTTGCATGGGCTCACTACATATAACAGCCTAACTGGGTCCATAAAAAGGAAGTTGATTTTTGACATTGCAAAGAGAGGAGCAAAGATGAAACTATAGAATAAATTACAGCATTGCCAGAAGGTGAGAACTGTCAATCATGAAAGTTAACTCAGCTGTTTGTTACAAACTGAAGGACAACAGATTTTTATTTTTGCTCACTTGTGACATAATCAACATGCTGTCTCTTTCCCCTCTGGTGCAAAGGCATAATTTACAGTAATAAAAATGACTTCATATTGCCATAATAGATTTCTATCACTTCATTCATATACATTTAATGGCATCAGCTAGAAACATCAGTTGCTAAGAATACCTGAATTGCAATCCTGCATACACTCATAGCCAAACTAGACATGATATTAATCTTCTTGCATGTGCTTTCAAATGTAAGTAGCAGATGGAGAGGCAGGTCTGGATCAGAAATGCAGCAGGGGAGGAGGGAACTTTAATCTTTTGTCCCACCATTAAATTGGGAGCCCTAGACCAGCCATTTGCATTAAAACAGTCTCACACAAAAGCCAAAGTGATGAATGTCATGTCTACTTTGGCCCTTAGAAGTACAACCCATTGAATTTGATGAGATTTCCTTCAGAGTAAACATGCAGAGGATTGGGTTGTTGGTGTTCTACAACACATCTGCTATACCCCAAAACTCTCAAAGCAAATCAAGTGCATTATCTCCAGAAGCCTTACAACAATTTTGTAAGGCAGGCCATACAATTATTTCTACCATTCTACAAATGGGATCTGGGACAAAGACACAGAGGTCAGTCTCTGGCCTTCTAATGAGTCCATGGCTAAATTGAAACTTGAACAAGGGGGGAACTTGCCTCAGCTAATGATAACCATCTCTAACAACATACATTGAGGGACTATTAGGTGATAAGGCTGGGAGCAAAGGAATCTATTAGGCTGCTTCAGAGAAAGTATGTCATTGGCTGCAAATTGGAAACTCCATTTCTCTCCTGGTTCTTTCTTGAAAATGAAGATTGGTATTCCCACCGCCTCACAGAGCAGCCATCAGATTTGTGCCTTTAGGAGCGAATGAGAGCCTCTTGTGAGTAGGAAGAGGTAGGGGAGGATTTCAAGGTTATATGTGGCAATGACAGATAGGAAAGATGAATAGACAACAGGTAAATGCATTATATAGTCAGTCCCGCCACTGGGAAGCAAGAGATCGTTCTCTGAATTAGAGGAGTTGACATATTTGGCAGGCTATCTCCTATAAGGACATCCTCAGTCCTTGTTTCCAGTAAGTGTACATAGAAATGTGGTTGTCTAGGTGACAGTCAAGAAAGAGGTGGCTGGCTAAGGAATAAAAGAGCCTTGGCTAATAGGCCATTATGTTACTCAATGTCTCATGGTTCCATTATTCCTAAGGATGCAGCCATTCATTTTCGGGCCCTACTTGCCTTTCTTTCCCATGAATGTATCAGTGAGAGATTTGTCCACTGTGGGCTTCTGATATATTCGGCAATGCGGAAAAACTCTTGGCGTTATCTTTCTTCCCGAACAGAGAAATCAAACCATCAAATTATAGGAACCTTGAGACTCCATTGAGCGTATTCGTTTCCACCGATATGTCTGAGTGCGAAATTGAAGCTCTTGGTAAAAGAAGGACCATTCATTGCACATCGATGCCTCATGCTGGTTTTTGTTTCTGCCAGTTTGCAGACTTCATGGACTAAGGTGATCTAGCTTTGGACCTGGCAGCAGTTCAGGGTGCTGGGCCTGTTCAGGACTTGTGCAGTGTGAGTTCTGGGGTCTGGGTGCATATTAGCCACCCTTCTGGCTCCCCGAACAGCTTTCACAAGAGAAGCGTGTTTTTCTTTTTAGAAAATACCTTTTCTTCCCTGAGTGATGAAGTTGCACTTGCCCAGTTACACACGTTGAAATGCCCATATTTTCATGCTCCATTATGTATCCATAACCTCTGTCTGTCAGGGTTTTTTTTTTTTTTTTACATCCACACAGATTAGTAAGATGGCTGAGCACCTGTCAAGGTGTAATTACGTTTTTGAAAAGGAACCCTTCACAAATTCATCATGCAGCAGCCTCATCCATTGGGCAGGTTGTCTGGTCCAGAAGTTGAGCCGGGGAAGACTGACTGGGGGTCCCGGGGGGGTCACATGGTCCTGAGCACCACCACCCATCCTCTGGAGCCACTGCCACCTGCCCTCCTGGACCCACTTGAGGGCCAGGCAGGCTGCGCACAGCATCTGCAGGCCTTTTGAAGTTGCACGAGGCCCCAGATGAACTGGGGGTGGCAGCACAGGTGGCAGGCAGTGGGCAGTTGGGGAGCGGCAGTCTGCAGTCCTGGCCCCGGGTAGTGAATGGGACAGGGATGCATGAAGACTGCCTGAAGCAAAGCAGACACAACCCAATTTCGTGCTTGAAAGGGAGACAACCGGAAGTCACTCGTAAAGCTGATTTGACCCTTGGTGAGAGAGAGGAGTTGCTGTTGTGCCCTGTGAGAATGGACTGGAATGCTAGGAATCTCAGTGACAAGAGTAAAAACAATTGGAAGATCCCTGGCTCAGGTGTGTGTGTGTGTGTGTGTGTAAGTTCCACTTTACCAGCTGCTCGAGCCTCTGTGGCTATAATAGTGATTGGGCAGCAGTGCTCGCCCCCAAGTAGGGGGGTTTGTTTAACCCTTGATGCACAGAACCTCATCTACCTTGTCAGGTTTTGCAAACCGCTAAAAACTGGGTCGTGACCCACTGGTGGGCTATGGACCACACTTTGAGAATAGCTTCCTCATCGGGTCTAGGACAAGCCTGCCTATGTAAACTGCCTTGAGTATATCTGAAGAGATATCTGAGCATAAGGCAGTATATAAATGAATGAATGAATGAATGAATGAATGAATGAATAATTGACCATGACACTGCAGGCTTTAGAGTTTATATACCTTGACCTGTAATAGGCCTTTGGTAACATATATAATTCGTTCCATCTTTCCTCAGAGTCCCAGTTAATGGCACAAAATCTGTATGTTAGGACATGACCTGAGACCTTAAGTATACTGTGGGCGCAATCCTAACCAACTTTCCAGTACTGACATAACGGTGCCAATGGGGCATGTGCTGCATCCTGCAGTTGGGGAGCAGTCACAGTGGCCTCCTCAAGGTAAGGGAATATTTGTTCCCTTACCTCAGAGCTGCATTGCCCTTACCCCGGGGCTGGAAAGTTGGTGAGGATTGCACCCTGTATTTCATAGATATTATGCCATCAGACTGCTCACAAAAATGTGAGTTGCATTTTAACCAAAGAAAAAGATTATTTCTTCAGTTCAGTAACATGCCCAAGAGAGTTCAGTTTGCTCCAGGGACCTTTCAAGTCCTTAGACCTTGACTTTAGTACAGCCCCAAGGATGTTGTCCCAAGGATAATGTCCTGGAACTAAGCCTGGAACGTGAGCTTCAGTGTTCATCCACTTCGTTAATACAAAGTGTAGCCTTACCTTGCCTCTCCTAGGGCTGGCCCAGGCACTAGATTGCCTGAAATGAAGCAGCCTGGAGGGGAGCAGTGAACTGTTGAGGGGTGCCCCATCTCTCCCTTCTGCCTGCTGCTCACTCTGGCCCTCTGCCCACCCAGTTGCCTCATTCAGCCCTTTGTTCCTCTTCCTGCTTGCTGAGAGCAAATGAGACAAGGTTCAGGGCAGGAACAGCAGCAGCCAACCCCTTCCTCCAGCACCACTGTTGCAAGTGATGGCTGCAGGCAGAAACAGCAGGGCAAGCCTGTTCTTGTTGCTCCCTTCCATGAGTGATCAGAAAGGACTTTTTTAAACCTTCTTCTCCTTCTTGAATCCCAGAAAGGGCAAGAAGGAGAAGGTGGTAACCAGTGGTGTCATTCAAATGATTTAGGAACAGGAACTCACTTTTGATTGGCACTTGTCGGGAACCCGGAACCAGCCACGGAGCCCGTTAGGATCCGGAACTCCCGTTCTGGTCCGTTCCCCCTGTACTGAGTGACATCACTGCCTTCCCCCTCTAGGAATCCGGAGTCGCTCCCTTTAACCCTCTGAGTGCCGGCCAACCAAGAAGAAAAGCTCTTTGCAGAGGAATTGGGAGGGGGGAGGAGGGAGAGTGAAGTGGGCGGAGTAGTCCTAATTTTAACTAGTGGAACTGAGTTCCCCCACGTCCCCCCTGTTTCCAGCTTGCTCTCTGCTCTCCCATTGGAGAGCAGGATTGCGCCCTCACTTACAGCCCAATCTTAAATGCCCCATGAGCAATGCAGCAGCACCAATGTAATAGCCATTGAATCCCATGGGGGAGTTTTGGCATCTGGAGGCCTCCTCAGGGTAAGGGAACATTTGTTCCCTTGCCTCAGGGTAAACTCGCCGGTACAACTCCACATGGAGCCAGGTTTGGGTATCAAAACTGGGAAGAGGATGACAATGTTAGTGTGCACCATTGCCACACATACTGTCCTCAATCCACCTTCCTCCCTGCCCCATTCTGCCCCTCCCCGCCTTCCTCCAACCCTTGGCTCCATTCACAGTAGCAGAGTGGGTGGGCATCTGTTCACCACCCCTCCGCTTGGGCCCCAACCTGAAGGGGCACATTTGCATCATGGACAGGCCAGCCCTGTGAGGCTGTGTTGATGCTTCTGCCACTGGCAGCTCCCTGTGGCTTTTTAATTGTTATAATGAATGACTCATTCGCTATGAGAAGAATATGGAATTTTGCCTGCCTTTAAGGTGCCTTTGGCAGTGGCATGTGCGACTCTGGGTTTGGCTCCTGGAGAGTGAAATAGACACATTGTTCAGCGTATGTATGTAACCACAGGGAGTTACCATGGGCAAGATTAAAAAAGCAGCTATCATAAACAGGCTGCTTGTAAGTGGTGGTTTAGTCTCTAACCAAAGAACTCGCAGCCTCTCATGTTCATCTCAGCTTATCACTACCAACATCCCAAAAACAGGCAGGCCTGAGTGCATGCCCACCCAAGCTGATCAACCTTTGTGGTTGATTCTACACACATTGTTCAATGGGATCCCAACCAACATCTCTATGTTGAACAGCCCAAGAGATTGGTCTTGAGTCTCCTTTGAACTATCCTTTGAACTATCTTAGGGTGCAGGGCTGGCCTTAAGCTAATGTGACCAATGTCGTCACATTGAACCCTGCACTTTGGGGGCCCCAGCACCAGTGCAGTGAGCATATTGCTTGCTGCAGTATCCTGGATCTCTATGGGCTGTAAGTCAGTGGGGCAAGCAGAGCAGCTTTACCTTGGGCCCCCCATCTGCCTCTGAACAACCCAAAATGAGCATCTTTGAAGCAGTGGGTGGTGATGTCATCACGTAACCACCAACTATTTCCAGGTGCCATGTGTGGCACCACAAATGCTTTTCTTAGTGAGTGGGGGGGGCCCACAGGGAGGGTGGGTGCCCCACCAGAATGCCCCACATTGGGCCCTGCCACTCCTAGAGCCAACTGTGTTAGGGTACACTCCAATTTTTCCTTCTTAACCCCCTTTCCTGCACATAACCTGTGAAATGGGAGGGGCTGGCTGAGCTTAGCTTCTGCTCTTCCAGCCAATGATAAATTACCATTTACTCCCAAAGATCCATTACCCCCAAAGAATGCCTGCTGAGAGTGTATGATGACTGGGAAGAGCACTTTGGGTAGGGCACCCAACTTGCTGCTACCATTGATCTTCTAAAGTTCCAATTCACCTTAAAGTGTGCCCTACCTTCCCTCTTCCTCTTTGAGTAGGCCTTGGAGTAAGTCAGCACACAGGTCATCTTACAGATAACCCCAGTAACCAAGCATGGATCACATCTAAATACCTGCAGGCTTAGTAGCTCAAGTTCATACCAATTCTGCACCCCAGGACATTCTCCCCTGAGTGCGCTCACAGAGCTTTGGAGAGAGGCCTCTGGTCCAAATATTCCTGCTCCATAGGCAAAAGCAAGTCTGAAAGCCCCCACTTTCCTACCTGGCCTTGCAAATGGGGGATGAGGCAACTCCAGCCCCAGCTATTTCTTGTGGGGGAGGCAATATTGTAACCAACAGCATTTTCAGTCACCTTTGGGAAATCCTTCTAAGGACATTCAGGAGAAGGAAGGAACTTTGCCTCTCCATGCAGCAGGAGCGTGTGACATTGGTGAACTTTGCTGTTCCCAGGCTGGCTCCCAATGCACAAAGGCAGAATCACATATTGCGCAATCTTATGTTACCTGTGGACGCAAGGGCTCCATTTCATATAGATAGGCAGGGTCCATAGGTCAGATGCAGTCTGGGTGAAGTTGTGGAGACATAAATAAGGTTGAGTAACACATTACCAAACTTATCTCAGACAAATTGGAAATTGCAAATAGACGCAAAGGAGATGTTGCATGGCCTTGCACGTATAATTGCTATTCTGGCATAGAAGAAATTTGCACGTCTCTCCGGTCTTTTTTTGTCCCTTATTCCATTTTGAATGTCTTGCACACACCCAATTTTCCATGACTTCTGTTCACACTGGAGCACACATTACCTATTTCTTTTATCCCATATTATTTCTCTTTTTTCAATTGTTTCTTTGGTTGGTTTTGTGCATCACCTTATAGCTCTTTCTATATCATTTTATTCTGTCTTCCCCATGACCTTCCTTCACATGTACTGTAGCAAAATAGAGAACAAGCCATGGATCAATTCTCAATTCAGTTATTAACACTGCCAGGGGGCATTAAGCCTGACCCCAGTTCTAATTTGGACATATTAGGACATACAAAGCCTTACTGAATTGTCAGAAGGATTACTAAAATGATCTTTGTGAAAGATTTTGCATTTTGCACCCACTTTCTCAAAAGCACTATATAAAAAACAAGTTGAAGCTGTCAACTAAGGCAGGGTAAGGGAAGCAATCATGGAGAAACAACTTGCTGGTGTTGTTTCTGAGCCCATACTCCCCCTCCTCATTATTGCTTTGAGATTTGGGGTGTGTGTGTGTGTGATTCATCTCATCACTTCTGAAACAACTGTGGGTGAGATGGTTGGACACAGAGATGTCTAAGCCCAATTTATTTCTTCCCCTTGTTGCCTCATTTTATCATTCTCTTTATTCTTCTTTCACTTTGCATTTTCACTTTCCATTCTTATACTACCAGTAGGCTACCGCCCAATTTTCATGGTTTGTGAAACTGATAGGGTAGATTTGGCCAGGGATGTCAAGACCCCCAGGCTGGCTGCGGTCCCCAAAAGCAATTTATCTGGCCCCTGTTATAATTGGGTTCTCTCAGTGTGTTAGTAGATGGGCTCTCTCATATCTTGAAATTTGCATTTTCAGAAATGTGCACAAGAGTTGCACATTTTCTCTTGAATCATTTGCAGCTAATAAGTTTCTATATGAGAACAAACTACTAGTGCTTATTTCTGGCCATCATGTGCTTCATGATGTCACTTCCTGCTTCATGATATCGTTCTGGTGCTATTTGGCCCACTATATGATATGAGTTCGCCTCCCATCTTGGATTAGAATATGTGCATCAAGGGATTAAACAACCTGCTACTTGGGGGGACGTACTGCTGCCCAATCACCATTATAGTCACAGAGGCTTGAGTGGCTGGTAGAGTGAAACTTTTTTTAAGGTGCTAAAAAGTTTAAGAACCACTGCTATAGAGCAATCCTGTGCAGGTGTATTCAGAAGTAAGCCCCATTATATTCAGAGGGGCTTATTCCCAGGTAAGAGTTGATATGATGGCAGCCTAAGCTTATGTAATCTTCCAAATATTTGAGGAAATAGCCACTTCTGGAGTGAATTGGTACTTTGAGAAGCTGTTTTTTTGGTAGAAAAATGGCATGCAAAAGGAAAGTGTTAATATGGTGGTGGTGGTTGGAGAAAATGAGGTGCATCCATTTGAAATTATGACTCTTCAGCATGTATTCCTGCAAGCACCCATCCTTTCTAACTAGCTTAAGAGCAAATTCGTTCTCATTCACACACGCCAACTTTTCTCTCCATGTGAATACAAACCTATATTCATTGCATGAAGAAACCTCTGTACAAATGGGTCTGTAAGTGTAAACAGTCAGCAACCATTTCTGCCATCACAAAAGCTGTGAAATACTACTCATTTGTCATATTTGCATCCATCCCTTCCTCCAAGGAGCTAAGAGCAGCATACAAAATGTTATTTATTTATTTTTGAATAGCCACATTGTTTCTCATAAACCATGCCCAGTTATTCCATTTTGCTCTCAGACTGATACCATTACGCAGGTCAGATTGAGAGTTCTTGATTGCTCAAGGCCACCCAGTGAATTTCAGGGCAGAGAGGGGATTTGGAGCAAGGATTTACCAATCCAAACTCAACCCTGCAGGCACTGTGCAACACTGACTCCACATTTCCCAGAATTCTTTGCTGAAATCCATTACAATTTCAAAGTGTTCACGATTCAAATGTAACTGTGCCTTGAATGTGAAGAAACAGTGAGCTGAAGAAAACAATGCCCTCCTCTTTCATTATGAGGCAATTCATCATCAGTGGAGAAAAGGCTTTTGTGTCTAAAGCCCCTCAATGAACATTTTTTGCCCCAGCAGACTAGTCCATCCCAGAGAGAGCAGCTGAAATTCAGCCAATCATCTGCATAGAGAGGTCAAAAAGAGCAGTTGTCCAAGCAGCCATGCATGCTTGAACTGCACCTAGTGGTGGCCAGGGGAATTTATCCAGATGTCATTAAATTTTAGTTTGGAGTGTGTAAATTTGATATGTGCTTCCAATTGGACTCTATTATATGACTCTGTTATATGGAGATTCTATTATATGGAGACTCTATGACTAGGGTTACCAGATCCAAACTGGGACAGTGCCTATACTTTGAACCATTGTACAGAAGAGGGAATTTGGGCAGGTGCAGCTGTCCATGATGAACTGCACCTGCCCAAATTCCCTCTTCTATACAATGGTTCAAGGTATAGGCACTGTCCCAGTTTGGATCTGATAACCCTATCTATGACTCTATTATACAGCGATCACCTTATCTCACAAGAATCAAGATGGCGGTACCCAGGAGATCCAGGAAGAAGAGGCCACTGGGGACATCCTGCGGCACCCTTGTGAGTTTGCCATGGCATCCTCAGGTGCTGTAGTGCCCAGTTTGGGAACCAATAAACTGTAATGAACAACTGGCTTTCATCTCAGATAATATCACTAAACTTCAAGAAAACTTTTGTTTCAGATGAAACAGTTGATCACTGTTGGACCCCTTGGATTAAAATATGCTCCTCAAACAGTGCCTCATCTAGAAAATTCTGAGGACAACTGAGGAGAAGGCTGGCCCAGCAGGCAACAGAATGGTGGTGGACTGTCTTCTCTGTCCACCTTCTTGTTTCCATTATGCCTCCTTCTCCTTCCACTCCCCTAGTAATGTAGCTACACGGAGCAGTGTGGTGAGTACTGCAGTTGCTGCAATGTGCTCGGTAAGAAGCCCCTCCCACCAACTGCAACAACTCCTAGGCCCAGGGACTTCTGGTAATAACAGGCTCAAGTTAGAAGGACCAGTGCCCCAAGGTGCAGTGGGGAAGAATGAGAAGAAGAGCACAAGTTCTTCTTGCTTCCAAGTGAACAAGTGGAGAGGGGGCTGACCTCCAGTTCTTCCTCCAGCCTGCAATGGAGCCTCCCTGAGCCTCCAGGCTGGCTCCGCTTCCAAGCAGAGGACCAGCTATGTGTAGTTCTTAGTTGTTAGCTCTACTAACCTTATTATAAGCATGCTGCAGACAAGTTCCATCTCTTTCTCTCCCACCCCCAGATACCCCCAGATCTAGCATCTGCATCCAGTGGTGGACCTGAGGGGGGCAAGGGGTGGAAATGTCCTGGGTGCTGGGCTGGGGGAGGGCAGTGACGATATCTGACGCTCGCCCACCCCCATGCCCCTGAGTCAGAGTGCAATGTTGCTCCAAGAAGCAGCTTCCATGGCGGAAACCGCTTCCTGGAGTGATCTGGTGATCTTGGAGGGGCAGGTGGCCCTTCGGAGCTGCATGAGGCCATGGGAAGGGCAAGGGTAGCACCTGATGGGGATTGCACCCCTGGAGGTGTGCCCCTGGGCACAGACGCCCCCAGGATCGCCCGTCTCCATCCCTGTGGTGTGATAGGGTTGCTATTTTCCCTGCTGCCGAGTCGCTCAAGTTGTCCCTCCGTGGCTTCTGTAGCCTATCTTGTTGGTGTCATTGCCAAGCCAGGAGCCAAGTGTCTGTCCCTGAGCTGGGTCTTTATGTCTAAGACATAAAACCCCAGACATAAAGTGCCATGCATGTGATGGTACTCTAAAGAAGTGAATATTGCAGTATGAGCTTTCGTAGGCAAGAGCCTACTTTAGCGGAAGTATCTGCTGAAGTAGGCACCTACCTGTGAAAGGTTATGCTACAATACATTTGTTGGTCTTCAATACGCCACAAGACTCGTGGTATTTTTCTTCTTCTGTCATATTTGCTGTTAATAGCATGAGATGCTTTCCTAGCTTGGCTGCCATGAAAATCACATTTATAAGCATATCCTTGATCCTATGCCATGCTTCCTTACTGACTGATGGACAAGTTCTTGTAATTTGTGGGAAGGACAAGACCGGTTGTGTGACTCAACGAAGAACAGGGCAAGCATCCATGACGTGGAAATCCCGATTGCAGCTTTCTCAGTCACAGAGCAGCGTTTCTTATTTATTTGCCAAGTACAAGCTCTCTACACACCAGGCTGGTCTCTGCTTCTTGTTGCCCCAGCTGGCAGCTGTTAATTGCAATCAGCAGGTGAGAAACCAGCATCTCGGAAATGGAATTTCCTTCAACTCTGAAAGACAATTTGGAAAAAAGTGGAGATGCTGGAATGAGGCTTTTTAAAGTCAAACATTTGTGGAAACAATCAAAGAAGCCAAGAAAAATACACCAAAACCTATATAGGTCTACATGACAAATTACAGTCTTTGGAGGGTAATAACAAGCAAGCAATTAAATATTGTTATGTGTGTCTGCATGACCATCCTTTATTAAGTGATTGCTTGCTAATAGGGGTTATCAATTGATTTCCTAAATGGGAGCTAATGGCTTGAAATCACTCTCTTCCTTTGGAAGATGACACCTTCAGCTTATAGAAAGGATGGATCAATTTGCTGTATTTGCACTTGAATTGGGAGATAAGCTCAGATATGGGCAAACCACATATGGCCATTTGGCCATTTGTGCTCCAAAAGGCTCAGGCTCATTTGCTCCTCCCGCCTCCTCCTCTCATGTGCTTTAATTCTCTCCTTCATTTCCTTGTTTTCAGCAACCATTATTTGCCATTATTATACCCAGAACTGGGCATAAAGGCTTGCCCCAGGATCTGCTGGGTTTTCATTCCAGACCTCCCCAGGGATACTGGAAAACATGGACATTGGGGATGTCTTTTTAAAGATAGGGAAACATCTCTAAAACATAGTGGTTTTGCTGCCACAATGTAAAAAAGAGAGAGATTTTGTTAATGTTCCCCTATCTTTTTAATAGGTGTCCCAGGATCTACGTTATCCATGGATAAGCTAGCTGAGGGTGCAATTCTAACCAGGAGTTAGGTCAGCACAGTTAGGCCAGCAAACTTTGGCTGGCACAAGGGCCACAATTAAGCGTGGTTGGACTACTCTCAGAGTCAGGGAGGATGGTGCATGTCTGTGTGCTGTCCTCTCTGACTCCGAGAGTGATCCAAACATACTTTACAATGTCCCTTGTGCCAGCCAAACTTTGTTGGCCACCTTAACTCCAGGTTAGGATTGCTCCCTGAAACTGTAACTATCTGAAACTATCCAGAAGCTTCCTATCTTGGAAGCTTGGTGATCTTGAAGTTGGAGGAAATCAGGTCCCAATTTGATTTCACTCGTGGTCTGTCCCTTTAAATTTAAGAGACATGAGTTTGAAGGTTCGTTACCCGACGTGCGCTCCCTGTCCTTGCTGCAACTACCCAAGCCCCACAGACCGGCGATCCCCCCTCGGGATCGCTGCTATAGCATACCAATTGCTTAACGTTGACGGAAAGAGAGAGAGAGAGAGAGATACATATCAGCTGGATTTTGTTGTTGGAAAAAGGTACATTTTACTCATGTGTAGGACATTAGCAAAACGGACACAAGATGCAGCATTGCTTCCAAGGAGATACAGAACCTGAGCCTCCAAGAAGGTACAGAACTTGTACAAATTGTACATTTGAGTTTGGTCAGTTATACAATTGAATATGCAAAATGTGGGATTGACAACATGATGGGTGGGTTTTTAGGCTTTTGCTCCCCTCCCCTCCCCTCTACTGTGATCCCAGGAAGGGTCAAGGAGATGCAGACATAGGTACATTTTAAATTACAGTAGGTTGCCACACAAAAGCAGACATTTAGACCAGACAAGCCCTTGACACATTTGATCACAGTTATCGCTGTAAGTACCTTCACTGTGATTGTGAATCACTGTGAATCACCCTGAGGAGTGGCCAGCTATTCTGATGGGGGAAAACTCTTGGCAGATCGGCAGAATAAGAACTTGATTGGATTTTAGGCATTGCATAAACCTTTTGTCAGACACCAGATTTGCATTACAAGACCCTTAGGGAGGGGGACTTTGGAATGTCTGTGGTAAGAGACTCACCTGTGTGATTTTTCTTTTTGCAGGACAGCAGCCCAACTTCCAAAATGGCCTTACATTCTAGTCTTACCCTTACACCTGTACAGGTCCAGCATTATGTGCATCTGACCATTGAGCATGCAATGCAAGTGTTCTCTGGAAGGCCAAATTAACCACAAATGGGGTACAGAGCCAGGCTAAGGGGGGCTCTTAACAGTTGCTCTTGCCAAGAAGTGTTTTTCCCACCAGAGTTGCCAAACCTCTTGTTGCCACTGTGCTACATTACAAGGGTCTTTAATGGTTCAGGCTTGCACTGTTGGAGGAAAAAGAGCTTAGTGGTTTCAGCATTGGCTGGACTGTGGGCCTGCAGTCAGGGAGAAGCATGATGGTTCCACGTGGCTCAGCGGTGTGCTGTGAGCCAGGAGAGTTTGTGATGGTTGCATGTGGCTGTGGAAGCCAGGGAAAAAGGCAGAACAGTTGCAGACATGGCTGGGGCAGAGCACGGCCAGCCAGGAAAAGCCTAAGAAAGTCTGAGAGAATCCTGGAGGGGGGGGGTCTGTTCTCACAACAATCTCTTGAAGAGAGCAGAATTTTTGAGATGCAAGTTTCCTTGGACTAAAAATAAATCCATGTGAAAGGGCCAAAGTGGTTCCAGCAGATCTGAATGGGGAGATGGGGGTATGCCACCCTTGAGAGTTTGCACCTCCCTCTTTTTTAATATATTCATATGTGCATTAGTGACACATGCCCAACCACCACTTAGGTGGGCAAGAAAAACATGGTCAAGGCAGAGTGCAGAAATCTGGAGCCACCACCACCACCCTGCACTGGGATTGTATCTAGAAAGGCTCCACCCAGTATATTTGCTTCAAAGGGAGAGCAAGCAGATTGGGAAAGCTGGGAGCAGCCATCTTGGAAACTGCAGACCTTACTCTTGTCATATTCCTTTTGTGAGTGTTAACACTTTGAATTTTCAAATGAAGGTTTTTTTTTAATTTTGTTTTTAGTTCAGTGCTTTTACATCATATTCTTGCTTTGGGATATTTCATGATTGTACAATTGCTGCAGTCGAAGAATGTCAATTTGCATTTCAAGAGCGTCGTTTTATTATGTTACAATGACAGCACTTCCTGCTGTCACTTCCTGCCACAACATCACTTCCAGGTTAATGACATCACTTCTGGTGGGTCCCAACACGAGTGCCATTCTACAAAGTAGGTCCTGGTCTAAAAAGTTTGAACACCACTGCTTTATGGTGTCTCTTGTGTGCCAAACGTTGCTGGACTAACTGTGCCAGCCTAATTCCAGGTTAGGATTGTGCCCTGAGAAATGTTGGGATCAACGAAGAACAGACCCGCAGAAGCTTCATGGAAATAAGCAGGAATTTGTATGAGCCCATAGCCAAGCTCTTATGCCATGCCCATTCATCTCAGTGATGGTTCCACTTGCAACATTCCTGGCCAATTGTATACTTCAAGGTTCATGAACATCCAATACAGGCTATCATTTATTAGCACTGTACAATATTTGGCATTCTTTGCGAGATCATTTGCAGATGTTTAAGGTCTACGTAGTATTTTTATACTAGAGAATGCTTGCAAGTCCCTTGGTTCTGTTATTTGCTCCCCTTCTCTGATGGCTCTAGAGAAGGCAAGCCTTTATAAGAGAAGGCGAACAGTCAGCAGCATTCTTGTAGAATTCAAAGGATTAGAGTATTTTGCCGTATCAGGTTACCAAACAGTTGATGACGCTGTGCTTCTTACGCTTGCCCTCTTTGGCATATCAGAGGCAGGGAAAAATACTGCTATATACAGTTGTTTTCTTCACTGGTCAATTGTGCAATATAAGATGGATAATTATCAGAGCTTTAAATAAGTGGATTGCAGCTACGTACTGTATGCTGAACAAACACCACTGCAAGTTCATGGACTAATTAGATTAATAGTTTACCGATGTCTGCTGTTTATCAAGATGCCTGTTGAGATTTCAAGCACTATGTGACACCTGGATGCTGAGCTCATATTTTGAGGCTTGTAACGTGGTGGCAAAGTGACAGAAACACACAGAACTCTGGTAGTGCTAATAGGTACTTTTGAAATATTAATAGGGGCGTCAATGGTTACTGAGCACCTGAAGGGATGGTTTACCTGCCTAGACTTTGTCCCTCATTTTGAAAGGTTGGAGCAAATAATAACCCTTAAAGTGCAGTCCTAACCTGGAGTTAGGCAGGCACAGTTAGGCCAGCAAAGTTTGGCTGGCACAAGGGACACTGTAAAGCACATTTGGACCACTCTCGGAGTCAGAGAGGATGGTGCACATCTGTGTGCTGGCTTCTCTGACTCCGAGAGTGGTCCAAACATATGTTATGGAGGCCCTTGTGCTGGCCAAACTTTGCTGGCCTAACTGTGCCAGCCTAACTCCAGGCTAGGATTATGCCCTTAAAATAATATCTCCTAATGTGCAAAAATAGTGGGGAGGGAAGCAGAACAGGGAAGGGAGGAGGTAAGATCAGGGGTACTTGAATGTGGCCAGATCCTATCCCTCTCAGCCACTGTTACACACCTTGGTTCTGTGTCAGCAAAATAGCTGGTGTAGACCCATAGGGAAAGAGCAATGGCGTCCCTAGGGGAGTGTGGGCCGCACAAAGTGACGCGCACGGGTGTGTGTGTGAACTACCATGGGCCAAAATGGCTAAAAATCGCAGTTTTAAAAGATAATACCATCATGCTATATACTATTGGATGTGGAATGTCACCAGGAATTCAATGGAAAAACTGGAGTATAATATCTTCATTCTATCAAAAGTAATGGCCAAAAAACTGAGACGAAAATAACACTTTTAATGTAAAAATCGTGATTTTTAAAAGATCGCTGTTTTACAGAATAACACCATCATGTTATATACCGAAAAAACTGGAGTGACCTGCTGACCTGCTGCACTGGGTGACGCAAACTCTAGTGACACCACTGGAAAAGAGGTTCCCTTTCCCTGAGGAGACTCTGCAACTCCCATCCCCGTGAGGATTCAGTGCATGTTCCATTCACATGCTTGCATCAGCTTGGTGGTGGGGGTGGTTATGTACATAAGAACATAAGAAGAGCCCCACTGGATCAGGCCAAAGGCCCATCTAGTCCAGCTTCCTGTATCTCACAGCAGCCCACCAGGTGCCCCAGGGAGGCATGAGACAACAAGATGCTTGCATCCTGTTGCCACTCCCTTACACCCAGTACTCGAAGTAGCCCATCACCAATGTAAGGAGGTTGCACAATCCATCATTGCCTATAGCCCATGATGGGCCTTTTCTCCAGAAATCTGTCCAATCCCCTCTTAAAGGCATCCAGACCAGATGCCATTACCACCTCCTGTGGCAAAGAGTTCCACAGATTAACTACATTAACTATGTAGGGTTGGGCTTCCTGGCTCCAAACCAATCAATGGGACTTGCTCTGAGTAGACATGCTAATCAACTCAGGTAAGTGCGCCTAGGATTGCACTGTAAGTTTCTAAAGAATTAGGTTGTGGTGTTTTGTTTTTGCTTGCTGACAAAGACTCAAGGTAAATCTTATGGAGTCTGTAAGTTCAGGTAGAAAGTAAAATGGCTATGATGGGCTATACTATGAAGGGCAAAAGTTTCACAGTAATGATAAGAATCAATGGCTTGCACAGTACTGGATATTTTTAATTAAGAACATAAAAACATAAGAAGAGCCCCGCTGTATCTGGCCAAAGGCCCTTCTAGTCTGGCTTTCTGTATCTCATAGTGGTCCACCAGATGCCTTGGAGAGCACACAAGACACCATTATTAGCATCATATTTTGGTAGAATAAATGACGGGGTGAACAATATATTGTATCCTGCAGGGTGATATTAGTGGCTAAGCTTGCAATATGCCCCACATGCCATACAAAGGAGGAACTCTTCCCATTGATTTCAATGGAATTAGCACATTGTGCTCTGCTGTGATTCATAATCCATTGGCCTACTTGTGATTAAGCTATTTTAGTCCCAGGATCTGTAATGCTGTCAAATAAGCTTAAGTGCATCATCATCGGTGGCATGATGGCAGCTGTTCAGATGTTATAATTTCACACTCATCATTCTTTAATACTTTGGTGAACTTTCTGCTGATATGACAGTCAGGACAATCTCTGTTCATCTTCACAATCTTCCACATTGTGAGAAGTGTTTGACACCAACTTGAATAACAGAAGCAATCTTACTTAGTTTGGGACATTGTTCAAATGCCTCATATACAGGTATTCCCTGGTATCCACTGATTCAGTATCCGTGGTTTCAGTTATCCATGGATACTGGGAAACCTATGAAAAAGATAGGGGAACATTAAACAAATCTCTTTTTTTAACCTTGTTGCAGCAAAGCCACTGAGGTTCCCCTATCTTTAAAAAAACATCCCCAGTATCCATGGGTTCAGGTATCCATGGTGGGGTCCGGAGTGGAACTCCAGTGGATACTGGGGCATGCCTGTATTAAACTGTGTGACAGCCAATTCTAACTAAACCCTTCCACCAGTGCAGCTGTGCCAATGGAACACGTGCTGCATCCTGCAGGGATGCTATCCTGGAGGCCTCCTTGAGGTAAAGGAATTTGCATCCATTACCCCAATGGGTCTCCTTGGATCTATGTCAGCCATTTTCTGACATCATTCTGAGGAAGGTTAGGGAGAGGGAAAGGCAGGGAGAATGGGGTTAGGATCTGGAGCATGTCATTTCCCCCATACCCTCCTTTCCCCATTCTGCATTCTGCCCTCTTCCTCCCTGCCCAGAAACTCCCCCATTCTTCCCCCTTTCTGCCCCATTCTACTCCTGTCCTTCACCTGCCTTCTGTGATGACTTGCCTGCATAAGTGCATGTCACTCTTTGTAGTTTGTGCCAGGGCCACTGCCACTATTTGCAGTGGCGTTTCCAAAATAGCCACCAGCGTCATGCTGTTTGCATCATAAAGACATGTATCCTGTCATGCATGCCTTTATGACGTTAATAGGCTTTGGCCCTTCTATATGCCTAATAGTTGGCCCTTCTATATGCCTCAACCCTTGTATGCACAGGGCACTTATCTCTTTGAACTATTAGCAGCCAATGACTGTAGGGCAGCAACTCAAGATTCATACATGAGATTCAGAACACATTCCCAGGGCCAGAGGTGCGGCCCAGTGGTGGAGCTGTCGCCTTGCCTGAGGAAGCTATGCAGGATTAACTTGGTAGTGCCTTGGAGGGGAAACTGGAAGCTGCTGACAAGTTGCTATAACCCGTCGTGAGATAACAGAGTCTCTGATGAGCTGCTGCAGTGAGAGACCGGAGGAGGGCTGGAGGAGTCTGCTGGTCAGGATGGATAACAGCCTGACAATCTGCCTGGCTTGATTGGTAGTTGCCTGTGGAAGCGCAACAGCAAAAGAGAAATGCAGCCAGAGAGATAACCACACTGTGAAGGTTCTGGAGAATGAAGGGTTCTCTAAACAGAGAACAATATCTGCAAACCAAAAACAAAAACAACCCTTTTGAAACAGGGGGCTTATACCAGCCTGCCATTGTAAACCAGCTTGAATCTATGAGAAAGAAAGTACACCAATGCTTCCTTTGCAAATGAATAAAATAAAATATGTGTCATGCATTGGACTGTGGCTAACTGGTCATGCGCAGCAGCTTCTACTTGCAGATTCACATGCCTTGTGTGAGGCTGCAAAGGTTTTATAAAGGTTTTTTCCCCAGCGTATGTATGATATTAGATCCTGTGTTTGATAGCAGCTACATGCAACTAGCTGGCCACAAAGAGGGAGTCAATTGGCACAAAAATGTGCCTTTTAAAAAAGTGGCTAAAAGCTCAATACTGTCCTTTTGTCCCTGCTGGTGGATAAATGTGCCATATCTAGCAGGAGGGGGAAAATTGGGAGGTTTCAGCATGGAAAGGGGATTAAATCCCCTTAACCCTGCATAGGTCTCCTGCTCTGCAAAGGATCTGGAGAGTTTTTGCGAGCACAAAAGGGGGCTGGAAGGCTGGGGCCATCATAATGCTGGGCTACAATGCAGACTTCTAGTTGTGAGCCACTCTTTCTCCCAGCAACGTGGGGCTAATCTTTGTTTTAAGTCCATTTCAGCAGCTAATGAACATGTGCCAACTGGCAACACCACAGCTGCATTGTGGTGTGCTTCAACTGAGAAAAACACCCTGGGCATGTGCAAAAGAGACACATGAGTGTTTAATAGTTTAGAATTACAAGCAGAAGGGTCATTTTCAGGGTCAAGGGAGGTTGCCGCAAATTTCATGCACGTATTTCAAGCGGGGTGTGTTCACTTTACTGTTTCTATCAGAAACAAGCATCTTAGGAATTCCTCACAAAGCCCAATAAAACTCTAACCACGAACTAATCTTGCAAACAGTAGTTGAGAGGGCAGCCTCTACACTGCCAGGTTGGTGCATAATGCCATCATTGTTCATGGCTGAAAAGAGTTGCTCTTAATCTTTTTCCTAAAAATTTGCCATGTATTGGGTGTGATATTTTTGTGGATGCAGCTTGAAGTGTAGTTAACTGTTCTAAGGTATTTAGTGACAGTATTTAGAAGCCAACTTGCCAAGGAAAAAATTGCACAAAGCATCATAGGAAAACGAAAAAAGGAGAGCATAATACAAATTAGAAAAAAAAAACAACCAGCATCAAGAAAAATCCTTGGCAAGTTAAAAAGAATTAGGAGGAGCTAAAGGCAGATGATGAAGTTGTTTGGCAGGATTTTCCAAGGAAAGGTGTTCTAGAATAGGCAACACAGCTGAAAAATCACCTCTTAGCACCCTTGCAGACCTTACTGCACAAATAAGAGAGACAGGGAGCATAGTTTCACCAAATAACCCAAGGGGAGAAGGAAATGGAGAGACTTCTCTGGGGATGCAATTTGATACGCCATTGCTCTGAAAAGATCCACCTTTTCTGGGAAGCTGTTGGCACCATGAGTGGAGTCCCTGCCATTAACCCAGGTGGGTTAATACCCCTGGGTGGCAGGCCCATGAGGCCAGTGGTTGTGGCACCTGCTGCTGAGCTGCTGCTGCAAGCCACTGCCACCCTCCTCCAGAGCCTTCCGGGGGGTCAGGCAGGCCGTGTGCAACATCCTGTGGCCCTCTGATGGCATTCTGCAGCCCCCTTCTGGTTTTCGTCAGAAAACCTAAAGTATTGTTTAAAGGCCTTTCAAAGGCTGCACTTTTGGAGAGCCACAGGACACTGCACAAGGCTCCGAAAGCTCCAGGTTCAGGAGGAAGCAGTTTCTGGAAGGCCAGCAGTCTGTGGTCCTGGTGCCTGGCGGCAAAAGGGTCGGGGATACAACTGGACACCACTCCTTAGTCCCTCTGGCTTGCTGCAGCTAAGCCTTACATATGCTTGAAATAGTCTCATATCTGCCCTCATCTTCCCAGAAATCTTTCCCCTCCCCTTTCCTTGTGCTCTCTCTTGCATCTATCTTAGACTGTGAGCCCCCACCCCACCTCTGGGCAGGGAACCATTTTCCTTCAATTGTAAAGTGATACGCATATTGATGGCACTAAATACCTAAACAGTTTCCACAAAACAGACCCCAGATTAGCCAAGGGAGCCTGCTGGATTAGTCAAAGTCTTAGCAATAGCAAATTGCTATTCAGAGCCATTCGTGGCAGAGCTGGAGCAGGCCCTGATTGCGCCTGGGGCGGGGCACTGACGAAAGACGAAAGCTGCAAATGTCAAGGCCCATAACAACGTACGAGTTGTCATCTGGATCAGATCAAGATCCACTGTCCAGCTAGTATAGCCCAGGCTTCTATCTCCCAACACAATAGATGCCTCTTGAAGTTCACCAACAGGACATAAGCTCTGGACACTGCAATTCTATTAGCTATTATAACTCGCCTTTGGATCGCCTTTTCCTCCCAGCAGATCCACAGGGCAGTTTCTCATGCTCTCTGTTCAGTGTTTTAGTGTTAAATTGAAAGCACTATGAAGGAAATGCAAGCAGAGTATAACATTTCCTGATAATTCCTTGTTTGACAAATGAAAGCCAGATATGGACAGGGTTACCAAATACAAACAGGGACAGAGTGCCTATAACCTTAAAGGGAACGTTGATAGATGCATCTCAACATGGAAGGGTTCAAAAAATTGCACCTGCCAAAATTTCCCATTCTATACAATGGTTAAAGGCATAGGCACTCTGTCCCTGTTTGTATCTGGTAACCCTAGATATGGGAATTACATGGCCCATATCTATCCACAAACAGAAAAGGATATGTCAAAGTTTTTTTTTCCATTGCTGATCATGAGAGGCCTAATTGCAGGCTCTTGGGATCTGAGAGCATGCACAAAACAGCCGGCATCCTTCTGGGTTCATCCAAGCAACGAGCTGTTTGCATCAGCAGAGGAGGGAGCAGCTGCAACATCTTGGGAGTAGGACGCCAGCCCTGCCTGCGCATGTCAGAGATTTCCCTCTTGAATTGCAATGATGGTTTGTCAGTATCATTCTCCCTCCGAGAGAACTGTGAAGTTGTTTTAATCTGCTGGGCGTAAGACATAAGACATAAGAAATTTATTTGTCATTACACTCACAACTGGGTGCAACGAAATGAGGTGCTCTTCCCCAAGGTAAAACTGGACAACACCAAAACTAAAATATGCACAATCAACCATACAACAATCACTTATACAAATATAAATACCCCATTGCTCCCAGCAATTTAAATTCCACAAAAACTTATGACCCCGCATTTAAACTCAATACTGCACTTGGGTAAAAACTGTTTCTGAATCTGCAAGTCCTTGCTTTCAATACCCTAAATCTCCTTCTCGATGGTAATAGTTCAAAGAGCTGATGTCCCGGATGAGAGGAGTCTTTCAATATATTAGATATCTTCCTCTTGCATCTATTTTTATACAGTTCTTCCAAAGAGGGGAGTAAACAGCCAATGATGTTTTGGGCCGTCTTGATCACCCTTTGAATTGCCTTTTTCTCTGCCACTGTGCAGCTCGTGTACCATACACAGAGACAGTAGGATAATATGCTCTCAATTGAACTCCGATAGAAGGTGATTAGCAAACTCTCAGCCAATTGTTGCTTTCTAAGAATCCTTAGAAAATACAACCGTTGTTGTGCCTTCCTAATTAAAGCAGTGGTGTTCGCACTCCAAGTCAGGTCATTAGTTATGATGGTCTCAGAGTCCCATGAGACAAAGCAGAGCGATAAAGAGAGCGAAGCTTTTGGTGGAAATTGAATGGTGAGAAGACCCCATTGTGAAATAGCTTATGTAAATTCTCTTGGGGTCAGTAGTGTAGCCAGAGGGAAAGGTGGCACATTAAGTACTGCAGGCATTGCAGTGCACCATGTGAGTGGCCCCTTCCCACTTGCTATTGGACCCATTCTGGACAGTGATTTGGCAAGCACCTGTGCATTGCCATTGCTGCCAGGTATGACTTGGACTGCAAGTGAGAGGGGCTGCTTACACGGTGCATTGTGGCACCTGCAGTACTTACTGTGCCGCCAGCCCCCATCTGGCCATACTACTGAATGGGGGTGATGGAGCCTGTGTTGATCATGTAATTGGAATATTGTGGAGAGCTATCTGGTCTCAAGAGTGAACCGCTCTCCTGTCCAAAGGCACACTGTAGCTATCCCAGCCCTAGATCACTTGCACATAGCCTGACTCTGGGCCAGGGCACCATGCCTAGGAGAACAACTTCCTCACTGCAGTCTGAACATTCGCTGATTCGTGTAGATGTGAAGTGATGTGATATAAGCACTGATGAGCACTTTTTGACTAAGAGCAACAGAAGCAGGAAAGAAAAAGGAAAGAGGACAATGAGACTGGCTAAAGAGAGCTTGGCTCCTGCTTTTGTGCCTCCTATTAGGCCTGTAGAACATTCTGTATCATCATTAATATAATAAACAAGGACTCACAAACAAAGGTGCTAATAGTGATCTACATAGGGGTTTGACTCCTTATAGGAATTACTAAACAGCAGCCTGTTGTTGAAGCCTCCTGATTATTTCCATCAAGGATTTTTAAAATGGCAATTGCTGAAGTCCTTGTCATCTCTAGTACATTCTGACTGACTGCTCTTACTCATGGAAACCACTAATTTCATGTTTCCTTCTTTCTTCTGTGACCACAGCACCATTTGTAATCATTGTGCCTGGAAACACTGACAGCCTGGGGTTAGCAGAAATTCCAGTCCATTTCTCCTTTTCAAAGAAGAGCATCAGCTAACCCTAGAGCAAAGTATTTGGCCTCTAGAATGTTTTCTTGAAGCAGGACTAACCTTGGTTTTTTTCCATGCATTTTTGAAAGGACCAATTGCAAGGTACGTTCAACATGCCAGGAGAAAATGTCTAAATCTCACTGACAGGCCACCACCCATGTACACAAGTATGGGACACACAAGTCTGGCGGTGTCACCCATACACACAAGTCATACATAAGTGCCTCATTCACACAAGTCATACACCCCTAAACAGTGGCTCAGTCTTGGAGAACCCTGCTTGCTGGTTTATAGCAACTCTGCTCCAACTGCCATTGCTCTGGGGCTACAGACATGATGGGAAGCAGTGGACCCACAAGCTTGAGGAACAGGGGACACTGGGCAGTTCTGTTTAGCACTGCAATTCATTGTAAAACGCCTTGGAGACCATCTAATCAAAAAGGCAGGTGTGCAACTTTAAAATCAAGAAATATAGAGTCATCTGTGTCAGGCTTGTGGCTGATTATTCCAATACCCAAGACACTATTTGTACTACTAATACATCAGTGGAAGAAGTGGCACCATCTCCCTATACTTCTCTGCTTTGTGTGCATAAAATTATACATTTATTCTGGCCAACTGGGAAAAAGCATGCTATTAGGTCCTGCCTCTTTCCCCTCATCTCCACATTGTGCCCAGGACGTACTTTGAAGCAGAGCAACAGAATAGCATGCACACAGCTATGGAGGCTCAGATAACAATCCAGAAGTCTGGTGTGCATTCTTGAATGTAACAGAGGAAGTTGTAGCTGCTTTGCCTCCTCTATACCTCCACTAACCCCTTTGCCCACCTTCCTCCAGGATCTGCTATAGTTAGGGATGGGATGGGCAAAGGGGTTAGTGGAGGTATAGAGGAGGCAAAGCAGCTGTCTCAGAACTTTTAAACATTGATATAAGAATGGCAGATGTGAGCTTGCACCTCTAGAGACGATTCGCCTTAATTTCAGTAAGTGGTTCAATCTCAAATTAAGGCCAAGAATACCAACTCTCGACCCTCCAGTCTACAAAGGGAACCACACAGTGTTACGTTCTCCTGGAGTGCTGTGACATGACAAGCTGTGCCATCCAAAACTCCTCTTCTGTCCCACTATTATTTGTCTATTGCATCATAATTCCAAATCCTGAAGGTGAATTCACAGGACTGGATCAATGTGTTGGATGTGTGTGTTGCATGAAGCCATGTTTGGCACATGGAGATCTTTTGACTGGTTCTCCATGCATTGATTCAATTCCACCAGAGCATCCCAAAGTCAACAAAAGTGAGGTAAGCACCTGCATGAGTTAAATCTGGGCTGAGCTGGAAGAATGGTGAACAGCTGGATGAGAAGTTTCTCAGGGCACAATCCTAACCTGGAGTTAGGTCAGCATAGTTTGGCAGGCACAAGGGACACCATAAAGCGCGTTTGGACCACTGTTGGAGTCAGGGAGGATGGTGCACATCTGTGTACTGGCCTCTCTGACTCTGAGTGGTCCAAACATACTTTGCAGTGGCCCTTGTGCTGGCCAAATGTTCCTGGTTTTACTCTGCTGGCCTAACTCCAGGTTAGAATTCTGCTCTAAGCAATGAGGCCACAGTACACATTCTCTTCCAGAACCACCCAAAGATTTAACAAGACAAAATACCCTGTAAGAAAGACATTACAAATATGCTGCTTATGTCAATGGGTGGCAAGAAACCTGGGTGTTCGAATGGGAGACAGCAGAAATCTGTGTGGGAAAATGCCACTCTCATTGGGTAATGACAGATGCCTGAAAACCTACAATTAGCAAGGGAGGTTAAGATTTAATAAGTACACACAAGGAAATGCACATATCCCATGCTTTTATTATTCTGTTAAGTGGGCTCCATTGGGCAACATGATTTCTTGCAGAGGCATACCTAGAGGGGGATCACAACATTATGTTTTGTAAGCAGCCACTCCTCCTCTTCTTCTTCAAGCCATTTAGAGCCAATGTAGCCTCCATTTTGCTCTAGCCTTGGGGAATGGCTCCGAAGAAGAGGGGAAGCGGTTGCTTGCAAAACATAGTGCTGTGATCCCCCTCTATGTACGCCTCTGATGTCTTGTTTTGACAAAACTGCTATGGAAGGATAAGAGTCACAGCACTGATCAACATTCAGGGCAGAAGATTTAGTCGAGAAGGTTAATGCCTCTGTTTGCCTGAAGATAAGAGCTGAAGATCTGAAGGTTGCCAGTTCGGGACAGCCGGAAGTCTCTGTGAGTGGCAGACCTTGTTAACTGCAACCAGTGGTGTCAGCCTACCGGTTCGCTGGGCGGAGTTTTCGCAGTCGCTGGGCGGGTTTCCACGGTGATCGGCAGTGTGCTCGCTGCATTCCATTGCGTAATGGCGAAAGCCCGCCCGCTGCAGCGGGCGTGCTTTCACCATAACGCAACGGGGCGCAGCGAGCACACTGCCGATCACCGTGGAAACCCGCCCAGCGACTGCGAAAACTCCGCCCAGCGAACCGATAGGCTGACACCACTGACTGCAACTGATTAACAGCTGAGCTGTCTCCGGCTGCCTTGTATGAGGGGGAGTTGTGCCGAAGTCAGCTGCTTCTCTGGTGGGAGCAGGGAAGCCCCTTATCAGCCAGCAAGAAGACAAACGGGTGGCCAGAAAGAAGGACTAAATCCAGAAAGATCCATCTGTATTTGTGTAGTTCTTGGAAGATAGAACGTTTCTGTAAAAATTGTAAAAACCTTCGGGTTTCTGAATAAAGTCTGCCTATGTAAACCGCCTTGAGTTATAGTCATTAGAGAAATCTGGTGACCTAAGAAAGGCAGTATATAAATCCAATTCTTCTTCTTCTTCTTCTTCTTCTTCTTCTTCTTCTTCTTCTTCTTCTTCTTCTTCTTCTTCTTCTTCTTCTTATTCTTATTCTTATTCTTATTCTTATTCTTATTCTTATTATTATTATTATTCTCCTCCTCCTCCTCCTCCTCCTCCTCCTCCTCCTCCTCCTCCTCCTCCTCCTCCT
>JAJKFI010000006.1:27684665-27696762 GCA_029204185.1 Lerista edwardsae
AGAGAGAGAGAGAGAGAGAGAGAGAGAGAGAGAGAGAGAGAGAGCATTTAAATAATTGGGGCAATTCCACCCAACATTTCACTCAATGAACATATGCTGCAGAGTGAGAATGAGATGGGAGGTGGGACCTTGCTGTTTGCTCATGGGGTCTCAGTTTGCGCATGCTTCTCATATTATTAAAGTTACATATTGATGATCATAATTTTGACTATGCATTATTTTAGCATTACACACTGACTGGGAATCTAAGCTCCATGTGTGATGTGATTCCACTGCTTTTTTGCAGTGTTTCCACACCAAAGAGAGCAGACTCAGCCAACCGCATAGCTAGAGGGGGCAAAACAAGTAAGTACTGCAGATGTCACAGTGCACTGTGACAAAACAAAATGGAGAGGTGTTTTGGATCAAGTACAAACATATAGGGCGGAATCCTAACATGGAGTTAGGCCGGCACAGTTAGGCCAGCAAAGTTTGGCTGGCACAAGAGCTACCGTAAAGTATGTTTAGAACACTTTCAGGGCACAATCCTAAACTGAGTTAGGCCAGCATAAGTTAAATCAGCAAATTTTGGCCAGTACAAGGGCCACCGTAAAGTATGTTTGGACGACTCTCGGAGTCAGAGAGGCCAGCACACAGTGAGCCATCCTCCCTGACTCCGAGAGTAGTGCAAACGTGCTTTATGGTTTGTGCTGGCCTTGTGCTGGCCAAACTGCTGGCGTACCTTATGCTGGCCTAACTCCAGTTTAGGATTGCGCTCTCAGAGTCAGAGAGGCCTGTATACAGACATGCGCCATCCTCCCTGACTCTGAGAGTGGTCCAAACATATTTTATGATGTCTCTTGTGCTGGCCAAATTTTGCTGGCCTAACTGAGCCAGCCTAACTCCAGGTTAGGACTGTATTGTGCTCATAGCCTATATTCTTCAATGTCTTCTATTCTGGTAAAAACAAACACACACAGGATAGGACAGCCTGCAAACATATTACACAGGATGCTTTTTGAATACTTGCTAGAAACACACAATGTGACTTCTTTGGAACTGGGTACCATTTTCTGAACTACGGAGGAATTTTATGGAGCCTATTACAGGAAACAGGGGAGGCCCACTCTCTATAAAGTAGTGCTTTCAAATAAATGCACTACAAAATGTGCCCATACTTGGCTGCCCCTTCACTATTGCTTCTTTAACCTAGCAGTTAATCCAGCCCTGATCTGGAGAATGCCAAAGGAAGAAATTACTTTTCTACCACACTCTTATTGCTGCATTCTCATTCGCTTAAGGGTGATGTGCAACCTTCACCAGCATTTAAAGCCTTTCTGAATTTGGCAATATGAGTCTCCTTTAGTTTTTCATTTGACGTTTAACCTCTTGGGGTTGGAAACTCTGTCATTTGCCAACCAACTGGGGAGCATCGCGGCAGGCAGCTGTCTCATTATTCTGGCTCCCTTCCTGACAACCTTATGGAGTTGTGGTTTTAAAACTGACAAGTGGAACTTTGCACTTTGATACAGAATTAAGTGGGAAAGCCAGCCGAGGGACTGAAATAATGGGGTGAGATTGACAGGCTGGTCAGAAAGGAAACTGCAAAAACCCTTCCCTTATCTGGCTGAAGCAGTCATGCAGCGCTCCTTGTCAGACAAATGCTGGCAGTACCATCATAAAGGACATGCAAACAAGCAATCTCAGCAGCGATTCTTAGTTACTAAGCAATCCAATTCAATTTCATCATCACCTCTTACCTGGCAGCCCAAGTTCAAAGTTTTATCACCTTCTTCCTTTCGTTTTCAGAGGTATTTTAGAAAAAACCGTGCTGCAATCTGTTATTATTGGACTTCGAAGACCCTCCTCCCTGAAAAGCTTCCCTCTCAATGAGTCTGAAAAGCATTTTCAGTGTCAGCAACAACGAAACAACCTTGAAAACGTTTACATTTTTGAGCACTCAATAGTTCATTCATTCACTTCGAAGGGAAGGGTGGAGCTCCCTCAGAATGTGTTAAAGCATGCTTTTCTTGTGCCAGAAATATTGAGGCAATGGAAGATGTGGGTGGTACACATTCTTATGCCCAGATACTAAACTAGATATAAGGCTGCTATTTTATTGATTTCAATGGCACCCGATGCTATGCAATCACAGTCTTATTCACTGTCATCTCTGCCAAATGGATACAGTACTAGGTTACCCAATAACCCTTGTCTTTTCTAATATAAACTTTGTCCTTCTGCTGACTTCGTAGCAATTCCTTTTTATTTTAACCATCTAACAGCAGAACTCAATACATGTTTACTCACAGGTCAGTCCCATTTTATACAATTTATTTATACCCAGGTCTCTCTTCCTGATAGGCATTCAAAGCGGCAATGGGATTTGCTTTCAAATACGTGTGTAAGATTGAAGCCTAGGAATGGTTTCAATTTTTTGCATTTGCATTGAATTTAGCAGTAGCATTTATCTGGATACAGCAGAGGGAAGAAGTGACACACGCACCCCAGTTTTGTTTGCTTTTGTGGCAAGCACCCACACCTGGGCTCCTGGGGTTGTGGTTACACCTTTGGTCCACTCCTTGTTATATGTCCCAGCTAGTCGTTCTTTCTCTGTCTGCATTTGGGGCAGATTCCTCATGTGTTCAAAAGAAATGACACTGTCATATGAACACAGACCATAGCACAGTAAGGTGGAGTCAGTTTACAGACACAACTCTGTCATGCCCATCCCCCGAATCTCAGTCTCAATCACAATGATGACACCCTGTGTGCACTCCAGAACTGCAAGGGTTTGTTGGCATTTGCTAGTAACCCTGTAGTCACATTTCCACCTCCCTGTGTATGCTAGTGAAGTCTCTGCCCAAGGGAAGAAGTCAAAGTGCTGGGTGTTAAGCAAAACATGCAGCACTTGTAACTACAGAAATCTCTTGAGCAACCCAATCAAGCAAGCATAATTGACCAACGCTGAGTTAATGAACTTTTTGCTTTATGTAATCCGTCCTCACATGCCTTATTGTTTCTTTGCATGGTATTTCATGTCCTGGTTTGATGTCCCTCCTTTGTACGGGAAGAGAATATTGCCTGAAATAGACTCATGCAATGCTCTACGCAATGGGATGCGGATTTGTAACTGTAGTTCCTTGCAAAACACTGCAGTCAACATACATTATAGTGACTGAAGAGGTAACATGTGCCTGACAGCTGAAGTCCCATCCCCACCCCGATACTCTAATCTTGTTCCAATAAGAGTGCAATCCTAACCTGGAGTTAGGCTGGCACAATTTAGGCCAGCAAAGTTTGTCCAGCACAAAGGACAACGTAAGGTATGTTTGGACCACTCTCAGAGTCAGAGAGGCCAGCACACAGACATGCACCATTGTCCCTGACTCCAAGAGTGGTCCAATCACACTATACGGTGGCCCTTGTGTCAGACAAATTTTGCTGGCCTAACTGTGCCAGCCTAACTCCAGGTTAGGATTGCACTCTAAATCTGGGCAAGGAAAACTGTAAACTTTTTATTATGGCTACCAATAACCTCCAGGTTCAGAACCAGAATGGCTGAGAACACCAGGAGCTAGGAAGCAATGATGGGAGAAGATAACTGCCTTCATGGTCTTCCATGCCTGTCTGATGCAGCAGGGCTCTTCTTGTGCTCTTTTATGCTATTCCCCACATTTCCACCCTTCATTTGTAGGTTCTGCCTTCAGCCTGCATTTCAGCTGCAGAAATTATGGTGGGGAGTACCTATGGCTAGTCAGACATGCATACCATGATACTAACAACATGGCCATGACACACTTCAACACACAGTTCAAAGTGGGCCCTTGTCCAATTGGATGGTTTATTTGGGAAAGGATTTGAGTAGAATTTGCCTGCCCATTCTTGTCTAGTATTATATACCCATAATAGCAGTGAGGGTGTTCAGCAAAATATTTTCCCTCAAATTAAACAAACTAGGGCTGCAGCTCTCTGAAGACTTGTGAGTAAATCCCTTTGAAATCAGGAGGACAGATCTCCAAGAAAACAGATATATAGAATCCAGTTGTGTCTAAATAAAAATATTTCCTACTTAACTGTTTTTAGCTCATTCGTGCCAAATGTTTGAAGGCAGGTAAGAGTATCAGACCAATGTACAAGAATGTTTTTCCCCCCCCCACTCTTCTCATACAGGATAGAAGACACATTGCAGGACACTATATGGAGGTGTTCAAAGAAGATGTTGGACCTTTCATCAATGGGCAATAATTATCATAATATAAGATATACTGACATCCGTGGCCTTGTTCTACTGCTACTGTTTAATTGTTATAGGGCGCAATCCTTACCCTTTCCAGCACTGACACAGCTGTGTCAATGCAGCATGTGCTGCATCCTGCAGTTGGGGGGGGGGGCAGTCACGGAGGTAAGTTACCTCCTCAACGTAAGGGGAAGTTTGTCCCCTTACTTCAGAGCTGCATTGTCCTTACCCCAGGGCTGGAAAGTTGGTTAGGATTGTGCCCCTTATCTTTTACTGCTGGCATGATTAACAATTTTTGCTGTTTCAATGATTATATTGTTTTCATTTTTTTTTTTACTTTTTATGTTACCTGCTTTATTGGATCTACACTATTGACTGTTCTTGGTTGTTCTTGATAAAGGTGGGATATCTATCCTAATAATTTACTTGCTTGTTTATAAAACCATCTATATGCCACCTATCTTCTCCAGAAGAGGGCATTCAATCAAAAAGTAACCCCCCCCCCAAAAAATACCATTTAAGGTAGCAAAAGCATGCCCATATTCTTTTTATTTCTACACTGGGGGAAACAAAAGCACTGATCAAGTTTGGCACAACAGATCCTGCATAATGTCCAAGCCATAGTGGTTCAAGGCAGTGCCAAATGAGCCAAGCCCCAGTGGCAGATCTTGGCTGGCTCTGTTCCCTTCGCCGACTGCTCCAAGGCAACCATTGTGAGAGTTTCACTCCACCGATGGTTTCTGCTTTCCAAACTGCGTTGTTCATTCTCGGCGGAAAGACCTGCTTATTGAAGGTGTGCCATGCAGTTGCACGTCCCCGCGATGGTGAGTGTCTGAATTCACAGAAGGAAGAGGGGGGGCATTCTCTGGGGATAGATGCTGGCAACTCATCCCTCCCCTTTCCCCCCTGCAAAAACATAAGCAAACCGAAAGAAAAAACGCAGGAGTGCTTAAATCCCCAGCAAACTGTGCCACTCTCCGTGCTGATTCAAACACAATGCCTCCTCCTGCAGCGGGAAGCAGTGGGGAGCCAGGTTGCCGAGTCATGCTTTTAATCTTCCTTTCTTCTGCTTCCAGAGCCTGCTGCGCTGGGAGCAGGGGAGAAAAAAAGCTGCAATACAAAATGGTAATCAGGCTGGCAGCAAAATGCTCCAGCTGCCTCGGAGGCCTTGTCTGCCTTGCAATGTGCTTTCCCATACACGGAAGTGTTGGAAGCTACAGTTGCCTGGCTGCGATAAGCAATGGGTGTTGGGAGGATGCCCAGGTACGTCTATGTATTGGGCTGCACTGAATGGTTGCCCACTTCAATGTTTGCATTAAAAATAATCCAGGGCTGGGGTGGGGGTGGGAGAGAACTATTTCCATCAAATCCTTAAATACGTCGACTGTGAGCCGACGATTGCTTGATATTGTTTGCTCCCAGTTGTTTCCCAACCTGTTTCTGTGCCAGTTTCTGTAGTTTTGCCACACCACTGCCAAGAAGTGGAGAGCAAGGTGGAGGTAGACTGGTCCTCTTCTCTCTTGTCACTTGGGAGGGCCAGTAAACAGGCAGGGACATTAAGCCATAAGAGGGCTGTTGGGGTTGGCTATATTCTCCTTTGCTGATGTGTTTCAGCAAGTCCCAACAATGCCTGCCCTGGATGTCAGTACATAGGAGCCTATTTATTACACGATATCTGATTGGCTGGGATCAAGCTAAGAAGGACAGTTTACTAACGTAATGTCTGTTGGTTGCCACCATCCCACACTGAGGGGACCAAGCAGAGGAAGGCCACCTGGGGGGGAGCCATTCCAGGAAAACACAGAAGGTTTTTCATCTAGATCCTGGATCACTGCAACACCAGACCTGATAACCCACTGCATGGCCCATGAACTCTCTCCTAGTCAGGCAGGAAACCAAAGTTTACAACGGAGCAATTTTGTGCATATCTATGCAGAGGTAATTCTCACTGGCTTTAATGGGACTTACTGCCAGGTACATGTATATTGGATTACAGCCCTAGATCATCATATAGCCAAAGATGAAGGAAGTAGAAAATTTGTGAAGCAAGGGGTGGATGAGAAAGGTGCCCTGGGGCCAATGGAAAGTATGTGGATTTGGTTGGGTGGACGCAAGGAAAAGCTTGATCAATTCGGGGATAGTAACTAATTGCACCCAATAGATGGAGCTGGGAGGCTACTCGAGAGAAAAACACACTGAACCCCCAAAGCCTGGCAAGCAGTGAGATTCTCAGGGTGGTTTGTCACAAGTCAGGGAAAAGACTGGACAATTGATTCCTGGAATGCATCTGTCTAGAGACAGTCTCTGTTGCAAGCTAATGAACAGGATCTCAGGAATACCAGGAATCACTTACTGGGGAGTACCTTCCATAAACCAACACAAGTAATCGCCGCAGGGTTGGCCGGAAACCTACACACGCATCCCAGTGCTGAACTTGAGCGACTCAGGCTCAATTATGTTTCACAAGTGCTTGGTTAGAGGGGTGGCTCCACCTGTCCATTCCACCTCATCCGTTTATCTATGTGGAGAGGTGAGGGCCCAATCCTATCCAACTTTCCAGCTCCCATTGCACCTGCAATGCTGCCCTAAGGTAAGAGAACATATCCCCTTACTTTGAGGAGGTTCCATGACTGTCGGCACATGCCCCGTCAGCTGCATCAGTGCTGGAAAGATGAATAGCGTTGGGTCCCTACTTGGCTAAATGGTGGGCACATGACCATCTCCATAGGGGCCTAGGCAATTCCAGATGGGTTGGTGAACCTGAATCCACAGGAGCACATTTTTTAGATTGCTAAACCAGCACAGGGCTCCTGGGAGATTGGATGTGCCTGAATACAAGGGAGTATGAGCAAGGGGATGATTCATTCATATAACCACTAAAAGCCCAAGAAGCTGCCCTATATAGAATCAGAAGATTGGTCCATCTAGGTCAGTATTGCTACACTGACAATGGAGCAGTGGAGACAGACAGGCGGACAAAGAAAACTTCTAGAGAATGACAACTGTTGTCATTGGTTTGGGCAGGACTGGCTCATCCATGAGACCAACTGAAGTAGTTGCCTCAGGCAAGAGATTGGTGGGTGGGTGAGTGACCCACTTGGTCCATCTGATTATCTCCAGTGCTCCTCCTTCTCCTTCCTGGATTGGAAAAGGGAGAGGAGACAGAGAGGAAGAGGAAATGAAGAGGAGAGGAGAGTGCTGAACCAGAACATTGGACAGCAGGACAAGCAGAGGCTGGCACATCATCGGGTAAGGGGGTAGCATTTGGTACTATACGCTACATCAGACATCAGGATGTCTTGGGCCAGCCCTGGATTTGATGAAGGGGTCTTTTCCCCAGTCCTACCTGGATATGCCAGGGATTGAAGCTGAAACCTTCTGCATACACAGCAGCTGGTCCAGCAGTATACTGCTATATATACATGTATAGCAATGAGGGAGTATGCACATGCTTGTTTATTCACAGGAAAGGTGATCAGAAAACCTCACTATACATTCAGTATACAAATGGGGTGGAGAGGGTGCAAGTCCAATGTGGAAGAGCACCAAGTCACCTCTGAAACCAAGATAAAGTGCTGTGCTATAGCAGATGAAGCCTTCATGACTGAAATCAGTCTCAAACAGGTCACTTGAATTTCATTTTTGGCATAGGAACATGCAAATATTAACCTGGACTATTACTTACACTGCAGCCCTATGCATTCTACTTCCTTATAAGTAGAATGCACAGGGCTGCACTGTAAGTAATAGTCCAGGTTAAGTCCCATTGTGAGCACAATCCTAACCTGGAGTTAGCAGAGTTAGGCCAGCGAAGTTTGGTCAGCACCAAGGCCACCATAAAGCATGTTTGGACCACTCTCGGAGTCAGGGAGGATGGCGCACATCAGTTTGCTGGCCTCTCTAACTCCAAGAGCGGTCCAAACATACTTTATGCTGTACCTTGTGTGGCCAAACCTTGCTGGTTTAATTGTGCCGGCCTAACTCCAGGTTAGGATTGCTCCCTGAGTGATTTATTCCCAGGTAGTTTACAGAACATGGCTGGAATAATACTGTGAAAAGTTCTGTGAAAAGTTAGTGACAGATGTTATTAATTTATTATCATTTATTTAGTTTTACCCTGCCTTTCCTCTACTTATGTGGACTCCCACACCCAATTGAGTAGGGTTGCATTTTTAACCATTGGCCACGCAGGACTTGGTCACCAGCTGCAGCATTATCTCTGTGGCTCTTTCTGCTGCTACCACTTTACTTCTCACCAGACGACCGGGCTTTGTCTCTTCCCTTCGGAGTAGGAATTGCATCCCCCCCACTTGGACTGTATCACAGGACTGCATGCAGCTCCACATTTTCCACGTGGTTTGCTGTCGCACTCTCCCAGCAAGTCTATCTCGGCCATTCGTCAGCACCACAGGCAATCTAATTACGATGTCGTTGCAAAGGGATAAGCTCATTTATAATAAATAAAAATCTCAGTTATGAAAATGTAATACCTTGGACTGTGCTTTATATTGCTGCAAAAGGAAATGAATTAATTGCCTAGTGCACAGGCAAAAAACAAAACCAAAAAAAAAAAAAAACACTCCAGGGTCCCAATGGGCTGTCCCTTTCAATGTATTCTCTCCCCCCAGATTGCCTGCTGCATGACAGAGAAATGCTTAAATTGTTTTGGCAGGGGAAATATTCTCAAAGCCTTGTGTTGATTGTCAACTGCGGAGGAGTATCTCTGAATGCTGCCTGCCCCTCTCTCCCTGTGGAACTGTTTCTAATTGCAGGTGAGGTTCTGGAAAAAAAACGCATTCAAAATTCACAGCTGGGAAAGCCAAATTAAACAGAATGAGAATAACACACAGACAACCTCTGTGTGTGCATGCACTGTGCTTTCAAAACAATCCGGTTATAAGGATGCTCTTATCTGAGGAACTATAATCTACTGACACAAGAAAATAACAGGATTGATCCCTTGCACACACAGATTGGGGTCGGTCCACTACAAAAAGAGCAAGACAACATGCTGGGTGCCATTGAAACGACAACCCTGTGTAAACCATCTGTTGATTCAGTGCAGTGTATTCAGATCTGTCTTGGATTCTTTGCTTAGGATGCTGATGAACTCACGTGAACACACTTTTCATTCTCATATAAGGGACTGCTAAGTGCTACCCAAAATCAAGCACTGCTTTACACAATCCCATGGACATCTGCATTTATAATATGAAGGGCAGGTACTTTTTGAATTCCAGCATTGTAGTCTTTCTATTGTAAAAAGCAAGTGGCTAACCATCATAAACAACTTGAACAGATCACATGTACGTGTGTTTCACACCTACTGACAAAAGCTTTCATTGGACACAATGTGTGGTGCTTTGAAAACTGGGCCTTGGTGAAAAAATGGCTAGAAGATAATAGGCATGGTTGGTAACTGGCAAGGAGTCTGAGAACAGTCCAGTGTTAGTAACAGTCCAATGAGTCTCGAAATTTGAGTCATGTGGAAATACAAATCCTGTGGAGGAGGATCAGGATTGGAAGAGTTGTGCAGCACACTGCAATTTACAGTGTGCACTGAGCATGCCCCACAGGTGGGGCGAAGAACTGTCATCGGCACACATGCTCTCCTCCACCCCTGCTCTCTGCCTGTTCTTCTGGCTGGAAGGAACGAGCAAAGAAACGAAACTAGTGTTGCTTGTGGTGACTTTGTGGCGCCTTCCGGATCCCGGAAAGAGTTCTTTCTGATGCAGAAGCAGCAACAAAGTAATAAAGCGTGTGCACATACTCTCTGATTTGAGTTGCTGGAATTGCTGACTCATTGTGAGTCCGTGGCCACATTAGCAAGTCAGAGTTACTGACATGCATCACTCGATTCAGATGAATCGAGATGAATAGGTGCAGAAGAGAGCGAAAAGGTGCAGAAGAAAGCGACAAAAATGATTACAGGGCTGGGGCACCTCTCTTATGAAGAAAGACAGTAGCATTTGGGGCTCTTCAGTCTGGAAAAAAGGCACCTGAGGGGGGACATGATTGAGACATACAAAATTATGCACGGGAGGGATAGAGAGAGTCAATAGAGGGATGTTCTTTTCCCTCTCTCACAATACCAGAACCAGGGGGCATCCACTGAAGTTGAGTGTTGGGAGAGTTAAAACAGATAAAAGGAAATACTTTTTTACCCAACAGGTAATTAAGCTATGAAACTCCTTGCCTGCTGAAGCTCAATGGCGTGCAGACAGAGGAGAGAACCATACTGTGAAGGCTACATCTGGGATTGAGGATTTGGTGAATCACAGAATACTGTATATTTGTAAAAAAAAAAAAAAAACTATTGAAAAATGAACTATCCTGCTGATGTAAGCCACCTTGGGTATTTACTTTGCCACTGGAAAGGCAGGATACAAATTCTTCAATTAAATAAGTAAGCACAGATTGAGACCATGATACATAGGGGAAAGAAGTTACCCCTACAATTTTTTTAAATTGAAACTCCACACATATTGATAGCATTTGACTCATGGTTGTGGTGGAAACATACGGATAACATACATTGCTGTATACATCCTGGAAAGATTTATATGACTGTGATGCTACTGAATACAGCAGTGCTGCTGTACTTGCAGCGCCCAGCCAGCTCAGGATTGGGCTGTTAGTGATATCCCACAGAGAAGTAGCAAAGCTGGACACAAGGATTTGACCTGAACTGCACTTCAAGTGGAGTTGATAAGAAGGTGAGAGATCTCAATCCAGACTATTTCTTCATGTCACATTCGCATAAGCGTTTAATATGTCTCACAGCCCAATGCTATACCGGCTGCCCATCCAGGAGTGCAGCGGTAGCCACGCGTCTTACTTTGATGGTTCATGAAACTGACAGGGCAGATTAGGCTATGTGCATTAAGCGTTGTAAGGGATGTGGTGATGCTGCAGGTTAAACCGCTTTCTCACTGCTAGGTTGGCAGGAGCTGGGATAGGCGATGGGAGCTCACTCCGTCATGTGGTCTCAAACTGCCAACCTTCTGGTCAGCAAGTTCAGCAACAGTGGTTTAACCTGCAGCATCACCACGTCCCTTACAATGCTTAATGCACGTAGCCTAATCTGCCCTGTCAGTTTCATGAACCATCAAAAATTAGGTCATAACTCACTGGTGGGTCCCAGAACCACAACTTGGGAACTGCTGCTCTAGCTTCTTTATAGATCTATGCTTCAAGGGAAGGGCTTAGCCCTCATCTATGATTACATATTTAGAAGGCTCTTCTTGTTCTGCTTCTCATTTCTTCTGCAAGAGCAAGTCCTGTACTCACTTCTGAAGAAGAGAATCTGGATCTCTAGAAAGAGGATTATGTGGAGGTAAATAAAACAGCAGTGGACAGATATGCATTTATGTGCATGTAGCACCAGAGCCACGATGCAGCACAGCCAAAAAGATCTCTCTAAACTGCATGATTTGGCAACTGAATAACCCATCAGATTCAACATAATGCGAAATGATGCATTTTGAGACAAAACCTAACTTCCTGCGTCAATATGATCTAATTTGCTTGTAAGTAACTACCCAGGAAATTGATTTTCAGGTCAGAGTAGAAAATTCACTGACAGGATGCTGTGACTGAGAAAAAAAAGGGGGGACGAAAGGAATGATTAGAAATGGGATTATAAAATAAAACAGAAAATGTCATAATTCCATTATATAAATCTGTCTGCAGAAAAGGACAATGATCAGGACAGAGGATTTTTCTTATGAAGAAAAATGAAAGACTCTGGACCTTTTTAATTAAGAGAGAATGTTTTAGCAGGAGCTGATAAGACGCTTATGAAACTTTGAATGGTGTGAAGAGAAAAAAATCTCTCTCTCTCTCTCTCTCTCTCTCTCTCTCTCTCTCTCTCTCTCT
>JAJKFI010000006.1:27696772-27718539 GCA_029204185.1 Lerista edwardsae
TCTCTCTCTCTCTCTCTCTCTCTCTCTCTCTCTCTCTCTCTCTCTCTCTCTCAAACACACACACACACACACACACACACACTCTTGAGGTTCCCAGTGAAACTGATTGGAGGTACGTTTGAACTGTAGTCAATTAGAGGGATTACAGTACAGGAATAATATTGTTGTTGTTCAGTCGCTAAGTCGTGCCCGACTCTTCGTGACCACATGGACCACAGCACGCCAGGCCTCCCTGTCCTCCACTAGGTTCTGGAGTTCGCCCAATTTCATGTTCATCGCTTCGGTGACACTGTCTAACCATCTCATCCTCTGCCGCCCCCTTTTCCTTTTGCCTTCCATCTTTCCCAGCATGAGGGTCTTTTCTAAAGAGTCCTCTCTTCTCATGAGGTGGCCAAAGCACTTGAGCTTCAGCTTCAGGATTTGTCCTTCCAGGGAGCAATCAGGCTTGATTTCCTGGAGGATTGACCAATTGGATCTCCTTGCAGTCCAGGGGACTCTCAAGAGTCTTCTCCAACACCATAATTCGAAAGCCTCTATTCTTCGGCGCTCTGCCTTTCTTATGGTCCAGCTCTCACAGCCATACATTGCTACTGGGAAAACCATAGCTTTGACCATGTGAACCTTTGTTGACAGGGTGATGTCTCGGCTTTTTATTAAGTTGTCTAAGTTCGCCATAGCTTTCCTCCCAAGAAGTAAACGTCTTTTAATTTCATGGCTGCAGTCACCATCTGCGCTGATCTTGGAGCCCAGGAAGATAAAGTCTGTCACTGCTTCCATTTCTTCCCCTTCTATTTGCCAGGAAGTGATGGGAGTGGTGACCATGATCTTTGTTTTTTTAATGTTGAGCTTCAAGCCAATTTTGGCACTTTCCTCTTTCACCCTCATCAGAAGGTTCTTGAGGTGTTCCTCACTTTCTGCCATTAGAGTGGTATTGTCTGCATATCTGAGGTTGTTGATATTTCTCCCAGCAATCTTGATTCCAGCTTGTAAATCATCCAGCCCTGCCTTCCTCATGATGTAAGGAATAATATAGTCAATTGATAATTAATTTAGGAATGCACTGGGATAACGCTTAACCACTATTAATCCTGACAGCAGGAATATGTTGGAATCACTGAGCTTGAGTCACAAGTCATTCATGCATCTCTGCCCCCGCCACTCGACTCATACACGAGTCATAGCTCCCTCCCGCCTGTGGCGACTTGCCCCCAGAAATTCCTGAGTTATTTTTGACTGAGTCTTTTATGAAGTGAGCTACAGTGCGGGCAGTGGTGTCATCTAAATGATTTAAGAACAGGTACTCACTTTTGATTGGCACGTGTCGGGACCCGCCCACCGGAAGTGACATCATAAGCCAGAAGTGATGTCGTGGCAGGAAGTGACATGAAAAAAGCCCTTTTTGAGGCCTCAGATGATTTTAAACTGACCCAACAGTTGCAACAGTATTCCACAGCACCCCCAGAACATGTTAAGGAGGCCTGGCATCATGTTAAAACCCCAGAGCAACTCATTTTTCAGTGGCAAGGAAAGGAAAGGCTCCGCTCGCTGCCTGCCTGCCTGCCTGGCTCTGAGAACATGCAGACAACTCAAACATGCAGGAAATTTAAACGTTGCAGAGGGCGGAGTCGACGAGTGGGCGGGCGAATGGGCGGGGCCAGCTGTAATCCTAGAAACCGGTACTCGTGTACCCCCGCGTACCCCCTGCATGACATCACTGAGTGCAGGTCAGGTTTAACTCCACAGGAAAAAAATGGAAGGTACTGGGGGGGGACTTGTTACAAAAATGCTCTGTCCCATATAAAGTTTTCTCCTTTTTCCCTCTCCCCTGCTTTGTAGTGGAGCTTTGCAGCATACTTTCTATTTGGACACCTCTTGTGTAAAGTCTCATGTGAGGGTGAGTGTTACTAATTAGAAACAGAAGGAGGCCACATTAGGGGGAGGATAAAATCCCCAGAGAAAATAGAGCTCCTGGTTTCCTCTTTTGGATTATTCTGGGAAAGAGTTAAGCAACTCCTGGGATTGAGAGTTAGAGGTAATAAAAACCAGTATTTGAGTTGTGACTAGTCAAAGGGATAGTTAGAATTGGTAGGTTTTCTTTTTAAGTATTTAACTCCGTCTTATTAGCTGTGTTATGAAGTTTTCTTAAACCAAGAAGCTTATATTGTTTGAACTCCCTTTCAATTGTATTTTTACTTACAGCATGTTAAGGTCTGGGGGAACCCCTCTTTTTTTTCCTTATTTAACCTTATGAAATTTTAATAAATATCTGGTTATATTGTCTTTGTCTTGGTGTGTTTGTTTGGGTTGGTGGAATTGCCATTTGCTTGCTCTGCCAAAATCATTGTAAAGAGAAGGTTTGGCCCAGAGAACCCCTCTAATATTTTTTGCTTCCTGGGTTGGTGGTAGCAAAACTACCATTAGAAAACTCCCCCCTTCTACTTGGCCATGATAGGGGTGTGTTCTGGGAGTTGCCATTTTATATTCCCCCCCCCATGTTCCCATCCCACCTGCAGCCAAAGGCAATGTGTGGAAGACATCATTCACATCAGCCAACCCACATACCATTTTATTTCATTGATATAAACAAAAGCTGGGCTGTCATTATGTGAGCAAGTGTAGTGAGTGCAGAAAAGCTATTGGTTCCATACAAACGCCAGCAATGAATCCCTCCCTGCCCTCGGTTCACATCATGACTCCTGATTCCACTTTCAGAAGGAGTGCCAGACACACCATGGCCAGGAACTGGGAGGGGTCCGAGCTCAGCAAGGTAGGAGGGGCAGAATGGACAGTATGAGAGGACACAAAGCACCAAGTGAGAGGTTCCTGCACAGCCGCCAAGAGGCTAACCAGTATGGCCCACTTGCAGCTCTACTCAGAAGTAGTCCCATTGTAGAGTCATTCAATGAGGCTTCCTCCCAGGTAACAACAAAGGCTAGGAGGACTGCACATTGCCTGCGGTGCCACAAGGTCGGAAGGAAAAACTTCCTCCTTTCCCTCTCCCCCCTAGGCTTCTCCAGCCATTTGTTCCAACCTGTGAACAGGCTATACCCCATAGGCTCCTTCTCCCATGAGCTGGCTATACCCATCATCTTCTGGTTTTTTTTTCCTCTCCCTCCTGCATGGTGCAGCTACCCAAAACAACACCATTAACCTCCGGTGATGTCATGCAGAGGGAACGCGGGGGAACTCAGTTCCACTAGTTAAAATTAGAGCTGACTCCGCCCACTTCACTCCCCCTCCTCCCCCTCCCAATTCCTCTGCAAAGAGCTTTTCTTCTTGGTTGGCCGGCACTCAGAGGGTTAAAGGGAGTGACTCCAGATTCCTAGGGGGGGGCGAACCTCTGCCTTCTGGCTGTAACTAACCTACCCTGCTGCTCACACTTGGTCTGAATACAAGCTTCCAGGTGGCCCCACAAAGTCTGTCATATGGCAAAAAAAAAGTAGGTACATTAAGACTCACAGGGTAACTACACATGTCTTCGTGACTTGAGTTTTTCAGACTTATGACTCATTTCTGAGTCAATGGACTCATGTCTCAAATCACGCCTGAGTCATTGACACGCATGACGCGAGTCAGTGAAAAACATATGGTTTTGCAACTCAAGACGTGAGTCATGTAGCTCGGGTTCTCATTCCTGCCTCATAGGCAAGACTGCAATCTCCATAGTCAAGTACAGCTAGTTGCTAAAGACAAGCAATCCAAGCTGATAGATTTCATTAAGCATGACTTCTGACATATTGAGAGGCAGCTCTCTGGCCATCATTGGAGACAACCTGCTGGACTAGATGAAATTTTGGTCTGATTAAACAATGTATTTTTTCTGTTCTGATCTTATTGCTTAGGCACAGATGCTGTACAAATGCACAGCCCCTGGACAGCAAAGGACTCTTCCCAATCTGGGCAACAGAATGTTTTGCGGCCAACAACATTCATTCCTCACTTCCTTTCCAGCAGTGATCCCATTTCCTGCAGCAGGCCAGCCTATTAAATCTAGACAGCCATCTGCTCTCCTTTGTTCTCTCTGTATAAAATTCAGCCCCCTTTAGGGTGCTGTACAAAGTAATAAATAATAATGAAAACAATGAAAGGGAACAAAAACCAATTAGATACCTATCACTTCTAGAAAATAAATCAATGCTGAAAAATCTTAAAACTTCTACTTTTCATGCCTCAGACCCTCAAGCTGCAGTTGGCAATTAGTGAAAGAACAAAAGGAATTCCAGCAATTAAGATGCTTCTTTACACACAATCCCGTTGTTGTTTTTTTGTTTGTTTTTTTGCCTTTGCTTCTTGAAGCCAAGTCAATCCAGTAAGGAAACTGAGTGGGATTTTTTTTTACAAATGCAGATTTGAAAGTTGAAATGAACTGCTTTCACAGTCTCCTTCCATTCTTCCCCCTTCTCTCTCCTCCCTTTTGGTCAAGATCTTGCTTCTGTGCTTCTGGAGCAGAGCGACTCAAGCCAGTGGAAAATATTTCCCAAGTGAGCACTCAATGTAGAGAGAGTGTCTCCATGGCTTGTAAGTAGTAGTGACATGCCATAATCTGGTGCATGCACATCCAATCCAGGCTTTATTCAAGACGTAGGCTAACTAGACCCAGACCCAGGCTGCAGCAGTGAAAGGCTTTGTGTAAACTACCTGCTTGCTGCCCATGTTCTTGTAATAAAACCTTTTACGGTGGACACTTCCCACTGTAAACTGGAGAATATTCTGGTTCTTCCTGAATCCCTGCAGAATCTGACAAGCATCAATCTGTTACTAATCAGGTTGAGAGCTGCTTAACGAGGCAAAAATAGAAATGCTTCACATCATTTGGCGGCATGCGTCTTCTCTATGCATGTGTTTGCAGGGCCTCTTTCACCTGCCGGGCAAACACAATCCATCAGGGCCATTATACAGCTGAAGAACATCCAGAGGCCCCTTGCGGTGTATTGGCAGCCCTGGACAACCGTGGGGGGAATGAGTGGGTGATGACCAAGGTCCCAAAACTTGAGGGAAAAGACTACCAAATGGCAAGCCGTGGGGCAGCTCCACACTTTATATGGCAAAAGTGAGTGCTAAACATTGAAGGCTTCCCAACAACAGTCAACAGTAAACCCTGAACCATGTAAATGTGTGAAGTGAAGTGAACCGTGTAAACCCATGTAGACTAACCTGGGAACCTTGACCCATTCAGGACTTATTTCTAAGCAAAACAGCTTGGCTTTTGAAATGGCAATCGCATTACAGTGTTGTTATTGCACAAAGAGTGATCAGAGAAGGAATATGAAGAACTTCAAGAAACAGAATGTTGTAAATTTAAACCAGTAAAAAAACATTGCTCACAGTGCCATTGGATTACCTGTCAAAGTATCGAATTACCTGTCAAATTACCTGTCAAAGCCAAAATATGCATTAGGTTAAACGCTCTGTTTGGCCCTACATTTTTTTAAAGTCTATATTGTAGCTGCAGAGGACATGAGCAGGAATGGAACCATGGGGCATGGAGAGGAGATATTTATTCTTTCCTCCCACACTGCATTTTTGATGAAAATTCTCTCCCAAAGCTGGTTCTAGCTGTGGAATGCAACAACAGAAGCTTCTATCCCAGGCAATTCCATTTCTGGCCCACACAGTGCCTAGGGCCAGGTCCACAGACTGCTGCCCTCCCAAGACTGCCACCCCCCCCACTCACCTACAGCCTCTGGAGCCAAAAACATTCTGAAGCTTTCAGGGGGCCTTTAAACCATTTTTTGTTGTAAAACTGGAAGTACTGTTTAAGCGCTTCCGAAAGCTTCAGAACCCTTGACATTATGTGGATGTCATGCGTAGCCTGCCTAGCTCTTGGGAGGGCTCTGGAAAGTGGGCAGCAGCGGCAGTGGCAGCTCACGGGGCCCATCCACCATGGCACCCAGGATCATGCCCCCCCCCGGACCCCTCATCAGTTACACCTCTGACCCCAAGGCTAATCGAAGTTTTGATCTTGTGGTTGTCTCTGGGCTCATGGCATGAGGAAAGGTTACGTAACAGAGCCAGCCCAGCCATAAGGGCGAGATGATGCAATGCGGGCTGCCTCAGACAGTGGGCGGGTGCAGCCGGCCCTCTGTGTCCATTGACACCCCCATGACTGCCTCAACTAGCCCCCATTTCCCCCCCCCATAAGTTGTCCTCCTTGCTTTTCTGCTTTGTGTGTTGAAGTGGCAGGGCAAAACATGGAAGCCAGGAGAAGCACGGCTCCTCTTCCAGCTGCCTTGATCTGGCCCTGCGTTGCTGCTGTATTCCGAAATAGAGGGCTGTCACCATCACCGCCTCTATTTCTACCCAAGCAGAGGAGGACAAGGCAATGACAGCAGTGGGCGGGTGAGAGGGTCAGTGAAGAGGGCTGATGCTGCCTTTGCCTCTCCTTTCCACTTCTAAGCTGGACCAGAGGAGGAAGCATAGGTTGGGATTCATGTCCACAAGGGAGCAGCAGCGGAATTTCCCCCGTGCTTCAGGCAGCGTTCATTTTCTTACCCCCTCCCCATCTAAGTATTACAGTCCCAATCTCCTATTCCCATAGCTGCGGGTTAATTTTCAAAACAACAACAACAACAACACACACATTGCTGTTTGTTTTATATTAACGCCTCCGCAGACAAACAAGTCAATATTTTTTTTTTTGTAGCAAACTGTTATCTCCCCACAAGAGTGGATTTATGAATCATACAGATGCCTTCTTTGTCTCTTTCAAACATCTGCACTTAGGGACAACTTTGTCGGAACGTTCTGGCCTTTACAAATGAAAATCTGGTGTAGGAACAATGCTTACCAGCAACTCCTCTGGCATACCATGTCACGTATTTATCACCACCACTAAATCACCACCGTGTTTCAAGGGTGAACCGCAGGCTTTGGAATCATTCACAGCCCAATCCTAACCCAGTGCTGGAATAGACAGGCTGCCTGGCCTGCCCCATAGCCAGTGTGAAGTTGGGGCTGGCTGCATTCCCCTTTCCCCATGGGGCTGAATCGATTCCCCTTCCCCAGGGTAATGCGGCAGCAGCCTCAATGGGGCTACTTGCATCCGAAATTGGTGGTGCAAATCTGAGCAGCCCAGCATTAGGCTGAGCCTCCCAGGACAAGGTTAAGATCCAGTCCCAGGGCCAGATTCTGGCACCACCACCCTTCACCGGCCAGTCCGCCTACAGGTCTACCCCACTCCCACTCCCACTCCCCCAGCCCCATTCTGCATTCCCTCTGCCTCTCCCCACCCCAAGTCCTTGCACTGGCCAAACTCAGCTGGCACTTCCTCACTTACATGGGGTGGCCCACAGAGGCTGGATGCAGCCTCTGTGGGCCAGTGCTTGTCCATGCCCAGCCGACTCCTGAGCTGACAGCACTGGACAGGCACCAGAGACTTATGCTGATCCAAATAGGGATTAGGATTGTGCCCTACAAAATGTATTAGTTATGCCTTTAAGATGCCATTATAGTAATATAAACTGGAAACCTATCTAAGGCTGCAATCCTACACACAATGATTTCAGAGTAATTCTTGTTGACTAGGTAGTCTTACTTCTGAGAAAACATGCAGAGGACTGGACTGCAAATTTTTGCAAAAGCCTAATTTCTGCAATGTACCTTTGCTTTGAAGAGGCATTTTCCCAATGACCCTAGTGAGAATGGTGTCACTGCTGTTCATATAACAGAGGACAGAATTCTGCCCCCTAGGGCCACACAGGAGTATGATTAAAGGATGCGTTTTGCTTAGATGACCTTTTTTTTTATAAGTGGAAAACCAGTTTGTTCATATTTAAAATGAGTCATTGTTCATTGGGGGGCGGTGGTTTTGTGCTGACTCAAAATCAGGTTTCTGCCTTTGGGGAGTGGCTTCCAAAATCTCAGTCCTACACGTGAAGGCTTTCTTCCTGTTTCTATGAATATGGAAGCCAAGCTCTGCTGCACAAAGCATTCATGGGAACCACCCTGCAGCAGACATTTACAGGAAATTGGCTCATTTGGTGGAAAACAAGGTCAACCACTTTCTCCTTCTTAATGCAGAATCATAGTAATAATCATAATTAGTACTTGAAAAGGTTCTCATAATTATGCATTATGAGACAATGCTAAATATTAGTGAAAGGGGTGTCACCTTATTAGTATATTCTGAACTGTGATTAGAAACCTGCATAGCATACAAATTGAATATGGCACGATTATTGCTATGCCCAGTTTTCATGAGGTCAACGCCTGTGCTTCGCACCCTGTTGGTATGAGGTTTTCAGGCACTCTGCTACCCTTCCAAGGGAACAGACCTTCTAAGTTGCATTATGTGAGCATGTCGCTCTCAGGAGAAGTTTGTAGTATAGGCATAAACATAAAGAGGGGCTTCTGCATCACTTTGGATCAGGAGGCAGAATGGACACTTGGAGGAAATATATGACCAATGCCTATGCATCTTGTTCAACCTATTGTTATAAGTCTAGAATTTTGCTGAAATCCCATATTTCACTGTGAAGTATGTCAAAATCTATATTTTGATATCTACTCTAATGGTAGGCGGTCAGAGGGCTGTTGCTGCCCTGGTTTTTTTGTTATATAGAAAGGGCTGCACACCTTCTTTCATGCATTGTTGTTGTTCAGTCGCCATGTCCGACTCTTTGCTACCCCATGGACCACAGCACGTCAGGCCTCTCTGTCCTCCACTAGCTTCCGGAGTTTGCCCAATTTCATGTTCATTGCTTCGGTGACACTATCTAACCATCTCATCCTCTGCCGCCCCCTTCTCCTTTTGCCTTCCATCTTTCCCAGCATGAGGGTCTTTTCTAAAGAGTCCTCTCTTCTCATGAGGTGGCCAAAGTATTTGAGATTCAGCTTCAGGATTTCTTCTTCCAAGGAGCAATTAGGCTTGACTTCCTGTAGGATTGCCCGATCTGATTTACTTGCAGTCCAGGGGACTCTCAAGAGTCGTCTCCAACACCATAATTCAAAAGCATCTATTCTTTGGCATTCCGCCTTCCTTATGGTCCAGTTCTCACAGCCATACATTACTACTGGGAAGACCATAGCTTTGACTATGTAAACCATTGTTGGCAGGCTGATGTTTTGGCTTCTTATTAAGTCATCTAGGTTTGCCATAGCTTTCCTCCCAAGAAGTAAACATCTTTTAATTTCATGGCTGCAATTACCGTCTGTGGTGATCTTGGAGTCCGGAAAATAAACTCTGTTATTGCTTCCATTTCTTTTTGCCAGGAAGTGATGGGAGTGGTTGCCATGATCTTAGTTTTTTTAAATGTTGTGCTTCTAGCCAATTTCATGCATAGCCCCATGCAAATGAACTTCCAAAATAGAATGGGAGTGCAGATGAGTCAGTTTTCAAGTTTACAGGAACAGGTAAAGCTACTTTAGGCAAAGGTGTGACTACCTTAACCAACACCAAACATTTGTATAGCAAACAGTACCTCAACCTCAAAGCCTTGGAAAAAAGACTTCATGGGATTATATAATCTTTCATTGCCTTTTCTGTCTGGCACTCCCAACATTTCTCCTGGGAAGAGCGTAGGCTTGTAGGAAGAAGTGTCTGCCATGTTCAACGTTAGATGCTGTTGTGAAAGGTGCCACTTATCAAATCATATACCAAGCAGTCAGTCAGTAAGGAAGAAAGTATGAAGCAATAAATGCTAATTTTGATTTCACATTTTCAAAAATATCACAAAAACCGTGGAGGATGAACACTCAAAAGTAAGGAGGGAATCTGTACGCAGAGTTGCAAACTGCTCCTGTAAATAAATTAAATATCAGACAGAATCATATATCAAAGATGTAGCCTGTATTAGTCCAGTTAACACAATGTTGCAACCCAGTAATACAGGTTAGGCATCTCGTATCCGCAGTGCTTGGGACCAGAAGTGTTTTTGATATCATGTTTTTCTGCATTTTGGAATGCTTGCATATACATAAAGGCAAGGAAAGGCAGACAGGTATCAAGGTTAGTGCTACCATGGTTGTACTGGAACAGGCCAGAAAAGGCGCAACAGTCTCACTCAGGCTGCAATGCTATACTGACTTTCCTGGAAATAAGTCCCATTGGACACAATGGGACTTACTTCTAAGTAGGCATGCATAGGATTGTGCTCTCAGTGAGTGGAAGAGGGCCCCTCAAAGAGCCTCCAGGGCATGTATCTTGGCACTGTGGGTTAAACCACTGCAGGTTAAACCGCTGAGCTGAGCTTGTTGACCAGAAGGTTGGCAGTTCCAGACTGCATGACAGAGTGAGCTCCCGTTGCTTGTCCCAGCTCCTGCCAACCTAGCAGTTCAAAAGCACCTAAAAATGCAAGTAGATAATAGGTACCACTTCGGTGGGAAGGTAACGGTGTTCTGTGCGCCTTGGCGTATAGTCATGCTGGCCACATGACCACAGAAGCTTGTCCTCAGACAAACGCTGACTCCTTGGCTTAGAAACAGAGATGAGCACCTCTCCCTACAGTCGGCCCCTATAATTAGATCATTCGGTCATGGGGAAACCTTTACCTTTACCTTTAGTCTCATTGAATGGAATAAGACATATCTCATTTTTTGCATTCCAGAACAGATGCCCAAGGTGGTTTGCAAAGATCCAATAATAAAGTATATATAATTACTTATGTATAAAGTATACATAAAGTATACATAAAATAAAGTAATAAGCATACATAATTTGCTTATTTATGGAAATAAATAAAATAATTTAAAAACAGTAAAACCATTGGGGGATGACAATTTAGAACAGAATAATGCAGCCAAACAGAAACAGACAGCACACCAAGACATGCTGAAGATTGTGCTGTTAGAAACCTTATAAGATTTACATCAGTGCTCTTCAAATGGTGTGTTGTGATCCACCATGGAGAGCAAAAAAGGGCCATTTCCCATTAAGGGGAATGGCCCCAGAAATTACTGCCAGGCAGCACAGCAACTATCATGGCGCTGTGGGCATTTAGTGGCTTGTGGTCTACCTTGGGGGTTGAGGGGGTTCCACAAGGGTTGGGGAGGCCCCCTGCCACTTCCACAGGCCACAGGCCTCCACAAAATAGCTCTGTGGCCAGATCAGAGCTACTTCCTGTTTTGTGTGAAATTAGGAAGTAAGCTCTGAAATGGCCAATGAACTATTTTAAGCATCGGGCAGGCCCATGGAGGTGGCAGCAGGCCTGCAAAACCCTTTTGGACACCACCTTGACCCCCCCCCCCCCCGCTGGGTAGGCCACATGCCACTGAATGCCCACGGTGCCGCAATTGCTGCGGTGCCCCCAGATCACCCCCCCATGCCAGCCCACCCCTTCAGGCCATACAACATCCTCAATGTCCGAGTAGGACTTTGAGGACTGCCGGTTTATTTAATGATAATGATAATATTGATTATATGGTAAGTGTGGTGCTTTGGACACTATACAAATATGAAGCATTATTAGTAAAGAAATCTGTTTTACAAATTTCCAGTCACCGGTGCAATCATCATTTTTGTCTAGATTGTTGTCATGTTCCATTAATTGATGGAACATCACAATTAATAAATCAATCCTTGATTGATTGATTGATTGATTGATTGATTGATTGAATGATGATCTAAGAATGGTGGTGAAATTTCATATGAAAACTGTGCACAAGCCTGTCAAGACCCACCAACTGTCCCCCTGACTTTGACACATTTATCACAACAATAAATGTAATATACACCTCATGTAGGTTGTGTCACACTTGACTTGCATAATGGCAAGAATAATGATGGCATTATGGCCATCCTTTGATCTTCCTTTGATATTTTCTAAGATGATGTTTTGTTAGTTTATAATTGTCATTTCGTATCTTGAAATATGTCTTCTCTTTCCACACAAGGCATTTGCACACAAAGTTCTCAACCATATTCAGAACCAACCAACCCCCATATCTTTATATTCCTCTAAGTATTCTTTTCCTTTTTTTCTCAGTGTTCACACTGTTACTTTGAGTGCTGGTGAAGACATGCTCTGTCAGTGCAGGAAGACAAGGGATCAATCTACCTATCAATCTACCAACCTCCACTGATGGGCTCATTACGTCTAGGTATCTTCTTTGGTTCTTACCTGACTGCAGAAGCGTGTCTCATCAGTCAGGAAGCCGTTGGAACACATGCGCCAACTTGGCTGATAGGGCCCACATGTTGTCGTCCCCACATGTCCCCCTGACTTCCCAACTTGGGTAGCCAGGGAGGCACCTGCCAACTGGCTCTGCAGCCACCACTTGGGCAAAATTGCCCGAATGATGGCCAGGAGAAACTGTGTGCCCTCTTGTGCCTGGAGTTGGGAAGCCAGGGAGGTGAGTGGCTTTTTGCCACTTCTCATGGCTGCTGCTCAAGCAATTTTGCCCACGCAGCCATGAGAAGCCGCATACCCCTTGCTTCTTGAGTTGGGAAGCCAGGGGAGCATGTGGCTTCTTGCAGTCACTGCTCGGGCAAAATTGCCCAACCGGTGGCCATGAGAAGTCACCACCCCTCCCCAACGTCATGATGTCACAACGCTGTAAAGTCATGACATGGCGTGCCCGGGTTATGATGAAGCCCCAGTATGCCTCTGCCTCTGCCTCACCACCTTTTAGTGAAGTTTGAGATTAATTCTCAGACTGAATGCAGCTCTTTCATAGTATCAGAAGTCCTTGGTCATGTTACGCAAGATGTGGTTCTTCCCCGTGCTGACACAGGTCCACCCATTGGGATCCATCATGGGTAATTTGGTGGTAGCTGCAAGGTTCTTATAAGCTAAAATGTTTTCGATCACCATATCTTAAAAATGTAACCAGTAACCAGAAGAACACTTGAGAGGGACAAAATTACTCCTGGGTAAGTGTGGATAGGATTGCAGTTTTAGAGTCATTAGGGAATGATTTTGCTTTTAAGTTTGCCTTGTATTCTGCTTGTATTCTTGCTAAGACCCATACCTGGGCATTGCCAATGCCACAGCCATTTCCCAAGCCTGCTTATTTTGCTATTTCCCCTTTGTATTATCCATCACTTGCATTTTAATATTCTTTTTACATTTTAACTCTTTACCGGCTTTACATATAGTTGCTTGTGGAGATGAAACTATCCATGGGTTGTTTCTGTCGAAGAAGAATTTTTGGCATACAGCTGGGGTGCACCCTACAAAACCAGCAGGACGAGAACCAACCTTTTAAAAGTGTTCAATACTTTAAGGATGCTTTGAGTTACAGAGAACAAAAACCCCAAGAGGCAAGGTGAGGAAATCTGCAATCTGCATTAATGGCATTATGAATTATATATGGCTGATGTCATGAGTTTCCCCCCTGTTCGCACTGCAGCCTGTTTCCTGTGTTTTAGAAAGCAGGCTCCATTAATGAGGAAGGCAGTGCTCAACTCTTTTCAATAAATTATTTCCCTACAACATCAAACATTTGGACAGCTAAGCCTCAAGGACTCTTGCTGCATGTGCGGAAAATGTAGGCTGCCTGATGTGTGGGGTCTGGGCCTCATGCAGCACAAAAGGAACCATTTTATGTTACAGGAAACCACCCTGCAGTCTCTGAAATTAATTCCTTGGGATGGATCAGAAAGAATCAATTGTGCTCAAACTGCCTTCAGTCAAATGACTAATGGTTTTGTTAAAAATCACACTGTCAGGCTAGATGAGGGATATTGAGCTGGATAAGCTGCACGGAGTTAAGCCTTCGCTCCTTTCCCTCTTGTGGCTCGAGAATGCTCTTCAAGAAAATGCGCCATGTCGCACCTTCTGCTGTAATCGGTGAGTGCATCTCACTCACCTGTCTCACTACTTTGATGTTCAGCATTCAAAATTTTTCAGTGTACTGAATATGTAATCTTCATTTTGTGCCTGTTTTTTTAGACCATGTTCAAAAGACTGTGCTTCACACAGAATCATAATCTTCTTCCATCACGGGAAGAAATGCCAAAGGTATATAGCTTGCATGTGAAATGGGTGAACTGGATTCCTCCCCCTCCCCCGCGTGCCATGATATAATTTGGGTCCTTTTCTCTTTGGCCTTTCAAAACCAAGGCTGGATCCAGTTTGGTTTCCCCATCAATGCTCTGCCCCACTTTGAGCTCATTAACTATTTGTAATAATTGAAAAATGACTGATGACATACGACATATCTTGATTTAAGCAACAGTATAAGAATTTTTAATTAAGGTAGATCCTCTTGGCTAATTCAAAGAGATAAAAAAATGTGTACTTGGTGTTTTGTCCAAAGGAAGATGGGCAAGCAAATTACTTACAGCAATGTCATAAATACTAAAAATCTTTCCTAAAAGAGTGTCATAAATACCTACAGCAGTGTCAAAAATACTAAAAATCTAGACATGGCCCTATTAACACAATCAACATTTACCTTTGCTCTTGATTGGTTAAGCCCTACAATGAACTGACTATAGCTGTATATTGATGCTATAGATTCAACCTGATTTAATAGGTTGATTATTTATTATTAATAGAGTTAATAGATCTGGTGGCACTTTAAAGACTAACAAATTTATTGTAGTACAGAGTGGGCATCCCTTATCTAGAATTCTGGAATCCAAAGTATTCTGAAAACCATAACTTTTTGAGTGCCAACATGACACCACAAGTGGTCTGGCTCTGTATATGGCAGCAACTCAAAGCCAGCCTCTGGCCTGGATATCTAAAGGAATGCTCATATGAACCTTCTTTTTCCTTCATACATGGGAGTAGCCTTGCCCTTGAATGTCTCAGCCTACTGCAGTAGAAGGGGACCTTATCAGATGTACCTTACTATGGAATTACTTGCCTGGGGAGAATTGTCAGATCATTTTCCTCAGGGCCTTGAGGAAGCAGGCTGAAACATTGTTTTTCTTTTAAAAGAACCTCTGCAGAAGTTGGATAGCTTGATCATGATGGTTCTAGCCTGACTTTTAGATTATTTTTAAATTCCTTTTAATGAGAGCCCACTTGGAGGGAAAGGAAAGATGCAGATTTTGGGGGGCAGGGATGAGGAATGTATAAATACATATAGAGATTCTCCTTTGGTTGAACTAAAATAATTCAGGTCAGCTGGAGTTCTTTCAAGTTGTGGGACACTGGGGCAAAATGTGGCTTTCCATACGGATTTTGTAGAATATCAGGTGCTGGACAGTAAGCACGAGCCTGGTCCAGAAATAGTTTGAACGTGCACCCATGATTAGATGGCAGGAGAGATGAAACCTGAGGCTCGCCAAGATGAGAATGGGATGATGAAGAGACGGTGATATGATAAAATGTTTATGTTAAGATCAGACACATATTTTGGGTGGTGCAGGAGGGGCGGGCGCTCCAGGTGCTAGTTGCAGTGGGGCACTGGGCACGAGTGTACAGAAGAGAGTAGCGGCAGTGGTGGTGAAGAAGAGGGGGGGAAAGCAGGAGTGAAGTTTGGCCCTCCTGCCCTCCCTTGTGTCTTGCAGAAATGGAGCGATGCTGGATGCTGGGGGTGTGGCAAGATGGAGCAGAGGGCAGTGCCAAGGGGGAAGTGGCGCTAGGGGCGTGGTGATGCAGGGGGCAATGTCACCATGTGGCCCAATTAGAGTCCATTATGGCACTGATTAAGATTGGCATTATTCAGGAATGTTACTAAGCTTCTATTGCTTTTTTGCCAATAGTAAGATGTGGAGAGTTTTCATGTTAAATTAATTATTCCTGTATTTAAGTGCACAACCAGGGCCAGCCCACCCATGAGGCAAGGTGAAGGCAAAGGTGGGAAAGGTGGAGCACTGGTAGAGGTATCTGTGCTCTACAATGTATGCCTGCCCCCCTTGCATCCCCTGCCCCCAATATTTGCCTGGTCATTCTACCTGCCCCCTGCCCCATTGTTTTCTTGCTTACTGTCCTTGGAGAGCAAGTAAGAAGAGGATGGGGAGGTGGCTGGCGATTGCGCCTGTGAAACTGCAGGAGGAAGGAGCAGCAATTGAGAACAGGGCAGACGAAAGGACCAGTTCAGAAGCAGTAGTGGGAGAGAATGCTGGGAAAGAAATGGGTTCTGCTCACAACTGTTTCACCTTGCCAGTTTAGACAAAGGGATTAGGAGAGGGCAGCGACAGTGATGGAGGCATGTAGGCACTTATGAGCACACAAGGGAAACAGGGTCAAATTTGGACATCAGTTTGGGCCTTGGACTGGGCCACTGTACCTCATATGCAATATATGCATTGCAACTTCCTATTGTGCCTTGTCTTTTGTTTGTCCTCCACCCAGGTTTTATATGTATTTCATGGGGTGTGAAATGTGATTCCCCCCTTCCATCTGGCTCTTTCATTGTTGATTGAGAAGTGGTGCCCCAAACACTGAAAGCTTGTATAGCCCAGTCCTAGAGCTGTGCTCATTTTGCGCATTGAACTCAAGTCTCTTCCTAGTGATTTTATTTTCCATTTCCAGGGCTTTTCTCTAGTAGAGGTTTCCAGCCATGACAGACTGTGCTGTGCTTTTCTGTGATGCACATAAATGTCAGATAGGGACTAGGTCAAATGCATCAACATCGCAATTAAAATCTTTTAATGTAGGGAAAGCATACTGACACCACCGCCTGAGTGAGCATTGTTTAAAAGCATAGCCTGCTGCAGGCGCTCAAAATGCATAACAAAGGGACTAGGGACAAAAGCTGTGGCAATTGACAGAGGTGGGAATGGCTACAGAGGGGTGGCATAGATACAAAGAAACCTCTCTTCAAATGAGGTCCCAGGAAGGACTGAAATGAAAGGAAATGCATGACAGAGGTTTCCATTGTGACTGTGTGTACAGAAAAATGGGCTTCGGAACGTTTAACAGGTATCAAATGTAGAACTTTCGGGTACTGTGATCAGTAGCATTACCTTGTAATGTCAGCCTAACCTTCTCTGCTTGGTTGGCCATGTACTGCTGGGGTGTGCATGATTTTCTGCAGGAAGCAGCTAATGCAAAGCATTTACACTATTAATTCCAGCCAGACTTTAATTGATAAAGATCTTTATACAAGGTGGTGCTGATCATCCGCTGATTTTTTTATCCATGGATCTGACTCAGAGGGAAATCCTAACCTGGAGTTTGGCTAGCACAGTTAGGCCAACAAAGTTTGGCCAGCACAAGAGACACTGTAATGTATTTTTGGACCACTCTCGGAGTCAAAGAGGCCAGCACACAGAAGTTTGGTGCTGGCCAAACTTTGCTGGCCTAACTATGCCAGCCTAACTCCAGGTTAGGATTGCACCCTTGAGCCTGACCTTGTCTGACCCAAACTCCTCAAACATAATCGGAGTTGTGCTCCGATTGTGTTCAGAGGGTCTGGAGTGCCTGGCCCATGGGTTTAGTTATCCACAGGTTTCCACAGAACCTCCGCAGATGCCAAGGGACCACCTATACATCTGAGTTTCATGATTTCTCTGCAAGAATACTGTCTACAATGACACCAAGGCTGATAAACACCAGAGCAATGGACTTTTTTTCAATTGACATGGTAAAGAGCTGCTGCCATTCTGGAATAAGTGCTAAAGAGAAGCAAGGTAGCACACCACAACTGAACATCACAACGTAAACACACAGTGTGAGTTGCACAGTAGGGGTTTGCAACAGCACAAGGCCTAGGCATGCCGGTGGAAAACCTGGAGCCTTCTGGCTGGTGCTGGCAGTCCCCAGGAAGCCCAGCAGAGCAGATAAGTCCAGCATTTGTGCTAGCGAGTTGGGCACTGACCGGGTGCAAGCAGCAGCGCCTGTGCTTGGGCGCTGCTGCCCCCCATCAGCTGGTCAGCACAAGATATCGGAGAGGGCATTCCAGAGTCGTGCTGGGGGCGTAACGGGGTGGTGCAGTAGACGGTGATGGGGGAGGCCACGGACGACGGCCCTTGCATTGAATCCTAAGCCCCATCCCCAGCTGAGGTGGCCCTGATTTGGGCTGCTGCTGCACATAGGACTGGCTGGGGCTTACGCAGGTGGAAGGGGAAAACCTCCCCTTGCCCTCTGCTGTGCTGCTGCTGCCTCCTACTGGGCTTAGGATGCAGTCCAGCTATGCTGGCCTTGCTATGCTGGCATTGCTTAGGATTGGGCTGTGAGTGTCTGCTCTGCATCGGGTGTGTAGTAACCAGAGGACACAGTGCTGGCCCTAGGTTTGCTGCCTGGTGAGAGCTGTACAACACAAGACTTCCCTCTTTGCAGCACTGCCCTAGCTAGTCTGTCTTGGAGATTTGCTCACTCCCGTGGTACGGTGCTCCAGTATTTGTTTCGAGCAGTTCTGTACCATCTCACTATATTTCCTTGCAGCTCCTGTAGTGCTGCCGAAAACAGAACGGAATGAACAAGATCTTCCACATTTGAATCAAATTCCGAGAGCTGGCAGGAGCAGAAAAGCCCATGATCCTGGTAATTAAGCTGTAAGGCCCATCGGGGACGTGCTGTCATTACGTCCTCTGATAAGTGTGAAAGACCGAAGAGGAGCCAGATGTCATGTTGCCTGATCCCCCTCCTCCACCCCCCCAGAAGGATCCAACTGTGCTAGAGCGGTTTTCTACGGAAGCTTGGGAAAGGAATGATTTACAAAACAATCCTGAAGGATAAATCTTGTAATTCAGAGCACCAAGCAGCTGGTAGTTTAAAGCACTGAACAGCAGTTTAGTGATTAATTTACCTCTTTAAAATGCAGAACGGCGCGATACGATGAAATACAGCTTTTCCTTTGCACAGTGCCTCTCTCATCGCACGCAGGCTGCCTTTCAAGGCACTTCCCAGAAGAGTTAAAAATAGTTACAAAAATAATGCTAAGTAATAGTGAGAGGAGAGAGAGATGACCAGAAGGTAAATGCGGGCCGCAAAAATCGTTCCCACTCAGAAGGCCACTTCAGTCCTCTGAATTCTACTGGAACTAAACCGCCAGGTTCTGTTTTCTGTATAGATGTGTTTGGTGTTGCACCTTTCCTGCCTCCTTATGGGCATCTCTCTTTGTCAGCAGTAGCTGTTCCTCAAGGTGGGATAGGAGGGCTGCTGCTGATCTGCTAAAGGCTGTCTCAAGTTGGATGGCTGTCAATTGTAACTCCCACCCTCCTGCCATGCTTAGATGTTTTCTAAGGTACCTTCTTCTGTCACCACCTATATCATCATCCTATCACTCTAAACAACAGCAAATTCCACCAACCTGCTATATTTACATTTGCAATCTGTCATCACTCCAGAGATTGTTAGATAATTATGAGATAAATACATTGTGTAGGTAGTTGTGTTTTCCAGAAAATAGTCTCTGCACTGGAGTATGTATGTCAAAAAATCAGAGTTCTCATTTCGGTTTTGTGAAGAATTCCTTTCTCAGGCCATTGACTCATCCAGTTCTGGCTGGAAGGGGAAACTACCATTGCTTGTAGTGCCTATGTGGTGCCTTCTAGTTCGCCACACAAGGTCTATCATGCAACGCAGAAGCGATACAACAAAGTAATGAAGCACGCCCAGACTTGCTGACTCAGTTCCTGAGATTGCTGACTCATTTTTGATAAGAGTGGCCCAAGTCAAGTCTTGAGTCAAAGCCAGAGCCATTGGCACAGGTGAATAAAAGTCAGCAAAAATCACACATTTTTGCAACTCAGACTCGGGTCATCTGACTTGAGTTCCCATCTCCAGTCCTAGCTTTGGTATTTAGTTGAAGAATTTCTACCCCTCTTGGTGAGGGCAAATCAAGGTGGCATAAAAATGTAAGTATCATGGGAGAAGTTATCACAGAGATGTAATTTGAAGCTCATGTTTTTTTTTCATTATGATACTCAGTGATGTCATCTAACGGGCAAACAACCGGAATGATCCGTGGGCAGCCCTGCCCACCCGTCGCCATTTGCCGCCGCTCCGTGATGGTCATGGTGCTGCGAGGTGCTCCCGGCCTCAGAGGGGGCACCTGCTCGCCAGTGGGGATGGGTGGGGGGCGCACCAGGTGCCTGAGTCTTGCCTGGCACCCGGCGCGCCCCCCACCCGTCCCCGCTGGTGAGCAGGCACCCCCTCCGAGGCCAGGAGTGCCTCGCAGTGCCGCGTCCATCACGGAGCGGTGATGAATGGTGACGGGTGGGCGGGGCTGCCCACGGAGCTGCCCATGGGGCTGCCCCTGTTGTTCGCCCATTAGATGACATCACTGATGATACTGGATCATGTTGGTTGACCTGTAATAGGGCTGCTTGCCATTGGTGATGATCCTGGTGTTTGGTATGGAGTTTGGATAAGAAGTAGTCTTGGCCTTTTCCTAGGTTATGGTTCTATGGTTTAATCATCCTATGGCCCAATCCCATCCATGTTTTACTGGTCCTGGTCAATAGCATGAAAGCTGCCCTGCCATTCAGCAGTCTGTAGCTGCCAATACAAATGTCCAGAGGTCACATGTGTGCAACAGCAGCCCACTGAACTTCCACCATCTTCTGCCATCACCAGTAAGTAGCAGCGGAGGTAGATTAGAGGAGGATCAGGGTGGGAAGCTGGCCAGGGCACGGATGGTTCGGGGGTGGAATGATCTCCACAGCAGCCATGCATGCTGAGATCCTCTCCCCGCTCCTGACCCAGCCCCAGGAGCCTCCTTGAACTTATGCCAGCAAAAGATCTGGAGTAAGTACGAGGACACCCATTGGAGACCAGGTGGCCTATAGATATTTGAGTAACAACACAATCCTATACCCCCCTTAGCGCCAGCGCTGTGCTCTGGTGCCGGCCAAATGCTGTCGTGAACATGCTGTAAAGTGCATCCGCGTCAGCGCCCTGGTGCTCAGCCGGCGCAAGCAGCAGCACCAACGCTCAGGCGCCACTGCAACCGTTGGCAGTGCCAGCCACACGCCAGTCGAGCGCCAGCATCGCTCAATCAGTGCAGGGCCTCTGTGAGGGTGTTCCAGAGGCGTTTTGGGGGCATAACTGGACAACGCAGTGAATGGAGATGGGGGTTGTGACACAGGACGGCCGTAGTGCCAAATCCTAACGCCCGTTCCCAGCCAGGGCAGCCCCGATTCGGGTCGCTCCTGTCCACGTTCCTCTGTGCCTGCAAAACAGCAAAACAGCCCTGGCCAAGTTCTTTCTGTTCGCTCCCGCCAGGCCTTAAAGGGCCAGCGGGAGCGAACAGAATGCGGCACAGCCCGGCGCCCCCTCTCGCTTCTCAAGGCCCTTTGTGGCTTCTCAAGGCCCTTCATGGCGCCCTGGCCACGTTCTTTCTGTTCGCTCCTGCCGGCCCTTAAAGGCTCCTTAGAGGGGGCGGGGCGCGACGTCACGATGTCATGACGTCATGACGTGCGTGCCCCTGGGGCGCCTTTTCATTGGGCGCCATGGGCGCCATTTCAAGCAGATCTGCCCCTGCCTTCCTGCAACCTCCCCACCCAGTTTTGTCGCCTCCCCACTCACCCTTGCCTCCATCACTGCCTTACCTGGTCCAATGGGCTCTGTAGGAACTTGTAGCGGCACTGTGGTTTGTGCAGCAGCATGCACAAAATGACTACCAAAAGAATGCTGCATGCACGGTGGCAGCCATTTTGCAGCACTGCGAGTGCCTTCCGCAGTCATGACGTGCTCTGCCTCAATCTTTGATTGGAATGGGCTGTTAGCTAGTGAGGCTTAAGAATGTGATAGAGATACATGCGAACATTGGTGGAGGATATGCAGCAGAACTCACCAGAACAGCCCTCTGAAAACTGTGCTCAGAGTCTGTATATTACAGTATGAAAAATCTTGTTCTGTCCCACTATCAGAACTCAGATATAACCCTCTTGAGAACAAGAGACTCTCTCTCTCTCTCTCTCTCTCTCTCTCTCTCTCTCACACACACACACACACACACACACACACACACACACACACACACAC
>JAJKFI010000006.1:27718549-27749607 GCA_029204185.1 Lerista edwardsae
CACACACACACACACACACACACACACACACACACACACACACACACACACTTTCTGCTCCCTTACACCTTTAATATAGTTCTAATTCTGACTGTACTGCATACCAGTGAGACCCCGTCAGCTAATGTAAGAAGACTGGCAGCCCCTTCAGGCATGATAAACTTTCTGATTGCTTCCCTCGCGCTTTAATGAGTTGACTGTGTGTAATACAAAGTACTTGTACTTGGAATCAGGCTTCATATTGGTGAGCCGCCTGCTATATGGAGCAAATACCAGCTAAGAGATGAAATGGCTGGTTCTCAGGGTGACAAATCAGTCACTGCTTTGTCCACTAGTTCAATAAAATGGGTGCTAAACAGAGGCAGGTAGAAGTAACAGCCAGAGACCAAAATATCCACATGAAATATGTACTTTGGAGTACATTTTATGGTACTCCAAAGTAAGAATTTGATATTTCCTTGAGATTATGTTAATTACAGCCATGAAAATTCAACAATTCATTAAAATGTATCATGTGTACTACAGTGGGACTTTGAATATTTACTCAAGCAATTTTAGTTAGCAAATCACTATACACTTTCCTTTGTGAATCTACAAATTATTGTTTCAAGTTATATTGAATTACAGGGAAAATGAGACTACCACTGAAATATTTTTGATTTGCCATTACAAAAACTTTCTTCATAAATTCAGGTTGAGAGCAAAATCAAAATCAGATTCCCCTCAATGCTTAGAGTTTCCATTTTTTCCAGCCCTGAAAGGAAGGGAGGGGGAACAACCCTAAAGCATTTCACCTTAAAAAAATCTGCTGAATTCTGAGAACTACCTTAAGCAGAATTTAAGGACATTCTTTATCTCTTTTATAAGCATGTGTGTGGCAGACCAAGAGGTTGCTACAAAGGTGGTGCATGTTAATAACTGTGTTGGGACAAAACAGTGCTTATCTCTTTAAAAAATGGAAATGAGATCTATTTTGCATATGCCAGTTGCCATTAGCATATAAGTCCCATTCTGGGAGTTGGAGGAAGAAAAAGAATGCAGCAGCAACCTAATAGGATTTGGCTAGACAAAATTAGCTGCCTCAGAACAATCATAATATTATCTGAATTACGGTGGTAGCCATGAATTACTTCTCAATATCATATGAACACAAAACCAGAAAGAATCTTGGTTACTTTGTGCTACACTGTAACCCCTACAGTATATTTTTATATGTATGTTATGTGTATTCTATATGCAAAAATAGTCAAAATATGTGTTTTGTACATTCAGAAATCATTTTGCTAGATTTTGTATGGAGACTTTAGTCTTTATGTTTCTGTCTTGCGGAAAATGACTTTTGCTAGTACAGGGTGTGCGATATGGAAATGTGCTCAATAAATTCTCTGGAAAGTCACAAAAGTAAGTCAACTTTTGTTAGTTTTTGTTTGCGTGAAATGAGTCTGAAAAATCTGTGTGTTATAAAGTGAGAAATGTCTTTATTTTTTGACTAGAGATTGAAAGCCAACTATTACACCCAGCATTCCCTATCTGGAATGGTGGTTAAGATTCCAAGTACAGCTTTTTGTCACTTAGAAGCACATCAGCTTAAGGGCATGACTTGGAGGTGCACTGCTGTGGGCATTACATTTGGGGGCAGTACACACAATTCAACTAACATCTGAAGGCATCCTCTCCTATAATCAATACAGGCATAAAAAAAATCACTCAGAAGTAACCACCTCAATGATTTTGATTCCATTCAATTATGTTTCAAGAATGTCTGCATCTCTCACATTTTATGTCTTTTCCTTCCTTCAAGGAGCTTAGTGCACAGTATTTATGTAGTTATCCTATTTTATCCTTACAATGTAGTGTGAGGTAAGTTAGACTAGGGCTTTTCAACTTTTTGGTTTGGTTTGGTGTGGTGTGGTGGTACCATCAGGGACACCATAAAGTATGTTTGGATCACTCTTGGAGTCCGAGAGGCCAGCACACAAACATGCACCATCCTCCCTGACTCGGAGCGCAATCCTAAACAGCGCTGGATTGGCAAGGCCGGCCGGCCAGTGCCAAATCCAATGCTACTTGGGAGATGCTGGAGCCTCCCTGTGGCAAGGGAATGTTTGTTCCCTTGCCACCAGGGGCGTAACTAGGGTGTGGCAGGGGGTGGCACGAGCCATGGGCGCCATCTTGCAGGGGGCACCGTTTGCATGGCGCCCGCCCCCCCAAAATTGCACCCACGGCCCGCCTGCTCCCTGTGCCGCATTCTCCTCGCTCCGGCTGGCATTAAAGAGCCAGCCGGAGCGAGGAGAACGCGCTGCCACCTGGCGCCCCCTCCTGCTTCTCAAGGGGGGCGAGGCGCCGGGCGCCGCCACATTCTATTTTCTCCTGCCGGCCCTTTAAGGCCAGCACGAGCGAACAGAAAGAACGCGGCGCCCCAGCCACATTCTATTCACTCGTGCCGGCCTTAAAGAGCCGGCACGAGCGAATAGAACGCGGCTGGGGCGCCGCATTCTGTTCGCTGCCGCCGGCCCTTTAAGGCCAACGGCAGCGAACAGAACACGGCGCCCCCGCCACATTCTGTTCGCTGCCACTGGCCTTAAAGGGCCGGCAGCAGCGAACAGAACGCGCCTCTTAGAGGGGGCGGGGCGCTATGTCATGACGTCACAATGTGACATCATGACGTTGCATGCCCCTAGGGGCGCATTTTCATTGGGCGCCATGGGCGCCCTTTCAAATAGATTCGCCCCTGCTTGCCACAGATCCGAGGAGATCCGAGGAGATTGTGCGGCCTCCAAAGTGGGTATAGGATTCGGCCATATGGTCAAATCCTGGACCTGCCCACATCCTGCCCCAACCCCCCTCCCCCCTGGCAATCCTAGTCCCGAAACGGGACAGAGCCTCCTTAATGCCGACTGGCATGGGCGCAAGGGAGGCTCCCTGTCAGCGCTTGCAAGACGTTGCTACTCGTAGCAATGGCTTGAGAGTTGTAGCGCCGACGTGGGGGTGCCGCTTGGCACCCCCACATCAGCGTTACGTCTGTCACGTCGACGCTATGACAGCGTTGACGTGATGGGCAGTGTGGGATTGCACTGCCCAAGGGTGGTCCAAACACACTTTACGGTGGCCCTTGTTCCAGCCAAACTTTGCTGGCTTAACTGTACCGGCCTAACGCCAGGTTAGGATTGCACTCTAAAGCATATCAAACAACACACATTTTATTCTTCTGATTTCTGCTGTAGCTTTTGGGGAGAAGGTGGTATATTTAGGATGAAATCTGATGCACACTGACCTGAGAGTAAGCCCCATTGAACTCAATAGGGGTTCTGCGTCGACTTGCATACGGTTGCACATGACTGTTACTGCCTGCCACTGTCCTTTCCCTTGATTCTTTGTCCCATTGTATGCAAATAATCTACTTTGACTGAGATAATGGCCAGGGCCAGTGGACTTGGAAATGAATACTGCTACTGTTCCTTCTTTCTGTCTTCATAGCAAAGCCTGTCCCCTCCCACCATAGTAAAGTGCATAGTCACATGAGAGTTTCTACCAGGAAGGCAAATATATTCTTATGCTCTGTAGAAATAGCTTCTTGCATGCTGAAAAAAAGGCAGAAAATACCCTGGATGTCAGAATGGGCATGTCAAGACTGACTCTTCATGGCATCAGCCAGTTGTCGATTTCCACTTGCAGTCGCATGCAGAACTGCAACATTTCCCCCACATTACAGACTCATTAGAGTGGCTCTCCCCTCTTTTCCCTGCCTGCTTCTGGTGTCCTCTGCTGTCTCTGGTCATGTGTTTCTCAAAAAGAGATCAGATAGTCATGCTAACAAAAATCCGCACTGCAACTAGTGCACTACAGTACTTCTCAGTTCAAACAAGCTAAAAGTATCTAAACAGCAATTTGCGCCTTGGATAGCCAAAATGTTTGTGCAACAATCAACAATAGCGACAAATGCTTTTTCCCTGTATGTCTATACCACATATTTGGCTTACCACTGCAATGGCTTCTATATTAAATCCTTTTTTGGTACGTAGTACCCTAAATGCTGTTTAATACATATTGTATATACTTGTGGAAGGTACTTCCATTTGGGCAAGCGCAGGACATGCAGTTTTTGCCTATATCTCCTTAACAATGCAGTCCTTTGGCAGCCCAATCTTTTGGTGTCCTGCTGCTGCCAGAACTCACAGTCCAGCAGCATAAGATACTTTACGGTGATTGCAAATGTGACCTGCCATCAGGAGGAGCACTGCGGCAGGTCGCAAGTGGTGGCAGCCCACCAGCAGAAACGTTGCAGCCCCCAGTACCAATAGGTACCAATAGGTCAGCACAAGGCATGGGAGAGAGGCAAAGCTGTACTCGGCTCACAGTGTGCAGGGAGCGGGCCGACATCACCGCACACCCCAGCGCTGCTGCACTGCCCTTTGTATTGCCTGGCCATACCTCCCAGTGCCTAGAATTGCTCCATTTAGAGATCTGAACACAGGGGAGGGTCCCAACTTTCTTGCACTTTGTTCCTCCATACTTGTGGAGAATTCTCCATCGGAAGTGGTAAGGTTGTACAACCAATTAATAGAGGTTATTACTTCTACTCTAGCGCTGCCTGTAAATTCCTTGCGATCTGATCCACGTCAGGGCAACCCAAGTTGGTTTGACTATGAATGCCAGCAATTTAAAAGGGCTGCTAGAAGCTGTTTTAAAAAGTTTAGGCAATTAAATTCTCGCTTAAAGACGCTTAAAGAATATTTTTCCCTGAATCTCCATCTGAACACGCTAGCCAAATGCAAGAAGAATAAATACGAGAAAGTGCTATGGGAAAAACTGTATCAGGCCACGATTCACTTTAACTCTCGCTCTTTTTGGGCGATGGTGAATGGGTCCTTCAAAGCTAAAGGACATGATCCCAAGGCAGTCCCTGCCTATAACTGGAAATTGCATTTCTCGAACCTCTTTTTTTGACAACATGGCCTTTTCGCCTGATGAGGCTTCTGAATCATTTGCCACTCCGAATTGGCCGCCTGTGTCAACATCGGAAATTAAAGTCTTAATTGCCTCACTTAAGACTGGCAAAGCGGCCGGACCTGACATGATTATGGGGGAATGGTTAAAATCTAACTCTGACTTCTGGGCCCCTATTCTGGCAGGACTTTTCTCAATGGCAATTGCCAGTGGAACTCTTCCGGAATCCTGGAAGCAAGCCATTGTTGCCCCTATCTACAAAAAAGGGGATCCCTGTCTTCCAGAGAACTACAGGCCAATTAGCCTTCTTTCGATAGTAGGCAAGTTGTATGCCAACTATCTCTTGATTCATCTTAATATTTGGCTCACCCAGAACAAAATCTTAGGCATTGAACAAATCGGGTTCAGATCAGGCCACTCCACCTTGGACCACTGTGCTGTCCTGTCCCATCTTGCTTACAAATACTCCATTAAAGTCAACTCAAAATTATTTGTAGCCTTTCTCGATTTAAAAGCGGCTTTTGACAGCGTCGACAGGCAGTTGCTCTGGTCCAAGCTGGAGAGAGCCGGAATTCCTTCTAATCTGATTAACCCCATCAGGCAATTGTACTCTGCCACCTCATGCAGAATAAGATGTTCTTGGGATGGCCTCCTTACTGAAGAAATTCCTACGAACAAGGGAGTCAAGCAAGGATGCCCACTGGCCCCGACTCTATTTAACCTGTTCTTAAACGACTTGGCTCCAGAACTATTAACTGTTGATGGCCATTTTCCAACGCTTGGAGTTCGTAAGATTCCGGTTCTTTTATATGCCGACGACGCTGTACTTATTTTGCGGTCTCGGCTAGGCTTAAAAAGACTAATAAACAAATGTCTGGACTACTTGTCCACCAATAAACTTCAATTAAATTCTCAGAAATCGAAAATTTTAGTCTTTTCTAAGTCCCGTAAAATATATAACTGGATCTTCAATGGACGTTTAATTGAACAGGTGAGGACCTTCAAATATTTGGGATTACTATTCTCAGCCAATAGCTCTTGGGCTGGCCATCGTCGTATGGCACAAACGACAACAAAAATATTCTCATTGGCAATTTCCAGATTCTTCTATAACAAAGGGGGCCGCCTAATTCCGGCTGCCCTCAAAATATTCAATTCCAAATCTATTTCCCAAGCCCTCTACAGAATCCCTATCTGGATCAATGCATATCATAAATCATTAGAAATTTTTCAATCAGTCTTTTTGAGAAGAATCATGGCCATGCCAAACTGCGTCTCCTATGAGGCTTTATGTCTCGAGACGGGACAACTCCCAGTCGAGAATGTTGCTTGGTACAGAACTTGTAAATACTGGCTAAGAGTGTATTTTGATACCTCTCAAACAAGCCTACTATATTACCTAAAAAAAGATCGCTGCCCCCCTGCTGATGGTTGGCTTAGGAAGATCAAACAGATCGGCCTAGACCCGGACATCCTAGGGACTCTCCCGTTCCAGGCTGCCCTAAGAACTGTTAGACAAAGGCTGGCTGACATCAACTCACAAGACCTATTAAGAGCCGCTAATAGATCTTGCTCACCTTTGTTCTGGAATCTTTCTTTGGTAGTAGGCAGGCCACCGGTTTACATTTCTCTATTGTATAATCCTGAAGTTAGAAGGGCGATTTCTTTGGCCCGCTGTAATTCAATCCCCTCGGCGGTGCTAACGGGCCAATTCAACAATATTCCCTTTAATGACAGATTATGTCCTTGCCCAATGAATGCTGTAGAGACGCTACCCCATATCTTTTTCCACTGCCCATTCCATTCGGCCGCGAGGGATAAATTTTTTGCCTCTCTTCCACAACAAAAGCCCTGAAGCCTACCTTAGTTCTATTTTACAGTGGACGGATGAGATTTCTTTGACTGCTCTTGGCAAATTTTTGTTGGATATAATTAAGATTAATACAGCCCGAGAATCCAATTTAAAGTTTTAGTGCTTTAGGGGACGTTCCTAAAATTGTATTTTGCACTTTGTGTATGTTTGTTTGTGCTTGTTATGCCAATAAAGGTATCTATTTATTTATCTATCACAGGGGAGGGTGGGGGCCTTTGGGGGTGACCCTTTGGGGGTGACTATGAAGGGCCGGCTTAGTCCTGTGACTGAGCCTGGCCTCAAGTCGGATGGTGCACCCAAGGGAACCACAGGGGAGGTAGGCAGCTAAGTCCATTTCCCTTGAACTATTACTTCTCATGCTTGGGGATGGGGTTTAGTCCCTGCCTCTATTGCCCTGCCATAAGAATGGTTTTTGTGTATGTTAATAAAAGTGGCCCATTTACACCCAAGCCGCAGCCTGGTGTTTTTATTGGTGGGTGTGCGGGGTAAATAATATTTTGATTTTTGTTCTTATCCATGGAATGGATTAAGGGACATGGTGGTGCAGCGGGTTAAACTGCTGAGTTGTGAGCTTGCTGACCGGAAGGTTGGCAGTTTCAGACCGTGCAATGGATTGAGCTCCTGTTGATTGTCCCAGCTCCTGCCAACCTAGCAGTTCGAAAGCACATAAAAATGCGAGTCGATAAATAGGTACCGCTTTGGTGGGAAGGTAACGGCGTTCCGTGTGCCTTGGCGTACAGTCATGCTGGCCACATGACCACGGAAGCTTGTCCTCAGACAAACGCCGGCTCTTCGGCTTAGAAACGAAGTACTCTATATCCCTTTCTTGTAATCAGGAAGGAACTCTCTCCACACGAATCTAAAGATGTTCATTTTAGGAAAGGGAGTGGATGACTGTCCATTATGTGCTCTCTTTTCCCAAAGGAGTGTAAAATAGTTCTGGTCCACGTACCATCATACTCTGTTTTCATTCACCGTGCATCTCAGCTGGGAGCATTTATGATCACTCAATAACATTACAGCTGGTGCGCAACAGACAGATATGTCATGACGTGTGTTGATTTTCAAACAATGCACAATCCTGAGGAAATTTAGGAAAAGCAGGGTGTTCTTTATCAAACCAGACAACTGCAGATTGTTTTAACAGACTACCAGGTCAAGGTGTCATAGCTCACAGCCACTCACTTCCACATGATGACGATGTCTGTGCTTCATTTCTGTTGAATGTTTGTAGCCTGGCGAATCATTCTGAAACTTTGAAGGCACTGCCTGATGAGGAGCCCAATTTGCATATTCTCAATTTCATCTAAAGTAGGTGCTAATTGATTACTGCTGAATGTCAGCATGCTCTGATTATCCATTCAAGATGCTGCTTGTGAGAAGGGGACTTTGCATTTGTGGACTAGATGGGCCTTTGGCCTGATCCAGTGGGGCTCTTCTTATGTTCTTATGTTCTTAATGGATGAAAGCAAATGTTATTGTGCATTCCCTGATATTAGATTGGGATTTTAATTATCCAGGCTTAGAGAGTTTGCACATAGGATTTGCTCCCTCCATCACTTCATGACAAATCTGCAAAGCTCATACCATAAGAAATGAAACTGCGACTAAAGCATCTTTCCCCACTTCACCTTGTGGGCATTACCTGGTCAGTAAATCCCTATCCCTCATGAAATCTAGGCAAAAGTTTTCATAGCATGGCTCACCCCAACCCATAAATGAGGAGTTTAAAAACTTAGAGAGGGAGAGAGAAAGGATGAGGGCTATCAAGATAAATTAGCTGCCTGGTTCACTCAGATCACCTTGCCTTGCTGTTGCAACTGCGGGGTTAGAAGAGCCACTGATAACAGCAATAAAGGGATAGCTGCTCGGGGGTGAGCCTTCTCTGTAGTGGCACCACAAATATAAGAATTAAGAACTACACACTCCCTCATGGCTTTAAATAGAGGGCTAAAAACATGCCTGTTTCATCTGGTCTTTGCATGATGGTTGGGTTTCTATCCTCTGTCCCTCTGGAATAGTGCTATAGCTTGACTGCTCCCCTGGACCATTGTTTCCCACCCCTCCCATGGCCAAGCAAGATGTGTTGGGTTTTGCCATGTTTGCAAATATTTCTGTTTCCATATGTTCCTGTTAAATGTATACTGTTCTAATGCTTTTGATTGTTTTTAAACTTATTGTTTGTTACATTGTACTCTTATGTTCTCTGTAAGCTGCCTTTGCTTTGGCATGAGAAAGGTGGGGTGTAAATTCTTCAAATAAATAAAAAAAAATCCCTCTTGCTAATTCCAATGTAGGAAACTGCCTTATATTAAATCAGACCACTGTTCACCTGCTCCCCTCCTATTTTTCCCCCTGCACACACACACACCATCAAATAATCCCCTCTAGATCCAATCCATCCCACCAGCTCTGATCAACATCTGCTTATCTGCTCCTCCTACTTTTACACCACTGCTGCCCTCCCATGTGCCCCCAGGAACTCATGGGGCTCAGTAGAATACCCTTGCAGCTATCTACAGGGAGCATTAAAGTTGCTGCCTAGAGAGTCCATACTATCTATAGTATGCTATTTTGGATAACATGGGCCTATCACCCAGCTTGATATCATGCATCCAAGTTGGCTGTACCGATAGGGAGGGTCATAAGGCGCCCTTACTCTATGTGGTTTGCTCACCACTAGTGGTTTTCTGTTTGTAAAAAGCTGCCCACAGCAGGAGTGGCAGCGGATTTGCCTCAAAGTATGGAAATTCAGGGGAGAATTCATTCAGGTGCTTCCATTTCAGAATCCTGTACATTAACCTGGGTATCAGGACCCCAGTTAGTTTTTTGGATGGAGTCACTGCCATGGATAGCAGAAGAAGGACTGAAAAAAATTCAGTGAAACTGGCCGGTATCCATTGGAATGTTCTCTCCCACCGGCTTTTACCATCGAAGACAGAACAATGCCCTATTTGTGGGGCCATGCCACTTGTACTTGCTAGCACCTAGGGAGCAGTCGGTCTGGAAGAAATGATATTCGTTGTGTTTGCTTATTTATTCTCAATTGGACTTTAATGGAAGCCGATCGGGTTTAACAGAGAGGCAGTGGTGAAGCTTCCTCCCCCTTCTCCCAGATCAGGCTCAGCATGCAGGGAGTTCTTTCCCCAGTAAAAGTGGCTTGAGGTTTCAGTCCCTTCGTGTGAGAGGCTTTTCTCAGCGTTTGTACTCCCCATGTGGTTTACACCACCATTGCACACTGCAGCGTTTCCAATTCATCATGCGCCGCATGAGCTGTCTGCGTTCAGGCAGCTGCGAAGGGGACAGCGAGGATGACACAGCAAGCTCTGTTCAGCTGGCACTGTGCAAAAGCATTTGATTTTTCTTTGGAGGAGTTAATGTGTGCAAATCCCCACTAAATTGCTCAGCTCCTTGTTACGTGTGATGTCTCTGATACACATAAGAAGTGAGACAGAGATGATGCCTTCAAGTACTTTTCCCTTGGGTTAGCTTGGTTGTATCTGCAATTCTAAAAGCAAAATAGGCAGGCAAATATCTTTTTATTAATCCAACTGCGGTTGTTTAAATGAGCATATAAAAACAACACATGACACTTTGCCGAACAGGTAGAATTGGTTATCCAGTTACACAGGTTCTCTTTCCCTCTCTGTCGGATGGAGAGTGTTGTGGAAGTGGTAAGTTTGCACATTCCTCTTATCTGTAAATAATGTCTTTGCTGGACACATCTCACACTAGCAGCATATTTTGTATTCAGGGAACTCACTGAGCAGATGTTGCAGGAAGAGATGCCCACACAAATAATGCATTTTGACTTTTATCAGGGCAAAAATTTTTAAAGCCGCAAGAGCAGCTCTGTCATATCTTGAAGTCATGATCAAGATTTGCACATTTTCTATCTTTTGCAGCTAATGAGTTCTCTTGTATGAGAGAACAAAGGGCTTATTTCCAGCCATCATCTGCTTAATGACATCACTTCCTGCTTAAATGATGTCACTTCTGGCCCTTAGCTTGTGCCATGAATGCTATTTGGCCTGCTATATGAAATGAGTTAATTTGCCAATAAAGGTTCCTAAGTAAGTAAGAAATGAGTGTGTCAACCCTGATATAGACCAAAGAACCAAATACTGTAACTAATTCTCCACATCAAGCAGAATGTAGATGTCTTTCTTGGTCAGGAATCTCTCTTGCCACCCATGCTGCTTGGCAAACTTCTTTTGTACTTGATTAAGGTTCAAAGGGTGTCTGTGATATGGTACAGAAGTCTACAGATTAAAGAAAAAGAAACACAAAATCCCACAGAGCATGTGCTAAACCTTGGGTAGATTGTTGTACCCTGGTCTTACGGTTTAACACTTCTAGTTCTACAGATGTGTGATGAATCCCCATGTTTCTTCAGGTTCACCTGTTTCTTTCTGTGTTCACACCCCACATTAGACTTAAAGCCTCCTTGCGTGTTTGTGCATAATTACATTCTGCCGCTGACAGAGACCTGCAGGCAAATGTTATTGGCTTTTCTTGATTGTCAGATGAAACTGACTGGCATCAGATGAGATAGTACTGCCTAGAATTACCAGATAAAGAGTACAGTTTTTTAAACCCGTCCATATTGAGCTGCACCTGCCAAAATTCCCTCTTCTATACAATGGGTAAAGGTATGGAACTCTGTCCCAGTTTGTATCTGGTAATCATAGCTATCATAGCAGGGAGGGTAACCCCTCAAACAGTGGTGGGATTCAAATAAATTAACAACCGGTTCTATGTCCTTCAGGGCGGCCTTCAGGGCGGCCGCTGCCTTTCTTCCCTCTCCCAACCTAAAATTAACAACCGGTTCTGCAGAACTGGTGAGAACTGGCTGAATTCCACCACTGCCCTCAACTTGAGGGGCAAGGATGAATCAAAGTGTGTGAGCACATTTTCAGATATGACCAATTTCTTCACATGTAAGAAAGCTTCTTCAGAGTCCTGTGACCAAATTCATTTTTGACCCTTCTGTAACAAACACATTAGGGAATGCAATACATCTGCGAAGTTGAGCTGAAATTGACTGCTGTATAGGAGTTTTTAAAAACCCAAGGAAAGACCCAAGTTGAAACACATCCTTGGGCTGTGAGGCTGCATTACATTTCTTATTACGTGTGCTTCTTATGTGATCTTATGTGAGTTTTGTGCACCTACAGCATGGGAGACGGCGAGCTTTGTGTATCTATGATGTCCCAGGGCCTCTGAGAGGAATTTTACCAGAAGGTACAATGTTTCTTTTGGACCCCTTCCCAAAGGGGGAGGGGAGGGGCAAAACAGGATGGGGCGGAACGGGGTGGACAGAGGGCAGCGACAGCTTACCAAGGCAAACCTGGCCTCCATGTCAGAGTTAGCCTTCCTTTTCATCCGCAAGGCCAGGTTTATCTGTCTGAGGGGGCAGAGTGAGACTCCCCACCCTACTGGCTTGGCAGACATATCCATAGTCAACTCCGCACCCCTGTCAGCCACAGCAAAGGACTTCCTGGTGTCTAACAGCCTTCCTGGTGTGGAGCCCAGGCCTACCCGCCAGGCCTTCTGGTCGTCCCAGCATCCGTCTTTTGCTCTCTGCAAGGCCAGCTGAAATCCCAGAGAATTTCCAGCTCCTCTTCTTTGGCTCCCAGGCTTTCCTTTTTGACTTTCCACCCCCTGCACCCCCCTCTCAGAGGCTCAAATGTGAATGTGCCCACAGTTACTGAGATTGATTTCTTTAAAAATCCACAGTTTGCATGATTAGCTCATAGTCTGTTCTCTTCTCTGCAATTCAGTGCAGTTTGCAGGATTTTCAGGGGTTCTTCATTACTTTCACAATAGTTCTTCATAATACTGTGTTCTTTGGACGCATTGCAAACATAATTGCTCTTTGCCAGGTAACTGGAGCTGATGCAATACCAAACACCAATGTGTTGGTACAACCCTTTTGAAGTATTGATTCAATCAATCAATCAATCAATCAATCAATCAATCAAAAAGTATTTATATACCGCTTTTCAGCATGAGTTCCCAAAGCCGTTTACAGGCAAATAATAAAGTTAAATGGCTCCCTGTCCCAAAAGGGCTCACAATCTAAAAAATGCAGAACACCACCAAACACAGCCAGTGGTGTCATCCTCAAATTAAGTTCCGGAACGCTAGGCGGGACTTACCGCTTGATTGACAGGCTGTCCGTGATGTGTTGCTGCCTGCCCGCCCGCTGCGTGGGCTCCCTCCAGTTGGCGCGCCCCTCCACTGCTTGCCCAGGCACCCGGCACACTCCCCAGGCAAGCGGGCACCCCCTCCGAAGCCAGGGGTGCCCGCGCGGTGGGCGGGCAGGCAGCGACACGTCACAGACGGGCAGCCAATCAGGCGGTAAATCCCGCCTAGCGTTCCGGAACTTAATTTGAGGATGACGCCGCTGGCCACAGCCACTAGAAAAGACACTGAGCTGGGGTGAAGAGGGACAATTACTCTCCACCTGCTTAATATAAGAGGAACACCACTTGGAAAATTGCCTCTTGTCCAGGGTTTGTAGGTTGGTAGGTACACCTTAGACCCTTCTCCTTCCATCTGCATGTAAACCAATGACAATCTTGTTGAACCCGTTTCCTCCTGACAGGGTTGCTAATATGTCATCAGTATGTGGTAAACCAGTGGGTCCCAAACTGTGGGCCGGGACCCACCAGTGGGTCACAAGCAAATTTCAAGTGGGTCGTGAAGCACTTAGAACAGCCATATTGAAAAGATGGGAAGATGCTGAAATTATCTTCAACATAAGATAATTGAAGAACAAGCTGAAATTAAATCCGGATAAGACAGAGGTGCTTTTGGTTCGGAAATCCACGGCTCGGGTATTGGACTATCGTCCTGCTCTGAATGGGGTCGCACTTCCTCTGAAGGAGCAGGTTCGCAGCTTGGGGGTTCTCCTGGATTCACAGCTACACCTGGACTCCCAGGTGGCGGCTGTGGCCAGGGGAGCCTTTGCTCAGCTTCGGCTGATCCGCCAGCTGCGGCCGTACCTGAGCTGTGCGGACCTGGCCACTGTGACCCATGCCCTAGTGACATCTAGATTAGATTATTGCAATGCGCTCTACGTGGGGCTGCCTTTGAAGACGGTCCGGAAATTACAACTAGTACAGAACGCGGCGGCTCGGGTGGTTGCTGGAGCACGTCGGTTTGACTCTGTCGAGCCGCTGCTTCGGCGACTACACTGGCTGCCGGTTCTGTTCCGGGCCCAATTCAAAGTGCTAGTTTTGACTTTTAAAGCCCTTTACGGCTCGGGTCCGGGGTATTTGAGGGACCGCCTTCTTCCATATAATCCAACCCGTACTCTTAGATCATCTGGGGGGGCCCTCCTGACTGTGCCGCCACCAGGAGAAGTGAGAGGGGTGGCGGCCAGGAAGAGGGCCTTTTCGGTGGTGGCCCCCCAACTCTGGAACACCCTCCCCTTAGAATTGAGAACTGCTCCCTCTTTGTTTATATTTCGGCGGGGGCTGAAGACCTTTTTATTCCAAAAAGCTTTTAATTGTTGACAGGCTGGCTGGTTATTATAACCCACGGGGCTTGTTGTTTTTTATATTGTTTTTAAATTTGTTTTTAATTGTGTTCTTAATTTTTGATTGTATTGTTTAATTCTGTTTTAATTGTTTTTAATTGTGAATTGTTATATTGTTTTTATATCTATATTGTAATGCCGCCTTGGGTGCCTTCGGGCACAATAAGGCGGGGTACAAATCTAATAATAAATAAATAATAAGATGGGACGCTGGAAAGGTGGAGGGCTGTGTGGTTGTTTTCCTTGTGTGAAGGATGTAAATAAGCTTTTTTTCTTTCTGATTCACTTTGCTATTGGAAAATGGCTAAGAAATAACCTAACTTATTGCTACATTCTCAGGGAAGCAGCAGGCTCTGGCATCACAATGACTACACTTCTGGCCATGACATCACTTCCAAGTTAATGACATCATTTCTGGTGGGTCCTGGACAGACTGTCATTATAAAAAGTGGGTCCCGATGCTAAAAAATGTGAGAACCACTGTGGTAAACTTTACCAGATAAAAGGCAGCTGTCTCTCTTCAAAACAGTGTTTACAGCAGGGCAGTCCAACTCGGGGACAAACCTTCTCTGTAGCGGCTCCACAAATATGGAATTCCCTACCAGAAGAACTAAGAACTAAACACTCCCTCATGGCCTTTCGGAGAGGGCTCAAATCATACCTATTTAATCTGGCCTTTGGATGACCATGTGGCTATCTGCCCTCTGTCCCTCTGGTATAAGAGTCTTTTTCACTCCCCTGGTCAATTGTTTTGCCCGTCCTCCTGTCTCACTCTCCTGGTCAATTGTTTTTTCCCACCCTCTAATGTGTCCTGGTGTGGAGAATTGGGTCTAGCTTTCATTCCTGTTCACTCTCGGTGTTCCAGTTCATGTTAATATGTGTGTTGTTGTTTTAATATGTTGTTTTAATGTGTTTTAATTATTATGTGTTAATTATTATGGTTACATTGTATTTTGTTTTTGTTCTCTGTAAGCCGCCTTGGGCATTTGCTTCGGCATAGGAAAGGCGGGGTATAAATTCTTCAAATAAATAAAAGAAATATATGACAGTCCATACAAAGGGAGCCAAAAGAGTCCTGCAACACAGAACCTGCGGGCCACACACTGAATTAAAGGTCCATATCATAAATTAATGTGTTTGCAATATATTTAATATGCACAATCAATCAAACAATCAATTGAATTATTAAGCAAATGTAATACTCAAACAGAAGCTCGCAAACACAAAAGGAGAGAACACCATGCAATTTTTAGTGGCAAGGGTTGCATCCTGGCTTCCACACTCTGGGCTCATTTGCAGAGTCACAGGCAGCGGCTTTCACACGGTCAGTGCCTCCCCAGACTGAGCACTCAGGGATCAGGCCAGAGTTTAAGTAGGGACAGCCCCGGTGGTGGCCCTTCCTTTTCCTCTGTCTCCCGCCTAAATAGCCCAGTTAATCCCTTGACTCTCTGCCTCTCTCTCCCTGGCCCATGTTCCTGCCCCTGTTAATCCTAGGGGGTTATCCCCAATGCTCTGGGGCTGTGGCATGCTCAGCAGTACCACGTCAGAGAAGCAGCGGCCTGCTTGTCACTCACCTGGGGCCAGTTGTAGCCAGAAGAGAGATGCTGTTTCCTACATGTTGCTGAGGGCCACCAAAAAAACGCCTTGTGGGCAGCGGATTGGACAGCTCTCGTTTATGGTAATCTTGCAATCTCCATGACTTCTTACTGCTTTTTAATAACTGGAACAATCATGGTTTCCCATTCACTCCAGGCTACCTTGGTGAGCAAGTTTTTCCTTTCCAAGTGATGCAACTCAGCATCCATTTTTGGACAAATACCATAATAAACTGGTCTGGCTCTGCAAAACTTGGGCTGTGCACTCTCAGTTACAAGTGCCAGGCTGGCTTTTATACATTTCAGGGTTCTTGTGCTCTCTTTAAACACTTTTGATGCCTGAACATAGTTCCCACCTTTTCTTTGACTTTCGTCAGTGTGTTGGTGGCTGTGCCTGCAGTGCCTTTATAACTTTCCAATTTCCCGGGTAGGGGCAATTTCTTCACCCATGCATGTCCCCACAGTGCTGGTCCACTTTCTTAACCACATACAAGTTCTGAAGGCATCCGCTCTTATTATGCTGCACATCAACGTGTATCTCTCCCAAGGGCACTATCCTTTGTCTTGCGTATGTCCTCAGCGATAGGGATACGTCATTCATCTTGATGTCTGTGAAAGATTTCTCATACTCTGCTCATCGGATAACACACACTGCAGCCCCTGTGCCTAACTGCATACTGAGCGCTTCTCCAGCTACCCTTGGGAGTCCACCACAATGCTGATTTGTCATCTTTGCTCACATTATATATTCCCAAGTCCACAACATCACTCTCACAGACTGTCTTCATCCAGGGCAACAATTTTGGTTTTTTCCTGCTTATATCAGGAGGTGCCCATGCCTGCATTCTTTGTAGTGCCAGATACTCTTTGAATATGTCCGGTTGGATGGCATTTTCTGCAGTATGCCTCTTTAAATTTGCAAGTGGGATCCACGTCCACAACCAAAAACATGCCCTTGTGGCTTGGATAGAAGGTCTCTCATTCTGTTTGAGCAGCCATCTTGCGTATCTCTGTTTCTTCTCTAAGGGCTGAATTCAACCCAACTTCCAGAGCTGATACAGGGGTGCCAACAGGATGTGTGCTGCATCCTGCAGTGAGGGGGGCAGTCACAGAGGCCTCCCCTTTCCTTGGGGCTGCTTCCGTGCTGGAAAGTTGAATAAGATTGGTCCCTCACTCTGCTTTGGAGCTCCACTGCATCTCTGTATCCTGTTTCCATTGTCACTCCAATTTCTTCCGCATGTTTGAGAGTAAGGTTTTCTCAGGTTAAAGTCCCTTTTGAATACACTCACCATGCAATCCACACACAAACACGACTCTTAGTGCATCACTAAGACCCTCCTTGCAGTGTTCTGTAAGCCTTTTTAGTTCTCCTGAGAGTGAAGAAACAGATTCACCTTCACATTGTGCCTCGTGTGAAAGCTAACCTTTCTTCTGTGGTTCAGGGCGTTGGTCATAGATCTTGCTGAGCAATTTGGACACTTTTAATAGCCTGTGAAGAACCCCTGTGAAGCCAAGAAGCTCTTAATAGCCAAGAACCCCCAGCTGCTTCACTGCATTCCAGCAGGCGCCCCCCCCCAGCTCTTCTGATGTTTTATAAGATGAGCAGCGGGGGGCAGCCTGGAACACAGCAAAGCCCAGCGGCTTCACTGTATTCCAGGCAGCAGGCAGCCTCTCAGCTCATCTGATGTTCAGAGGAAACTTGCGCTGAGCTACCTCTGATTAGAGGAGCGGGGGGGGGGAGTGCAGCCTGGAATGCCACAAAGCCCAGCGGCTTCACTGTGTTCCAGGCAGCGTGCATCTCCCCGCCCAGCTCAGAGGAGCCAGGAGTGCCACCTGGAATGCAGTGAACCTTCACGCCACTCCTGGTGGTGCCCTGGCCCCGGTGGGCAGGTTGGGGGAGTGGGCATTGCATCTCTGCCCCCTCCAGGCCCAGCACATGGAGCATTTGCCCCCTTTGCCCCCCCTTAGGTCCACCACTGCCCTTGTGCATAACTGAAACGAACCAAATACCTTATGACAGGAAAAAAATGGTTGTGGTTCTCTGATAGATTGGGAGTGGATGAGGGTTTTGGTCTTCATAACCACTTAGTCAATATTTGGTCATTTAAAAGTTCACTTTTCTAGATGCAGAACGTTTATTGGAAATATTTGCTTCTGAAAAATATTCGGATGGAGAAATTACAAATGAATAAATTCCCAGCAGCTCTGACATTTATATGTGCACAGCATGCAATATTATCTGTAATGGAACACACTGAATTATGTGTGTCTTCCTTATTACTGATAGGATGCAGTATACAACAAGTTGCCTCAGAACCTTCCAGGAATAATGAAGTTTTTTTTAAAAAAACTGCAGATGTGAGTATTTGGGGTTTTTTTAAACTTGTTTTTAGATCAACTTCCCTGGAGGAAAAATTAGAAAAATGTAGATACATGGTCTGAAAACTGACAGGAAAAAAATGGCACCAGCATACAATTACTTGCATGGTTATCTAACATTGTCTGCTTCCCCTATATAAATGTTGGCAATTAGCTTTTACAGTACATACATGAAGGGAGATACATGCTTTGGTCCTTGTGTGAGAGATATAATTCTTTCAAATTGATGTGTCAAAGAAGTAAAACACAGTATTTTTTTCTGCACAGTATATTTTACAGTCAGAGGACCTTCACTAATCAGAGTAAAGCAATTTGGATCCCTGTCATTGCTCACTGAAAACGTAAGAGGTTGAAAAAGGAAAGAGGTTGGCAGATGCGGCATTCCTGCTTTATGAGTTCCTCCCACCTTACATATGGATGGAGCATTCAGAATTGAGGCTACAGACAAGGAGAATTTGTCTGATCAGTGGACATTTGTGTATAAAGGTTGAGCCTAATTATCCGTGGATTTAACATCCGTGGATTTGACACGATTAGGCTCAACATGGAAACCTTGAAGGCAACCCAAGGCGCTTTTGAGGCCTGCTGAGGCCACATGGCCTTGCAAACCGATGGTGTCTGGAGGGTGGAGTGGGGGGGGGAATCCCCCATTCTCAGCTCTGCTGAAGCTGCATGCAAGCCATGTGGCTTCACCAGGCCTCAGAAAGCTCTTTAGATACCAGCGGAATACAGCTCCTCTGGTGCCTGGAGGGGGACAAAATCCACCAGTATGGGGGGCAGCATTTAGTATGCTGCCTCAGGAATCAGGAGGACTTGGGATGGCCCTGTATATACATCTTCTAAAGCCCTTCAGTGCAGAAAACATTCTCAAATCACTTCCTTATAATGGGTGCTTTTTCCCCAAGCCGTGGTGTACACAGTGGGTGGCTTTCGGGGGGGGGCAGGTGCCAGGCCACAGGGGGTGTTCAGGAGGCCAGTAGTGTACAGGGCAGACTGGGGTGACACACAAACCCTCCAGGGCACTGCAGGAGTTTCCTAGGCTCTCTGAGGGGGGAGGGCACACAACAACATTGCGTAAAGTGGCTGGTTAATGTCCATCCAACCTTTTTCTTCCAGACTTATGAAGATCCAGTTGACCTAGAGTACACTGCATGGAAGGAACGCCACATTCTTTTAGCTAACCTATTTTTGATAGATAATTAATTAAAAAAGCTTTTCAGAGGAATAATTCTTCTGAAAAGATCAGTGATGGAGCCTGACGACTGTTAAAGGTGTCTTGTGGCTTTCACTAACGTAGCTTTTTCTAAGGAAAAAGACCCATGAAAAATGTTAAGTGCTCCATAGTGCACCGTCAGAGTGTTTGTCATCTTGTTGTTTCAAATCAAGATAACAATAGCCTGTGGATGAAACACAAAAAAGGGGATTTAATAACTTTTCGCAAAGGGAGTAGCTGTTGTGGGAAATGGCAGGTTTTATCTCTGCTTCCACTTTCTAAAGCTATTAATATATACCTAGCTTTTCCCCACCTCCTTGAAACTCTTAGTATCTAACAAGCCACTAGGTGGGACACACTGAAAATGGTCTCAGATGAGCAGTTTTAATGAAAAAAAATGGGAAAGAATAATTTGGTCATGGATGAAAAACTATTGAAAGAAAGCAGGCCGGGCCTTTGAGAAGCATGAACCGATCAGGAGGTTTCTCCCTCTCTAATTAAAAAGCCCATTTTGTTCATTTATCAGTATTTTTTCCCTCCATATTATCTCAGAAACACATTGCAAGCTCCAGGGACAATCTGATTATATTTTCCCCACATATGGAAGATCAAACTGCAGAGTTAATTCTGCCTATATTAGTATAAGGCAGTGGTTCTCAACTTTTTAGCATTTAACCCACTTTTTAGAATAACAATCAGTCCGGGACCCACCAGAAGTTATGTCAGGGCTGGAAGGGCCATCATTGTGATGCCAGAGCCTGCTGCATTTCCTGAGAATGTAGCAATAAGTTGGGTTATTTCTCATCCATTTTCTAATAGCAAAGTGAATCAGAAAGAAAAAAGCCTATTTACAACCTTGATACAAGCAAAACATCCATATAGACCTTCCCCTTTCCAGCATCCCATCTTCCCATATTTGCAATATGGCTGCTCTAGGTGCTTTGCAACCCGCCTGAAATTATCTCGTGACCCACTGGTGGGTCCCAACCCACAGTTTGGGAACCACTGTTATAAGGTTGTGAAATGTTGCAATAAGTAATCTAAATCTTTGTACCGATGTTATCATTACCTTTATAACTCAGACTTTCTCCATTTAAGGTGACAAAAGTTGTTCTTTTCCCGTGAGGTGAAACCTTCCACTGGCCGGCTCCACGCTGGACATTTACCACTATTTACCACTATGCTATTCCTAATTTTACAGCCCAATCCTATGGTACCACCCCCCCCGTAGTAACAGTAGTGCCAAAATGGTCCTTGAGGGGTGTAGAAGGGTTGGAGAGGCCCACTGCAACCTCCACCGGCCTCCCTGATGCTAAAAATAGCTCCATTGCAAGGTAAGCTTACTTCATGTTTGGCCCCAAACAGGAAGTAAGCGCCAACTTTGCAACAGAGCTATTTTTAGCATCAGGGAGGCCCGTGTAGCTGGCAGTGGGCCTCCCCAACCCTTCTGTACCCCCTAAGGACCCCATGCAGATAGGGCACTTGCCCCTCTGGGGCCACTCCCCTTTCTGATTCCTATGATGGGTCGTGACCCACCATTTGAAGAACACTGTACTGTTTGATCCCTTTCATGGATCACTGCCTTGTCGTGGCGAAGGGGCTTGAGTAGCTCAATGAAGCTGTGAGCTATGCCATGTAGGGCTACCCAAGATGGACAGGTCACAGCAGAGAGTTCTGACTAAACGTGGTCCGCTGGAGAAGGAAGTGGCAACCCACTCCAGTACTCTTGCCAAGAAAACCCCATGGATTACAGAACAAAAAGGCTAAACGATATGACACTGGAAGATGAGACCCTCAGGTCGGAAGGTGTCCATTATGCTACTGGGGAAGAGCAGAACACGAGTACTAGTAGCTCCAGAAAGAGTGAAGTAGCTGGGCCAAAACTGAAAGGAAGCTCAGCTGTGGATGTGTCTGGAAGTGAAAGGAAAGTGCGATGCTGCAAAGAACAATACTACATAGGAACCTGGAACGTCAGATCTATGAATCAAGGCAAGCTAGATGTGGTCAAACGTGAGATGTCAAGGCTGAACATCGACATCCTGGGAGTTAGTGAACTAAAGTGGACAGGAATGGGAGAATTTAATTCAGATGACCATTATATTTGCTACTGTGGGCAGGAATCCCTTAGAAGAAATGGAGTAGCCTTCATCGTGAACAAGAGAGCGAGAACAGCAGTACTGGGGTATAACCTCAAAAATGATAGAATGATTTCCATTCGGATCCAAGGCAAACCTTTCAACATCACAGTAATCCAAGGCTACGCCCCAACCACTGGTGCTGATGAGGAAGAAGTTGACCGCTTCTATGAAGACCTAGAACAGCTTCTAGAATTAACACCCAAAAAAGATGTCCTTCTCATCATAGGGGATTGGAATGCTAAAGTAGGCAGTCAAGAGGTAAGAGGAATAACAGGCAAGTTTGGTCTTGGAGTACAAAATGAAGCAGGGCAAAGACTGATAGAGTTCTGTCAGGAGAACACATTAGTCATAGCAAACACCCTTTTCCAGCAACACAAACGGCGACTGTACACATGGACTTCACCCGATGATCTACATCGAAATCAGATTGATTACATTCTTTGCAGCCAAAGATGGAAAAGTTCCATACAGGCAGTCAAAACAAGACCTGGAGCTGACTGTGGCTCAGATCATCAGCTTCTTCTTGCCAAATTCAGGCTTAAACTGAAAAAAGTAGGGAAAACCGCTAGGCCCTCCACGTATGACCTAAATCAGATCCCCTACGAATATACAGTGGAGGTGACAAATAGATTTAGGGGCTTAGATTTGGTAGACAGAGTGCCTGAAGAACTTTGGACGGAGGTCTGTAACATTGTACAGGAGGCAGCAACTAAAACCATCCCAAAGAAGAAGAAATGCAAGAAGGCAAAGTGGCTGTCTGACGAGGCTTTACAAATAGCTGAGGAAAGGAGAGAAGCCAAAAGCAAGGGAGAAAGGAAAAGATATACCCAACTGAATGCAGATTTCCAGAGAACAGCAAGGAGAGATAGGAAGGCCTTTCTAAATGAGCAATGCAAAGAAATAGAGGAAAACAACAGAATGGGGAGGACTAGAGATCTTTTCAAGAAAATTGGAGATGTCAAAGGACAATTTCATGCTAAGGTAGGCACAATAAAGGACAAAAATGGCAAGGACCTAACAGAAGCAGATGAGATTCAGAAGAGGTGGCAAGAATACACAGAGGAACTCTATAAGGCTGATCTAAATGTTCCTGATAACCACAGTGGTACAGTCACTGAGCTCGAACCTGACATCCTGGAGAGTGAAGTCAAGTGGGCTTTAGAAAGCCTCACTAACAACAAAGCTAGTGGAGGTGACAGCATTCCAGCGGAATTACTCAAAATCTTAAAAGATTATGCTGTCCAAGTGCTGCTCTCCATATGCCAGCAAATTTGGAAAACCCAACAGTGGCCACAAGACTGGAAAAGATCAGTTTACATTCCAATCCCAAAGAAGGGCAATGCCAAAGATTGCTCGAATTACCGCACCATTGCACTCATTTCACATGCTAGCAAGGTCATGCTCAAAATCCTACAAGCTCGGCTTCAGCAGTATGTGAATCGAGAACTACCAGATGTACAAGCTGGTTTCCGAAGAGGCAGAGGAACTAGAGATCAAATTGCCAACCTTCGCTGGATCATGGAGAAAGCAAGAGAGTTCCAGAAAAACATCTACCTCTGCTTCATTGATTATGCTAAAGCCTTTGATTGTGTGGATCACAACAAACTGTGGCAAGTTCTTGAAGAGATGGGAGTTCCAGACCACCTGATCTGCCTTCTGAGAAACCTTTATGCGGGTCAGGAAGCAACAGTTAGAACTGGACATGGAACAACCGACTGGTTTAAAATTGGGAAAGGAGTACGACAAGGCTGTATATTGTCACCCTGCTTATTTAACTTATACGCAGAGTACATCATGAGGAAGGCAGGGCTGGATGACTCACAAGCTGGAATCAAGATTGCTGGGAGAAACATCAACAACCTCAGATATGCAGACGATACCACTCTACTGGCAGAAAGTGAGGAAGACCTAAAGAACCTTCTGATGAGGGTGAAAGAGGAAAGTGCCAAAATTGGTTTGAAGCTCAACATTAAAAAGACTAAGATCATGGCAACCACTCCCATCACTTCCTGGCAAATAGAAGGGGAAGAAATGGAAGCAGTGACAGACTTTATTTTCCTGGGCTCCAAGATCACCGCAGATGGTGACTGCAGCCATGAAATTAAAAGACGTTTACTTCTTGGGAAGAAAGCTATGGTGAACCTAGATAGCTTAATCAAAAGCCGAGACATCACCCTGCCAACAAAGGTTCGCATAGTCAAAGCGATGGTTTTCCCAGTAGCCATGTATGGCTGTGAGAGCTGGACCATAAGAAAGGCAGAGCGTCGAAGAATCGATGCTTTTGAATTATGGTGTTGGAGAAGACTCTTGAGAGTCCCCTGGACTGCAAAGAGATCCAATCGGTCAATTCTCCAGGAAGTCAAGCCTGATTGCTCCCTGGAAGGACAAATGCTGAAGCTGAAGCTCCAATACTTTGGCCACCTGATGAGAAGAGAGGACTCTTTAGAAAAGACCCTCATGCTGGGAAAGATTGAAGGCAAAAGGAGAAGGGGGCGACAGAGGATGAGATGGTTAGATAGTGTCACCGAAGCAATGAATATGAAATTGGGCGAACTCAGGAAGCTAGTGGAGGACAGGGAGGCCTGGCGTGCTGTGGTCCATGGGGTCGCGAAGAGTCGGACACGACTTAGCGACTGAACAACAACAAGTACTGTTTGATCCTACTTGGATTCCAGGAGTAATTGGCTTGTGTACAACTGAGCTGCTACATTGCTGACATGCAATTGTTGAGCAACACTGTTGGGCTGGAGGCCATGCAAGATGCTAGCTGCAGTTTCTTTCCCTGATGAGAAGATGACTTTGGACATGCCAGAGTCTGTGCTTTCCTTTACTCCGGGTATTTTTCCACACACAGATGTACAAAACAAGATAATGGAATCTCAGTTTAAAATGAGGAATAGATTTGAGAGAGGTGGTGGGTTAGGGTTCTGGACTGTCAGCAGGTAGCCAGAAGCTAAGTGGCTGTGAGTTGCTGTTCTTTCTAGTTATTTATAAAATTAGTAGCTGTGGAAATTAACTCTAGCTGTTGTAGACTTATTATTATTATTAGTTTTATCATCCTTCTAAGACATCCCCTGAGGCATTCCCTGGAAATTGGATGCTATTGTACATTGCAATAAACCCATAATTGATTATACTATGGAGCTTTAGTATGGACTGAGAAATTGGATCCAGAAAGTAAATAATACATTCAAAATTTTGCTAGAAGGCTAAATTTTAAAACTATTTACTGAACCTTTGGGGATTATTTCCTCCCAGCTAATGGCAACAGCCCTGCCCTCGAAGCAATTTTTCAGCACAGCCTGCTAGAATGAATGGTGGTTGCACAAGTCCAGATCTCCCAGGACAGGAGCCCTTAATTTGACTTGACCACTGTGAAAGGTGCTGCATATATTGCTCACTCCAGCCTCCTCTATGGAGCTTTATCCTATATGTTGCGCTCATAAGTTTGTGAAGATAAAATTCAACTATGCAATTACATTATGAGCAAATGTGTGTCATGGATGCCTTCCACAAATGGCCGTCATCTTTTTTTTTTAATACTATTAGTCACAAATGTGCTGCCTCCGTTCTGTAACATCTCTTTCCCACACAGGATGCCAAGTGAATGTCAGAGCCCAATCCAGGAAAAGTCAAGTACTTTTTTGGCATCCCATTGATTTCAGTACCGGAGAGCTAAACATGTGCTTAACATTTTGAAATGATACGGACTAGAAGTGCTTAATATTGGCTGGGTCTTGTCCTATTGAGTTTTGATACTTCCAATGAGTTTTTATTCTGGACAAAGGTCCTAACTGATGTTTTATTCTGGACAAAGGTCCTAACTGATGTTTTGCTTCTCATTGCACAAAACTGAATCCTCTGACATGTTTCACAACCATAAACACTCAAAAATAAATACGGGCAAGAGCATCAGTTATACACTTCATTGATTCCAGTAGGAGGGAACAAAGAATTTGGTTAATTCTTTCTGTTGAGATCAATAAGGCTTTCTCAAGGTGCAACTTTGGCAGAGCTAGACCTTAAGACTATGCTTCCCAGTCTTCTTTCATCTGTGCCCCCGCCCCCAGCAATGCAAATGCAGCAAGTGGCTCCCAGAAGTGACTGGCGATGATGTCATCACCAGTTACTTCCTGGTTCTGAGATGCATGACAGAGCTTCAAACAACAGTAAGAGTAGCAGGATGAGCTTTTCAAAGCATACAAAAACTGTGTGCTGGAGCTCAGTCCACTGGACTCCTACCTTTATTTGATACACTTTTGCAGGTCTCGCTAGGCCAAGCAGCCTGTGATGACTGTGCCTCGGGACAGTACCGTGACACACAGTTTGGGAACCTCTGGCCTAAGGTGGGTTTTTTTTTAAGCATTTCCATTTCTTCTGAGCACTTGCAACTACCAAAAAGCCACCAGCACAATCCAGCATAAGCACACTGAAGTCCAGTTTTACTTCATGGGGTGTTGTACAAAATGTATAATTTTCCCGTTGAAATCAGTGGAATCCAATTCAACTTTGGCTGGATCATGTTCACAATATTTTTCCTTGTAACTCAAATTTTTGTTTTCAAAAAAAAAAAAATTGTCACAAAGGAAAAAATAATTTTAAAAGGGAAAAAAACCAGACCTAGTGAGTATTTATGGGATTTTAATAGTTCAGGAGTTAACCAATTATACCACAAAAGAAAAGAAGAGAATAATAATGTTTAATCAGATATACCGTATTATCAGTATTATGTCATCAAAGTTATTAACAATGTCACATGGGCGCTGGAGATGTTTGAGAAGAGATACATTTGCACATATTTGATGGGAATGTAAGGAAGTTTTAGGATATTCAAATTATGTCTCTGAAGGACTGTTTCCTACCCACCCCCTGAAACTGTCTATCCTCTGATATAATCTGATAAGGCTCCTCTACATGTTCTGCCACCAACAGATATGCATCTAGCAGTTATTATGCCAGAAAGACCTTTCTCTTTGGTAGCTGTGGAACTCCTTTCCCCAGGAGGAATGGTTTGCGCCATCTTTGTCCCAGTTTTGGCACCAGCTAAAAACCTTTCTGTTTTCCTTGATCTTCTCTTGACTATGTACTGCTGTGTTAATGCTTGTTGGTATGTCCTCACTGCTGTTTCTGCCGCTGTTATAGCTGATGGTTCTTTTCTTTTAAATCTTGTTTTTTAGGTTGCTTTTAATGTATTTTGGAGCAAACTTGAGCACCTCCCTCATGGAAGGAGAAAGTGCAGCGTAGAAATCTTTTAAATAAACAAATAAACAAGTAGGTTATGAGATCACACACACACACACACACACAAAATCTGAAACTGTATTATGATGTTGTATAGATCAGAGAGTAAAATCAGAACATAAAATACTTGCAATGAGCACATCAACAACAAAAAAATACTGCTAGCACAAAGGCTTGGGCAGCAAAATCAGAAGCCAGTAGTGTCTGTTTGGCTCAGGAGAATACGCTCAAAATAGCAGCATTAAAATGTTTTAAGAATGGTAATAATTTTGCTGTGAATCAATTTATATAGAACTGCAATCCATTTATCAGATACTGGAATACAGTACTGCCTAATGAAAACGTCCTTCAGGAGTTATTATTCAGTTACATTATACTAGGACTAGTTGATCAGCTACTATATTCCACTTTATATGGCTTACCTAATTGGATAACTTTTTAATGCATCAGAACATTCAGATTTACTGCCCTCTTTTATATGTGTGTGACTTCATTTTAATTATTGGGGTCCTTATATCCAAACTCTAACGGGATGTATAGGTTGTATGTATTATTTTTTCTTACTGCACTAATTATGATTGATTTTTTAAAGTATTAAATACATAAGGAAAAGAGAATAAAGCAAGAATGGGAAAAAACCCAATAACTGCTGTATACTGAAAAATCTTTTTTTTATCATTTTATATTATGCACTTACACATGGTGGAAGGAAACATAGGAAAATACATGTAGATTTGTAACTATTTATTAGACCCGCCTGGAAAAGTCTAGTGCATTAAAATTACTTCTGCTCACTAGGCAAAGCAGCACCTGCTAAAATGGAAGCTCTATTATGATTAGAAAGGGGAGAGCAGTTGTCCCTTTTCATCCCTCCTTACCCCATATATTACTTCCTGAGCTAATCTCTTGCACAGCCTGTCATTTCCTAAGGTGGAAACATGTCAGAAGACCATTTTCCATAGAGGCATCTAGTTCATGAAGCTCCCTACCCTGTGAGATCAGACAATCCCCATCCAGGCGCTGAATTTTCTTTTTCAGCAGGCTTTTTATCTCTATCCCTGGTTTCATTCTGTTTCTCTATGGATTCCATACTGTTTGTTTTCTTCTTTAATGATATTGTACGCAGTTTGATTATTTTAATCTGATGACTGTCAGCTGCTTTTGGAATCCTGGAAAAGCAGACTATAAAACAATTGTTTAAAGGCACAAATCTTCTGATCATGCCTGTGTAGCTTGCGGCAGAAGCATATTTATTTTGTAAATGACCACAGCATTTCCTCTCCCTGCCCTATCGACAAGTATAAGGAAGGTTCAGTGTTCAATTTTCAGAGTCACTGATGCAGTTAAGGTGTGTGTTGGGGGAAAATAACTGTCCTCAGTCTTAATCAGTTGTCTGCTTTTCAGTTGCTGGATAGCGGATGTGGCAGGGCTGAATGTGTTGTGCAGCTTTCAAAAGCTTTGTAGTGTAAGAAGAAGGGGTATTGCTCAACTATTCTGAACCTAGATGATTCTTTTCACAGATAGTTATTTCTTTAGACTGTTTTCTTCTTGATTCCTATCTTTCTACAAGTATTCAAGATGTATTTGTTTCTGCCAGAGTTGGCTTATACTAACCACTGATTTGCATTGATTTGTCCTCAAACTCTCAAAGTTGACCTAAGATATAATTGAGCAAGTCCCACATTCCCTATGCCACATCCCAGCCCAAACCTAAGTGCCCACCCACCCCCGCTTGAATGGTTCTATCAAAAAAGAGAAGTGCTTCCTGTTGGAACCACACTTAGGGCCCAATCCTATGGGCCTACTGTGCTACTGGAACAGACATTCCGGCATCGCAGCATGCTTTACGGTGATCACAAAAGCTGACCTACCTTTCGGTGCAGTTGGGCCACCATCACAAGCTGCAGGCAGCCATGTACCTGTCACCTGAAAAGAAGCCCCAGCACCAGTAACTCTGCATGGGGGTGGGTGGAATGCGGTAAGGACGGAATGGATGGAGACCAGGAGGGTGTATGTGTTGTGGGTAGGAAGAAGTTGGCTTTGGTGGAATGTACCCAATTAATAACGTATCCCAGTGGCATGGCAGCATCAGTGGGGGGGGGGGAATGGGCTGCCCAATAGTACATGTTTGTGCTCATATCTAACATGGCCTTTAAGAAGAACAGTTGAAGGGAGCCCCTTAAAATGTGATCACACCTAAGAATTTTGTTTGTTTTGACATGGCCAATTTCATTTATTTTTTTTATTTTATTCTTAGCCTGAATTTCTTCTGATTCAATAAATTAACAACAAAATGGGCATGTTTTTGGTTCTCAAATATAAGTAGAAAGCATCCTAAAGTAATAATATAAATGATGGTTCTAGAAATGCTATAGTATGAAGTCTGTTCATATGTAGACTAAACAACCCAGGACAAATATTACGTTGTTGCAAGGTACACTTTCTTTCTTTAATAATCAAGAGGGCCCACCAAATTTTTGTTTCATTTTGTTTTGCAAAAAGAAATATTTCTGAGACTTGGCTGTCTGAAATGTGAGCAGGCATCCTCCTCATAAAGTCAAGTAAATTGATGTTGCACATCAATAAAACAAGTGCTCACTTCACTTCAGGATGTCTTGATATATTACCGCATGGAGGCGGGGGTATTGCAGTCAAGTCTCCTTCCTCTGTCAATGCATTAATATGAGATAGCAGAGAGGCTGGCTTCTTTTGAAATGGGACCTGCCTTTTAGATCCCTCCTCTGTGCATGGATTTTAAAGTCCAATTAGGCCTAGACTGGAAAACAGAATAATCATTTGGCCACCACATTTTCAAAGAGAACATAAAATATGAGTTTGGACTGAAGGAGGTGGAGCAAAGGCACAGGAGGAGAGACTGAAGGGAGTAGATTGAATAGCCTAACTGGAAAAAAAATTACTTAGGATATTGCAACTTTCCAACATGGAAAATGCTGTCATTAAGAAATAGGAAAGGGTTATATATCATCATTTATATTATGGTGCAAATTTGCAGTTGAGTGAGGGCCCAATCCAGAGCCCTCCAGCGCATGCAATATGAGCATATTGCTTGCAGAGGATAACCGGATCTGTGGATAGCAGGGGAAGCCTGAACAGTCAGTCTGCAGAAAATGATTATGCTGAATTTTCTGCATGCTCCCAGTTAAAGCTAGTCAACCAAGTACAACCAAGTGTTTCTGTCATTCTGACTCATTTAGAGGCCCATCTCCACTTGCCATTTGCCCCTCCAAGTTCCACCCCTTCTAGGTTCCTTATTTGTCAGTTCTCATGCTCATCTGCCCCTGTGATCAACTTCCGGTTTTGGGTAGTTTTCAGTCTTCCCATGATCAGAGCATCTAGACTCACCAAGCTGGAATGCCTAATGGCCACTCTTTCCTCTCACACAATAGCTGGGATTGTGTAACAAAAGAAAGCTCTAGGGACAAGGAAATAATTTCGTTCTCTGTAGGCATTTCCAGTTCATTAAACACACACACACACACACACACACACACACACACACACACACACACTTGCATTTTCTTCTTTTGTGACACTCATGTCACACTCGTGCCTAGCCCAGTTCAGAGCCAGCAGCCACCAATTCACAAAAACAGTAGATTTGGGGAACATGGACAGTCCTAGAATTTTCTGCATATAGAGTTCTATGAGCCTCATTCTTCTACAGTATGAGGCTAACGGCATGGTGTGCCATTGCTACAGGCCCAGGGGTGGGAGGATAGTTTTGCTGGCATGTGCCACATTTTAGAGAGTGAAACATAATTGCCTTACCTGAGAGTACAGCAAGAAATCAGTGATTCTCGAAAGATTTTCTTTTTTACAATTGAAATCTAAAATTTCAAAACACATACAGATATAAGTGCAGTTCTTGTGGGGAAGGGGTAAAGTTCTATCACTTTTCATGCAAGCGATGATGGCCATTACTAACAGGCCATATTCAACAGGGGCTCCTGAATTTGGTCAGGCCCAGCCATATTCTACAAAGTGCTGATATACTTGGAGGGTGGGAATAACACATTCTAAGTGATAAAATATTACTGTTAAGGAAATAAGGTAATATAAGTAGTATGAGGACAGATGCCTAGATCTTGCACAATTGTTGCACAAT
>JAJKFI010000006.1:27749707-27759858 GCA_029204185.1 Lerista edwardsae
ACACTCCTACCTTGGGAATGCACCCTTTAGCATGACCCTGCCAGAGTTGAGCATTTTCAAGTCCCACTGATTTCAGAGGGAGGGACTAAGCTAGTTAAAAGGGCTTAATCTGGCTGAATTAAGTCCCACATGGCTTGAACATACCGCATGGAAGGAGGTTAGAGCACCTGCTTTAAAACGCATTGTAAGCAACTATCCTTTTATATTTAAAGCTGCTTCCATCTAAATCTGAAGTCTTGGCAGCCTTACAGTTTGCATATGTGGTATGGACCGAAACATTTTAACCCAGAGAATCCTGCTGACACACTTTGAGTCAAATTGCACTGGCAAGAAAATGAATAAGGGTGCAAGTCTAACCTGCACCGGCACAACCAGGCCACAGTGGCCTGTGCTGTATGCAACACAAGGTTAGAGGATGTTGAAGGTCACCTCAGGGTGAGGGGATAATTTTCCCTTATCCTATGTCTAGCCCAGCCTGCCCTATGGGGCTATACTACTCAGATCTGTGCCAGTTACGCAGCTGGTGCAAATCTGAACAGCCCATGGAAGGCTGGTCAGCCCAGGGATGGGTTGCGATATGGTGAGTGCTGCCGCTGCAGATTCCCTCCCCCTCCTGGATCCAATCTGCCTCCTAGTCTGCCCTCCCCCATCCCTGGAGTACCCTCCTGCCACCCTCTTTCTCCCCCTGCATTATGCAGCACAAATAAACCCTGGCTGGTTGGTGCAGGGGCTGGATCCACCCTCAGCCCAGCTGACTCCCAAATTGGGAGCACGTTGGCAGCAGTCAGGAGCCAGGACAAGGGGCCTGCACTTGCTTCACTGCTGGTTTAGATAAGGCTGCCCATTGTATGACTGTCCCACACTGTGAAGAATGTTCTGCAGCATGCTTTCTTTCCCTTCATACATGCTAACCACTAAAGCAGAACTCGACGGCCTCTGAAAAAACGGCGGGTTTGGGGAAAGATGCTGAGAATTCTGAGTAGTAATATTCCTATTTTTTTAAACATTGGAGATATTTTATTTTCCTCTTTGTTTATTTCTAGATGTGTGAACCAGTTCAACCGAAAAATTTTCCATTAGATCAATATTCCCCCTCCCCTCACTGCCCCAGCCCCACTTATCTCATGGTAATTCGTTGGTATATTTATGAGGCCTTTATTAAGACAGGGCAGATTTATTTTTAATTTGCTTTAAATTGTTTATGCTCTTTTAAAATGCACTGTATCCTCTGTATTGGGTTTTCTCTGTTATCTGCCTGGCAGTGATGAAGTGTTATGTGCTAACGAGTACATTAAGATCCTGGGCCGTTGCGTGGCCTGAACAAAAATGTGAGCTGGAAGATGAATGAGAGCCAGGCAGACAAGGCAGAAAATGAATCAGGGAGACTCGGAGCTCGTGCTTCTTCGCTGATCTTCTGGATCAAGATCAGGTCACACTGATCATCACACTATACTTTCCCCAGAAGAGATGCAAGACTGCCCAAACACTCTGCAACATGTGGCAATGGAATCAACCCAGCTATCAAGAACTTGTGCTTTTTTCTATAGCTGAGAGATGGGTTTTGTTCTATGCTTCCATGTTGTCTTGAGTGACTGACAGGTTCAAAATAACTCAAATTCCTATTTTAAAAGGTAGACTTGGTGGTGGTGGTGGTGGTTGCTGGTGACAAAAACTGATCTCAAAAGCCTAGCAGATAAAATAATTCCTTTTCTCAGAGTGCAATCCTAACCTGGAGTTAGGCTGGCACAGTGCAAAATTTGGCCAGCACAAGGGCCACTGTAAAAGGCGTTTGGACCACTCTTGGAGTCAGGGAGGATGGTGCACATCTGTGTGGTTGCCTCTTTGACTCCAAGAGTGGTCCAAACATACTTTACGGCGTCCCTTGTTCCGGTCAAACTTTGCTGGTCTAACTGTGCCGGCCTAACTCCAGGTTAGGATTGCACTCTCAAGGGGCTCACAATATAAAAAAGAGACACAAGGGAGACACCAGCAAATGTCTGGTAGAGAAGTTGCTCTCCTCCTGTTAAATACAAGAGAGCCACCACTTTAAAAGGTGCCTAGCATGGGCTAGATATCACAGTCCATGTACTTGAATATGCAGCTTCTTTGAACAAGATTATGGCCCATCTTATTCAAGCCTTGCACAGCAGCAACCATGATGGCATGCAGGCTCGGACCTCCAGCGCCAACTACTGGCTGCTCCACACATATGCCAACAGAGTGCTGAGCCCCTGCCAGAGCAGGAAGCTAAGTGAAGGGCCATTCCAGGGGAGGATCAGGGTGGGGATCAGGCTGGGGCACATTGGGGGCAAGACAGGGGTGGATATTGGCAACAGTGCTGGAGCTATATCTGGAGCCACCCCAGGTTTTCCACACCTTCCACTGAATCTCCTTGAATCTCTCAGCTGGTTCCACCCCACACCTCCTATCCTTTAAGAATCGTATAATGAACAGGACCTGCTTCACCCTAATAAGAAGCACCTATTTGTATGTACCATGGAGCTACATACATGGATCCTGTACAGCCCTGCCAGCATAACTTCAGTAACCTGCATGCCCACTGGAAGGGCCTACCTTGAAATGTGTATTGAGAGAGGCACTGTGGTTGAAACGTGTCTCAGGTGGAACAGTGGGTCATCCGGACTATAGTGCCATCCTGTTGGGTTTGGCTCACACTTGTCCATTGCTCATGTCCATCCATGTGATCAGGGACAATGAGGTTTGGGGGGATTCCCCCTTTGTTCTAGGCCAGTGGTTCCTAAACTGTTGGACAGAACCTAACAGTGGGTTGCAAGCTAATTTCAGGTGGGTCGCAAAGCACCTAGAGCAGCCATATTGCAAATATGGGAAGATGGGATGCTGGAAAGGGGGAGGGCTATGTAGTTGTTTTGCTTGTGTCAAGGTTCTAAATAGGCTTTTTTTTTTCTTTCTGATTCACTTTGCTATTAGAAAATGGATGAGAAATAACCCAACTTATTGCTGCATTTTCTGGAAAGCTGCAGGCTCTGGCATCACAATGATGGCATTTCCAGCCATGGCATCACTTTGGTGGGTCCCAGACAGATTGTCATTCTAAAAAGTTGGTCCTGGTTCTCCAAAGTTTGAGAACCACTGGTGTAGATTAAAGAATGAGCTCAAAATAAAATGAACACAAACACAGAACCTTTTCAGTTATCTCTAGTTTATATATAGTTTGACAGGGTAACTGGTCAGATGATTGTTATCTATCTAATTTAAAATGACAAAGAAAACTTTTATTGATATTTCTCTAGTGTATTTTCCCACAAATCTCCAAAGTAAGCAAGGAACTATGAATTTACTGCTTGTGTTAATGAAAACAGCCTCAGGTTTTTTTCCTTCCCACACAATTTTTCACTGTGCTTTGTCAAATTATTAGAGATCAACACAGCATGGAATGAAAAAAATAAAGGTAGCCTCCTTAGGCAACTTGAGACGAGGAGGTTACTGGGAGCCTGCCTGCATAGGATCAGAAAGAAAAAAGAACTGGTGTGTGTGCGTGTGTGCGCGCGTGCGCGCGCGTGCGCGCGCGCATGCATAGTCTAAAAAAAAAAGACTAATATCCAGCTGATTTCAAGGTTTTGCAGCAGTACAAGCTTAGTTTTGCTTACCAAGGAGAAAATAGCTCAGAATTAAACATCTGGTAGTTAGAATATTAGATTTGAATGTGAGTTCAAATCTCGGCTGAAAAAGAGACTCTAATCTTTGGGGCAAGTTATTATTTATCACCCCTGACCACCACACCCATTCGTAAAAATTTGAGGTGTAATAAGTCTTGGGTACCTTGCTTAATATCTGGATAGCCACATTTTCAGTCAATCAAGTGAATCAAAGAATGTGAATTGTGAACTTTTATGAACTAATACCTACGATAAACCAGCCGACAAATTATTATTTCAGTAGTTATTAAGAAAAGGATAATGTGTAGAGCACAGGAGTCATAACCAGAGCAGGGGGGCAACCTCCACAGAAAGATCTCAGCATTCTTGCAGGCATCTTGTTGTATTGTGTGCTCCCTGAGGCATCTGGTGGGCCACTGTGAGGAAACTGGACTAGATGGGCCCTTGGCCTGATCCAACAGGACTCTTCCTATGTTCTTATGGTTGAGCAGAATTCCCTGTGAAAGGCTGTTGCCAGTACCATTAGCATTGGGTTCAATGGCTCTACATAGTCTAACTCAGTCATTCCCAAACTTCATAGCACCGGAACCCACTTTAGAAAATGATATTCTGTTGGGACCCACCTAACTTTCTAAGATCAAAACAAAAACCAGTTTCACTTTACCAGCTCAAGCCTCTGTTTTATCATTTTTAGTATAGTGTACTATGTTTTACTTCTAGAACATTTGTTGATATTCCCGTTCATCAGAACGGGACTATTCTGGTGGCCTTGCATTCCTCTTTGCCTGGCCTTCGATAGGAGCTCAGGGAGTTTGCCTACTTGCAAGTAAACACACACTTGCAACTCAGTTTCACATTCTATACGGCTCAATATGTTTTCCTTGTCAGCTTGGAGGAGAGGGGACTTCCTTCTGGAGTGTTTTGGGGGGCCTGCATCCATTGGTTGGGACCATTCTGGTGGCATCACATTCTTGGCCTGCCCTTTGAAGTCTGCTGAGGCATGCTTGCCTACTCATGAGTAAATACATTCTTGCAGCTCAGTTTCACTTTCCACAGATAAGAGCTCAACACATTCCTTGTCAGCTATCAGCTTGTCAGTTTCACGACTCACCAACAATCAGGTTGTGATCCACTGGTGGGTCCCAACCCACAATTTGGGAAACACTGGTCTAGTCAGTGCAAGGCATTGAAGAACCACTTGTCCTTGGAGCCTAACATAAAGGTATACTAAAATTGAAAAAGAAATGACTGCAATTTGGGCAGATGATTTAGCCGAGAGGGTTAATGCCTCCGTTTGCCCGAAGATAACACCTGAAGATCTCAAGGTCGTGAGCTCGGGACTGCCGGAAGTCTCTGCGAGCAGCAGACCTTGGAAACTGCGGCTGATTACAAGCTGAGTTTCAGCTGCCTCGTGGGAGGAGGAGTGTGCTGAAATCAGCTGCATCTCTGGTGGCAGCAGGGAAGCCTCATCAGCCAGCAGACGACAGACGGGTGGCTAAAGAAAGAAGGCTAAATCCAGAAAGAAAGATCTGTAGGAGTGTTGTTCTTGGAAGATAGAACATTCTGTAAATTGTAAAAACCTTCGGGTTTGTGAGAAAGTCTGCCTATGTAAACCGCCTTGAGTTCAATCATTGGAGAAATCTAGTGATATTAAGAAAGGCGGTATATAAATAAATGTATTATTATTATTTTTATTATTAATTTCATTAACAGCACCTAGTGGAGAAATTGTTACGGAAAAGAGAAGACACTTTAAAAGAACAACACAGTTATATTAATGCAGTCATCAGGTCTGAAAACGTTTCATAATAAGGTCAAGTGGCACTTCAATGCCTTGCATGACGCAGCAGGTCATTGAGCACTAATGCGCTTCCTTTGCATCATCCTGCATCACTGAATGCACTAAACTAGGATGAGCATTTTCTAGGATTAAAGTTGCTTTGCTTCTCAGCAGCTTTAGTGAAGCTTTTTTAAGCCAGCCAGGAGGTGCTAATGCTCCTTTCGCATGCACATGTGGCCAGATCATCCCTTTCCATTTTCGCCACAGAGAGCAGAAAGCCCACTAAGGCCACTCAGCAAACGTTGCCAAAGAGACAGCTTAACAGCCTATGCAACAATCGGTTTGGTTCCTTTTTCTCTGGTTCTGCGGGAAACTTCTCCAAGCATACTACATCTGGGCAAGATGGGAGCATACGCAAAAACAGTGGGCGAGCTCATCCTTGATGCTGCTTTTCACATTCAAAAGTTGCAGCCCAGTTCAAATACTTGCATAAAAGTTCAAATACTTGCAGCCCAGTCCTACCCCACCACCACCAGTAATGACAATGTTGCATCCAGTGTTGAGGAGGGGCAATCAGGAGGCTTGCCAAAGGACCATAACAATATTTTCTTTGTACCTCTGTATAGGCCTGCTGGTGGCTCTGGGTCTCCCTGGATCTCCACCAGCTATACAGCCAATGTAACAATGTAAAAGGAAAGGGGGCAGGGTGAGTTCCAAAAGAGAGGATAGGATCCTGGTGCACGCTGGTGCTGCAGAGATCCACTCCCTTCCTCTCCCTAACTGCCCACCTTCCTCTCCCAAACTGCCCACAACATGCCACCTCTGCCCAATTACCGAGAGTGGTGGAGCCTCCAGGAGCCACTAGCGGGCACACTACACCTCTGCCCATTTGCGACAGCAGCCTGGAAATGCCTAATGGTGGTCCAGCTTTCGTGCTGTCATCAAGGGCCTTTCACTGCTGAAACCCAGGTTGGGTTGGGCCTTTCAACGTCACAGTTCCAGTTGAAATGAGAAGCTGCAGAATTGCCATTCCCAAAGCAACAAGTGGCTCCCAACTCCCCGCCTCCACGAACTCCACGCCTCCTTTCTCATCCCATTTTCTCATCATGCAATGAGCTGCCCTTTAAATTTAGGACAGCTTTAGAAATATTATTCTCCAAAGCAGGGGAGAAAGGGAGGGTGAGGATCCAGGTCGTGGTTCTGCAGCAGCTCTTTGGATTGTTGCCTGTATGTAGGGTTACAAAGGGTTAATGTAGGGTTCATGGGTGCAATAGGGTTCATGGGGACAGAGTGTCAATACATTTAACCACTGCAGTGGCATAGCTAGGGCAACTACTACCTGGGGCAAAGAAGATTTTGTAGCCCCTCCCCCTACAACAAAATCAAATTTAAGGATATAAACAAATAAAAGGTTTTCTGGTTAATTGGCCATCATGTTTTGATATAGGTAATGCAGTTTGGTTCAGTGTATTAGCATTAAATTACCTTTCTAATGATATATAATATGATGGTATTATTCATACATACCAAGGTTTTCACAGATTTGGCCACTGGTGTCAAGTTCAGTTTAGTTTGTTGCCCCCCTAAAGCTTCTTGCCTGGTGCAATTGCTACCTTGTGCACCTCCTTAGTTACACCACTGAACTATTGTGTAGAATTGGGAATGTTGGCAGGTGCAGCTTTTTAGACCCTTCCATATTGAGCTGCACCTGCTGACATTCCCTCTTCTATACAATGGGTAAAGGTATAGGCACGCTGTCCCTGTTTGTATCCGGTAACCCTACCTATACACGTTTTCCTTCCAGAAAGAAAGTTGTCTATCTATGAATTGTTTCTGTATTTAGTGCTTCAGAGTGTGTTTCAATTTTAGCTTTATCTTGTTCACCCGCTCTATTGTCCGATGTACCTCAAAAACGAAGAGATGCTCCATATATTTTGAAATGGTTCTCATAAGTTTTAACTATAGTGACCTGCTAGATTAATCTCCTGACACAAACACCTGGGTGCAAAAGCTCAGCCTGGGAGGCACTGTGACAATGAAAGCAGACACCTTGTTAAGATCCTCAAAAGGTACGATGTTGCTAGGTAGTCCCCTGGTGCTGTCAAAAGCAAATGGACAACTTGGTCCTTAACCGGAGCCTGCTGAAATCCCACTCACTCTCGTTTTTCTAAACTATGCTGCTTTATATGCGTATTTAATTGTGAGATGAAGCTGCAGTTGGTTATGCAACCTTTTCTAAGGCCATTACGAAGACATGAGAAATTGACTTTGCATTTGCGTTTTCCACTGACTCGGAGGTTTTGTGTTTGCTAAATGAGGCCATTACTTAGCAGTGGTGGAGTAACTTACATAAACTAATTGAGCCTGAACCACTTAAGCAGATGGCTGTCCCTTCTTTGGGTCACAGCATCAGGCAGAAGGTGCCCAGTTCTGTGTGGATTAGGTTGGACTTTGTTTCTGCAGGTTTCGTGGACGTGGTGGATCTCAATCTCACCTTTTTCATTATTTAACTTGCAAGAAAATGTTGTGCACAAGGTAATCTCCCCTTGCTCTGCACTGAACTGCTGCTGCCTCCTAACATGGTTAGGAAGCAGCGCAAGTGAGCCGGCCTGCCTATCCCAGCACAGGTTAGGATTGCGCTGGCAGTGTCTTTCAGGTTTCCCCATTTCAAAGGGTGGTTGTGATGATGCATTTTTGGAGGAAGGGCAGCTTACAAACAGGCAGCCCAATCCTATGCGGACTAAAAGGTAAAGGTTTCCCCACGACCGAATGGTCTAGTTGTGACCAACTGTAGGGGGCGGTGCTCATCTCTGTTTCAAAGCCTGTAGAGCCGGCATTTTGTCCGAGGACAAGCTTCCGTGGTCATGTGGCCAGCATGACTATACGTCGTAGCGCACGGAACGCCGTTACCTTCCCACCGAAGTGGTCCCTATTTATCTCCTTGCATTTAGGTGCTTTCGAACTGCTAGGTTGGCAGGAGCTGGGACAAGCGACGGGAGCTCACTCTGTCGCGCAGTCTTGAACTCCCAACCTTCCGGTCGAAAAGCCCAGCAACAGCGGATTAACTTGCTGCGCCACCACGTCCCTAGTATGCAGGACTAGAGGTCCACAAAACACAACACACTGTCCAGAGCAGCCCGGCCACTGCTGCAAGTGGTGAGCAGCAGCTGCCCACCAGTGGAGCCATCATATTCCCCCAGCACAGAAAGTCTGAGCAGGGGCAGGAGGGAGCAGGGGCATGGAAGAGTGTAGGGAGGGAGTAGAACCGTTTGAATTTCACAGTCTGTGTTGGGCATGTATTACCTTTCCTTTTAAATGTCTCTTTTCTGCTTTGTATCTCATATTAACAATATTCACACATGCCTACAAAATACATGATAGTGGCTCAGATGCTGTCAGATACTTTTAATGGCACATGTAAACGGGCTTTTGCGTAATCTATTCCATTGACTTCTGTGAGACTGACAATTTAATCTTAAGAAATTGAATCTTTAATCTTGATTTCAAGTTCCTTGAAATCAATGGGACTTTCTTCCAAGAGCTTGTGTTCAGAACTGGGTCTCAGCAGCTCCATGGACCAAACTGCTAATTAACTTGGGCAGGATTGCTAATGCTATCCCTACATACCTTTGACACAACAAAAGGAGCAACCCAATGACCAAGAAAGGCCCTTAACGGCATCATCATCATCATTATACTTTTGCATAGTCACTACAGGTGTTCATATCGTCATCGTCATCGTTGTCATCATATCTGGATACAAAAAATGCTTTTAGATCTGGTGAAAAATAAAGACTGGCACAGAATAAATTGACACATAGGCCTGATTCAGTATTTCAGAAAGAACCAATTCAGAGATCCCATGTTTTTCATCTTAAAAACAAAACTGAGACTCCACGGATGAGTTAGTACATTAATTGTTACACTGCAAAAGAAGCAGGCACAATTTTGTGTGAATACTAGTTTTGTGACACATTAGTTTTGTGTCAAGCAGACAATTTTTACAGAAATGTTCTATGTTTCAAGAACTACACACATACAGATGGATCTTTCTGGATTTAGTCCTTCTTTCTGGCCACCCGTTTGCCTTCTTGCTAGCTGATAAACGGCTTCCCTGCTCCCATCAGAAAAGCAGCTGAACTTTGGCACAACTCCCCCTCACACAAGGCAGCCGAAGCTCAGCTGTTAATCGGTCGCAATTTACAAGGTCTGCCTCTCACAGAGACTTCCGGCTGTCCCGAACTGGCGACCTTCAGATCTTCCGCTCTTATCTTCAGGCAAACGGAGGCATTAACCCTCTCGACTAAATCTTCTGCTAATGTGATTTTGAGTTTTGAGAAAACTGTGGAAGTATGGGCACAATCCCAAGTGCCGGTTTGCGTCGATGCAACGTTGTTGCACCAATGCAAAACACACAGTGTTTTTTTGCAAAACACACAACCCCTGCTAACTGGGCAAGAGGCACTTTTCCAAGTGGTGTTCCTCTTAAGTTTAGCAGGGGGAGAGTAATTGCCCCTCTTCACCTCAGCTCAGTGTCTTTTCTAGTGGCTGTTGCTGGTGGTGGTCTGCATTTTTTAGATTGTGAGCCCTTTTGGAACAGGGAGCCATTTAACATTATTATTGCCTGTAAACCGCTTTGGGAACTTCATGTTGAAAAGTGGTATATAAATATTGATTGATTGATTGATTGATTGATTGATTGATTGATTGATTGATTGATTGATTGATTGATT
>JAJKFI010000006.1:27759868-27798883 GCA_029204185.1 Lerista edwardsae
ATTGATTGATTGATTGATTGATTGATTGATTGATTGATTGATTGATTTTTTGGCTTGGGATCATGGCCTAGGACCACAGGCACTGCGTCTCCTCTGTGCCAGCTGAATCTGGCTGGTGCAGAAGCATTCCTAGGCAGGCGGGTGGGTGGGAGTGGGCGGGGTTGGGCGTTATTGGGTGGGGGTGGGCATGCCAGCAGACATGCCAGCCTGGGGAGAGGGGTCCCGATTTGGGTGATGGGGCCAAGTGGCCCCGATTTGGGTGATGCCGTCTCCTTGGATCTGTGCCCGTGATTTCACAAGTGCAGATCTGAGGAGTCCATAGGGGAGGCTAGCGCCTTCCCTCATACAAGGACATGAGCGTGCCCTTGCACTGGCAAGGCTCCACTCTCCCTGTAAGCAGCACTGGCCTGCCTGCTCAAGCACTGCTTAGGATTGGGCTGTCAGTGAAAACTGAAAGTACCAACAAAATGCAAAGTCCAGCTTTAAAAACACTTTCAATGGGCAAGCCAAGTGTGGGTTTCATATATGCGCTCAATATGCAGAGTGAGCGTCTGCTTCTAGCCCAGGAGCTCCCAGGTGCTTAAGGATAGCACTGGCCTTAGATAAGTTGGTACCTAAACAAAAAAAATTGAAATGACACTCCATGTATACACCATACTATAAACTCTTTATGCCCTGTTCAGGGGTTGAAGCACCAGTGAAGTCACAATCTGGTGACTACAGTCTTTATCTTCTTTGTTTAGTGAGCATAAGAACATAAGCAAAGCCCTGCTGGATCAAGCCAAATGCCAGTGTAGTCCTGCAACCTGTTTCCCACAGTGGCAAGAACTTCTGTGCATGTGCCTATAAAGCGATTAGCTTTGCAATTCTTGTAGTTCCTCAGCAATCAAAGGGGGCTTAGCATTAAAGCCCACATGTTTGTGCCTACAACTTTGTTGTGTCATCCAGTAGAAAGACTCAGTTGTGAAAGCATCTTGTGACTGTGCCTTTCATTGGGGTCATTTGTATGAACCCCAGCAAACATACCACTCCCACAGTGAATCAAACTGATTATGTGACTTTAGATCAGGGTCAAAGAAGGGAATAGGCACCCAATGAATTCTTGGAATCTTAGAGCAAGGGTGACAACGGATATTGCTTTATGCACAACTGATGAAATTTTAATTGTAGCAATGAAATATAATCACTTGTGCCTGTTGTATCAGTTGGTTTAAAAGTCATTAAGGAATCCTTTCCTTCTGTTTTCCAGCAAGTTCCCTTAACCCCTTTCTGACTTTGAAACGAAACTGAATGCAGCCCAGCCATTCCCATTCTACTCCCCTTTTTGTAAACCAAGAGTTTTGTCCAGGCAGGCAACAAAAACAGGAGCCCTGGGTGATGCACTTAGGTACCTGGTAGGCTGCTTTCAGTCAGGTGGATCTCAGATTTTGCAGGCCTGACATATTTTGCAGGAAAGCAGTTTTGAAACAGACGACTCTGAAAAATCAGCTACGATGGTCATAAAGTAAAGGCTCACGTAATTTCTACATGTGTGATCAAAATAATATTCTCATTAAATGCATTAGAATCCATGTCACGTTGAGCTTATTGGCTTGTGTTTTTAGTCACAATTACTGTTCATGAGAGCAAAAATCCAAACTTAGATCTGCTTCCCCCCAGCACCCACCCACCACACTCCCAAAATCTTTATTTCCCACTCTTGTTGCTTCTATCATGGAATGTCCTTTTCAGTTACACACAACACCTAACCTTTGAAAAGTCTCTAAGCACTTTGAAAACAGTGATTAAGCCTGGCAAGACCTCTATGAGATCAGAGAATTATCACTGTGGACTTTCTAGGCAGATAATCTAAGTACAAAAAAAGATTAAGTACTGGAACTTCCCTTCCAGGTCAAGGACCAAGTCAATGGCAAAACCACATATAGAAACCAGCCTCTCCTGACCTAATAATTAGGCCAGAATCCTTCTTAAGTATATTTATAGCACTATTAGCAGCATGGCTATTCTTGTACAAATTTACCTCCAGCAGTTTTTCCACATATGAGCTTCCCATACATGACACTGAAGGGGGAAGAAGCTTTAGCCTAATCAGCATCTTTCACTTGCTTGTGTTCTTAGGAATATGTAACAGAGGATGGATGGAGGTATCTGGGCTAATCAGAGCATAATCCAGTGATTAACCAGGATTGGGAAGAGAAACCTCATTGTTTGCTTTGAACTAGATTTGTATACCAGCCAACTGGAGGGTCAGTCAGAGTAAATTGTAGCCGTTTTTCCACTTCTGAGAGTACAAATGTGTGAGAACATGGCAGCTGTGATGTGTCTAGTGTTGGTATAAACAGAGGAGAAACATGCAACATTCCTCCTCCCTTAGTCAAATCAAGGCGCAATCCTAACCAAGTTTCCAGCACCAGGGTAAGGGCAATGCAGCTCAGAGGTAAGGGAATTAAACATTCCCTTAGCTTGAGGAGGCCTCTGTGACTGCCGCCCCCAACTGCAGGATGCAGCACATGCCCCATTGGCACAGCACCCTCAGTTGAAAAAGAACCATAGGGCCAAATTAGACATCATGTAAAATGTGTAACGTAGCCTGGTGGTTTTAGGTCATTAAAAAAAATAAACAAAGCAGTTGTGGGGTATGAAATGAGCAGAACTGCAGCGGTGGGCTTGGGGTGTGTGTGTGAGACTTTGCCACCAGAGTTCTGCTCTTAATTGCACCCCACCCTGCACTATCTGAAAGAGAAAAAAAAGTTTCCAGTGGTTTTAGCAAGTCCTTTAATTGCCAGTTTCATAGGAATGGAGGGCTGTTGAAGATGCAAGCATCTTTGAACTCAACCTTCTTGGAGCCATTTCAAGCACCCACAAAATGCAATACCCTTGATATCCTCTCTTTCAGGCAAAGCTTGTTGCCTTGTCCTGGATCAACTTCAAGATTGTACTCACTTCTGAAGCTTCCCACTTCTCCACATGATGAGAGCCATCATTAGAAGGCTGTGGGCAGGGTATGGCCCTGGGGCAACTCAACCAGAGTGCCCCCCATCAAATATGGTCATATAAGATCATAAAAGCGCAAGGCCCAGGGCAGCCACCCTATTTACCCTACTCAAGGGACAGCTCAGCTAATGATTGCCTATTTGTATGAGGAATGTAACGCCTCCTTTTTTTTGTACTTGACATTTGGCACCACATAATGCTGTGAGTCTGACTAGGCAGTCACTAGATGTGTTTAGCTTCAGCATACAGAGTTGCAATGCAATATGTCACGTGAGTGCGGTGCACAAGTAGTTCAAAATACAAGTTCAGATACTTGTATAAAACAAGGGACTATAATTTGATTTATGCCTATTACGCTGGTAGAGTTGAACTGAGGTGAATCAACCCCTCCCCATACACACACTCTCCATGGCCAACTGGAACAAATGTGAGACCCCTGCTGGGAGTAGGAGGAATCAGGGAAAGGAGCACAGCAGAGTCCACTGGGCAAGCCTTACACAGTACAGAGCTTTGTTCCAAGTCAGGCAACCATGAGATGATCAAGTGTGATCAGTAATTACCATTCCTGAGATGATCAAGTGTGATCAGTAATTACCATTCCTGAGATGATCAAGTGTGATCAGTTACCACTCCTGTGACTCGCTCCCACCTGCCCTTTCTGAGTTCCAGTCCTGATCAATGCGGCTGCCAAACTGCAGTCCAGCCAAAATGTGGGACAGTTTTCAGCCTTCAGACAATACATCAGCTCCATTTCCATAAGCACATTAGAATTGGGGAGGTACTGTCGGTTTTTGTTTCAGATTTTCCAGTGATGGAATAATGCAGGCATAACCACCACTTCAGGTGGTGGGGCACAAGCGAAATGTTTTCACAGTGTTAAGGATGCACTGGGCATTAGTCCTGATACAAATTACGAACTTTTTAAATGCCGCTTCACCCTGTCATGCCAAACCACCTTGAAAATCCATAGAAACAAATAATCCAATACGTTGAGAGAAAACACTTATAATTCAAACAAGGAATTATTATATTCTTTGCAGCCTGGCCACAAGACTTAACTTTTTGATCTAAGAATCTGTGTCCCTTCCAACAAACATATTTTTTTTCTGTTTGTCCCCCAAATTTGTCTTTCATTCCCCTTTTTAATATTGAGAGAATCTTAGTGGGGTTTTTAGTGTCATTTGTGTGCAATTCAAATAAAATTCTTTTTTTACTTTTAGGTTTTTCATGATATTAGGTCTAAAGGACATGATCATAGGTGTGTTCCTTACCTTCTGCATGGCTTCACATTCTTAACACTGAGACCTGAAAGGAGATTTAAAAAAAGAAAAGAAAAAAAAAGCTTAGATGAACTAGACAGCCCAGCAACCTGGAATTGTTTCAGAACCCCTAGAGGTTTTCAGCTGGATTTCTTCTCTGCAAATGAGAGAGGTCACTAGGTTATATTCCTTTACAGTGCAAGAACAGAAACAGTCTGTTACCTCCTATACTTAGATAATTTTGTTTTCCTAGCATGTTTACCACTGATCTGACATCATATTACAAGTTATCCCCATTATAAAATGAGGCATAATGCAACTGTTTTCATTGGTGCCTCAAACAAGTTGCACCAGAACTTTCTTTGGTCTGGTTCATGAAGAGGCTATGGGGTAAGGGGCACTTAGGAACCTCTGCTTCCTTTGCTAGACTGCCATCTTCCCCCAAAGCTCCCCATTTGTTCTCCTAACCTAATGCAACAAATGCAATGTGATTAGTCATTTGCTGCATGGGATTGAGATGGTAACACATTGCATGGGACCCAGGCATTTCCCAATGTCCATTTATGAGGATATCACATTTTCCCAGCACTGAATGTGCTGCATTGTGTGCCTTGGAAAAGCTGGTGTTTCTCCCAGATAGTAGGGATGCATTCTGTTCTCAGTGGGCATGTGCCCTAAGAAACTTTCTTTATTTTCATTGACAACTTCAGAAGCAGGTACTACAATAACTCCACACTATCCTCCCAGTCATCCTGTTGCCATCTGGTAACTTTTTTAAAAATTACATGTTTGGCAGCAGTAGCCTCCTTTGATGAGAAAACCCCATGCTGAAATGCTCACCTAGCGTCCATTGAAAAGTAAAAGTTTGGAGAGCAACCTAAAGAGGATAAAAAGGAATAGAAGATGTTTGGGTGAAAAGAAGAACCTTGTTGTTGTATTTAATGGAGTTGTATGTAGTGGTGTTTCATGCACTGAACACACGTGCTCTAGAGCCTGATTTGTTTTATAAAAATCTGTTCTGACACCTATGGAGAAACATGATCACATCTCCAACTATGTGACCAAGCGCTTTGAAGGTTTAATCATTTGATCAAAAGGCTTGCTGAAATGGCCATTTGTTCAGGTGACTGAAAGTCTGTCATTTGCCCAAATTACTAGTTTGACAGAATGATTAACAGATTATGGGACATGTCACATTCTATTAATGTCGCCCTTGAAGATGCAGGGGAATAAAGTAAAGGTTAATAGGGCACATTCATAGAAAAGTTTGGCCTCTAGCCACGCCCCTTTAAATCCTTGGGGGAAACATGGTGAGTGATTAGCATTGAACTCCTGCTCTGAAAAAGTCATCCTTTGGAATTTCCTGTACAAGGAAAGCTTTGAGTAGCCAGACAGATTAAACATAGTTATTGTGAGCTAGTGTGGAGCAGTCAGATCCGAGACAGCTGATCCATGTCACGTGACGAGAACCAAGATCAGGCTCTGAATCACTGTCTACTGGTGCAAAAAGAGCTGAGCAGACTCCAATACAGTCTCTCTTGGGGCTTTCTAGGTGTTTAAAATGTAGTGAAGGGTTTTGTGTTTCAGATCTGTATATAATCCCACACATCAATAATTCCTTGCCTGAAATACTTTGACTGCATGGTAGGGTAAATAAGGATAATCAGAACTTGAACCTGAAACATGCTCCTCTCCACACTGGCACCTCCGAGCTATTCTTGGTTCTCAAATGAATGGGGGAAAGGCAGTCCTATTCCCACTCTCAGATATGGCCCCACGTTTAGGCCTGAGTGGTCCTCCCTGACCTGATATAAATACTTCTGTGCCAGGCCTGGCCTACTGCTATCCTATCCTATCCTATCCTATCCGGCTTTCTCTCTTCTTACTGCAAGGTGCCTTTGTCACCTTGGCTTTGACCCTAAGTAGTGAATATAAGATGAGCCCTGCTGGATCAAGCCAAAGGCCCACCTAGTCCGGCTTCCTGTATCTCACAGTGGCACACCAGGTGCCTCAGGGAACACCCAAAGCAACAAGATGCCTGCATCCTGTTGTCACTCCCTTACACCTGCCGTTCTGAGATAGCCTCCTTCTAAAACCAGGAGGTTGCACTTATCAATCATGGCTTGTAGCCTGTGATGAAGTTTTCCTCCGTAAGGGCCCAATCCTGAAGCCCTTATTGCCAGCAGTATGCGCATACCCATGGCTCAAAGTGTCACAACCATGTGGTAAAGCACATTTGTGACACCATGAGAGGAAGGAGCACCAGCGCAAGGCCTCAGCACCACGTGGAAGGCCAGCTGGAGGTCCAGCAACACCAGCCAAGGATACGGCTTTTCAGGGCATGGGGACATGGAGGGGGAGGAACTGGGCAGGGGAAGTGAAGATCGGGCCCCGGAGGGGAGCTGTCACAGCAGCAGCCTCAGCCACCAAATCCTAACACCGCCACCCCCAAATCAGGCAGCCCGACAAATCAAGCAGCCTTCTCAACTCTGCGCCTGTTCAAACACAGGAACAGAGCTGAGCAGACACATTGCTGCCGGCTGCAGACTCCCTGGATGGGGGGGGGGCAAACACTCCCTTCCCCCAAGAAGACCTTTGATGATATCTCAGCACCCACCGGATCCAGCGGTCACCATTTTGGTGCTGCTGGAGCCGTGGGCACTCGGCAGTTCAGGATTGGGCTGTAAATCTCCTTTTAAAGCGGCTCCATAAATATGGAATTCCCTTCCAGAAGAATTAAGAACTACGCATTCCCTCATGGCCTTTCAGAGAGGGCTCAAATCATACCTATTTCATTTGGCCTTTGGATACTGGTTGGTTGTCTGCCCTCTGTCCCTCTGGAATAGTGCTATAGCTTGACTGTTCCCCTGGACAATTGTGTGTGTCGTCCCCCCCCAATGGCCTGACAAGAAGAGTCGGGTTTTGCCCTGTGCTTTAACATTTCGTGTGTTCATGTTAAACGTTTAATGTTTTTAATTGCTTTGATTATTTTGATGTGTTTTACTTATTGTCTGTTACAATGTACTTATATATTTTCTATAAGCTGCCTGTGGCATTTGCCTTGACATGAGAAAGGGGGGGTATAAATTCTTCAAGTAAATAAATAAAGGCATCCAGGTCAGATGCCATCACCATATCCTGTGGCAAGGAGTTCCACAGATTGATAATACACTGAGTAAACAAATATTTTCTTTTGTCTATTCTAACTCGCCCAACACTCAATTTTAGTGGATGTCTCCTGACTCTGGTGTTGTGTGAGAGGGAAAAGAACATTGCTCTATCCATTCTCTGCATAGTTTTGTATGGATCATGTCCCCCCCCCCCGCACCTTTTTTCTAGACTGAAGAGCCCCAAACACTGTAGTCTTTCCTCATAAGGCAGGTGCCCCAGCCTAGTAATAATTTTGGTCTCTCTCTTCTGTGCCTGTGAAGATCACTGCTGTGAAGCAGTGAAACAATATGTTTGACTAAGGCTTAGGCAAACATTCTCCAGGTTTACATTTTGGCTTGAAGAGTGTAATGATTTCAGTGACTTCCCCCTCCCCAACCCCCGTGCAAAAGTATGGCTTCTCATGGGCGGTTTCTAGGGCCCCGGTTGCATTCCCCCCCCCCTTTGCTACTACTTCAGAGCCACTGGAGTGTTTTTTGTCCATTTTGAGGTTTTACTTACATGTTTGTTTCATTCCTCATCAAGTGATCTTTGCCAGTCATCAAGGGTCATGCATTGGATGTGACAGTCTTATTATGCTGTGCAGCCAACCAGATGTGATTATTTGCCGACATAACTAAGAGCAAATGATGCCCATTCAGAGTGAGAGAAGTATTTCCTGTATGGTACCATGGGCAATCCTGGACAGTCAGGGATTTAAAAAAATATATTCAGTCATTTCATAACAATACTAAAAACTACTGGAAAGGGGAAGTTCCTTTAGATCCGCAATGTGTGGTGCAGGTGTAGCAGGTGAGGCAGAACCACCCCACTGGAGTTCTTTGAAAAGTGCAGCCTGTGATCCCACAAACACAGCTCACAGGCTCCAGATGCTCAGAGCCCCGTGGGTTGTAAGCCTCTGCATGATCACAGCAGTGTCAACTTTACAAAGAACTCCGGTGGGCCATTTCTGCCACACCTGCACCACACATCACTGCTTTAGAACTATGATTTTTGCATCACTGGCTCCCCCCCCCCTTTGTCTTGGATTTGTTTTGAACTATCCTTATCTAATGATCACCTGGCTTTTGGGGAAACCTCTTCTGGCTCTCCCTGCCAATTCTGGTCATTGATCCTGTTAGTACCGAATCAGGTCTGTTTTGGCTTCATGTGGTTCATTTCAGAGAGAGCAAGAGAGATTCTGCATTTTTATCCCGACTTTCTATAACGTACTCAAGGCAGCAGGAGATGAGATGCCTTTGTGTTATTAATCCCTTAGATCTTCCTTGCGTATTTGGTTACCCTTGAATAAGTCTCCCTGGGTTCAGTTTGAGTTCTGATTGGGTTCCAAGTTAAAGAGTGAGTCACAGACTGAAGTGAAGGTTGAAAGAATCCACAGCCATGCGCAATATTGGGGCTTTTGATTCACTTCTCTTTCATCGAGGGATAAAGTGATCATGAAAACATTTGCACAGTTGTTATGGGCAGAGCTTGCCATTACATAGATAATGAGTGACTAAACCACAAGAGTGTGGTAGAAAACACCCAGGTATTCCAGATTTTTTGAGACAATGACAGGATCATCCAGCTTTCATATTGTTTTACTTAATTTTCGTTATTTATTTGAAGTATTGAAGAGTTATTTATTTGAAGTATTGAAGCATATATTGTGTACAGAGTTATACTGTATTCACCTTGCCGAGGGCATTCTTCTTTCTGTGGTCATGCAGAGACTTAGAGCAAATACAAGCTGCTAAGAGAGCAACACACTTCTGAAAAAGTAACACAGAATGGGTCCTGGGGGCAAAGAAAAATATTTGGGGTATCTATATATATAAAAACGGACGTGGCCGGGTTTGTATGTTCTGAATAGGCTCCTCAGCGCTTTGACCGATCGGCCCGAAACTTGGCACGCATGTACCTTGCGGCCTGGCGACAAACATTGCGGGGGTCAGATCCTCCTAGAGCCCCTGGGGGTGGGGGTATGGGGGGGTCCCCACGTAAAAACGGTCAAAAACGGCCAAACGTGGAGCCAAATCCACAGTTTTCGGGGTCGCTGAGATGAGCTGCGACACTCCTGATGCAGTTGGAGTCCGGGTTTGGCCCCCCCAACGTGGGGGGCAAGAAGGGGTGCGAAACACAGCATCCGCCATGCCCTGCTGGAACACCTGCACCGATTGCCACCAAACTTGGCATGCGGAAGCCAAGGCCACAAACTTGGCATGCGGAAGCCTGGCCACAAACACTGTGGGGGTCGGGGCCCCCTACCGCCCCCGGGGGTGGGGGTACGTGGGGGTTCCCACGGGAAAATGGTGGAAAATGGCCAATGTGTCAAATCCATAGTTTCCGGGGTCGCCGGGACGAGTGGCGACGCTCCCGATGCTGTGCGAGTTCAGGTTCACCCCCCCTCGGCGTGGGGGGGCAGAAAGGGGTGCGAGACACAACATCCGCCATGCCCTGCTGAAACGCCTGGACCGATCGACAAGATACGTGGCACGCATACACCTTGTGGCCTGGCCACAAACACTGCGGGGGCGGGGGCCCCTAGTGCCCCTGGGGGTGGGGGTATGTGGGGGTCCTCGCGTGAAAATGGTCAAAAATGGCCAAAATTGGCGTCGAATCCATAGTTTCCGGGGTCGCCGGGACGAGTGGCGACGCTCCCGACACTGTGCAAGTTCAGGTTCACCCCCCCCCCGGCATGGGGGGCGGGAAGGGGTGCGAGACACAACATCCGCCGTGCCCTCCTGGAACGCCTGGACCGAGCGACACGAAACTTGGCACGCATACACCTTGTGGCCTGACGACAAACACTGCGGGGGGTCAGACCCCCCTAGCATCCCCGGGGGGACGCGGGGGGCCCCAGGTGAAAATGGTCAAAAACGGCCAAAATCGGCGTTGAATCCAGTTTCCGGGGTTGCTGGAGCGAGCGGCAATGCTCCTGACACCGTCGGAGTCCGGGTTCGCCCCCCCTCGGCGTGGGGTGCGAGAAGGGGTGCAAGACACAATATCTCCCTTGCCGTGCTGCAACGCCTGGAGCGATGTGCACCAAACTTGGCATGTGCGTGCCTTCCAGCCTGACAACAGACACTCTGGGGGTCTGGCCCCCCTAGCGCCCCGGGGGGCCCCAGGGCCCCTGCGTGAAAATGGTCAAAAATGGACGAGATCGTCCTCGGTTCTGTAGTTTCTGGGCTCACCGAGGCAAACAGCGACGCTGTGGGAGTTCGGGGCCGCACCCCCCAATGTGGGGGACGGGAAGGGGTGCGATACAAGATGTCCACCATGCCCCACTGTGACGCCTGGACCAATTGGCGCCAGACTCAGCATGCATATGCCTTACGGCCTGATGACAAACACTGTGGGGGTCGGGGGGCCCCGTGCCCCCGGGGGGGCCCAGGGGGCTCCAGGTGAAAATGGTCGAAAACGCCCAAAATTGGGAGATGGGTCAGGGATGGGTCAGGGAGGGCAGATATAAACACCCGGGCGAAGCCGGGTACATAAAAGCTAGTAGACAAATAAATGGCAGAGGAATGCAGATGGTACACACACTTGGATAGTTTTGAGGTTTCCTTGGGTAGGAAGTGGTTGTAGCTAACTGCGAATGGTACATCATATATTTAACAATCTTCAATAGCCTATATTAAAAAAAAATCAGAGGAATTGTATGCATATATAAAACCTGCATGTGTAACTGACCTTCATAAACCTCCAGCAGTGCACATGTATAGCCCTTTAAACAGAGTTGGAATCCCATTGATTAGCTGTTTTGGGGAGGTGGAATTAGAAGCAGATTCTGCTTTCCCAATTCCCTCCCTGTCTAGGAAAGGAACCTCCCAAGAGAAGGCAGATTGCAGTGGCAGTAGCACGTAATGGTTAGTGCACCCCTTCCTGCTCCCCACTTTCCCTTTTTTGGACAAGCAGCTGAATGTCTTGGGAGGTTTTATCTGCTGCCATCATCCCAGGTTACAGAGAACAGGCAAAGGAAGACTGTCTGAGGAAAAAAAATCCTTCCCAGGAGAACTCTCAGGGATTCCTATAAAAATTATCCATGAATATGGAAGAGGTACACCAAAGGTCAAAATATGTTTATTAAAAGTCTAAACAATGAAGAGTAATCAAAATGGGAAAAGAAGGTCAGGTTATAAAAGTACAACAGGATGATGAAAAACGATTGGTGGGAAAATATAAGGAAAAGGTTTTCACCAAAAGAATGGGATAACCATGAATGCCCAGCAGGTGGAGCTGAGATGCTACTTCATCATAGGAGACATTTGTAAGCTGGTTGGAATCATGGCAAAGACACAAAATAATTCAGAAGCCTTATGAGCCTATCTAGAGAGTCCCTACTCTAAGCTTCTTCCATGGAAAGAAATCCCCAATCCTTTCCACTTGTAAGTAGGTGCTCCTCCCCGAGCTCCCAACCAACAGGTAACTTGGGTGATTGCTAGAAAATGACACACACCCCTTCCTGTAGGCTTGGATATTTTGTAACTTGATGTAATGATGTTGTCACATTACCTGATATGACCTGGAGGAGTGGAAAGTATCTGGCCACTCTGTTCCACCATTTGGGTCATGATCTGTTCCACCTCTTCCCCACTTGCTAAGCACATTCCATTCTCAGCCTGGATCCAATCCCAGACAAGATGATGAACTGAATCTACGTCTAGCACATTGCCAATGGCATTGGTCACACAAAGGCTGCCTGTCAAATGTATCCCAGCAGCTGAATGGCACAGGTGCTGCTGGGGAGTTAAAAGCTATCACACACACACGCACATACACACACACAAAACCACCAGAAAAGCAGGCCCAAAATAGGGGGAAGGCAGAGGGAAACATAGGGGATTCATCACATTTCCCTACCAAACAGCAGGGTTCCAGGTTTGTAAAAGGCTTTGTGCAGCTGTTCCATGCATTCTCTGATGGATGGGAGCCCCATGTATAAAAATAAACGCAGCAAAAGAAATACGTTTTATGCATCCTTAGAGAACGATAGCTTTCTCATTCAGTTTCATTAGGTATTCTGTATATGTGCAGTGGGTTTGACTTCAGACAAAAACTGTTAGATATTGCCTTTATGCACCATGCAAGGTTAAATATATTTCCATGATATTTGCTTTTTTAACATAGACAAACATTTTGTGGTGAGGACTAGAGATGGAGAACCATTTTATTTCTAGTCCAAAAATAATGTAGATTTACATTGTAAATAATAATGTTGAATTATTACTCTATATTATTGTAGAATGTAGAATTCTAGAATGTAGAATAATGTAGAATTATTGTTCCTGGGTATCTGGTTTGTTTTTCCTCAAGTTATTTTCCAGAATGGAATAGCTTCTGTCTGGCATGCCAAGGTGTATCAATGGCATTACTGAGCCACTTTGGCAGCTCAGGCTTCTGGGTGGGTTAGTGAAGATTGAAAGAAGAAAGAGCTGCTCTCTCCTTTGCAATATTAGCTGTGATGGCATTCAAGGCCTTAGCAGGGCAAGACTGGGTGCACCAGGTACATTAGTGAGATCCAATTCTAGAAAGCTGAATTTGAATTTGAATTTGTTGTGTCTATTGTTCCAAAATTGTTGTTCTTTTCCTGAAATCAGTCATGGCTAATAATCGACAGTGGAAGTAGATGACCCACTTGTGATTTCACAAGGAACCAGGTGAAGGAAGACGTAGCTCACCTTCCAAGTTCTCCTGCAAGAGTTGGAGCCTGGTAATTGAGCCTGGGTACCAACCACTGTTCAGACAACTTTTCGATATTTGCCAGTCTTCATCATGATTCCCATGCTTTGTGTTGCTTCTCAGTACAGTTCCTTGAGAACAAATCCTCCTTTTCTATTGAGATGAATTCTTGGTTAATGGATGTTAAATTGGTGACAATCAGTAGCACCCCTAGAGGGGGGTGGAGCACTACATTTGCAAGGCGCCTTACCTTGCCATGTAAACCACAGCTCTCCCTCGCCATTGCAGCCAGTTTGAAAGTATGACTCACTTACCAATCAAGAAAAGATCCAAGTTGTCTTGTCTGGATTTTTTTTTCAATTTTGTTTGATCTTATATTACAGATGTGCCAAATTGCTTGGTATCTTACATTTCAAGCTCCAAAATTTAGTGCTTGCAGAACATTAAGGGCGCAATCCTAACATGGGACATGGTGGCGCAGCGAGTTAATCCACTGTTGCTGGGCTTTCGACCGCAAGGTTGGGAGTTCTAGACTGAGTGACGGAGTGAGCTCCCGTTGCTTGTCCCAGCTCCTGCCAACCTAGCAGTTCGAAAGCACCTAAAATGCAAGTAGATAAATAGGGACCACTTCGGTGGGAAGGTAACGGCGTTCCATGCGCTATGGCGTAGAGTCATGCTGGCCACATGATCGGAGAAAAACGCCGGCTCTACAGGCTTTGAAACGGAGATGAGCACCGCCCCCTACAGTCGGTCACGACTAGACCATTCAGTCGTGGGGAAACCTTTACCTTTACCTAACATGGAGTTGTTGTTGTTTTGTTCAGACGAGTCTGACTCTTCATGACCCCATGGACCACAGCACATTAGACTGGCACAAATCACTTGTGCTGGCCCAAAATATTGCAAATGTGCCGTAAAGCACGCTTGCAGCACTGAGTCAGGGAAGCAGGCACACATCTGTGCATCTGCCTCCCTGAGTCTGAGAATGCAATCTTAAATTGCGCTGGATTGGTGAAGCCGGAGGGCCTGCGCCAAATCCAGTGCACCCTAGGTGTGCTGGGGAGCTTCCCTGAGGCAAGGGCACATTCACGCCCTTGCCCCAAGGGAGGCTCCAGTCTCCCCATTGGTTTCCTCGGTTCAGTGCCTGCTGTATAGTTTCTGCACTTGCTGAACTGCCCCCTCCCCAGGCTGGCACACCTGCTGGCCTACCCACCTCCGCCCAGGACTGCCCATTCCCCAGCCTCCCTCCTCCCAGAACCTCCCCTGCACCAGCTGAGTTTGGTTAGCGCAAGGGAGGCTCCCCGTCAGTGCTCTTGGGCTGACGCTACTTGTAGCGTCAGCCTTAGAACTTTAGCGCCAACGCGAGGGTGCCACTCACTGCTCCTGTTGTTGTTGCTCAGTCGCTAAGTCGTGTCCGACTCTCCATGACCTCATGGACCACAACATGCCAGGCCTCCCTGTCCTCCACTAGCTTCGGAGTTTGCCCAATTTCATGTTCATCGCTTCGGTGACACTATCTAACCTCTACTGCCCCCTTCTCCTTTTGCCTTCCATCTTTCCCAGCATGAGGGTCTTTTCTAAAGAATCCTCTCTTCTCATGAGGTGGCCAAAGTATTTGAGCTTCAGCTTCAGGATTTGTCCTTCCAGGGAGCAATCAGGCTTGACTTCCTGGAGGATTGACCGATTGGATCTCCTTGCAGTCCAGGGGACTCTCAAGAGTCTTCTCCAACACCATAATTCAAAAGCATCTGTTCTTCGGCACTCTGCCTTCCTTATGGTCCAGTTCTCACAACCATACATTACTACATTACATGCATCAATCAATCAATCAATCAATCATATTTATATACCGCTTTTCAACACAAAGTTCACAAAGCGGTTTACAGGCTAATAATAATAAAGTTAAATGGTTCTCTGTCCCAAAAGGACTCACAATCTAAAAAAAAAAAATGCAGACCACCATCAGCAACAGCCACTAGAAAAGACACTGTGCAGGGGTGAAGAGGGACAATTACTCTTCCCTGCTAAATATAAGAGGAGCACCACTTGAAAAAGTGTCACTCACCCAGTTAGCAGGGGTTATGAAGCAGGGAATGAAGAGGAAACATCCCTTACTGTAGTTTAGAACATTCCTGTTGCACAAAATTAAGGGTGGTGTTTGAATGAAGGCACTGCCCACGTCGGCATTAATGACAGCGTCGACGCAACGACATTGCATTGATGCAACGCCTGGTGGTGCAAACATGCTTTATGGTGCATTCGCAACACTCCTGGGCCGGCACAAGTGACACGTGCCGGCCTAACTCCAGGTTAGGATTGCACCCTAATTAAACAGATATAAGTAAAAACACCACATTGGCCTTAAACTGAATATTTAGCCTACCTGGAGGATGAGCCTGCCCTCTGCACTGGGCTACACTTTCATTAGCTATGCCCTTGGATGGTGGAAAGTCCCAGCATACCTCTGCAATGAAGGAAGGGGAGAATGGGCACGTCACTCCCACCCTGCCTAAAAATAATCTGGGTCTGAGTAAGGACCTCACACTCCATCTGTATCATCTCATAGTTATCCGCTTGTACCTTATGATTCATGTTTTGCTTTCAGTGACCCAGTTCTCTTCGGCTGTGCCTATGCAATCCTGTGCAGAGCTAAGGGTGGCAAACGGCTATAAACTATGCTTCAAATTAATCACTCCCCCCATAAAATGCCTCTTGGTTTTATTTTGCATGTCTGTTATCATTCTGGACTGACCTATTCTGGAGTTGTGTTCTTCTCATTTTGAGTCATCTGATCCCGTTTACAGCAGTGTGGCGTGGTCATCTCTCCTGGGACTCATCTCTCATATGAACTCTTTACAAGGCTTTTAATAATCTTTCTGTCTGATTGCCAGAAAGCTCCTCGGTGTGGTCTGCCATTTGCAGACCACGCTAAAGTGATAGGCAGTTTACTAGTGCAGTGCTCTGAAGGCAGAACGCACATAAATCTTCTCAAGGTTTTATCCAGAGGATATTGATGCAGCTCAACTGCAAAAAAGCAAAAAGCACATTTCCTCATCTCGCTTTCGATGCATGCTACAAATACTCTGCACCATTCCATACGCAGCCATATACTCTCCTGGCTTTAGGTTACTGTGTCTGGTGTGGCCTGCCAATCCCTGCTGATAGCACCATTCAGCTGCTCTGGTATACTCGACATGATCAGTCCTACTGTCAGTCAGTAGGAACTCAACCTCTGGATACTTTCTTTCTGTCCTCCAAGCAAACAGTATTTTGCCTTTCCCTCCTCTATTTTCCGGCAAATTGTACTTGTAATCCATCTGCCAAAGATTCATTAGATTTAAGTTTAGTTAATTATTTTTTTAAGTGTAATTTATTGCATTATTGTTGTAAAGTCATTCTATTCTGATTATCATTGTAGCAAATTTCAGCTCCACCTCTCACACTGTCAGAGGCGCCAGGACTTTTATGGCTGTTACGGCTGGAGTTTGGGATAAGTGGCAAAGGGGGTAGCTAAGGGGTTGCAAGGGGTAGCAGTTGCACCAGACTACAAGCTGCCAGGGGTTCAACTTCCAGCCCCAACGTTGGAAGCCGTTGGGCAAGCGACATGTCAGGGGCCGAACCAAGACAGGAGAGGAGGCAGCAGTTGCCCCTTGCTCTGGGGGCTTGGGGGCAGCAGGATGAGGGCTGGGGAGAGGCAGTGGAGCAAGAGGCAGAAGCAGCAAGATACCTCCATTCACCTCTGCCTCTTGCAAGGGTCTGGGTTTTTTATTTAAAGAAGTGGCGGCTCAAACATAGCCACTCGCCGCTTCTTGTTCCAGGAGCTCCCATTTCCATGTATCAGAGCTAATACTAGAGCCCCTATTCAGTTGTGTGAGCGTCAAGTTGGCCACTGGTTTTTTGTTGGTTACTGATTTGTTGGGTGACCTTATAAACAACGAACAAACAAAGTTAATGAAAGTTACATTAACTCTAGTGATGTCACTGCATTTAGGTTGTGCATAAAGGTAAAAGGTAAAGGTTTCCCCATGACCAAATGGTCTAGTCTTGACCGACTGTAAGGGGCGGTGCTCATCTCTGTTTCTAAGCCTGTAGAGCCGGCGTTTGTCCAAGGACAAGCTTCCGTGGTCATGTGGCCGGCATGACTGTATGCCGTAGCGCACCGAACGCCGTTACCTTCCCACCGAAGTGGTACCTATTTATCTACTCACATTTTTATGTGCTTTCGAACTGCTAGGTTGGCAGGAGCTGGGACAAGCAACAGGAGCTCACTCCAAAGCCAAACTTTGCTGGCCTAATTGTGCCGGCCTAACTCCAGGTTAGGACTGCACCCTAAGTGTGTTTTACTGTCTCTTGTCAAGCCATTCCTTTCTTATAAAATGCAACCATACATTTCACAGATTGACTTGTGTGAAGATATGCAGAGCCTAACTCAGAGTGGCAGGCCTCTTTCCAAATTAGCAATATTGCGGAGTTATCTCTGGATAATGACATTACTTTTCTAACTTGCAGCCTGATCCCATGAATATTTAATTAACAGTACATTCCACTGAGTTCAGTGAAATGGATTCCCGAGTAAATACTCATGGAATTGCAGCATCACATGTGGAAGGGTTTCTTTTATAAGAGAAAATAGCTTTCAGATTTAAATGTTTTTGTATTTCTTAATATGCAACTACTAATCAATTTTTATTTTTTTACTAGCTTTTTTTACCCGGCGTTGCCCGGGCAACAAATTATCCCAAGTCCGAACATGGACTCAAACGGTATCGGGAGTGTCGCCATTTGTGTCAGCGACCCCAAACACTACGGATTTGACACCGATTTTGGCCGTTTTCGACCATTTTCACATGGGGCCCCCTGTACACCCCCACCCCTGGGCGCTAGGGGCGTCTGACCCCTGCAGTGTTTGTCCCCAGACCGTAATGCATACTGGTGTCAATCGGTCCAGGCGTTCCAGTGGGGCATTGTGGACATTTTGTTTCGCACCCCTTCTCGCCCCCATGTTGAGGGGGGGCTGAACCTGGACTCCAATTGCATCGGGAGCATCACCGCTCTTCTCGGCGGTCTCAGAAACTATGGATCTGACACGGATTTTGGCAGTTTTTGACCATTTTCACGTGGGGCCCCCTGCGTACCCCCATCCCCGGGGGAGGTAGGGGGCCCTGACCACCGCAGTGTTTCTCACGAGACCGCCAGGCATCCGTGTGCTGGGTTTGGTGCCACTCGGTCCAGACGTTCCAGTGGGGCATGTCAGACGTTTTGTTTCGCACCCATTCTGGCCTCCCACACCGAGGGGGGGCTAAACTCAGACTTCAACGGAGTCGGGAGCGTAACCGTTCGTCTCAGTGACCCTGGAAATGGCGGATAACATGCTAATTTCGGCCATTTTCAACTATTTTCACGTGGGGGCCCCTGTGTACCCCCACCTCGGGGGTGCTAGGGGACCCTCCCCCTGCAGTGTTTGTGGCCAGGTTGCAAGGCATGCGCATGCCGAGTTTGGTGGTCATCGGTCCAGGCGTTCCAGCAGGGCATGGCGGATGTTTTGCTTCGCACCCCTTCTCGCCCCCTACACTGAGGGGGGGGGGGCCGAACCCGGACTCCACTGGTGTCGGGAGCGTCATCGTTCGTCTCAGCAACCCCGGAAACTATGGATTCGACGCCAATTTCTGCTGTTTTTGAGCATTTTCATGTGGGGTCTGACCCCCCCCCCAGTGTTTGTCACCAGACTGCAAGGGACATGCATGCCAAGTTGGGCATCAATCGGTCCAGGCGTTCTAGGAGGGCATGGTGGATATATATATATTTGGACAGCAACGTTTGATTTCATTATCAGAATGATCTGGCCCATTTTCAGCTCTTTAATTTCCACTTATTCCAATGGGGGATATTTAAGTAGATTTACTTACAAAGGAAGCTACCTTTTACTAGAGGTGGTAGGAGGTGTGGACTGATGGTTAAGCTGCCAGTATTGCCTGAAAAGCTAAGCAGGAAAACATGATCTGTGGTCATGTTTTCAGATGAGAGACAGAATGCCAGGCTGTTACAAGCTGCAGTTCCATTGTGGCAGAACAGAGTCTCTGTGGAACTGATTAGCCCGTGTGAGAGGACCCGCTAAAAAAGACAGGAGAAAAACCTGTCTTTAGAGGCTGTATCCAGGCCTGATTTACAATTGCCTACTGAAGCTCGATAACAGCCAGCCAGAGGAAAGAACCAAACTGTGAAGGCAACACCTGGTGACTGTTAGTCACAGAATATAAAAACCCCATTGTAAAAACCCCATTGAAAAATGGTGGTTTAGAAGAGCCTGCCAATGTAAGCTGTCTTTGCTTCAGCATGGGAAAGACAAGGTATACATTTTTCAAATAAATATATAAATACTGAGTCACATTATTGATTCATGTAGCCCAGTGCTGTCAGCGTAGAAAAGCACGGCTTTCCAGAGTTCCAGACAGGGGTATGGAATAATGTTCAGTTCATGGAATGGCAGCTTCACGACACTGTGAAGCCTTTTTATCATCAACTCTTCACAACGCATTAGCCGGCATTAGCCAGCACAGACTTGAGGAGGCCCATCGGTGGGCCTGCACCCTTCCCTGGGGGAAGGGGATAAACATCCCCTTCCTCTAAGGTGCCTCCAATGGCTGCTGTGGCACCCATAGGATACAGCAGTAGCTGTTTGGCTACCGCTGCGCCTACAAGGCCAGCCTCATAGCACTGGGCTGCCCTTCTCAAAACTAGGTTGGAAATTTTTTTAATATTGGAGAATGGAGATATGAGAAATGAGGCTGAAGCAAATTAGAAACAAGATCTGCTTCTGTAAATACATTTTTCACATCAGATTTAGCTACATGAAAATATTTGTGCAAACTCCAATTTTGTTACATTTAATTATAATTAGCCCAATTTTTAACAAGGCCACAATGTGAGCTCACAGTTTGTTTGCTCTTCATGGTTAACTCAGGTATATAGAAAATCGTGTATTTGATTAATTTGCTAACTAATCAAACAGACCACTAATCTAACACAGCCCTTTGCTTCATGATAAATTAGATGAAATAATATATAACACTTATACATCTCAGCAGGCAATGGAAGGGAATTGATTTTGGAAGGAATTAATTAATGGAAGGGAATTTAGAACTAAATTAGAATTTAGAATTCTAGAACTTAGAATTGAAAAGTATTACGCTAACAAACATCAGATATACGGTGAGCCCTGCTTCTCCACGGGCTCAGCACCTGCCGATTTGAACCACCACAGATGCTTCTCCACAGCTCAGGGGACCTCCAGGAAGCAACCAGAAGCAGCTTCCAGTTCACATCTGGGAGGTGTCCTGAGGCATTCTGAGGCCTACAGCCCACTCCTCACCACGCCGCAGAACACCCCCAGAAGCAACCCCTGAAAATTGAAGACACAAACCAGAAGTCACTTCTGGTCACTTCCTGTATGCATTCTGAGGTGATGGAGTGGGCAACGACTGGAGGGCCTGGCATGACCTCAAAGTAAGGTACTGCAAGGTGAAATCCTAACCAACTTTCCAGTACCGGGGTAAGGGCAATGCGGCTCTGAGTTGAGGGAACAAACATTCCCTTACTTTGAGGAGGCTATTCCATGACTACTGTTCCACTTCAGGATGCAACACATACCCTATTGGCCTAGCTATGTCAGTGCTGGAAAGTTGATTAGGATTGCACCCGCAGAGCTATAACCCTGCCCTCATCTGACCTTTATCCAAGACACCAGCACCCGCAGATTTTGGAATTTGTCGGGTGGTGATGGTCCTGGGACCAATCCATAGATACCAAGGGCCCACTGTATTCAAAACTATAGTGGCCCAATCCTAATGGGCCTTTTCACTGGCAGAATGCTTGTTGCACTAGCATAAACTACAGCCACCAGAAATGCAACTAGGCCACTTTGTGGGGCTTGTTTACTGCCCCAAGCAACAAGTTTTCAGCTCTGCATGAAGACAGAAGCACGATAGCTGCCAGCACAGAGAGGGAGGAAGTTGAACACGACGGGTGTGGGAAGAATGGGGCAGTGATTGGGTGGATTGGGCTTGGGAGGTGCAATTTTAGCAGCAGCTGTGAATGTCAAATCCTGACCCCCTTCTTGGGCCAGATCCACCCTCACAGATCAACATGGACTGCAGAGGCCTCTAGTGGCCAAACCCCGCCACCTACTTGTGGAATTTCCCTTGTTTACTGCAGTTAGCACAAGGCCTTTTTTGCATCCATCTGCACATGTGGTATTGACCACATATATCGCAGATTGGTCTCCCAATCAATCAGGAGTAAAGGTGCCTAAAGCAATGATGGACATGTGAAAATTATGCCCCTTCTTAAAAGGGACAGTATTTGCCCCAAGGGGTTTGATGAGGGTGCCCAGATTATGATGTAAGCATAAAACCCCTCTACATATAGAACAAAAAAATGTGAATGTCAAACATTTCTACCATTGCTACCATGGATTTCAAAATAAAGACATAAACTGCCCACATCCCTTGTCAGAGCAGAGTTTTAAAACGCTGCTGCTTATCATTTTCTAGCTATTTATTCATGCAGCTGAGGATTCAACACTATGTGTGCACTAAATTTAGCTTTATCTTTCTATAAATGTAGACAGATTCTGTAGTAACAAGCCTAGAAAAGTCAGACCACTGCCAACAATTTCAATTGTCCCATTTCAAAAGAGGAAAGTTGTGTTACACCTTTAAAAAAACAATAAAATGTTACTACAGTCTACAGCATTTTTTTGATTTTTGAAAAGGTATTCATATATAAAGCCAAATATATTACACATTATCTAAAGTTGCAACTTTCCATAGCAATCTCTCAGACTTTCCCCTAATTTAAGATATGATAAAGCGGTGGTTCACAAACTTTTAGACCAGCATCCACTTTTAGAATGGCACTTGTATCAGGACCCACAGGAAATGATGTCATAGCAGAAGTGACATCATCAAGCAGGAAGTGCCATTGTGACAAAATAATACACCTGGAATGCAAACTGGCATTCTTGGACTGTAGCAATTGCACAACAACCATGAAACATTTCTGAAAGAAAGCAAGAAAAAATATTATTTAAAAGCACTGAACTAAAAACAATTTTTAAAAACTCACTTGAAAATTCAAACTATTAACACTCACAAAACAAGATACATAGCAAGAGTAGTATCTTCAGCTTCCAAGATGGTTGCTCCCAGCTTTCTGTGACCCACCTGATATCAGGCTGCGACCCACCAAATGGATCCTGACCAGTGGTGGCATCTAAATGATTTAAGAACCGGAACTCACTTTTGATTGGCACGTGTCAGGACCCGCCCACCAGCAGTGACATCATAAGCCGGAGGCTGGAGGAGCCCAGGTCTACCCATGGCTGGTTCCTAGCCAGCGACAATGTCAGTGATGAGTGGGAGGAACCAGCCGGTTCTGTACAGCACCTGGAGCCTACAAAACAGAAAGCGAAGAATTCCCCCCACCCCAATTGCAGCTCCAGTAGCGATGGGGACAGTCTCCCAAAGAAGCCTCACACCCAGAGCGCCAGTGAAACGCTCTGGACTGGAGAGACAGCGGCGAAAGCCTTTCCTTCATCTTCGCGGCTAGGCGAGGTGGAGTTATTCAAAATTCCCAGGGAAGTTGAAAATTGGCACGGGGGCAGCAACCTCGAACCCGAGGCTGGCTGAGCAGAATGAGGCAGGAACCTGTGGAAGGGGCTGAGGGGCGGCACCACTCCGGGCAGCACCCTTGGGTGCTTCCCCACATCAAAGCACGCTTATGCCGGGCAGGTTAGGAGGGCAGCTTCAAAAAGTCCTGGCTCCCCTCCGTCCCCTCCAGGGGCCCCCTTGATTCGCCACCGCACCCCCAGGACGCCCCTTCTCCCCAGTGGGCTGCAGACTCACCAGAGTGGCTGCTGACTCCACGTGTGTGGAGGGAGCGAGGAAGGGGGCTGTGCAGGACGGGACTTCCCCACTGCAGCCCTTCCCCCTTCGCCCCTCTAGGAATCTGGAGTCACTCCCTTTAACCCTCTGAGTGCCGGCCAACCAAGAAGAAAAGCTCTTTGCAGAGGAATTGGGAGGGGGGAGGAAGGAGGAAGCGCCGCCGAGTGAAGTGGGCAGAGTCAGCCCTAATTTTAACAAGTGGAACTGAGTTCCCCCGCGTTCCCCCTGCATGACATCACTGGTCCTGACGCACAATTTGAGAAACACTGTGATAAAGAATCCCAATCTCATAGCTGCATATTAGTTTCTGTGTATTTTGATCCATAGTTTTGGTTTGGAAAATCTTGACTGTTCAGTTTACAAGATCCTAACCTTACCTTTGGATAACTGTAGATATTTGTTAGGCTTCTTCTTCAACATCCAATGATCCACATGATTTTTAAGTTAACATCATAACTAGTAATGAAACTGGCAAACTATTCTCTAGTTCTCAAGTTTATATAGTTCTCATAACTCAACATGTTATGAGGGTCTTATGGATCCATCACCTCAGTAATATTTAATTAAAGAAGATGCAACTTCATAACATGACACCATGTCACTGGAGTCAGTTTTCCTGCCCTCTCAAAGTGGCAGCCAATGAAATGAAGGAGGGCTAGGGAAATTCAAAGTAGAGGATGTCACGTCACATGCCTTCTTGATCTAAATATGACAATAAGGATGCAGGGAGCGCTTGTGGGCTAATGGCAGCCACATGTATCCCAAATGTTCTTTTTTCATTCCTTGTGCTATGTAAACCTTTTCAGAACTCATTTTTGTGGAATATTGGTATGTAAATATTCTAAATTTAAAAATAAAAACCAATATCAGCTATAACAACATTGAGTTTGAAGTCTAGGTGACTGGCAAGCTTTCAGTCTGCAGATGATAAACAATAGTCAACCATGGTTTCACAAAAAATGCTTGGCTGTGAAGCAGACTGGCTCAGAATGAATGAGATTTCCGAACTGACTCTACTCACCCATGTGAATCAGGTTGTGAACAAGCCGATCCTGCTCAGGATTCCTTTCCGATTTTAATAGTGGCATGAGAGGGTCATCCGAACCGTCCCTTCATGTGCAATCTGTATATATTCCATGTGAAAGGATGGTTCGGAAGACCCATGCACGCGCACACGCACACACACACACATTATTAATACTGGAAAAGAATACTGGAAGGCAGAGCAGGGCATGATGGTTTATGTCCCCTATCATGTGTGGGTGAAGCTGGTTTGGAAGAAGAAGCGCAGAGATATTTGTGCTTGGGAGGCAAGACTGAATGCACAGTCCTATGCACGTGCAGACGTACATCTTGGTGTGCTTTATGGGGCTTACTCCCAGGCAAGAATGCTTAAGATCACAGAAAGCAGTATTCTTTTCCCAACCAAGGTGCTCCAAGTGAACTGTTTTTCCAGAACCCTGCATCCCTCCACTCGGATGCATTCATGTGCTCCATTGATGTACTTGCACTGAATGAAAGCAGCAGCATTATTTAGCAGCATTTTATGCTATAAGAGGCCTTAATATGAATTTAGCACAACCCAGAAGAAGAAACAGAAAGAGTAAAGCAATTTCTTATGAAATGCAGCTGCTTGAAGCTCCTCTCTCTCTCTCTCTCTCTCTCTCTCTCTCTCTCTCTCTCTCTCTCCTCTCCAAACCCTGCGACCACTCCTCATCACTCGTGGCTAAGCCATTTTGGAACAAAGTGGTTGCTATAACTCATGAAAATAAAACACATGCGCCACCCTTGCAAGACATGTATTCTATATGAAAATTTGGTTTATGGCTGCCAGACCCACAAGCCTGAACCCACAAAGTAATTCCACCAACGTCCATCTGTCAGGCAGACAAGCTAAATGAGAGCAAGAATTTATGCCGTTCCATCCTGAATTGGCTACTGCTGGTCTCCCATAGCTAAGAAGATTAGAAATGAGACTCATCCCCATAAGCAAGATTTCCTTGCAACCGAACACAGAGAGGATTTGCTGTCGAGAGCGCAACGGGCTTTTCCTCTTTTTGCCGTTAATGGAACAAAAGAGGGGTTTTTCCCTGGGTGGGCAGATGATGACTTATTTAGGTGGATTAATTCATCAAGTACGTAATAGGCATCTATTTGTTCTTGCTAGGTGGAATGCATATAAAATTATCTCTTATAAAAAGCATATTTAAAAAAATAAACCTGAGAGTTATTCACAGGCTGTTTACAATTCTCTCATTGCCATTAGGGTAGTAATTTGATTTGGCCATCTTGATTTTCCCTTTCTGATACCTTTTTACTACTCTGTAAGTTCCTACTAAATTATCTCATTATTCAGTTCCTATCAATAAGTGATCTTCCTTGTTGTTCCCTTGTTAAACCTCAGTTAATTAATTAAAATGTAAGTACTTCTGCTCGCACAGCTGCATAACTCATCTGTTTGCTTCCTGTTTACTGTTTTGTTGCTGGGATCCCTCATTTTCCATTTGGGCATGCGGAACGAAAAGTAGAGTGATGCTTTGGAATCTTGGCCTACCACTTTTCCTTGGGGATTATCAGTGATAAATTCCATCACAGCAAAGGGGAAGGAATGACTGGTGAACACATACAGTACTTTGTTTCATATATACTGTAATGTATGTTCTAGAAATGGTTGTATATCACAGAGTCTGTAGGTTGGAGACTGGAGTAAGCCACAGTCACTGTTCAGTAACAAAGTATCTTTCTTCCCCACAACTTGAGTAACAGCATCACTGTGAAGTGTGAAAAAAAAACCCCACATTCAACTAGGCACACATCCATTTTGATTTATCTTGCATGGAATAGTTGTTCATTATAAAGGCAATTGGGTAATCATTTAAGTCTGGCATTTGGTTTGGTTTTTAGGGTAAAAGGTAAAGGTAAAGGTTTCCCCACGACCGAATGGTCTAGTCGTGACCGACTGTAGGGGGCGGTGCTCATCTCCGTTTCAAAGCCTGTAGAGCCGGTGTTTTTGTCCGATCATGTGGCCAGCATGACTCTACGCCGTAGCGCACGGAACGCCATTACCTTCCCACCAAAGTGGTCCCTATTTATCTACTTGCATTTTTTAGGTGCTTTCGAACTGCTAGGTTGGCAGGAGCTGGGACAAGCAACGGGAGCTCACTCCGTCGCGCAGTCTCGAACTCCCAACCTTGCGGTTGAAAGCCCAGCAACAGCGGATTAACTCGCTGCGCCACCACGTCCCATTAGGCTCTCCCAATTTCAACATTATCTTCGGAATTATAGCGCTCAAATCATACAGGTTGTTCAGAGCCTCTGTTTAGTAAAAAAAAAAAAAAAATTCCCTGGAGAAAAAGAGAGTCCTTGACTATCGGATCCTAACTAACCAAGAAGTGGGCAGCCCAATCCTAAGCTGCCTGGGCTCCACAGGCACTCCAAATGGCTACTGCTGCATCCTACAGGCACCATGGCAGTTGTAGAAGGCTCCTCAGGGGAAGGAGACGTTGGTGAGGGCACAGGTCTGCCTATGGGTCTCCTCAAGTCTGCACCAGCTATTTTGCCAGCGCAGGGCCTCTGGGTTGGGCCACATGGTGCTCCTTCCCTGTCGGGCTGCATGGCCTTCCACCCCACTCCCTCCCCTGCCCCTCTCCTCCCTTTGCCCAGTTATGCACTGCCTGACCACCCCAAAGTAGCGCACCACCAGTGGCGGCGTTACTGCCCTCCAGCTCGGCATGGCCTCCTCCAGGTGCTGGGGTCTAGTGCTGGGCCTGCGACAGCAGTGAGGCCTTACCGCCAGCAGTGGAAGTGCCTTACGGCACTTTCATGACACCAGTGCTGGCGGTAAGGGTGTATAGGATTGGGCCCTAAGAAAACACATTTCCCATTGAAAGGCTGTTTGGACTGGAAGCAATATTTATCCCTGATAAATTAGCTTAGAGTGGCTTAGAGTCTGTGCCCCTCCCCGCCCCTTCTCAAGGATCTGTATTTGCTGAGAACCAAATATTCCCTTTAGCAGTGTAATCCCCAATAGCAAAGTTAACCTGTGCAGGTATCTATGTACCACACGCATGCAAACCTCTCTGGATAGCTCTGATACACGTGGCTACAATTTTGCACATCATGGTATTTCTTCTTTAAACATTTCTCACAACTACTGACTGATCTGAGATGGAATTTGTTGGATCGTACAAATGAAACAGTAAAGTCAAAACTGCCTGTACCAATGAAGACCGAGTTACCTAAGGGTTAGAACACTTGTGCTGAGTGAGTTTAGCGCTTGTTTTAGATATAAAACAAAACTACACTCAGCATCTGGTGGGATTAACATTTCAGCTTTACCTTGTAGAATTTATGGCATATGCCTTGAGCTTCTGAGAAGGGGGAGGGGGAAGAACGAATGAATGTAGCTCTGTTCAAAATTGCTGCCTGTAAACAGCTTCCTTTAGCTGATCATGAAAATCCTTTCTTTTAAAATAGTAATAATCATTACAGTTTTGGTTGCTTTGAAGAAAAAGCAAATTGACTTTTTTCATTTTAAAGAGAGGGGTGGCACTAGAGTTGGTGCTGGGGAGATAGATCTGCATTTTCCCTTTCAGAGTCCGTGGTATTTTTCAGTTTGGGTGACGTTATGCTAATGTTAGGGTTCAGCTGTAATTATGCTTCTCTAAAGCCTTTAACATGGATCTCCACTGAAAAAGCATATGTTTTGCCCACCAGGGATGGGAATTTGGCCCTGGGGCAAGACTGGGGTCAAGTCCCACATCTCCTTCCCCCTAACTCAGGCATAATAAGTCCTAGTGCATGTCCATGGTGACACACACACACACACACACACACACACACACGAAATTGACTTGAGTCAGGGGCTTTTGTGAAGCAGGCATACCAGGGCGCAGACCAAAAGGCAGGAAGGGATGGGACAAACAGCACCAAAATGGGGACAGAAGCTGCAAGTGGGAGGAGAGTCACATGCAGCAGCTTGGAGGTTTACCAGTACAACCCAATCCTTTCCAGTTCTATTCAGAAGTAGTCCTATTTGCAGCAGCAATGAGGCTTCCTCCTCCCAAGTAACAGAGCCCACAGATGCCATGAGGTGGGAAAGCAACACATGATCACTAGGAACATCCTCCTGGAGTCCCCGCCTCCCTGGTCTTCTCCAGCCAATCTTAAGGCAAGAATCCCTTTGGCTCCTCCTTCTTCCCTGCCTCTTCCAATGAGCGTGGTTCCGTAAGAGATGGAAATGAAGAGAGCCTGCTCCTGCTTCTCTCCCCCCTGTCTCCTGCTTGATGCAAAGCATTAACCTTTCTCTGCCTCCTAGCTAGAACTGCCACTTTTGGATAGCTCCACCCAGCGGCGGCATTCAGCGCGGGGGCAGGGAAGACGGCGAAACAGAGCGGAAAGCTACAGGTGAGCTGCCGCTCACCCGTTCCTCCTGCCCAGTGTACTGGCTGAATGCCGCCGCTGGCTCCACCCCGTCTTTCACGCCGCAGAAAAAATAAGTAAGCACACCCAGACTCATGGGTTGGGAGACTCAAGTTTTTCAGTGTATGAGTCAGTGGCCAGGTCTTTGACATACATAACTCGAGTCTACATGAGTCAGCAAAAAACACGTATTTTTGCGACTGAGATTCTAGTCCCAAGACTCGAGTTCCCATCCCTGCTGTCCATTTTCCTCAGCAGAGCTGTCAGAAGAAAATGGATAATGTGTGATCTGCAAGTTCTGCCATGATTTTCAGAGGCTTTTACTGTAGCCTGTGTCTTTGTATTACATATAAATATTCTCAATATATCAATATCAAAGTGTTGAAAGTGTACGCCATCGGCATTGTAGGCTGCCTGACAAATACAGGTTTATCTCTAGTAGTGTACTGGGGTGGGGTCTGTAAGGAGCAAAGGAAGGCTCGGGTCAACAGGTGCAAGTTCCCTGGGCACCAAGCAGGGGGTACGAAGATTGCTCAACCCCCTTGCTGTTCCAGTGTTGCCCACTCCAGTGGCGGCCAGCAACAGCACGGTTCTGCCCCACTCGGAAGGAAGAGGCTTCTCTTCTCCCCAGGGAGAGAAGAGAAAGTGGCTTCCTTCCAAGTGGGCAGCAGTTTTTCCTCATCACCTGCCCTCTCCTTCTCTGCTTTCAAAGCAGAGAGGAGGAGGGCTGGGAAGATCTCCGGCAGTGGTGGTGATCACAGCCACTACTGTTTTTTCCCTGCCACCCGTCCTCTCCTCTGTTTTAAAAGCAGAAGAAAGAATGGATGGAAGGGAACTGCCAAAGCATCCCTCCCTCCAAAAAAAAAAAAAAAAAAAAAACACAGAGGCAGAGGGGTTAGGTGGCTTGGAAGTAATTACAGCAATATCATCATGTCACCACAATTATTTCCATTGGGGGAGTCTTTTTTGTACCCCGGAGGTGGCTTTGGAAGGTTTGTCCTGGGGTGCAAAAACGTTAGGAACGCCATTGTTTGTTTCCTAAGGTGCCGTTTCTGTTTGTGCAAGGAGGAAGGGCAATTTTAATCAACATCCCCTTCCCAGGACAGCCTGTGCAGTAGGGCTTTGCATGAATCATGTTGGTGTGGCATGCTACAAAACATGGGAAGTGGGTGCGGGGAGAGAACATGATGACCTCAAGATAGGATTCTGAAATCCCTGGAATCATGTTTGATTGACAGGGCAACTTTTTCAGACTTCAATGAGCAAGGTGTCTATATTGCATTAAGTGAACCTGCATAAGATCAAGGGTTTGTTAAAAAATGGAAAATTCTCCCGTATTAAAGGAAATGAGAGGAAAATGACAGCCAGAAAAATATACATCAGTAGCTTTTTTCTCCATGTGGAAAGGATCTTACATTTTTAATGATTAGAAAGTGGAACATTTTAACACATGCATGAAAATAAATAGGAAATGAAGTACTAATGAGGGACAATCAGTGACATGTCATAGGAGGAGGCATCAGGCTTCACATTGCTTTCAGTGATAAATCTCTATCCATATATAATGCAGACATCTGGGTTGCAACCTTGCACTTACTGAAGTGTGTTTCATTTTCAGGGCCCAATCCTACACTGAGTTAGGCCGGCATAAAATAAACCAGCAAAGTTTGACCAGCACAAGGGACACTGTAAAGTATGTTTGGACCACTCGCGGAGTCAGAGAGGCCAGCACACAGACGTGAGTCATCCTCCCTGACTCCGGGAGTAGTCCAAAACTGCTTTACCTTGTGCCCTTGTGCTGGCCAAACTTTGCTGGTTTAGTTTATGCCAACCTAACTCCAGTGTAGGATTGTGCTCTAAGTTATTTGAGAAGCATTTACATGAATGCAAGGGGGCAGAAGCCCAAGACAGACCTGGTAGAAAGCTGTCGTTCCAGTCCAAGGAAAAAGAGGGAGTCTAGAGGCAGGATGCTATGCTATGCTATGCTATAGGGATGGTGCAGTGTTGATTCACTGTGCCTGAATACAACACAGAAGCAGAGCTTAATAGAAGGAATTTCCCAAACCCTAAGCACAAATATATCTGGCAATATATAATTTTTCTGCCTACCATGTGAGTCTTGGTGATCCAAGCCTTGGGCTGGAGAACACTGCAGCCAATGTGGTGAACCACACCATGTGAGCTGTTTCCTTTTACTGGACAGCTTCCACTGCAACCACCACACTGTAGCATATTTGGGCTGCATCTTGTAACTTATTCATAGGGACCCCAAACCAATTACCACTGAACATGAACATTCCTAGTATGTATAATGACGGTGGTGGCTCTGTTTACCCAGACACTTGCTCTACTCACAGAAAGATATGGAAAATGTGATGCGATGTTCTGGCATTGTTCAGACACAAACACACTGAGAAACTAGAGGCTGATAGAATGAAGCCAGTGCCATATTTTCAGAATTCTATAGGTTGCTACAGTACAGCCATGCTATACAATGCCTGTGTGCATTGTTGGCCCAAGAGAAGATTCACAAAGCCAGAGCACTGATGAACAACCCAGCTTTTGTATAATGATGGATATCTGCAACCTTTGTGCAACTGACCTTCTGCTAATTTGGACCAGGGAGCATAATGTGCAGTGGCAAGCCATGTCGCCTAGGATTGCGTCTCTTTAGACATGATGCCTCTGAGCAATGTAATTTATATTTCATGCACAATTGAAGCAGCTAATGATATAATTCTCCAAGGGGAAAACAAGTTGTTACAGTGTTAATTACATTGCAGTTGCATTTTCCCCAATTCTGCAGAATCCTTTAAGGGTTACAAGCCAGGAACAAAAATTGCCGGGTCTCGTGCACACACAAATCCATTTAAAATATCTATTTTATTTCCTAGCTTCTCATGCCAGTGGCATTGGAGCTTCATTTCTTTTAGCAGCAATATGCCTGGAAGTAGTTGTCACAATCCTGATTAGGAGCTGTGAGCTGGATTTTGACAAGGAGGAGAGGGACTCCGGCACAGACGGCAGAGGTGCTATACTGGGCCCTGATACTGAGCTTAATACCCAGGAAGCCCCAATCCAGGGATCCTCGAAAACTGCAATGTGGGTTCCAACGGGCTGCAATCTATACCACCAATCTCCTCACACTGCCCATAGCCTACTCACCAATATATGCAATGCAGCCAGTGAGAAACAGCAGAGAGGTTAGAGTGCTAGACTCAAAGCCAAGAGGACAGCTTCCTTAGTGCTTTCTCATGTTGGTGGTGGTGGGGAGATCCTGGCTCTCAGGCTAATGAAGGTCATTTCATCTCAGGCCAATGAATATCAGAGTCATTTAGGGCTAAGCTCAACAAGCTAGAACAAGTTGCCTCTTCCCTGTGGTTTGTTCAAGGTACCAGTGTCTGATTGCCATGGCTTTCCAGTCTACGCGCCCTGACCTTGAATGGAGTCTGCAGTCCCTGACCATTTTGTACCTGCATTTTCACCTTCAGCTGCTATAGGTGCTTCCAGGACCAGCTTCCTGCAAATCCTTCCTTGGGCTCAGCCTTACCTTCACAGGACCTTTCCTCATTTCCTGAAAAGGTGCTGCTGCTTTGCAGGCTAACTGCCAGCGCAGGCCTGCAGCAGTGCCGTGACATTCTGTGCCGGTGAGGCACAGCACCACAACGCCCAGTGACTCCGATGTCTTCCAGGTCATGAACAGAGCCTCCAAGCAGGACCAGAACCTCTGCAGGCCTCAGAAAAGCTCCTGGACACAACTGGAGAACATCTCCAGTCGCATCCAGAAGCTCAGGTGAAGCTCTGTCTCCTTACCCCTGAACCACATGTCCCTGGTCTGCAAGTTACTCGAGGGAAAGGCTTTTAAAATTCCCTGTTGACCAAAGGCTTGATAAAACTCCCTGCTTTTGCTGCCTGCCTGGGCCAGTATGAGGGGGCTGTCAAGCACCTGGCAAACCAGAAGGTGTGGCGGCTGGCCTATGTTCAGGTCAGTGGGTCATCATAGGTTGTGCAGCCTTAGATCTATAGCCCTTACTCCTGTCACATCACACTGATCTTTTTCTTTTTCCCTTTTGTAGTTTCCCTCACTTGATCCCCTTAATAGTAAGCTTCTAACTCTGAGTGTCTGCCCTCTCCAGCCATGTTCTTCCTACAGCAGCATCCTGGATGGACAGGCCCTGGGACTTGGGAGAGGCAGAGAAAGCACGCAAAAAAAAACAAACCTTCAATAACAAGAAGCCAATACATCTTGTGCACGTTCACCCCATGAGGATATCCTTGAGCATTATAAAATGTTGCACTGCCAACTAGGAGGCTACAGTTCAAGACCCTCATTCATGCATTCATGGCTGCCACGTAATGCGAGATTATGACTAAACACACCTAATCGTTTATTGGGGGTGGGTATTAAATTGCATGAGCATCTCATCTCTGTTCAGCAGATTATATTAGGATTTGGTGGTGCTTCAGGCATATGCACAGCAAAACTGAGAATGGGAGAAAAGAAATGCATGTGTGCACCCTGAGTAGCCACACCTTTAGGACAAGCCCATCCAGCTATGCGCAGCTCACATGAAGGGGGAAGCCGAACCCTGCCCCTGAGCTCCATCCCTGGCATCCACATGTTCAATTGCACATTCAGCTTTATTCATGTAGGGAGAGGAAATTATCTATGTAAGTAGCATGACACAACCCCCTGCATGTTCCAGGTTACCAATCTGGTGGAGAGTCTCTGTGCACACTCGCACATGTGCAGGTTCCCCTTTCTGATGTTCTGTTGAATGCATTGTGGGTGGGGCCAGCACTCTTCCCCCTCCATTTGTGCACTGTCCACACACCATGCACCTTTAGTGCCCTGGAAAATTGCCTCCAGTCAGAAAACACTTGGTAGGGAACGTAGTTGTGACAGGTTAATTTCTGCTGGCATGCCTAGGTTATTGCAGTAGCGAGGGCAAGACGGACACACATACAAACTGTTAATTTTTTTCCTGTCATGTAACTGTTGAAGCCCCGTCAGGAGAAAGTGACAAAGCTAGAAATGTATTTTAGTCATCATCTGTGATGTGGGTGAATACAGTAATTAGGTATTCTTGTTAGATTTTGCCACCTGGTGGCAGGCAGGAAGTACTGCTGCTTTCCTGAAAACTCCACCTACCTCATCTGCATGAACCTATCGCTTTACTCTTTTCAGATGTTTGTGACTGGGGCAGGGGCAGAGCTAAGAGCAGGTTGGAGCAGAGCAACCCCCGACCCTCCCTTAACAATGAATAGGAAAGAATTGAAGCTAGGGGGCGGGCTTAGCGGCCATGTTGTAAAGTACAAAACATTGCTCATTCCAAGCATTTCAAATGGGTTTTCGCGTGATGTTTAGGACTGAATCGTTTATTCCTGAAGTAAAAACTTACCAAAATAACAACGTGTGATCGTGTAGAAACATCATTGGTAACCTAATTATGAGTTAATATGCAATTCCAAGGTTTAATTCCGCGTAATTGTATTACTGAACACACCGGACGAAATGCCACTTGCTGTCTATTTAAACTCGGATTGCACTGTTTTGACAGACTTATTTTTTGAAATCTACACAAGCAGGAATAAAGTGTGAATGGGAAGGAAAGAAAAAAAGGGGAGGGTGGGCAAAAATTAGATAAATATGTAGAAAAATTACATTAAAATCTCTTCATGACACAAGTAGTTGTCAATATGAGAGGAATTCTTTTTTACTTCTAGGCTATTAAGAGTATTTTTTTAAACTTCTACACTCACACCCCCCCCATAAAATTAACTTTCACACGCGCGCCGTGCGAGCAAGAGAGCCCCTCCGGCGGCAATCCTCGTCGTTCGCGGCCAAGGAGGTTCGCGGCGATTATCTGAGTCAGCCATATTGTTCGGTCCAGGTTCATGGCTTCAAGAATGTGACATCATGGCTTCTCCAGCCATCTAAGCTCCTTGGAGCAGAGGTTGCCAGCTCAATCTTGTAGAGACTCTCCATAGTTGCAAATGTCTAAACAGGGCTCTGGTCCAGTGGTGGGATTCAGGGGGTTCGCCCAGGTTCTATAGAACCGGTTGTTAAATGGCTGGGCCCCGCCCACTTGCTTACCTTGGCTGGCTTCGGGGTTTTTTTTGCTCCGGCTATGATGTCATAGAACCGGTTGTTAATTTATTTGAATCCCACCACTGCTCTGGTCTGTACAATTATTCTAAAGACTTTGGGAACCATCTTTAGGAGACGGTCATGTTATCATCAGCCCTGCAGCAGTGTCAGCTGTTGCAGCAAGTTCTGAGCAGACAATAATGGAAACAACAATAACAAGGCATTTTCACTGGCCTTCAAATGTGAGCATTTGGGATCCATTGGTTGGAAACCAGCAAAAATTGATGGGGAGGAGCAAGCGAGATGGGTTGACTCATTTCTCTCAGCTGAGGGGTGTAAAATTCTTGGGATTTCTGTTAGCTACACAGCAGAAATAACTGTTGCCGAAGGCAAACTACGCATTACACCAAGCACTTTGTTGGGCATTGCATGCGTGATTTATATTTCCTAAAGAAAACTGATTGGAATCTGGACCATGGCATGGAGAGAGATTTGGGGATCTAACTTTTGATAGTGGCTTGTGCTGCACTTGGCTCTGAGTGTTGCTGTCACAATAGCCTACCAAGAAGAAAAGCACCCATCCTGCCTGGACTACCAGGGCAAAGCAGTGCGCCTGTCACCTTCATCCAGAGGTGCCTTCAGATGGTTAGTTCAACAGCCACAATCATTCATAAGGTGTTTTTCTCTCTCTTATGACTACTTCCAGCAACAGTGTGGGAGTGATGCGGCTCCCAGATAACAACCATCCCATCCAATGGGCCTTTTATGACAGTGGAATAAGCATTCTGCTATGGTGGAGCCTGGGCTACACTGACTCCAGAAAGTCAGTGATGAGGGCATATCATGGGTGGGGAGGGGGGCAAGGGAGTTCTAAGATGGAGAGGGGGAAGGCAGCAGTCAGGGAGGGGTGGATCCAAGCAGCATCAGTGTGCACAAGGATCCTATTCCATCATTTCAAACCTGCCCTGCCCCTTTTCTCTCCTTGGATTTTTGCCACTATATAGCTTAGGTTATACATTTGCCACTATATTTGCCACTATATAGCTCACTATATAGAAACACATAGGCCACCAGGAGGTCTATGCAGAGGTAAGTTGAAAATACGTTTTACTTACCTCTGGCAGGTCTCCTGATTTCATCACCACCACTACCATCACCATTGGATGTAACACACGCCCCATTGGCGCAGCTGCAGCAGCATTAATGGAGAGGGATAGGATTGGGGCATTAATTTCTATTGCCACAAGTGTCAGATTGTCGCTTGTCCTATAGTGGAGAACAGCTGAGTCGCACATAGGAAAAAGATACCATAGGATACAGAAGGATGAAGAGTGAGATCTTCAGACAAGGCAGTTCTTCAGCTTCAGCTTGGCTTGTGTGGAGGTGGATCTATTGACAATGTTGCTGTCCATCCCGTTGAGTTGCTGGAAGGACTTTGTGCTTTTATTTTACACCTTGGTCGCTTTCTCTCACATGAAGTAAGACGCAGACAAAGGAATCTCCTTCCCATCATGGACAACAAAAGAGATTTTGGTTGAGCCTTTGCCCATGTGGCCATTCACACTGTGGAGAGGAAGGGGTTAAAGAGCTTTTTGCATCTGTCTTAAATGGCATGAGTGGGGGGGGGACAATGACAATACTGTTGGCCCCTCAGCCTTGCTCAATTCAAAATGCAGCCTCTGTGTAAAATTAATTGCAGACCAGTACTGTAAAACCTCAGGAAACAGAGATCTCCTTATTTCGTCCGAGGGCGGGTGGGAGGCGGAGAATGCTATCTTGCTCAGCGCATGTTGGCTTCGATCCCATTTCGGGCCTTCTGCTCTACCATAATACATGTGTTCTCTAATAATAACAACTCTAAATGGCTAATTTGAAAAGAATGTAATTTGGGGGGGGGACAACAAAACCTTTTTCTACGCCATAGCATGGAAAGCCATTCATTATGGCAAGAAGAATGCATTTTGAAAAGCACCTCTATTACATTCTCCTTTGGAAATGGTAGGGACGGGGTTGTTTTGTTTTCATAATGACTCGATGGGTCTGGGTGAACTTTTGCTTGTGAAGCAGAATAGAAAGGTTCTGGAGACAGAGCAGAGGAAATGATTGGCAGGACGGTTTTGTTGCCATGGAGAAATCACTCCAAATGACTCATCAGACAATGGACACACTCTTCGGGTGTTAGCTGCTTGTGCCGTGCTGGTGACACATATTGGAAATTTCTTATTGGTGATGGGGGAAAGCAGAGTAGGGCAAGCAGTGGATTCCCCCTTAGGGCGTCACCTCGCGGGAACCTCCCTCATCCAGGCTGACTGCTATTAGCAAAAGACACATGAGGCAGAGGCTTGGTAAAGATGCAAAAAGAAATAAAAGGTTTACACACAGTTCCATCCAGTGCATATCTACAGTGTCTGATTAGGATCAGAAGTACAACTAACACTTAGAAGGCAAGGCCCTGTAGCTGCATAGTTATGCATGGAGGTGTGCTTAAGATGGCGGAGGCATCAGAGCCCTTGGTATGCGCATCTTATCAGCTTGGTGGTCAGAGGACAAAAGGGACTTGCTCAGAGGAGAAGGGAAGGAAATAAGTTCAAGGCCACAGCGCGCCGGAATCACAGAGAGGACAGGTAAGAAGGGTTTGGGTCATAGGACATCACATTGTGCCCCCTTCAGACATTAGACTGCCCCCTCTAGACAGCAGACGGAGTTGTGCCAACTCCAACAACACATGCCTCCATTTCCTCCCCCTGACTAAATAGGAATCTGTCCACAACAGCAAGAACCTCTGTCAAGATTGCAAGGAGTTGCAAAAATTCGATCCTTTGTCCCTGGGCCTTTAGGGAACAGGGTCCTCTCCTGAAGTTCTGGATCATTTGCCTCTTCTGGGGTGAGTTTTCAGGAACTGAAAAAACAGCAGCAGACAAATGGGGTGGCGTCCTGTCATTCAACAAGACAATGCAGCTTCTACCATATAATCATGAATGAACTCATGAGAAAAGAGGCTACTCTCACTGCAAGTGAGAGTTGCAGGGGTGTGTGTGAGAAGGCCAGCTGGCAAAAGAACAGAATACAACCTTGAGGACCTGTCCAAGCCTGACTTGCAATTGCCTATTGAGGCTTGATGGCACGCAGCCAAAGGAGAGAACCACACTGTGAAGGCGACATCTAGGGCTGAGAATTTGGCGAATCACAGGAATACTGTAGATTTGTAAAAAAAAAAACAAAAAAACAACCCATTGAAAATATGGTGGTTTTGACTAGCCTGCTCATGTAAGCCAGCTTGGGCATTTGCTTCAGCATGGAAAAGGCGGGGTATAAATTCTTCAAAATAAAATAAAAAATACACCAGTGGATGGACTTTTCTCTACTTGGATGTAACATTCCCTCTAGCTCCTCAACCTGTACCAGTATCAAATTAAAAAAAAAATCCTGCTTCTAATTTCCAAGACACCTGAGTTAAGTCTTGTGGTCTGGCTATTTCTCTGCCATGTCTTCATCAGCATCCTGTTATTGTTGTTGTTATTGATGATGATGATGATGATGAATAATTATATACTGCCTTTCAACAAAAGAGTTCTCAGCATGAGAACTCTAATTAGGGTTCTGAACGTGGCAAAGCTGCATCTGCCTATAAAATTAGCTAACAAATAAGACTGGTTTATTCTCATGGCTGTCGTTAATGTTATTATATACGTACAAGATCTGCAATCATTTAGCAGCAATATTTTGCTTCCTCCCCCCTCCCAAATAAACACAACAGTTGTGACATACGGGCAGCACAATTCAAGGAAGTGTGCAGCGTCAATGCGACAGGGTTGCGTTGATGCTGCGCAATTAGTGCCAATGCTGGGGCACCACACAGCACCCCCACATCGGCACTCAAGCCTGTGCCAAGCCTCCCTTGCATCGGTTGAAGCCGGCCAGAGTGAGGGAGGCTCCGTTTCGGGACAGGACAAGAATTGGCGGCGGGAGGGAGGGCGAGATGTAAGCCCATCCAGGAGACCACACAGCCCCGATTCAGGCTACGTGGTCTTCTCAGATCTGCACCTGCTATTTAGCAGGCACATCCAAGGAGTGCATAGGGGAGTCTGGACTCTCCCCTATGGTAAGGAACTGAATGTTCCCTTGCCGCAGGGAGGCTCCAGGTTCCCCAACCCAGCGCAGGATTTGGCACTGGCCTGTTGGCCTGCTAACTGGGCAAGAGGCACTTTTTCAAGTGGTGTTTCTCTTACGTTTAGCACGGGGAAAGTAACTGTCCCTCTCACCCCTACACAGTCTTTCTAGTGGCTGTTGCAGGTGGTCTGCCTTTTTTTTTAAAGATTGTGAGGCCTTTGGGACAGGGAGCCATTTAACTTTATTATTATTATTACTATTTGCCTGTAAACCACTTTGTGAACTTCGTATTGAAAAGTGGTATATAAGTACCTGTTGATTGATTGATTGATTGATTGATTGATTGATTGATTGATTGATTGATTGATTG
>JAJKFI010000006.1:27798893-27814648 GCA_029204185.1 Lerista edwardsae
TTGATTGATTGATTGATTGATTGATTGATTGATTGATTGATTGATTGTGCCCTGAATTGGACCATTTCTCTCGTCATCGTATATTCAATATTCTGGATCCATTCATTCATCTAAGATGCCAGGAAAGGACAAACCCCATTTTGTCAAGCAGAATGCAATCAATAAAATAGTCTAAAAGGGCCAAGTGTGTGCATCACAGGGTGTTGTGTATTTTACATGTTGTGCCAGGCTTCTTAGTAGTGCATTTGACACTGTCTCTGACTTGTTAAGCAGACTCCAGAAGGGAAACCTGAGCCAAGGACACTGTTCGAAATGACCTGAATTTTCAAGCTTGTTTTTATGCCAGCGGCAAAAATAGCAGTACTGGAAATGCTGCTATTCTTGAACCCTGAGAAACTGCAGGACTTGCCATATCGTATGCATGCTGCATTTGTAGCAAAGGAAAAACAGTGAGTCAAGAATTGAAAAGTATCACAACAGAAACAATGAACCCTAACTTTGGTTAGGGCCAGTGGTGTCATCTAAATGATTTAAGAACAGGTACTCACTTTTGATTGGCACATGTCGGGACCCACCCACTGGAAGTGACATCATAAGCCAGAAGTGATGTCGTGGCAGGAAGTGACATGAAAAAAGCCCTTTTTGAGGCCTCAGACGATTTTAAACTGACTGACCCAACAGTTGCAACAGTATTCCACAGCACCCCCAGAACATGTTAAGGAGGCCTGGCATCATGTTAAAGTGACCCAACAGTTCCAAAAGTATTCGAGAGCAACCCCTGAGCAGCTCATTTTTCAGTGGCAAGGCAAGGCAAGACCTGGCCTGGCTTGGGAAGGCAAGGCAAATTTTAAAAAGCCACCAGTTCATTTCAGCAATTCCAAAATCTTTTGGAGACAAATTCCAAAATCCCCCCCCAGGAACCGCCGCACCTCCTCGGGAGAGGGAGCCCCAAGCAGCCTACCTGCTCACGCTGCTGCTGCCGTCAGTCTCCCTCGCTTTGCTCTGCTCCGCTCGCTGCCAGGCAACTCAAACGTGCAGGCAATTCAAACGTTGCATGGGGTGGAGCGGAGCGCCGACGGAGTCGACGAGTGGGCAGGCGAATGGGCGGGGCCAGCCGTAATCCTAGGAACGTGTACTCGCGTACCCCCGCGTACCCCCTACATGACATCACTGGTTAGGGCCAATCAAAAATCTTAGCAATGAGCAAGCTTTTGAGTTCTACCATATTCTTTGTCAGACTCAAAGTTAAGAGAAAAGAGTGGGACAACAGGAGAAGCAGAAACACAATGTCCCTGCAAGAGAGCATAGTGAAAGAATAGTGCAGTGTAGTATTAAAATTGTAATTCAGTAAGTTCTTTGCGGGCTACTTAAATTATGTCTAGCAACAAAGCCCTCCAGTGGAATAACACCTGGACAAAGAAGCAATGTACTCTTTCCCTTCAGAAATCAAAAGCCAGCAGTTATTATTTGATTGGATGTGCTTGGATGTGCCTCATTTCACTGATGTGTTCACTGGCCGGTTCCACGGCTGAAGGGGCTGCTTCATGTGTGTCTGACTTGGCCTTAGAAGTCAGTGGCTGCATTAACAGGTATGACCATGTGGAAATAGGGATTAAGCATTTCTCCCAAAGTCATTGTCACTGATTCTCTGCACGTTGCCCTCTCAAGCTGTTATTTGTCTCCAAATTGGCTATCAGCAATATCCAAAGGTAAATTGGTATGAAGGTATGCCAAGTTCCTATCCCGTCTTTCCAGCCCAGTCTTGCCCCCAGGAATCTCTTTGGACCAAAAAAAAAAAAAAAAAAAAGAGTTGACATGGCTCTGATGAGTCCTACTGGAGACCTGGGTCTGGAGGCCCACTCATTGGCTCTCCCTGTGGCTGCTCTCGCTCAGCTCTGCTCTTTGCAGGGGTGGGGGGGGCGGCCAGATATTGGCTCAGCCACCCCAAAAAAATATTGGGGTAGCAGACGGCCAACGTGCCACACCCAAGTCAGTGCTACTGCCCTGGGCACAAACTAGGACTTGTGTCCAAGTCAAGTTATGGGTATGGACAAAGACTCGTGACTCAACTTTAATTCGGAGACTCGTTCCCAACACTGGCTGTAAGTGATTCTTTGTTGAAGGCCTATCTGATAAATTTTCACCTACCATGCCAAAGCCACAACACTATAACTGTTGGGATTGTGTTGCTTTGTTTCTGTGTGCAATGCATTGCTAGTTCCTTTAAAGCAGTGGTTCCCAAACTATGGGTCACGATCCACCAGTGGGCCACAACCTGATTTTTGTGGGTCACAAAACTGACAAGTTGATAGCTGACAAGGAAATTGTATTGAGCCCTATAGAAAGTGAAATTGAGCCACACGAGTGCATTTACTCGTGAATAGGCTGACAAGGAAAATGTTTTGAGCCCTATGGAAAGAAACAGAGCCATACATGCAGGGGCAGAGGGAGGGTGTAGCCAGGGGTGCGGAACGCATGGGTGCTGGCAGCGGGGGGGGGGGCGCCGGCAGTGTGGAGGCAGCAGAGTGAAGAGGAATTGACGCGTCTTTTAGCCCGCCCGCCCTCCCTGGCGCCTGTTGCGCTCCTTCTGGGCTCTTCTGAGCTCTTCTGGGCGCAGGGAGGCGTGGCGGGGTGGTGCATGGGGGCAGGGCCAGGGGGGTGATTTCCGTGATCCACGGCCCCCATCCTCTCCGTACACCACTGCATACTTGCATTTTTATTTGGCTCTTGCCTTGGCTCTTATTGAAGGTCAGGCGAAGAGGAATGAAAGGCCACCAGGTTGGTCTCGGTCTCATGAATGTGAAACTCAACAAACACTCCAGAAGACCCTTCCCTCCCCCCATAGTAAAAAGGATAAAAATAGAGACTTGAGCAGCTGGTAAATTGAAACTTTTTAAAAATCTCACAAAGTTAGGTGGGTTTTGATAAATGTTGTTTTTAAAAATGAGTCCGAGTAAAAAGTAAAGGCATTTTTACTTTTGCTGTAAAGGCATTTTTTAAAAGAACCGATGCTAAGAATATTTTTAGCCAGCCATGGAATATATCACATGTCATTGATTTCATCACTTCATTGACTTCTATCAATAGGGGAAGCAACTATCTACAATTAGGAATTTGACACTGTAGTTAATGGAAGACAGAAACACTTGTTATCTCATCTACGGACATAGGAAATGGAGATCCTGGTTTAAATGTCACCTGCGAAAATGGCCTAATTCAAAACAGAAATGTAAATTGGACTTATGGGATTAGCGTGGAAATTGCCCTTATTATTTCTCCTAACAATAAATACTACCAGTTGGCTTTTTAAAATTCTTGCATCAGCAAGTTTGCCATCTTCCTGCCAGCCACTGTGAGATTTCATTAATGAGAAAGTTGCAGAAAAGTTTGACAGATTGTGCTAAACATGCTTATTTCCCACAGTTAAAATTCCCATATAAACCATTCACCAGACCCTAAAAGCTCTACCTATGTGCCGGAGCCACAGCTGTGCTTGCCTGATAAATAACCAGTAGCAATATCTGGTGGAAATATCACATTTGCTATATCCAACTCTGCTACATGAAAAGAAGCCTAAAACTGCTAGTTGTTGGGAGAATGTGTGCTAATCAGCCGGTTTGGAATGGAAGATCTTTGCTAGAGAAGATCTTTGCTTTGCATTTTTTTATGGATGCACTGAAGTGCTGCTGTGGTTGTGATTTGTGCAAGAATTCAGCCATCCGAGTTTAATCAGGTTTACCTAAACATCCTCTCTTAGTGTATTGCAACAGGGTTACATTTTGGGAAACCCATTTGTGCTTTATGGCCGTTAACTATTTTAAATGGGAGGGATGTGGCTTCCATAGCTGCAATTACTGGTACCAGAATGATTACTGCCTTTTGCACTATCCACTATCACCTGCGTCAAGCACTGAAAAATCACATCACTGGACTGTAAAATCCTGTGCTTATCTTTTAATCTCTCAAATATTAATCTAAGCGTTTTTAATTACTAGAGGGGATTGAAAACAGTGTTTTTCACCTGCTGCTGCAGCCAGGATGCTGTGGGCTGTAAGTCAGTGGGGCAAGCTGAGCAGCTTTGTATTTTGCCCTCCCATCTACCCCTGCCTCTAAACATCCCAAAATGGGCTCCTGGAAGCAGCTGGTAGTGGTCATCATGTCACCACCAACTATTTCCAGGTGATGCACTTTGTACATGGCACCAAGTTCCCTTCTTGGTGAGTGGGGGGCCCCTTGGGAAAGGTGGGGGGGCCTGCGGTATGCCACACATTGGGCCCCATCACACCTGCGGTATGCCACACATTGGGCCCCATCACACCCTATTCATGGACCCAACGCCAGGTTTTGGCTGAGGAGAATCTTGATCCCATCTCTCAGCTTTTCTCCTTATCTGGAAGGGTTAATACTTCATACTTTTAAATTTTTCTTGATGCCACCCTAACCTGCTTCTTTCTTCCAGACCACCTGGGCATGGAAACTCTGGGGATTGCTGGGGGAATCATTACATAATAGTCTACTGTGGTATCACAACTGATTGCGTATCAGTAATGCACGTTTTATGAACATTGAGCAAAAACCAGACTCACAGAGTGCTGCAGCAGAGGTTCCAAGGTTTTGGACTGAACCCAGGTAGTTACATGGAAGATTAACCTTTACCAAAGCCCTATCCAGATGACCAGTTTTGTACAACTATTACTTATTTGTTTCCAGAGGTGTGCTTCTCAGGTGTGCTTCTTCTATTCTGACTGAGTAATATCACATTGTCCCAGAACTCAGACTGCAATACTTTATCAAGTGTTTTTGTTTGCCCAGTTGCAATGATGAATGCAGTGATTCTCAAACGTTTTAGCACCAGGACCCACTTTTTAGAATGACAATCTGTTTGGGACCCACCAGAAGTGATGTCATGGCTGGAAGTGCCAGAATTGGGACGCCAGAACCTACTGCTTTCCTGATGATGCAGCAATATGTTGGGTGGGTTACTTCTCAGTTATTTTCCAATAGCAAAGTGAATCAGGAAGGGAAAAAAGCCTATTTACAACCTTGACGGAAGCAAAACAACCGCATAGCCCTCCAGCTTCCCATATTTTCAATATAGCTGCTTTAGGTGCTTTGCAACCCACCTGAAATTGGCTCCTGACCCACAGTTTGGGAACCACTGCTATATGGAATGTGGTACCTATTGGATAGCATCTGTTACATCATTACTGCCAAGTAACACTGGTAAGCTCTCTCCTATGCCACTGCCATTTTGTAATGTTTTGTTCTGTTTTGTTCATTTTTTTAATTAAAAATAATTAGGGGCTGAATGCTCCCTTGCTGTATCATTCAAGAAGAACATAAGCTAGCCTACTTATTTCCCTGTTATTATTTTCCCCTCCAAGAGTTTCTTGGATGTTTTTTGAAGGTACTCCTCCAGTAGTGTCATTCTATAATGAAGTGCCGGAACGGTGGGCGGGACTTACTGCGTGATTGGCTGCGCGGTTCTGACGTGTCGCCACCGTTCCGAGCCCCGCGCGGGCACCCCTGGCTTCGGAGGGGGTGCCCGCTTGCCTGGGTGGCGCACTGGGTGCTGCGGAGAGCCGCGGAGGGGCGCGCCACCCGGAAGAAGCCCTCCGCGGCGGAACAGCAGGCGGCAACGCGTCGCGGGGCCCCTGTCAATCAAGGGGTAAGTCCCGCCTGCGTTCCGGCACTTCATTATAGAATGACACCACTGTACTCCTCCCTTTTCAGGATGGTGGTGGTTCTTCTTCTATTAAAGCTGCCTTCCTTCTAGACACCAGGCTGATGCTTTTCCATTTTGTGTAAACTTGCTAATAATCACCTTTGACTGGACTCTTGCAAATGTTAACATGTGATTGGGGCGACTTCTAATCACAGTAATTGTCTGGATAAATCCTATGAGTTAATCATATAATACACCTGCAATAGTTTTTGCAATGCACCTGATCAGACCATCAAGGGTATTAGGAAATTCTGTCTTACAGAGGAAGCCAATTGTGAGAAATGGAACCTAGCTGAGAAACTGAAGTAGGGTTAACAGTCTCACACTCGGTTTGATATTAAACCACCTGCAAAAATCTTCCGTGACTTTCTCAGCACAATTTCTCACTTTCAAGACAGATTTGTCGTTCTCAGTTGGCTCTTGAGTATTTGTGAGAAATTGCCTCATCAGCTGAAGAGGGGAGTTTCTTTTCCCCAGGACCAAAATATTGGTCTCTGGGAGATGCAGCAGAGATCTCCCAGTAAATAGTTGTCATGCCTGCCAAATTAGCAGCTATAGTTATTTCAGAAACTAGCCCCACCCAAAGGAAAGAGGAATGCAGCTGAAATGCCTTTTTATGATCGCTTTCTGCAATTCAAGGACAAAGCAAGGGAGATCTGCTTGAATCGGACCAGGGCTGCCATTATGTTTGTGGTTTTTTGTTTGTTTTTTTAAAACCCACTGGGGATCTGTGATCATTGGGGTATGCACTAGCGTGTTTGTTCTAATTTTCAAATTCAACAGTTTTTCGCACTGGGGCCCACTTTTTAGAATGACAATCTGTTTGGGATCCACCAGAAGTGATGCAATGGCCAGAAGTACCATCATTGTGACACCAGAGCCTGTTGCTTTCCTGAGATTGCAGCAATAAATTGGGTTATTTCTCATCCGTTTTCCAATAGCAAAGTGAATCAGAAAGAAAAAGCCTATTTACAACCTTGACACATCAAAAAAAAAACCCCACACAACCTTCTCCCTTTCCAGCATCCTGTCTTCCCATATTTTCAATATGGCTGCCCTAGGTGCTTTGCAACCCACCTGAAATTGGTTTGTGACCCACTGGTGGGTCCCAACCCACAATTTGGGCACCACGATTCTAATTGTAACCATAATCCCACATCCCACTCAAATCACTGAAACAGTGACTCTGACCAGAGCAGTAAAGATCATAAGTCTATTTCATTCCTAAGGAAAATTTGCACCCTTCTCCCCTTTTTTTAAAGGACTACATGTATTCACTTGGATTTGTAAATATGCACCCATGCGTTCACATTTACTACTACTACCAACTTTGAACCACTTTCAGTGTTGTATTGTGATGTGTGGAAGAAGTACTGGTATGTGACTTGCCATGGGCAATGACACACAGCAGTTATTGGCAACATATACATATGTCTATGGAAGCATTGCTGGAGCTGGATACAACTCCAAACATTTGTTTTGGCTGTTCAAGCTTGAAATATAATGAAAATCAACACCCCAGTTTTGTTGAAGACTACATAAAGATATACTGTAAACCAGAGGTTCTCAAACTCTCAGGGTTTGCCCTGGGGTGTTGGGGACAGCGGCAGCACAAATGAAACCTGGAAGTGGTGAGAAGCATTTTGGAGAAGGATTTTGGCCCTTAGAGAGATCCGCAGGCTTTTTGCACCCCCCAGAGGACCAGCACACACACCCCGGTAAGTCGCACAAAAAGCGTGCTTCCCCTGGTGCCAGCACAATCACAGGAGCGCTGGTGCTGCATTAAATGGTGCCCTACCTCTTAAGGGGGCAGGGCCCACAGTTTTCAAGGTAAGGCATCACAACATCCCAGTTTGAAAACCACTGACATAAACCATGAACATATGCGCTAAGGCAATGACAGCTCTATAGTATAAGCACCAGTCTTGAAAACTGGTCTTTGGTACACAGTTTTAGGTGAAGGCACACATTGGCTTGAAGAAGAAGAAAGAAGAAGAATTTCCTTGAATTGCTTTTTTATCTTGTTCAGTTGAAGAAACCTGTCGAATGTGGGTGGGGAAATGATTGTGGAAAAGTGGATAGGTATAAGCACCACTCACGAACAAGAGTGCTCAGAAAGGGAAAGACCCTTAAAATACTAGTCAGTTTGTTCTGTAGGAGCTTGCAGGTATTCTTCAGACAGCTTTGAGAATTACTCTTGGTTCATTTGGAAGGAATTTCTACAGTGCACATAACATTTCACATTCTTGGGTGGGTTGGGAGCGGGTCTAAAAAAGGATCCACCTTGTTTTGTTTTGATTTCTGGGAGCCAGCCAGTCAGGAAGAAGTCATAGCAGACTAATATAATCACTTTTTTAAAAAAAATATAGTGGTTAGTCAGGTCAATTGTCAGCACAAGCCCATGTCTGTCTACTCAGAAGCAAGACCTATTGAGTTCAATGGGAATTACTCTGAGGTGGGTTTGTAAATGTAAAGTGATGCTTATGGGAGCAAGACATCCACCCCATTTCACATCTACCTTGATGAGGTCTGAACTGTCAGTGATAAAAATCTTGGAACCATTGTACAGTTCTGTTCGCCATACCTCAAGTAGGATATTGTAGAGATGGAAAAGGTGCAAAAGAAGCACCACCAAAATTATCAGATTGCTGAAAAAGGTGATTAAGGGGGCACATGATTAAAACATGAAAATTGGCAGGAAATTTAAGATGAACAAAACTAGGTACTTCTTTGAATTGCACATAATTAGAATTCATTCACCACTCTAAGAGGGATGCTGGTCCTTAGCTTGGATGATTTTAAAAAGGAATTGGACAAATTCATGAGGGCAGGCCAAACAATAGCTACTTTTTTCATGATGGCTAGGCTCTATCTCCAGGTTCAGTGTGCCTCTGAATACCAGTTGCACGGCAGCAATGATGGGAGAGAAGCATGCCTTTCTCTCCTGCTTATGGCTTCCCAGAGGCAGCTGTCAGGCCACTGGGGGAAACAGCATGTTGCACTAGATGGGCCCTTGGCATGATCCAGCAGGGCTTTTCTTCTGTTCCAAATTACATCAGGAAGCCATAATTGTGTGAGGCTAATTCTGAACTCCTACAACATCCAAATGTATTCATAGCATTTCACAATGGTACCCTGAATGTGGTCTCCTTCTTGCTTATATAAAAGCAATTGAATTCCAGTGATACTTTCACATAGCCTATTGATTCTGTCACTAAAGCCACTCATAATTGTTGTATCAGAGGATGGAGCAATATCTTAATCCCCTGAAAGGCGGATTATCGTCATGAAATTTTTGAGCTGGGCGTTTCCTATAATGTAGGTATTTTTATTTATTTATTGAGATTCATAAACAAATTACACCTAATGGTCACCTCCACCTAAGATTGAGCTTCCTCAATATAATCTTTTATATCCTTGCAGCATTCATTCTTCCTATTACTACAGCACCACTTATATATATATGGAAGCTCCATTTACTTGTCATGCATTTAGCTAGCTTGAAAAATTATATCCTGCCCTTCCGCCAATTGGGTTCCAAAATGACTTACAAGCAAATACTACAACATCAGAATAAAATGCAACAATAAAAAAATGAAAATTGGGAGGGAGAACCCTAAAAATGAGAAAAGCACTGTACTGACATAAAACAGCACATAAGTAAGGAAGTGATCCTAAGGTAAGTTAGCTAAGATGGCATAAGATAAGCCAGCAAAGTTTGGCCAGCACAAGGGCCACCATAAAGTATGTTTGGACCATTCTCGGCCAGCACACAGACATGAACTATCCTCCCTGACTCCAAGAGTAGTCCAAACACACTTTATGGTGGCCCTTGTGCTGGCCAAACTTTGCTGGCTTCGTGCAGCAAAGATTTCACTAGTGCTTAAAAGGTAACAATGCAGTGCTAACAAAAGTGTCTTTTAAAGCATATGCACATGGGGGAAAAGCAATACTGTGCAGAGACTCTGTTGCCAATGGTGCAATTGTAGAGTTCGGTGGTGAAAGGAAAACAGAACCAAGGGTGAAGGTACACAAAATTTCCTGAAGTGCTCAGAAACTCAGAAAAGGAGGGTTCAAACATGGTCTAACTGAATTAGCTCACTAATGTTTATTCTAGAGGGGAAATTCACCTACAGTGGCTTTCACACAACAATGGACCCCTGGGAAAAGTGGTGAGAAGGAGGAGAAACAAGAAGTGGGGAGGAGAAAGGAATTCCTAAGAAAGGAAAGGGGCAGAGTGAAGATGGGAAAAATGGGAGGGGAGAAGGGACATTGGGCTTCCCAGAGGAACTTGGGAGAGGGAACTATAAGAAAAGCCTTGCTGGATCAGGCCAAGGGCCCATCTAGTCCAGCTTCTTATATCTCACAGAGGTCCACCAGATGCATGAGGGAGCACACAAGACAACCAGATACTTGTATCTCACTGTCACTTCCCTACATCTGGCATTCTAAGGTAGCCTATTACCCTTACAACAGCTCCAAGGAAGACACCAGACTGAAGTTGGGGTTTATTAAGCACAAGTGACCAGTTTTTAAGTCATGAAATCTACTGAACACCCATCCCTTCCTCTCCAGTCTGGGGTAGGCAAAAAAATCTGCCATCCATGGCCAATTTGGATGATTTGGAATTTGGAGGTTTTGGGGTGCAAAGGAGAAAGTAGGGAGAAGAAGAAATTGAGGGAGTTAGTGAGAGCCTGAACCATGGGCAGCAGGTGAGCCTAAAAAGCAGGCAGTGAATGCACTTCCCTTCACCCACTTGGAGTGGGGAAGTTAGTCTCTGCCACTGAACAAGCACCCTTGACCAATATTTCAAGCCTCTGAAGGGAGGTCGCCCCGGGCAAAGGAGATTCTCCTTTTTCTAAGGACTTGCTGGGTCTGTGAGGGACGTTTGTTTGGGAAAAGGAGGCCTGAGGTTGATCTCAGGCTTCCAACAAAACAGTACAAAAAGCAAAAAAAGCTTTGAACCTGCTCATTAAGAGGGAGGACAACCCCATCCAGAAGACATTGAATACCATCTTCATAGTCAACTGCACCATGTACCAGGAACACTTCTACCTTGTCCAGGTTGAGTTCCAGTTTATTAATCTTTTACTGAGCTAATCATTTAGCCCATTACAGTCCCCAGGCACCTGTTCAGAGCACCCAGATTAGTTTGGAGTACATCAGTTCAGAGCACACCTGGATTACATGGAAAGGAGAATCAGAGCTGGGTGTTATCAGCATAATAATGAGACTTCATTCCCTATCCCAGATGATTTCTCTCAGCAGTTTCATGTAAATGTGAAATCACAGGAGGACAAGAATCCTGCTGCGGACAAAAATATTCCATCTATTGGTAATATATTTTCAAAGTGAGTCACAACACAATAAAAAATGCATAATCATACAGACCAAAACATAAAAACAAATGGAATAAAATGAGCAGCAATAAAAATATCAGTTTAAAAATATTCACAGCTCAATCCTATGCATATCTACTCAGAAGTAAGTTTCATTGTGTTCAATGCAGCTTACTCCCATGAAAGTGAGTATAGGATTGCAGCCTCACTGAAATAAGAAATTTGCTAGTAACACCTTCCACCAGGTAGGAACGCAGGGGAAATGAAGGGCAAACCCTCAGGGGAAACCTGCTTCTGGTACTTCTGGTGGGTAAAGACCCAGCAATTTGCGTGCCACTGCTGTAGAAACAGTAGTACCTAGCCAGTCATGATTTGTCTCTTACAGTCCAATTCTATCCCCTGCCACCAGCACTAATGTGGCTGCGTCAAAAAGGCATGTACTGCAACCAACAGTGGGGGCAGTGGCAGTGATTGAACAGCCTACAGGAGGGAAGTGAAAACATGTTGCACTTACCTGCTGGTAGACTACCCGATCTCCAACGAGTCTGCTCAGGCATTCAACACCTATTTCGTTGCTGTATGCCTGAGGAAAGGGGGCAGGGAGGTTTATAAAAGAGAGGATAAAATCCAGTGTGTGCTGTTATCCCTGGATCTACCCCTCCCTTCCCCCGTTTCCTCCCCTCTTCCCACCCAGAAATGGCCCCCTGTCGTCTCACTCCTTACACCTTCCCGCCTTCCCCCACCAAGGGCTTCAGGGAGGCTACTGTTGTCTGCCCCCCCCACTCACTATTTGCAGTGGTGCCTGGCTGTGCAGAACGGCGAATTGCATTTTGTGACTGCTGTAATCCACACCACACTATTGGAACACACATTCCATCAGCTCAGTGGTTCAATAGGTTTGGGCTGTCTGTTTGCAGCACCCTCCCTGGAACGAAGCAATGGGCTTCAAAAACAAATCCAACATTTCCTTTTCAACCATTGTCCTGTGAGGCCAAATCTTTGAGAGAGTGCAAGGAGAGATTACTAAAATGAATTAATAATTTTAAACATGACTTGACCAAAGATTTAGCTAGGGCTTCAGCCACCCCATTGCCTTTACAGAGGTTATGTGCCAAATTCTCCAACAACATAACCCAGATCTATTACCTGCATGCACTTCACTAGGTGGCCAATCTAACTCCCATTGTAAAGTTCCTTTTCTGATTTATGGATTCACATTGCCTAGGATGATAAATCAGGGCATATATCAGGAGGAGACAACAAAAATGGGAGAAAAGCATGCAGTTTGTCAACAGAGATGATGCATGGTCTAGCCTGGGGGAGGGGGTCAGAGAAGTTGTTTTTGCTTCCATATTAGTTTTTTTCTTTCTCTGTCCAAAGCATTGGAAGAAAACTTCATGACTGTCTGGACACGTAGGTTTGGGCTTGATAGGGAAGATGTCGATTTGGGGAATGATTGTTCATCATGCCTCTTTGCAGGTGGGAAGCAGGAAGACTGGGAGGTAGAGAGCGCAAGACCACATTGGCAGTTACCCGATGCAAATGAGGCAGCCAGGAAGACCATCAAAGCAATGAAGAAAAGATTTATGCCTTTTACTGACCATCTGCAAAGCAAAACAAAACAAAAATAGCTGAAACACCAGTTTTCTGCTTTATCGGTTCTGTGAATAAGCATATAAATTTCTACGACATTTCTTTAGGCTTGCTGAAGGGGAAAAATTCATCCCCCAGGACTGGGCCAGCAGCTGAGAGCATATGGTCTGCTGGAATCAGGCGCGGCAGTGCCGATTTTGTGTATGTTTGCATCTTTTTTTCTTTTCTTTTTAAAAAGGTGACTTTGTGAGTAATCGCAGAAGCAAGAGGGCTTAAAAATCATCATCATCTTTGCTGTGCTGATGTAGTGTCAGAGCCAGAAACTCCTAAGAAGGGCAGCTGAGCGGTGGCATTCCTACAGCGGGGGGCCAAATGCTAAGTTTTGCAGAAGCCTGAGCTTCTGTGTAATGTGGCCACTCTCCCTCGCCTCCAGAGCCATTCATGGCTTGGAGAGCAAAGCCTCTGAACTGGCTCTTTGAGCTGCAAATGGCTCTGGAGGCGAGAGAGGGGATGCGATACACAGGCGCTCCTGCTCTTGCAAAACGTTTTGCTCCCCTATAGGAACGCCATTGCAGTTGAGCTCCATTTCAGGACTGGGAGGTGTGAAGGGTGCTGGTTTCATTGACAGCCTTCGGCTCCCCCAGGTGGCCTGCCTGGCTTTGGAAGACCAGACGTCTTTTGGCTAACAAGCTCATCTTGGGACATCTGAAGGCATATTAAGGCATATTAAGGAGGAGCTGCTCAAGAAAAAAATGTCTGGCTACTCTTTCTCTACCCTCCCGCAACAAGCACAGCTTAGGTTGGCCTCCCAAGCTCCTAGAAAACCAAAGAATTCAAGCAGAAATGGGGAACAATGAAATAAAAGTGTGTTTATTTTCTTCCACCTCCTTTTCCATCTTCCTGAATAAAGCTCCATGTCTGTTCCGGCAAAGAAGGCATACAAGAAAGGAAACTCACAGCAAGATGCCTTTCAGCAAAGAGGGCCTTGGAAATGTTACTTCTCTGGCATTGTCTTCTCCAAACCTTTTTCAACAGACAAAGGAGACACAATTGATCAAAGAATTGCTCAATTTTTGTATTAATCTTTTGGGTGTTTGTATACTTAGTCATACTTAGGCCTTATTACCACATATTCACTGACTGTGGGGGAGGAGACCAGGACACAGTGGCTCTTTACACACACACCACCACCACCATTGCTTTGTGCCTTCGGCATGCCCAGGTTCTAAATCTGGGTTAGAAACTCTGCATTTAACACTTGCTTCTGCGTGGTAAAGGGTACAGGGACACTGCATAACAATCAGGGAGGGGTATAACAATCCACAAAGACAGATGGTGTGCTCTCACTCACCTCTCCCCAGGTTCAGTGGGTGCTGAGATAGAATTCTGTTAGGGGTCCCAACTCTACACACTACCATGCCTGCGCATGTGCACCATGCATGCACATGCGCACACACTAATGTCATTTTTCACAAGTCAACTGCATATATGTGACTAAATGTCATGCTCATCTTTGGAAAACAGTGGCAGGCTGAAACAGTGCTCTGCTGAGTGCTGGCAATGAGGAACTGGGGAGGGCAAGGCACTTCTAGGGGAAACCCAGTATCTGGAAGAGAGCAGATGTTTCTTAGTTTTCTTGCATAAGACCTCTTGTGGAATGGCACAGGACACGTTCTGCAGGCCTGAGTCAAAAGATGCAATCGGTGTCCAAAGTGTCAGCCCGCCCGCCCCCAATTCTGCCACCTTGCCCACCTGACCTGTTTTGAAGAGGAGGCCAGGCAGGCCAAGCGCCAGTGATGGAACACTTGCTGAGTGCTCCATTCCTTTTCCCATCACTTTGCTGCCACCTTTCTGGCTTGGCTGCTTTTTCAAAATAGACTGGGCAACAGAGCATGCTGGGAGCAGAAGCAGACTTTCTTGTCCATTGCCAGCTCACTCTGCCTGGCCTGTTTCAAAGACATGGTCCCTGATGGAGCAAGAGGTAAGTGGTCAGAGCTGCTCCAGTCCTCCTCTTAGTCTTAAAGCAAGATCAGATGGGGAAGCAGCTGGATGGGGGCTGGCAGACAGGTGTGTGGTATGGAGCACCCCCACCAACTTGCCATCCTCCCCAGCCTGATACTGAAAGCAGCCATCTCACTGGGCCCAAGTGCTGGCTGGCATTAGAAGATTCAAAGATTCCTTGTTCTGCCTGTCCTTTTAAAAGATGGGGAGGGGGAAAGAAGGAGAAGTGATGAAACGATGCTCTGCAATGTGTCGGAAGGGAGAATGGACCATGAGAGACTCACTAACAGCTTGTCTGCTCACAGGAAGATAAACAAATGGTGAAGATAAACTAGCCCAAGCTGATAACCTTCAGCCAGAGCAGGGAGTTGACTCCCTAACTTTTTCCAGGCATCCAAAGCCATAAAAGAGATAAAAGGAAAGTTGCACTCCTCTGTTACATGACAGGACTTCTCCACTGAGAACAAAGAGGCCCTTTTGGTGAAAACCGACTTATGCCAGAAGCTACCCCTATCCGCCCTTTGAAAGGCCCAATTTTACTCATTGCCTGTTTCCAAAGTGCAAAGACGAAGCCATCAAGAAAATCATCTGGCATCAAAGCAAAATTGCAGCAGGAGTCTGCAAGGAACTGGGCTGCTTTGGGACACTTTGTGGGTCGCTGGGCGTAGCTGGTGATTCTGATACTGGAGTTCCTTCATCCAGAAGCGTAGCTAAGGAATTTGCTACTTGGTGCAAAGAAGGTTTTGTAACCCTCCTCCCCGTCTTTTTTATGTGTTACAGTGCGTAAAAAGGAAAGGGAGAAATGCCAACTTCATGCCATGATTGTAAGAGGGGAAGTGAAGGCAAGGTGGGAACTGGGGAGGGGGCAGGCCCTGGAGAGAGGGCAGAATTGTGCCTCTGAGGATCTGCAGAGTGCATTTCCCTCCATACTCAGAAACCATGGCCAGATTGTTTTCACACATCTGTTTTCACACACAGAATTGGATTGGGTCTCTCTCTCTCTCTCTCTTCCTCCCCCCACATTCAGATTGCAGTTGGAGATCTCCCTCTCCCCCCCCCACACACACACACTCAGAATTGGATTGGGTCTCTCTCTC
>JAJKFI010000006.1:27814748-27849416 GCA_029204185.1 Lerista edwardsae
CCCCCCCTCCACACACATTCAGATTGCAGTTGGAGATCATTCTCTCACACACATTCACACACACACACATGAAGAGGTTGGCAGCAGCAGTTCTGATTTTGTTTTGGTTTTTTTGCTGCTCACCTTGCCTCATGTGCTTGCCTCCCGCCTCTCTTTGGGTCCATGACTCCCTGCGCATGTGCAGGCACCCCAGAATGAAGAGCGCCAATTCACAAGAGAGGAAATCGGCATGAAGTAGCCAGCCCCCCTGACCCCTCCCAACCGCAGCACACCACAAGCAGGAGAAGGAAGGACAGGACTCCTTATTCTGTGCCGTTGGCCGGCAGTCTCGTCTCTGCCATTGAGATCGATTGCACTTGCAGCGAATGGAAGTCATGTCCCAGGCATCAACTGAGACTGTTGGCTGCAGGGGAACAGCCTGAGCCTGAGCCTGAGGCTCCATTTTGCAATGCTGATCAGCTGCAGGGGCATGCCCGTGACTTTCATTTGGCTCCGAACGCAATGCGATCTCAACGAAGCCAGGTGCAAATTGCAGGGGAAAGCTTCTGTGTGCTCCGGCTGGTGGAAGGGGGCAACAGCCTCGGTGCGGAGCCAGACTGTTGCCCCCTGGGAATGCGTAGCCCAGTGCAACTGCACCCCCCTGCACTTCTTTAGCTATGCCCCTGCCCTCATCTTTGTCTATTATCAGTATCATCATAAGCATCATGGTTGTTAGTATGTGGTGATGATCGTGCAACTGGGCATTCTTCCTATATTTCTGTAGTTTCTTCTTCATCAAGAATACAATTGTGTGCCTTTGTAAGCAGATATTAAGTGAGACTTGCAGACGTTTCACCTTTCACATTTTTAAATTTCTTGCCACTGGGGCAACTTTTACCAGCTGTAGAAATGTGCTATATTCTTACAGTGGTCCCCATTTACCATATAGATAAGTATGAGTCAATGTCGTGCATATTCCCTGCTCTAGGGATGGGGGAGATCCCAATTCCCAAATTAAGGATGTGCCTATCCTTGAAAGTAAGAAGGCTGTCATTGCCTTGAAAAATGTTCTCTCTCTTTTTGGTTATTTTTTATTCAAATTCTTGATTCAAAGTACAATGCAAATATAAATGTAATTATAAATATGGGCACAGCATAGTTGTATGCTGTACAGAAAGAGGGGGGATATTGGCCCTCCTGACCCATTTTCCATCTCAGATTGCAATCCTAACTGCACTCTCAGGCAGTGTAGCAACTACTGCACTGGTAGAAGGTGTTGCGAATGTGCCATAAAGCAGCTTCACGGTACCCAGATAGGAGGCTGTGCTGACAGGGAGGTCTGTGCCACCCTGTCACATCCAGGCATGCAGCTGGCCTGCATGGGTACAGTTGTGTTGGGCAGTGGAGGGGTGTGGAGAGGGAGACTGGGAGGGGCATTTCTGGACAGGAGAGGGAAGAACGGAGGATAGAATGGATCTGGAAGGGAGCAGGATTTCTTTGCCATATCCTAACCCGCCTCCTGGCTTTACACCGGATGGGCTTCACTGATTTGTACCAGCTATATAGCTGTCATGTATTCAAGAAGCCCCATAGGACAGACTGGGGCTCAACATGGGGTAAAGGGAAAAAGATCCCCTGATCCTGAGGACACCTCCAGCTGCCTCCTAACCAGTGGTGTCATTCAAATAATTTAGGAACAGGAACTCACTTTTGATTGGCACTTGTTGGGAACCCGGAACCAGCCACGGAGCCCGTTAGGATCCGGAACGCCCGTTCTTGTCCGTTCCCCCTGAATGACATCACTGCTCCTAACCCATGCTGGGTGTGTCTGGTTGTGACAGTGCAGGTTAGGATTGGGCTGCCTGATTCTTAAGCTTCTCCTACGGAGAGGGGTTCCCTAAGCCCTACTGTGTACCACACATCCCAAAGTAGTTCTAGTGACTTGTTCTGCAATGCATATCATGGTATAAACTAGTACTGTACTACCACTGCTTGCACACACAATTGTCAATTCATGTAGGTACTAAGTAGAGAAAGGTGCATTTGAGTATAGCTGTTGCACCTTTCTTTGGAAATGCAAGTCATACAGTGTGACTGGACTGAAATCCACCAGAGCTGCCAAAGATTTTTTCTCCTATAAAGTCCCATCGAACTGGTGTCAGTGCAGAATTCAAACTGGAACTGGCTTAAGTGCAGTGTGGAGCACACACAGTCCAGGCCCCTTCAATTGACTGTTTCCTGCTCTGCTGATAAAAACCTCTCGTTGTGCATCTGAAGCCACACAGGATGTGGTTTCTGTTTTGGAAAAACAAAACAAGGAGGAGAGCTCCAGCTTAAATAATCCGGTGGCCTCTGATTTGGATGCGAAAGCAATGAAGGAACACTGGGTCAAAGCAAAGGTTGAGAGCCCTGCGTGTCCTGCGATGTGGAAGCTCTGGGCAGCCTGGCTCATCACCGTGCAATTACAATTCTAGGAAGGCGTGTTTTGAGGGTGCTTCCCTATGTACATGTGCCAGTCAGTCAACCAGAGCGTGCACAGTTCACTCCAGGACAAGGCGCCTCCTCTGCTTGGCACAGACGATGCAAGTCTTGCTTCTCGGGACGCTCCCAGCATGGTAAATGTGAACCAGCACAGTCAATGCCTGGCAACAAGCAGCTTGAAGCAAACCCGAAGCCCTCAGTGTTCAGTGGGGGGATCCAAGGCTGTGTCTTCTACCAGGTCTTTGAGAAAATGAAGCCTGTAGACAGACTGGGATCGGCTCCTTCTCTCGAGCTGCTCCAGAGAAACACTTCCCTGTAAGGGTGAGATATTGCTGCAGTGTAAAAAGCAGGGAACAAGGAGTGCCAGTGTGCACCCAGCAGTCTGAATTAACTCCGACTTCCCTCTTTTGCATTTGGAAGATGCAAGCTGCTCCGGAAAAAGACAGTCTCCTCTCCTTTCCCTGTCAGGCTGACAGCACGATCCCTGCAGTAATATTTGCACACACAGAGACACACACAAACACCTCATTTGATGCTGACAGCTTCCGTATTGTGTGATGGGCCTGACACCATTCAGAAAGGAATTGCATTTCATTGGAGAAGAGCTCTGGAGAGAAGGCTCGGGGGTTTCTCCAAGTGATCAGTCCACAGTGTGACCCTAGAGTTAGAAGCAGGAAGACCTTTTACATGGTATAGTTCAAGCGTGTGTGTGTGTGTGTGTGTGTGTGTGTGTGTGTGTGTGTGTGTGTGTGTGTGTGTGTGTGTGTGTGTGTGTGTGTGTTGGGGGTGGGATTCAAGACTGGCTCAGGCCCTCGCATTGCCTCTCATAATCAGGCAAAGAAAAGAGGACAGAGAAAAGAACTGGCTGGAATATTCTACTGAGTCATGAGAAAGGAGGCTGTGTAGAATCAGATAGGTCATTATTCATGTCAACAGTCAGATGTTCTGCCCAGAAACTGAGACGTTCACCCTCCTTGGCTGTATTTTAATTTTTTTTCCATGAAATGGGAGAAGGAGAAAGTTGGCATTCTCTGGTAGTGCATTGAACACTGGCACTGATACCAGTATCCCACAGTCAGACTGAAGGGTATGGACCTGGTGGACACTTCACCAATGGCTGACTTTGTTGTGAATACCCTCTCTTTCCCGTGTGCAGTTCAAACTCCATCTTGGTTTAACTACAACTTGGTTTTTAGCTGACATGTCTGAGAGAAGTCACTAGGCTTTTAAGAGAGATGCTAATTGAGGGCTGTGAAGGGTTGGGACATCTGCACTCTCCTTCCCCCTCAGGGTCTTGCAAATCCCAGGTTGACTGAAGCCATTGAAGCGAGTGGAAACAGTGCATTCTGGGTAGGAGGGCCAAGTCAGCTCTTATTTCCTGCAATGATGTCTCCTATTGACTGGTTCAGACAGTTTTTGGCTTTCCAGGAACACATCCCCAGCATGTGTAGAGGTATTATTGCATGTAGTGAATCAGATTTGGCTACACGATAACTTCATTGTGGGCAAACTCTCATTCAGTTTGCTGTCATGTTGAATAGGTGTCAACACTTGGTGTTAAAAGGGGCACAATCATGACACAAAATATTTTTTGTTTTATGTGTCCTTTCATTTTTGGCACCATAACCCTAATTCATGTCATTGATGGTTCATGGTCAATTACTCCGGGTTGCAAATTTCTCCTGTTTTTGCTCCACTCATTTGTTTTTGTAATGGACTGGTGGGGAGATGACACTATCACATAGCAGAGTGGGCAGTCACAATGTTTTTTGTGGTGGCAGCTGTACTCCAGACTGCTGCAATATTTGGGTGTCATGAGGGGAGGAAATGTGGCCACTAGAAGGCAGTCACTGGTAAGAACTCCAATGCTCTTTTACACATAAAAATGATTTTTAAAAACCATGAAAGACCATTTCAAGAGGAAGGGTGGTTGGAGGTGGGGGCCTCCGCTCTGCCAGGCTACAAGGTGAGCCCCCCTCTCCCTGACAGCCACCCACTCTCAGCCCTCCTACATCTTGAAACTGAACAGAATCTAAATGAGCTTCTGTGCCATTCAACTCGCCCGGTATTCATTTTGAAACAAATGAAAATTGGCCCAAACGAGACTCAGCTCATTTTCCCATTTGTCGTGGGACAAATGCAGACCCTTCGTGTCACTTATGACTTCACACTAGGCCCCGGGATATGTGGAGCAGCCTGCAGTGCACAGCGGTGCTCAGCGTCTTTCCTTCCCATAGTGGGAGGACAGGGAGATGCTCAGACTGGGTGGAATTCAGGGACATAGACAGGGAGAAAGGCGGAGAGCAGAGCCAAAAACAGACAGGGTCACAAAGGTTTACCTGGGCATGCATTAAATTAGAAGGGTTTGTGGAGCTAGAGAAAAGCAGTGGAACTGGAGACAGGAAGGAGGCTGCACAGCCACTAAAGGAGAAAATGGAACGAAAGCAACATGTTCACAAAGAATCAATAGGGCATTGTGCTGTGCCAGTCTTGTGAGTGTTTGGCACTTACGGGTAGATGAGCAGTACTTCTGTGCTTGAACAGTACAGTAGAGGAGCAGTGAAGGGTTTTATAAGTAAACCTTTTCAGCATTCAGAAATGGCAATGGCATGCGGCTGGGAGCAGTTTCTGCCATGGCCAATCAAATCATCGCTGCAATCTTCAATGGGTGCCCAGGATGTTCGTGAAATCACATTCCAACACTGAAACACCAGTGAATAGGCAGTAGTCTCTGGGGGAAGATCCATATTTTCCCCAAATTCAAAATGCAGCCCATCCAGTGCAAGGGAACATAAGAACATAAGAAGAGCCCTGCTGGATCAGGCCAAAGGCCAGTTTCCTGTATTTCACAGCGGCCCACCAGGTGCCCCAGGGAGGCATGAGACAACAAGATGCTTGGATCCCGTTGCCACTCCCTTGCACCCGGTATTCTGAAGTAGCCCACCACCAATGTAAGGAGGTTGCACAATCCATCATTGCCTATAGCCCACAATGAACCTTTCCTCCAGAAATCCGTCCAATCCCCTCTTAAAGGCATCCAGACCAGATGCCATCACCACCTCCTGTGGCAAAGAGTTCCACAGATTAACTACCCGCTGGGTAAAAAAGTACTTCCTTTTATCTGTTTTAACTCTCCCAACCCTCAGTTTTAGCAGATGCCCCCTGGTTCTGGTGTTTTGAGAGAGGGAAAAGAACATCCCTCTATCGACTCTATCCCTTCCATGCATAATTTTGTATGTCTCAATCATGTCCCCCCTCAGGCGCCTTTTTTCTAGGCTGAAGAGCCCCAATCGCTGCAGTCTTTCTTCATAAGGGAGGTGCCCCAACCCCGTAATCATTTTTGTCGCTCTCTTCTGCACCTTTTCCATCTCTACTATGTCCAATGGCAACACAACTAGCAGATCTCCCTGCCAAGCACATCCTATGGGGATGTGTCTGGAAGATGCACAGCAAATAATTAATACAAACCATCATAGAGTGACACATATCTGTACCCACAGGATATAAATCCATGTAATAAATAAATAGGAAAAACTGATCACTTAGAAAGGGCCAAAGACAAGAGAGCAGCACAATGACACACGATCTAGTGGTGCATCTTCTGTTCCATTCCATCAATTCAAGTTATAGCTCAGTCCAAACTGTCCTAGAACGCCCTTGCTCAGGTTTCAATATCTAGTGCTGGACGTTTAGATGGCGGGGTGAAAACAATGAGGTGTGGCCACTATAGGAGCCCAAGAATGCTTTGAAGTACTATGACGTACTAGGCTTTGAAGTACTACGCAGGGGAGTGTGCGAGAAGAACAGCGTACCACCTTGAGGACCTGTCCAAGCTTGACTTGCAAGTGCCTTCTGAAGTTTGATGGCATACAGCCAGAAGAGAGAACCACACTGGGGGCCCAATCCTATCCAACTTCCCAGCACTGATGCAGCCCCAACACGGCCCCAAGGGAAAAAACCAAACATTCCCTGACCTTGAGGAGGCCTCTGTGACTGCCCCTCCATAGCAGGGTGCAGCTGCATCAGCACTGGAAAGCTGGATAGGATTGGGCCCTGGGAAGGTTGCATCTGGGTCTGAGGATTCAGTGAATCACAGAATACTGTATATTTGTAAAAAATATACATATTCAAAAATGGCGGTTTAGTCTAGCCCATAGAGATAGAATTCACTAGAGACGGCATGACGTCACCATCTTGAAGCCACCTGGAGTAGACAAAAATGGCTAACTCAGATCATTGCCGTGAGGGAGGGTTGCCGTGAATTCTCAAATAAAAATCTCCCTCACGTGTTTAAAAGTTAATCTCAACCTTTTTAATCATGCCTGCGTGTTCTGCATACGGGTAATAAGGTTACAAATAATGTTTCCACATGAAACATTATCACATCACATGTTTTTATTTTCGTAAGTTTTTATTTTTATTCAGTCCAAAACAGTACGAGCAGGGGAATCTTTTTGCAAGGGAGCTGCCCGGGGAATTGTAGTACTATTTAATAAGCATGGAGTATACTAATTCACGGCAATCCTCCCTCACGGCGATGATCTGAGTCAGCCATTTTTGTCTACCCCAGGTGGCTTCACTCGGCTCCTATTAAATCAACGGGCATGCCGTCTCCAGTCAATCTAAGCTCCTTGGTCTAGCCTGCCCGTGTAAGCCATCTTGGGCATTTGCTGATGCATGAGAAAGGCGAGATATAAATTCTTCAAATAAATAAATATGGTATCCTCCTAAACTGGCATACTTTTTAAAAACTTTATAAATGGGCCCAGTTCTAGGAAAATCTCTTCAATGTTGTGCATCAGAAGAAATAAGAAAAGAGTAAGCAACATGTATTGGGGTGAGAAAGAGAAGAGACAAAAAATATAGACGCAGATGAGCATGAATATAAATTTAGAGAAAGAAGAAGTCGAAGAAGGAAATGGAATTCATTTTATCAAGGACTGCAATGACTATTCCCCTCAGAGACTATTTTGCCTGAGACCTGCTGAGTCAGGCACTGAAAAAGTGCCAGAAAAGATAGGAAAGTCCAATTCACTGACTTCAAGATAACCAGGCTGAAATAAAGGCTAATATAAAGTATTGCACTTGTTTGTTGGTGTTTTCAGCCTGCAATACTTACCCAGGAATGTATTGACACTGGACTGAAAAAGCTGCCAAAGCAAAAAACAGAAACAGAACTCACGGGATAAGAGCAAGCCAGGGGAGAACACAAAGGGAAAACATGATGGATCTCACCCAAAGCTACTGCTATGAAATCTCCGGAATGTTTTCCCTCCTTTCTGGCTATGTGATTGTGTTTGGGGTGGGTGGAAAATGGTAAAGATACAATCAGCAACCCATCAACAAACAGATCTTTGGGTCACACTATATTTCACACTATGTATTATGTGCCAGGATCCGGCACTTGGGCCGAATCTTAAACCCTGTCCCGGGCTGCCTGGCCTCAATCTTGGCTGCTCAGATTTGCACTGCTGACTTCAGGGCACAGATCTGAGTAGCCCCATTCAGGTCACAGTCATGTTACTCAGGGGAAGGGGAATTGATTCCCCTTGCCCCAGGTTGCACTGCAGCATCCCCAAGACCAGACTGGATATGGGTCAGGCTGGTCGGCCTACCTATTCCAGCCTGGGGTTAGAATTGTGCCCTGAATATTCTTAGTTTTAATAGAGTGTGGGACTGGGCACCAATTAGCTTTGGCAGAAATTTACACTGTGGCAGAAGGTGTTGTCCAGAGGAAAAGCTGCCTGAAGACTATCGGGAGCTAAGCAGGTTCTGGCCAGGTCATTCACTGAAGGAGAGACCAGAAAAGTGACTGTTAAGCTGTTGTGCCCCTTAGTGGCAGAGAGGAATTGCTGTTGAGCTGTTGCTTGCCATGGTGGGACAGAGGTTTGGAATGTTGAGAGTGCCAGTGATAAGAGCTGGAAAATCTCCTGCCTGCGTGATTTGTAGTTTGCCTATAGAAAGCTCAGAGTGTTCCTGCAGCAAAGAGGAAGTTGGCTAAACCACTGGAGGGTAACATCTGGAGTTTGAAGGGTTCTATATGCATAGGGATGTGGTGTCGCAGCGGGTTAAACCGCTACTGCTGGGCTTTCCGACCGGAAGGTTGGGAGTTCAAGACTGCGCAACTGAGTGAGGTCCCATTGCTTGTCCCAGCTCCTGCCAACCTAACAGTTTGAAAGCACTTAAATGCAAGTAGATAAATAGGCACCACTTCGGTGGGAAGGGAACGGTGTTCCGTGCGCTATGGCGTAGAGTCATGCCGGCCACATGACCACGGAAGCTTGTCCTCTGACAAAACGCCAGCTCTACAGGCTTTGAAACGGAGATGAGCACCGCCCCCTACAGTCGGTCACGACTAGACCATTCAGTCGTGGGGAAACAACATTGTAAAGAACAACATTGTATATTGGGTCTAGGAAGCCTGATGTAAACCATCTTGAACAATTAAATATACAAAGAGTACTCTGAAGAGAAGGAAAGGTGGTATATAAATACACAAATAAATAGAGAAGAGAAAGGAATTTGGTTTATATCTCAAGGCTTCCATCATCGTTCCACTGCCTAAAAAGTTGCCTACAAATAGTCTTGGAGTGCGAACACCGCTGCTTTAATTAGGAAGGCGCAACAACGGTTGTATTTTCTAAGGATTCTTAGAAAGCAACAATTGGCTGAGAGTTTGCTAATCACCTTCTATCGGAGTTCAATTGAGAGCATATTATCCTACTGTCTCTGTGTATGGTACACGAGCTGCACAGTGGCAGAGAAAAAGGCAATTCAAAGGGTGATTAAGACGGCCCAAAACATCATTGGCTGTTTACTCCCCTCTTTGGAAGAACTGTATAAAAATAGATGCAAGACGAAGATATCTAATATATTGAAAGACTCCTCTCATCCGGGACATCAGCTCTTTGAACTATTACCATCGAGAAGGAGATTTAGGGTATTGAAAGCAAGGACGAGCAGATTCAGAAACAGTTTTTACCCAAGTGCAGTATTGAGTTTAAATGCGGGGTCATAAGTTTTTGTGGAATTTAAATTGCTGGGAGCAATGGGGTATTTATATTTGTATAAGTGATTGTTGTGTGGTTGATTGTGCATATTTTAGTTTTGGTGTTGTCCTGTTTTACCTTGGGGAAGAGCACCTCATTTCGTTGCACCCAGTTGTGAGTGTAATGACAAATAAATTTCTTATGTCTTATGTCTTATGTCTTATATTGTAGATTGCAATTCAGCCCAAAAGCCAAGGAGAGAAGACGTTACTGATGCAACGCCTTCAATTATCATTATACTTTTATAGTTAGCTCTTAATTAACATTAGCAAACATTCTTTATTTTGGATTAACAAGGGTCTTTCTTAGATTGCACAGTAGTTAATGAAAATCATGTGAAGACAAACTGAAGAGACTATGGCTTTCATTCAGTTAATTTTAAAGCTTAACATTGAAGGCATATATACAAGCAAAGGTGCCTTGAATCATATATAAAATATTAAAATTTAAGAACTTTGTTGGGTAGATTTACACATTTGCATTTTGAAGGGCAGAATGTGTTGTGTGAGCACAATCTTCCCTTTCACAGAAATCTGCAAATATAGATTTGGACCATGCAATTTAAGTGTTTGTCCTTCCCTTTTATGTCATGTTAAGGCCAAGGCTAGTTAGAATGATGTAAGTCTGAAAACAGCGTACAGGAAGCAGACAAGGGACTTCAGTGCATGCTGTGGGTCTGCATATGTGAGTTCATATACACATCCCAATCCTTGGTAAAAAGGCTGTTGTAAGTACATAAGAGTGGCCTTATCCTAACTTGTGAAATTTGGTAACATTTTCCAGTAAACTCCAACAGTTCCCAGGTGAAATCTGGAATACTTTTGTGCATTTATACCAACTGTCAGACCCTTGCTCGCTCTATCAATTGATATTCAAAAATGGCATCTTGAAATCTCTGGTAGTCAAAAAGTTTTGTCATGAAGGCAGTGTCTTGCTGGAGATCGTTTTCCAGAGTGTTTAGAGTCTAAGAGCACAATCCAAACCTGGAGTTAGGCTGGTACAATTAGTCCATCAAAGTTTGGCCAGCCCCACGGCCACCGTAAAGCACGTTTGGACCACTCTCAGAGTCAGGGAGGAGGATGCACGTCTATTGGCTGGCCTCTCTGACTCCAAGAGTGGTCCAAACATACTTTATGGTGTCCCTTGTGCCAGCCAAACTTTGCTGGCCTAAATGTGCCGGCCTAACTCCAGGTTAGGATTGTACCCTGAGACAAACCCAAATTAGCAAGTCTTTTCCCATGACTTGATGGAAATCAATCAATCAATCAATCAATCACTAGTATTTATATACCGCTTTTCAACACAAAGTTCACAACAGAGAAGTTCAAACAGAGAAGCTTCCAGCTAAGGATTTCCAAGTGCATGAGACATGTAAACAGCATCTGGCTTGTAGTCTTCACTTTGGTTCCCGTCTGCTGTAAAATACCCCAATATCATTCTTAAACAATGTTGACATTTGTAAACAATGGTCTTATAAACTGTGAAAACATGTAATTGCGTATCAGTCATAAGTATGAATGAACTGCAAATGTGTTGCTTTTTAAACGGCTGGAATGGAGGAGGATGTTGATTCTTCTTTCTCAATCATTTCAGTGATAACAGTAATAAGGAAAGTGATGCAAATCATTTTAAAGCTGTTTATGCTGGAAGGCAGGAGCTGTGCAGACAGTGATGGTTCTGAATTGACATCTCTAAGCAGTAAATGTCTTTGCATAAAGGCTACTGCATATGAGGCACTTTAAGAAACATGGAAGTGTGCTATTGTCATGCACAACCCTGTGGGGAGGGGGCAGCAAGATTTCCTATCTCGTTAGGAAGTAGCCACTAAACTTTGAAATATTCCCGCCCTTAGGGCGCAATCCTAGCCTAGAGTTAGGCTTATGGAAATGGATGGAGTTAGGCCTGCACAGATAGGCCAGCAAAGTTTGGCTGGCACCAGGACCACCGTAAAGTATGTCTGGACCACTCTCAGAGTCAGAGAGGCCAATACACAGACATGCTCCATCCACCCTGACTCTGAGAGTGGTCAGAACACACTTTACAGTGGCCCTTGTGCAGTGGCGGATCTAGGGGGGCAAGGGGGGCACGAGCCCTGGGGGCCATCTTGGGAGAGGGCGCCGTAACCATGGCACACCCCGCCCCCAAAATGGCGCCCGCAGCCCGCCCAGGGCCTGCGCCGCGTTCTCCTCGCTCCGGTTGGCCTTAAAGAGCCAGCTGGAGCGAGGAGAATGCACTGCCAACCGGCGCCCCCTCCCTCTCGCCTCTTAGAGTGGGGACGGGGCGCCGCGCGGCATTCTCCGCGCTCCGGCTGGCTCTTTAAGGCCAGCCGGAGCACAGAGAACGCGCTGCCGTCCGGTGCCCCCTCCCACTTCTCAAGGCGGGGGGGGGGCAGGGCGCTGGGCGGCACCGCATTCTGTTCGCTCCCACCAGCCCTTTAAGGCCCATGGGAGCAAACAGAACGCGGCGCCCCGGCCTTAAAGGCCAGCGGGAGCGAACAGAACATGCTCCTTAGCGGGGTCATGACGTGCATGCTCCTGGGACGCCGTTTCATTGGGCACCATAGGCGCCATTTGAAGCAGATCCGCCCCTGCCCTTTTGCTGGCTAAACTTTGCTGGCCTAACTGTACCGGCCTAACTCCAGGTTAGGATTGAACCCTAATAAATTTAACAAGTATCCTGTTGAGAAGGGTATGTGATTTCATGTGACTTGCAGCAACTTACTAGGTAGTATCTGCGACAATCAAGATGATGAAGTACAATTCCATTCCCTTCATGTTCCTGCAGTTCCGAAATTGTTTTAAAGGGTTTTTTTTTTAAAGGGCATCGATCAACTTTTGAACTTGAATGTTTATGTAAATGTCATTAAAAATGAAAAAGAATACAAAGCCACACTTTTCTCGGTAGCAGTATCCCAGCGTACTGTTTCAATACGTTCTTCTTAGTTTGGAACAAAAAAAATTACAAGGAAGTGTGTTCCTTCCAGCTCCAGTCCGTGGATCTTCCATGACTGCACATTTGCCCTGCTGCAAGACTATTTCTTCCTACAGTACATGTGGCAGCAGGTCTCCCCCTCCCAGCAATGACATTTGTACAGCCATCAGGACTACAGGGCTGCTGCAGGACTAGGAATAGCAACATCACCAAGACACAAAGACACGACCTTCTCTTCCTCTCCCCCCACCCCACCTCACCCCCCACACAAATGAGTGTATAAGACACAGGGCCAAATCCTCTCCAATTTTCCAGCCCTAATGGAGCCGTCTTTTCTTCACCTAATGGTGAATTTTCTTCACCTAATGGTGAAGGGGGTGTCAGGGAGGCCTCCTCAAAGTAAGGGAACATTTGTTCACCTACCATGTAATGGGGCTGCATTGCAGCTGCATCAGCAGCAGAAACATGGATAGGATTGGGAGCACAGTCCTACACTCCGTATGCCTGTACTCCTTTGTATAGGCATCCAATGTAAGCATGCCTGTAAACAAGAATACAAGTTGGGTGGTCAGTTTAAATGGATTGACCCAGTCTATGGAATTTGTCAATAAATGTTTCAGTGTTGGTGGGAGTGAAGATCCCATTTTCTGAGACATAGGCTGTGATCAAGTGAAATCATTTTCCTGCCATATAACCTTCATATTTCATGCTGAGTTAATAATAGATGGCTTTGTAATATTCAGCAATGCACTACATTTTATAATGTTTGCATGAAAGCTTTATGCATCAGGAGGCTCTACAGCTTTATTTCCTTACAAAAAAGACTTTTAAAATATATATAAGATACGCAATTTACACACCTCCTCCCATTTTCTTGCAAATTGCAATGCTTCATTTTAGGGCTTGTTGACAGAGAAATTATAGAGATCTGCAAGCATCCAGCCCTGATATCAACATGATGCAACAAAATCCCTTAATTATGCTTGCATGTCCAGAATATGCTATGAACACAATCATGCTCATGTAGGATTCAGAGCCATAGTATCTTAATGAAAATTTGTAAATTTTTCAAAATGTCACTTCTTTCCAAAAGATGGATGATTTCTGCAAGGAGTTCATCTATCTAATTATTTCTGCCTGATGACATAGCTCCTCCAGATTTTTCATCTTACTCTAATCATATCCAGCATTCAAAAAGAAATGGAAGTGGTTTATTAGCATACAGATAAATGACACTCTGAGCATATGTGTGGGTGTGTGTGTGAGTGAATTCTGCTGGCCACTGAATATTATTGGGGGGAGATATTCAAGGCAAAGAAAAAAATGAAGGGCAGCCCATTTACTGCCCTAGCAGGATCATAAATTTCCCTGTTCCTGCTACTCATGCCTTTCCAAAATCCCTGGTGAGTACAAGCTCCCACTACGTCAGCAATATCGCTCAAATTAATGTCAAACCACCTTGTGTTTGCTTGCTCCTTGTCTTGCTTAAATATCAGTCACTTTGTCCTTTAAGGCTGAAATCACATGACAATTATCACATGATAGTCACTAGGAAAAAAACTGCTGCACTCTTGCAATATAGGCAGCTGTAGCCTTGAATCACATGAGGAGCCAAATGTTATCAAAATCCAAGGATGTGGTGATAGCAATGTAGAGACCAGAGATTCTGTGTAGTCCAGATCCCTGCTCCCAACAGTGCTTAGCTAGAAGCTCAGTATTTGGCCAGAAGGTACAGAAGGCTGACTAAGCCAGGAGAGCTACCAACTGGTAGTATGTGTAAGAGTGCCATCCTAACCTAGAGTTAGGCCGGTACAGTTAAGCCAGCAAAGTCTGGCCAGCACAAGGAACACCATAAACAGTGGTGTCATCTACAAATAAGGAACGGGATCGCTGGGTGGGACTTGGGGGGGACTTCCGTGTGATTGGCAGCCTGCCCATTTCGTTCCGCGGCTGCCCTGGCCTCAGGGGGGGCTGCCCCCCCGGTTTGCGCGCCCCACCGCTGCTCGCCCAGGCTCCGGCGGGCCCCCCACCTGTCTCCCCCGGCGAGCAGGCACCCCCCCCCAGACCAGGGCAGCCACGGAACGGGACGGGCGGGCAGCCAATTAAATCACACGGAAGTCCCGCGGAAGTCCCACCAGTGTTCCCGTTCCTTATTTGTAGATGACACCACTGACTGTAAAGAATGTTTGGACAACCCTCGGAGTTAGAGAGGCCAGCACGCAGACGTGCGCCATCCTCCCCGACTCAGAGAGTGGTCCCAATGTGCTTCACGATGGCCCTTTTGCCAGTCAAACTTTGCTGGCCTAACTCTAGGTTAGGATTGCGCTCTAAATGGCTGTAGGCGGCAATGTTCCAATAAAGCAAAGGGATAAAGATTCTAGCTGCCAAAAATTCACCCCTTCAAGTGCCAACAGTTCACCTTATCTGGCTTCCCAGTTTTGTTTTGTGTGTGTGTGTGTGAGAGAGAGAGAGGGGGGGGACAGAGGGGGGGGACAGAGACAAAGTGCAGGAGCCAGCGCCTCCTGCACAGTACACCTGTCAAAGCAGCATATTGTGCAAGGAGCGCCTGCTGCCCTTTGGCTGATCCTAGGTCTTGGCAAAATGCCAGCCTCGCTGCTCCGGAGCTTTTGAAACTGCTCTCTGCTGAATCCAAACAGCCCTTTTTTTAACCTTGACATGCTTGATGTCAGCCTTTCGTACACAGCGGTGCAGGAAGGGATCAGGAGGAGAGCATTCTCTGTTCACATGGCTGGAGGGCTCGCCGGCTCCTATTACATGTGGTCATAAAGAAGCATTTGTTAGGAACTGATTAATTGCAGCCAAACTAGGGACTTGGCATTTGCTCCATCTGTGGTTATCGGCTTGATCAGTTTCCTTCCCCCGCCCCACTTCAATCTGCAAATGCTACTTCTACGAGTTAGACATTTCTTTTACCTGACTCTTTGGTCTCTGATTCTGAAATGCTTGTCCTGAAATATTTTTAAAGCCAGGCGCATTTTTACACTAGTAATGTGAATACACTGTTCCAAGTCAGTTACAAAGTTATTGCTGAGATGGGATCTAAAAAAAAATAAACACCCTCAAAATCCTGGACAAAATACCTAGAAAAAAATAATCTACTGCAAAGGTTTTATAAGAAATGGTGCTTCTCCGGTTACTTTATTTATAGAATAGCTTACCCTATTACAATGCTATGGAATAATTACCTCATTTGTGCAGTGCATGGAGTAAGTTACTGGCAGAGAAGCAAAGCACATAAATTGTCTCAGCAGACTGTAGGAACAAGCAATGTTTCAAATTAGGTACGGGGTGTGTAGCGGAAGGGACAGAAGGAGGCCTTGTATTATTGCTATTGGCTGACCAGAAACCAGACATGGATCTCCAGACTCTGTCTTAGACTAATTCAGGCACAATAGATAGACAGTACAGGGGATATGGGCCCCATCGCTGCCAATACGATAGGTGAGACCTTCTTGAAGGTCCTGTGGGTGTCACAGGGCTCTTCTCACTGTCCCATGAAGACTTTCCCAGTGCGCTTTCATTCAAAGAAATGCTAGAAGAAAAGAGGGAAGCCAGTTCCATTCTACAGCCCTAGGATCAGTGTTGTCAATCACCTGGTACGCGCCGGTACGCGCGTACCGGTTTCTGGCTGAGCTGGCTCCGCCCACTGGAAGCTGGCCCGAAGTGCAGCAGACGCCCGATCCAGTGCCAGGCCGGCTGGCAAACTCCTTCCCGGCCTGGCGCTCCATCGGGCGTCCGCTGGGCCAAGCGACCACGTGGGTGCCTGATGGAGCGCTGGGCCGCCCGGCAAGCTCCTTCCCGGCCCGGCCCGGCGCTGGAACGGGTGCCCACGAGGTCACGCAACCACGTAGGCGCCCGATCCAGCGCCGGGCCGACCGGCAGGACTTCCTTGTCAAAACCTCACTTCCTGCGATGACGTCACTTCCAGCTATTATGTCACTTCCGGTGGGCGGATCCCAACAAGTGCCAATCAAAAGCGAGTACCTGTTCCTAAATTATTTGAATGACACCACTGCCTAGGATGCTGTTCAATAGGGATGGAGGGAAGAAAGAAGGGTTTGTATGCCAATGGTGGAGCTTTGCTCATAGACTTGGTAGTTGCAAAAGTCAATGTTTTTCTGACTACAGCAAAGTGGCACATTTTATAGCATGTGATGACGTGATCTCTCCAGTAGTGGGATTCAAATGAATTAACAACCGGTTCTACGTCCTCCTTTCTTTGTACTGCTTCTTACTACAGCACTACTTTTTGTATATCAATAAATTAGCAACCAGTTCTGCAGAACTGGTGAGAAGTGGCTGAATTTCACCATTGGATCTCTCCCTTCAGCCACAATGCAAGAAGCATGACAGGGTTGGCCCAAGACCTCCTGGTGCCTGAGACGACCTGCCAAATGGGATGCCAGCCTCCCCTTCTCCAATGGGGTGCCAGCCTCCATTTCTCCCACTCTTCACTGTTCTGGCTCAGTACACACACCCCACTCCAACCTCCTCCTTTCCGCCCCATCTTCCTTGTCCAGATCGGGGAGCAGAAGGAGGAGTAGTAGTAACAGAGCAATACAAGTAGGCAAACAGAGATGGGCACAGCCCAGGCCCACCATCTGCTGCCTGAGACAACCGCTTCAGTTGACCTCATAGATGGGCAGCCCTGAAGCATGAGTCCATGCTCTTGAGAAGACAGCGAAAAACAGTCCACTAAACACGGGACATTGACCGATTCTTAGCTACCACTGATCACTCCTCCTAGGTATCCAGCAATGTGGGTGGTGGTGGTGGTAGAGAGGTGTTAGTATTTTGTTCCTGCCATGGTTTTGATCCCAATTGTGGGCCCTTCCCTGCGAATTATTTTTAGTTTAAAAAAAACACAAAAACTTCCATTGGTTTTCAATGGAAGGTTCTTTACAACTAAAAAATAATGAGTGTGGATTCAAAAGTACTCAGACCTCTGACCCCTGCTGTGGCTTTGCTATGTCACATCCCTGCTTGCTATTTATATATAAAATATCTTTCCCATGAGGCTGTGTTACATATTTAGGAGCATGCTGAGTTTGACCCTAAGATATAGCAGAATAGTTTTGCTTTGACATAAGCAGAAGACATGATTCTGTGACACGGGAAAGAGTTAAAGCTCCCTCCCCACATGCTACAGTTTCAATTCAAAACCATGGCAGGAACAAAGTATTAGCACCTCTCTACCACCACCACCCACAATGTAATGTTGTCTCATTTCCCATTCCATCTTTGCTAGTTATAAATAAAAATAAAGCAAATAGTTATAAATAAAATACCCACCCACCCCATTGGGACACACGTCTATGTTGTCTTTCTTTCATATACCCCAAAAGAGGAAGTATGGCAATAGCACACCACATCTTTCATGGACTGTCTCATTAGATCAATTTCCCTACGATTGTAGGAAATGGATTACATTATTATCATCTACAGCTATAAAATGTAATGAAAATTCCATAAAACCAAACGTTCAAGAAAACAAGAGGAACAGCAGGGCAAACATGCCCAAAAATATTTTAAAACCATCAATGCCGATTTTGCTCTCTAATTGGTTTGGGATTGATTATTTTCAAGTTGACTTCCTTCCTTCCTTGTAGGTGAATCTTCTAGAAAACTGGTGTCAGATATATCTTTAAAGAAAAGGCAAGGTAATTAAAGTTGCTACAGAGTGTCACACCCACCCATTATTTATTGCTTGGTAAGTAAACTGATTGCGGCAGGCAGTGTGTGCAAATTGTGCCCTCTGCTGTCTGATTGCAACTAGGTGCATAATTTATCACACCCATGAAAGGCAAAGATGAATGAGTGGAAACTGGAAACCCTGTCAGAGACTGCTCAAGTTTGTGCAGAGCTATGCATGACATGGTTGCTGAGGGTCCGGAATGGCTGATAGGTACAATAGCTAGCATGACAGGATGTGCCGGAACAAAACATACAGAAGCCCCAACTATCAGAAACACTATCCAAGTTAAGCAGGTTGAGGTTTTCCCCCTGAAGTATTTCACAGCAAACCTGGGAGAAAGATGCTGTTCTTCGACTGCCTGCGAACAGAAGTGTTGTAGTCATTCAGTCAAGGTAAGCATCTAAAAACAGCAAATTACAGGTTTCACATAAATAAATATCTGTAATTATCAACAGTGGATTAAGAATGGTGAAGGCCGTTGTTTCTTAAGATCATGCACATGTACCCTGAGCTGACCTTCTGTACCCTCTCTTGATGTATTCTTTCTCAGACTTTGGCTTCCCAAAATGACATACCTCAATGTCCACATTTTAAATTGGTTGTCATTAGTTGAAGTCATCAGCTAATACAACTAAAAGATCAGCTAAATGATGTAATGCCATGCTCTCTTCCCTTTCCACATTTGCCCGTTTCTCTTTCCAGATGTCAGAATGAATATACAATGATGCTACTTTTTTTCCCAGGGGACAGAGCATTAACAGAGAAAATCCATGTCCCAAGATGCTCCAATCCAAGTATTTACAAAAATAAATACTAAAAACCACCCACTGGACAAATTCTTCACCCCTGTATATGTGATGTTCTTCCTGACAACTGGTGGGTTCATACAAAGAAAATTATGGGCATGGCCCAAATCTTAGGCCATGGTCTCTCCAGTCAGGGTCTCTCCAGTCAATCCCAACATTTACTCAAATTCAAAAACAAAATTTCTCAAAATCCCTCACTGATCATTGAGACGAATGTCCTCCTATAGCTGGAGTGTTGTTGGTTGGAAGAACTTCTCTCCACCCTTCCACTACATTTCCCCAGCTGCTCAGCTGTGCCTGCTCGCCACCCCTGATCCAGACCACACTTCAGAGGATGCATGAGGAGACTGTGCATGAGGATTTGGGTCATGCTCTATAGCCATTCTCTGTGGGTCATGCTCTGCGCCGACTTTATTGCTCAGGGGCTAGAGGAGCCATTGAAGAGGTATTGAAGAGGCATTCCTTAACAGGGACGTGGTGGCGCAGCGGGTTAAACCGCTGCTGCTGGGCTTTCTGACCGGAAGGTTGGGAGTTCGACTGCGCGACGGAGTGAGCTCCCGTTGTTTGTCCCAGTTCCTGTCAACCTAGCAGTTCAAAAGCACCTAAATGCAAGTAGATAAATAGGGACCACTTCAGTGGGAAGGGAACAGTGTTCCATGCACTACAGCATATAGTCATGCCGGCCACATGACCACAGAAGCTTGTCCTCGGACAAAACACCGGCTCTACAGGCTTTGAAACGGAGATGAGCACCGCCCCCTACAGTCGATCATGACCATCCCCATTCGGTCGTGGGGAAACCTTTACCTTTACCTTTTTAGCTCAACAGGGCATTCTGAACAAACATGGTTCACAACATGTGGTTGTGTTTTGGTAATAATTCAATAACAGTCAAAACCAGTAGCAGTAAACCACCTCCAAACGAGTTTGGAACGGTGCGGTTTCTGCATTCCATACCAGTATCAACTATTTACACACACACACACACACACACACACACACACACACACACACACACACAAAAGTGGTGTAGCTGATGAAAGTGTAGCCCAGTGCAGAGGGCAAAATGATGCTCCGGAAGTGACGTCGCAACAGGAAGTAACATCACAGTTGTATTTTCATTTTCTTGTGAGTTTTTTTTTGCCATAACTTTTGATAGAATGAAGATTACACTGATTTATTTCACTGAGTTCTGCATGAAATTCCACATCGAGTTGTATATAACATGATGGTATTATTCATAATAAATGGGACGTGGTGGCGCAGCGAGTTAATCCGCTGTCGCTGGGCTTTCAACCGCAAGGTTGGGAGTTCGAGACTGCGTGACGGAGTGAGCTCCCGTTGCTTGTCCCAGCTCCTGCCAACCTAGCAGTTCGAAAGCACCTAAAATGCAAGTAGATAAATAGGGACCACTTTGGTGGGAAGGTAACGGCGTTCCGTGCGCTACGGCGTAGAATCATGCTGGCCACCATGATCGGACAAAAACGCCGGCTCACAGGCTTTGAAACGGAGATGAGCACCGCCCCCTACAGTCGGTCACGACTAGATCATTCGGTCGTGGGGAAACCTTTACCTTTATTATTCATAATACCAAGGTTTTCACCATTTTGGCCACTAGTGTCAATCTCAGCTTGTTGTCCCCTTAAAGTTTGTTGCCCAGTGCAATTGCATCCCCTGCACTTCTTTAGCCATGCCCAAGTGGCTATTAATACACATGTGCACAGAAGGGTGGGTTGCACATCCCTCCCTGGCATGACCACCCTTGTGCTTCTACCCACCAGGTTTATGGAGGGTTGAACCTGGCTAGGTTAGCCTCCATCAGGGGTTTCCCATCAGAGCCGCCTGCCTCAAACCTTTGATGGGAACTGGGATCTAGCCTGGATGCCATGTTGTCAAAGGCCACTCCTGGCTGGCTACTGCATTCTCCAACCCCAGTTCTGGGAGTGTCTATCATGGAACCAGTCCAAGCTGTCTGTTATTGTTATTGTTCCTGTTCGCCTACAGGAGATTCTGAGATAACTCCAACTGTTGCCACTTCTACCAGTTCCTCAGATGCCACATCCTCTCTGCAGCTCCATTGCTCAACCTCTGCAAAGGAAAGAAGAATTTTGAATAGCTGATCACGGGGTCCCTGCCAGATCTATGCTGTGACCAGTGCAGGCTGTTGGCAAGAAAGGCCCACCACTGTTCTCCCAGCTCCAGCCAACTCAACCCCCAACAGCATAAAGTGTTGGTTTGGTGGTGTTTGCCCAGAAGGGCTCCATAGCTCTCCACACTCCCCTCTACTGGACTCTCTGTCACCCTTCTCTCAGAATTGTTCTCTGCATGCGATCGGGGCCATTCACCTGTATACTCTGACACTTGTTGGGAACGCTTGTCAAAGAAATAATTGAACACACACACCCCATGTAATTATAGGACTCATCCTATGTGGATGGCCATGGCAGAGGGGAGGCAGATTCATCTGGGTTGAGGATGACCTGGCAGCAAGTCAAGACCCACTTCTTCCCACATGGCCCTCTGCTGCACTACCCCTGAGCCACTGAGGTGGTAAATTACTGTCAACTGTCAACGAAGGGAACTGAACCAGGACATCCAGGTGTTTTTGTCCTGGAATGCCCAGAATGGCTACTGCCTTCCTTGACCAGCTAATCCTTCCTCCAGAGTTCCTGGGCTTTGCTCCTCCACCCTTCCAGGTTCTGGTGGTAGCCCATGTCCTTCAGTTTAAGGGTAGCCGAAAAATAGCCCATGTCCTTCAGAAGAAGAAGGGCTCTGTCAGCAGCCAGTTTAGGATGCTGTGTCACATACCACGTTTACAGATTTTGAAATCCACATGGGTTATGCAACCACGTGCTACCCATGTGGAAAAATATGAAGTCATGGATTAAAAGGATGAATGGCAAAGAGATATTTGGCCATCCTGTGGCTCAAAACTCACAGGATAAGGAAATCTACAAGAGTTTTGCATCTTAACATGCACTTATTACATGGAAAATGCCCATTACCATGTAGCATTCTGAACCTTCTAGTTTGGGCCTAGATCTCACAATTGTCATTAGAGGACATACCGTATTTCAAAGGTGGAAAATTGGTTCAGAGTTTACATATGATTATCAAACTAACTGCTTACAATATTTTATTAATTACTACTGAGTAATTCCTAAAAAAATATATACTCCTTTTATCGTTTGTCAGGAATACAACTTTTCATGTAACTGTTTTGCAAAAAAGAAAAGAAAAGTAAAAAGGAAGGAGCTGATAACCATCAGCTTCCATTTGCACGTGTCTTGTACACAAGAAAGAGTGAAATTGCTGTCAATGTTCAAAGTAAACAAGATGGAGAAAACAACAAAATAATGGCTTTTGCAATATCCCTCTATGAAAAAAAAACCACTAAGGTGTTTTAGCAGAAGAAAGTATTAAATCTTGTGAGGCTGCCTTAACTTGATTCATTCTACTTTTTGTTGTGAGGGTTTTTTAAAAAACAAAATCCAAATGTTCCACGTTCATCTGTCACCCATGACCCTTTTTGATATAGTGGCTCTTGTTTTAATTTGTATGCCTAAAATGAAACAGATTGAATCCCTCTGCAATCTCCTTGCTTTTCTCATTAGGCATTTTATCCATAGATTGAGTGCTGCACTTGAGGGCAGAGAACAAACGTGGGCAAACTTTTCAGTGTATTTGCTTTTTATAACAGCTCCCACAATAGGCCAGAGGTTGTAAAATATTTGGAGGAAGGAGATAAAGCAAAGTTGAGATTCCACAGCTCTACCTTGATTTATCTTGTGTGCTTCTGCACCTGTTTACTTTACACAACATAAATCAGCAATAAGTGGAAATCTGACCTTACACTGACCATGAACTTTGAAGGTTAGGAGAGCTTTGCCTATTAACCAGTCCAAGCTTACTTGTAAAAAAGGCACTTATTTAGGCAAAGCTCTCCTAATACTGTGGCCAGATGTACTTCTATAAGGATATGATGCAAAAGGGCCTATTCTTTTGTGACAATAGGTAAGCCAAAGGAGATGCTAGTCCTCATGCAGTCATAGAAAAGCCAATTACTATGTGTCAAAATATTTTTAAAGCACATGGTAAAAACACTCCTGAATCCATATCACTGCAAAGTGCAGATGGGGAATTGCTAAAGGTATTTGAAAATGGTGTTATTTACCTTACTCAGCCCATTGTGTAATTCTATTTTACTCATCGGAAAGAAAATCCTCTAGGAGTTGCATACAGTCAGTTTTTGTTATCCACTAGGGTTAAATTCTTGGAAACCTCAGCAGATAGTGAATTTGCAGATAACAAACTATTGATCCTATGGAGTTAGATGCAAGGGATACCTTACCTGCCATTAGAAGAATCTATCAGAGACACTCAAGAAGCCAGCAGAGTGCAGCATGAAGTGCCAACAGATCTCTGAATGCTGCAGGGACCTTCAGAATCATGCTTGTGACCAGCAGGGATCCCTTTAAAATGGCCTGTGGAAGCTTCCACCAGTCATTTTAAAGGGGTCAGCTCTGGTCACAGGTGCCATTCTGAAGGTTCCTGCAGCCTCCAGAAGGTTTTTCCATAGTGGATAACAACAGAGGCGCAGATAACGAGAGGTAGGTTCGCACATGTTTGAGACATTTTCACCAGCAGTACACATGTGCCGCAGGTCGATGGGCTTCTGGCTTGGGCCCTAAGGCCCAAATCCTGATGAACTTTCCAACACTGATACAGCTATGCCGATGAGGCATGTGCTGCATTCTGCAGTGGAGTAGTAGTCATGGAGGCTTCCTCAAGGTAAGGTAAGGGAATGTTTGTTTCCTCAGAGTTGGACACCTGGTTAGGATTGTGTCCTCAGTCCCTTATGCCAGCCCAGCACTGTCGCAAACTTAAAATATCTGACATTTTAACTCATATTATCATTTCTCAGTTTAAGCATGGCATTGTTTCTTCGTAATTGCCACATTTCACTTTTGTTCCGAATCATATCAGGCTGATTATTTAAAAAAAATCAAAGTAAAACGTATTCAGGGAACAATCCTAGCCAACCTTCCAGCACTGTGCAAATGGGGCATCCTGCAGTTGAGGGGCAATCATGGAGGCCTCCTCAAGGTAAGGTAAATGTTTGTTCCCTTACCAGGGAGCTGCATTGCCCTTTCCCTCATTCTGGAAAGTTAGTTAGGATTGTGCCCTAAGCTTCTCTAACCAAGGCTGGTCTGTTTTCCATCAAGAATATGCATAAAGGCTTGCCTTTCCCACATCCTACCTTTTGCTCTACTCAATTCTTTGTGTTATTGATCCCAGTCCATTTCATCCACTTCCTGTTCCATTCATGTCATCCATGCACATTTACTTAGAAATAAGTCAAATTGAATCCCATGGGGTCTACACTTAAGTTTGCCCACATAGGACTGCAGCCTTAGGCCACAATCAACCCACAGGGTTGCCTCAATTGTTCTTTATTACAAGTCCCTTAAATTGTAAACAGCTTGGGGCAGGGACTGTTTGCATCTGGGGCATTCTGCACATGGTGATACATGCTGGATAAAGCCATTAACCACTACCGTAATATAAATAATAACAATAATTCAGAAATATTTTAAACAGCCTGAGGATACTGGCTGCAATAAAACATCTCTGGGATTTTCCCGCCAGCAAAAACATCATAAATTATGGAGTTTATAATAAAAATATCATAACTATTCTTGCTCTGCAAAAAAAGAAAAAGCTGAGCCTCAGCAGTCTAGAAGCAGCATGGGGACAGTTTAGAGAAAACAACAGCACTGACAGAATAAGGATAAAGCAAAATACAGTCCAATTACCTCATTTGTAGCCCCAGTGATAATAGCAGCTAACACAACATTCAAACTAGGCTCATACCTCCACTATCTGATTTGCACGTGGTTGGCTGGTGACTGTTTTTCTCAATAAATGACAGAATAAAGCGGCTTAAGAATTACTAATGTACACTTGAGGTAGTGTGGAAAGGGGCCAAAGCTGATCAAGACCCCACCACGACCAGGTGCACCTTTGGTTAGTCGAGCCCCCACTGCTACCTCCCTTTCCTTTCATGCATCCCTCGCCACTTTTGCTGCCTCTCGCCCCCTACCGGTGCCTCCTCTTCCCATTACTAAACTTAGCTGACAAATAATGAAACACAGGGCAGTGCAAATGTGTGGTGAGAACGAGTGGAGGCCTGGAGTGTCAGCCAGGAGATGCTCTAGGGCAGGGGTGTCTTTTCATATCCAGACATATACAGACATTTCATATACACACATGCCCTGGTATCCACTGGGGTTCCATTCCTGGCTCCCCCATGGATACCTGAAACCATGGATACTGGGGACACCTTTTTAAAGATAAGGAACATCAGTGGTTTTGCTGCACCAAGGTCAAAAAAAGAGATTTGTTAAACGTTTCCCCTATCTTTTTAATAGGCGTCCCAGTATCCATGGCATCCGTGGATAACTGAAACCGTGGATACCAAATCAGTGGATACTGGGGCATGCCTGTACAGTAGTCAAATAGCATTTATGCCAAATAGCATTTATGATGCCTACTGAGGGTCAGAATTGATGTAATAAAGCAGGAAGTGATGTCATTAATCAAACAACTATGTGAGCAGGTACTCACTTACAAAATGCATTTCATTTTTCCCTCCATCCTTCCTCTCTGTTTCTACCAAAGCCCTCAAAGGAGTCAAGTACAAACTTATGAGTAACCTGTGGCTGGGGGGGGGGGGGGCGGACATTATGCCAAGAGTGAATAAGTACAATTACTCTCCCCTGCCAAACATAGGGGAACCATTACTTAAAAACTGCCTCTTGGCCCAATAAATAGGGGTTTGATAGTAAACCAAAGTAAATGTTGTCAGTCTTTGATTAGCTTGGCTTGCATTACAGGACGATCACTGGTAAAAAAAAAAAATAGCTCAGGAGCAATAGACAGAGGGACTGTCTTTTGCAACTTGGTAATCACAACAGGATTTGTATGCCTGGGATTCACGATGTGACATCTAGGAATGTGGAGCCCAGGCACCTTTGGTTTCCGAACATTAAGCACTGTCCTTGAAGCTGAACTGTGAATCCTTACACCATTAGCATTGCCATAAACGTTTTTTGCTTCAAAGCATCATGGGAGCATAAAGTGCTGCCTAACAATTAGTTCTTCCCAAATATTTCAATCAGAAAAAAAGGTACAGTCCCAAGATGCGAGTCCATGCCCTGGGAATGTTGCATCTCCTCTTCCCAGGGCCTCCCTCAGTCATGCGTCATGTGGCTGACAGCAGTGTTGTTTTTCTCTGACGGGATCCAGAAACCAGGTCACTCTCATTGGAAAACTGTCTGGGATTAGCCTGGCCGTTGAAAGGTGGCAGCGCCCAGTAGTCATCATCATCATTGCCCAGAACAAACGTCTCATCATCAGGCACAAGAAAGTGAGCGTGTGAACGAGCTGCTGGCAACATTATTTTTCCTGGTAAAAGAGGTTGCTGTGGCACAGCAGCATAAACACCACATTTAAATAAAAAGAGTGACATTGCTTTCGCCTGTGCAAACAGGAACACTGTTGCTAGGGTTCAGGAAGATGTTTTGCTTTAATAAAGGGACAGATATGTCTTCGGATATTTTTTTTAAAAACATCTGACAGTAGACATCCTACTGAAGTCTTCCACCAGCACAGCCGTCACAGCACCAGGCTAGAGTGTTGCAGACATGCCATAAAGCACGTTCGTGATGACTCCAGAATAAGCAGTGCTGGCAGAAAGGCCTGGGCTGGCCTGTCGACATTATATCTAGCCCCCTGCCCCACCCCCCGGCCACTGGCTGAGGTAAGAGAAGCACCAAGCAGCACATGGGCTTGGGAAGGCAGCACGTACGAGGGGGCACTTCTGAGTGGGGGGGAGGGTGGAATAGGGTCAGATCAGGCCCTGGAACGGGCAGGATCAGTGGAGGAGATCTCCACCATACCCTGTCCTACCTCCTGAATACCCTACATGGGGTTGCTCGCACTTGCCCCAGTGAAGTAGTTGGCGCAGATCAGGGTAGTCTCCTTGGGCAGGCTGGAGAGTTACCTGAGTTCCTTTACCCCAAGAACTCCTGCAGCCTCTTGGCCCTGCTGCAGCAGCTGTTTTGGCATTGCTGTCCCATGGCACCAGCAGCCCAGATAGGATCAGACTGCCTGCTTCACCTAAAACAGCAGTCTTCACACTCAGGGCGCCATCCTAGGCACCCTGTAGTGTCGACGCCTCGTGGTAGCGTTCGTGGGTGGGTGAGCTCTGGGCGGGGCGGCTGGCGTGCTGGCCCGGGAGGGGGGCGGGCCTTGGATTCAGCCATAAGGTAGCCCCTTATTTAGCAGGGGCAGATCCGAGGAGTCCATAGGGGAAGCTGTACCTCCCCAACAGCAAGGGCAGCCCAGCTTCCCCAAAGCAACGTTGGATATGGCACTGGCCGGCCAGCCTTGCCATTCCAGTGCTGCTTAGGATTGCGCTGGAATGGTAGACTACCTTATTCTAAGGAATTCTATTATTATTCTAAGGTAGTCTAAGGTAGTCTAAGAATAAGGTAAGCTACCTTATTCTACCTCTGTCACAACCACTTGTTTCAGTCTTCAGTATAGTTCTTGTGCCACTGCCAGTGGCATTCCTACAGGTGGGCAAAATGCTAAGTGCAGAAGCTTGAGCTTACATGAACCCTCTTCCTCGCCTCCACAGCCATTAGTGGCTTGGAGAGCAAAGCGTCGTCATCCCCCTTGTAGAAAAGCCACTGGCCACTGCCACAGGCCAGATAATCTCTTCATTCTCCAGATATTCTTGGCAGGGAGCACTTATGCTTGCTGAAATCTGTAGTCATTCTTAGGACACAATCCTAACCTTAGGCCAGCACAGTTAGGCCAACAAAGTTTGGCCAGAACAAGGGACACCGTAAAGTATGTTTGGACCACTCTGGGAGTCAGAGAGGCCGGCACACAGACATGCGCCATCCTCCCTGACTCCAAGAGTGGTCCAAATGCGCTTTATGGTGGCCCTTGTGCCAGCCACACTTTGCTGGCCTAACTGTGCCAGCCTAACTCCAGGTTAGGATTGTGCCCATAATATCGGTATGTGGGATTTCCACCAACAATGCCAGGAGTTACTATGGCCTTATGAGGAATGAGAGTGAGTCCCATTCCCTGTCCCCTCAGCCTCTCTCATTTCTCTTATTTCTCATTTGCATCTAAGCTAGTTTTCCAGACCACTTTAAAAAAACTGCTCCTCCTTACTTTAATTTCAATTCAAATGTATTATTTAAAAAAAAAACCCTTTATTCTTCCTGTGCTCAAAACTTGCAAGCTTTCGTTTGCTGCTTGTTTCTGCCATACATTGTTTTGAACTAAACCTTTTCTTTCCCACCAATTATTATTTCTGATGTGTTTTCCTGAGCATTCCAAAATGGCATCTGATTTTACATAAAACGTCAGAGTAGAACTCCATTTTTCCCTTCATTAAGGACACAAAGGATTCCTGCGTGAGCCAAACAGCATTTTGTGATTTTAATACAGCTTTAGATTCCAAAAATCTAGCAGCCTGGCTGCAAAGCAGATTCTGCACTGAATGAATGTGTTTTGCTGTGCCAGCCAGCAAGCACCCTTTGCTAACTCCAGCCAGTCCTGTCACTCTGCAGAATTAGTGTTTGATTAAGCAGCATCAGCGCACAGAGACTCTCGCCACCATGCGCTCACGGTGCTAGGATAATTCCTGAAAGAATAGCCTCAGGAAGAACAAATGGCAGGTTCTGTGAATGGACAAGAGATGTGCAGATGCTAATCATTCTAAAAGCTGCCACTTCCCATGGGATATTGTCTGAAAGTTCAGGGGGTGTTCTCTTGCATGTCTAAAAACCTTACACAGGAAACAATCTGCATCCCCCTGCTACGAATGTAATCAAGGGTGATTGGAGTTAAGTAGAATGTGCAGCAGTCTGACTTCTCCTTCAGGAGGAGCACTCAAGTGTTGTTTTTCATTTTTTTCAAACAGCCTAGGCTGAGAAGTGTCAGGGTCAACATAAGGCAAAATGAGAAATTTGCCTAGGAGCGTAAGTCTCAGTCTGCCTTGTCCCCAAACACAAATGGATGATAGACAGGAGGGACTGTAGATGGGACAATAAACAGGGGGTGGGAACAGGAGCATGAATGGAAAAAAGGAGAACGTTAGTTTGTTTCATGTTTCCAGAGAGGGAAGTGGACCCCAGGAAACATGTTTATTTCATCAGATAAGAGAGCCCAGAGGACAAGATCTGGTTCTAACCTGTTTTCACATGCTATGAAAGAATGTTGAGATAGTGAAATCTGGCAAAAATGCTTTGCCCTAAGTGGTTGTCTAAGATCATAGCACTTCTTCACGCTTTTGGGAGCTCCCTTTCATTGTCAGTTCCATTGAGATAGGTCTCTGTTGGAATGAATTAAGAGCACAATCCTAACCTGGAGTTAGGCTGGCACAAGTTAGGGCAGCAAAGTTGGCCAATACAAGGGTCACCGTAAAATGCGTTTTGACAACTCTCTGAGTCAGGGAAGATGGCCTTTCTGACTCCAAGAGTGGTCCAAATGTATTTTAGGGTGGTCCTTGTGCCAGCCAAACATTACTGGACTAACTTGTGCAGGCCTAACTCCAGGTTAGGACTGCGCTCTAAATTACATCCTAACAGTGCATTCTTATACTCTTCCCCACCACAGCATGCAGCTGTGCCAAAACAGGTTGCGCTACGTGCTATGTTGGGAAGGGGTGATTGGGAGGCTTGGGAGTGGAAAGGGAATTATTTTCCCTTGCACCTTGGTAAGCCCCACATCCACCAATGGGCCTCCTCAGACCTGCACCAGCTCTTTAGCTGGCACAAATCCAAGAAAACAAAGGTGGCGTGTCAGCTCGCTCCAGAGGGCTAGCATCCAGTGCAAGTTGCCCACATCTGGTGCCACCCCCTTCCACCTCTAGCACACCCTGGCTCTTCCCCTTCTGCCCTGTTATGCCTTCTCCCCACCCTATTTTGCCCACTCAAGCAACTTACAGGCCTCAGCAGGCCTCATTCAGGCTTATGGGGCCTACGTGGCATCTCTGGCAGCAATGTGGGGCTCACAAGCTTCCAGATCACGGATTGGAATGGCCATAAAATACATTTACCACCACAATGCTATTCTGGCACTGGTAGCTCTGCATAGGACTAGAGCCTAAATGAAAGTGAAAATTTCTAGGTAGCAGTCAGTGGCAGCAGAAGAAAGCACTCTGATTGCCGATGTTTCAAATTGATTTATTTTTGGTAGTCTTAATAGGGTGTTGCTTGGGGGGTGGGGGTGTCACGATGTGCTCCAGCCCTCCAAAATGTACTGCTACACCAGGGACTCTATGGCTGCATGGAAAAGCTACGCATGCCTAGGCCAAATGCACCACTGACTGCTGGCATATGTTCACAAACAAGGCAGGGAGAGGGAAGCTGTATTTTGGTCAGTAACAATTCAATACTTGAACCATAAAAGCTGACCAAGGAATGTTGACCTTTCTTTTGCCTCAGCAAGGCCTATCAAATATGTAGCATTTTCTACAATGCCGGTTTGTCTCCTTAGTATGAGCCAGGGGAAATCAACACAACTCTCTCTCTCTCTCCCTCCCTCTCCCTCTCCCTCTGTGTGTGCAGTGTGTGTGTGTGTGAGAGAGAGGGGGGGGAATCTCTCTGTTTTCCATGTTGCTAGAACATCTTCTTTTCCCTGCTGGAACAGCTGCAGTTTATTTTATCTATTCATTTGTTTTTATTTACAACCTGCATTGTCCATTGTTTGGTATGGCTAACCAAGAGCTGCATATAGTTAAATGGGTTTGCACCAGTCCCCACTGACTCTTTCAAAGTAACTAAGAAGAGAGCTTTGCTGTTTCTCATAAGCAACATCTGTATCACAGGTTAACAAACTGATGCGATTCTCTCTGTCTGCCTCCCTGAATTCTCTCTCTCTCTCTCTCTCTCTCTGTGTGTGTGTGTGTGTGTGTGTGTGTGTGTGTGTGTGTGCCCCCGTCCGTCCGTCCGTCCATCTGCACATCTATGTTGTGAACAAATGGCTGAAACCATCTTCGCTTCCAGCTGGAGGGTCACTGAGCAGAGAAGAGCCACATGTCCAAATGCCAAAGACATCTACTGATCTTTGTTGTTGTTGTTGTTGTTATAAGAACAAGATCAATTGCTACAGTGTTTTGTGGGGTGTTTCAGCAGGCTGGAATCCGAAGATATTGGAAGCTCCCTGCAGGTTGATCATACAGACAGCTCTCCAATCTATTCAGAAGCCAGCTTTGATAAGAATGGGGGAGGGGGTTGCCACCTCTCCAGTGGCATTCCTTGTACTTAACACAGTTAAGTGGAATCTTCTTCTATGCAAACATATGCCCAGGATTCTGACAAAAGGCAGGGGCATTTGCACCCATTTAGGGGAGAGTTTGTAGCCCGTGATGGAGTACATGCCTTTCATACAGAGTTCAGTGCCTAATACAGTATATCCGAGTCAAGGCTAGGAAAGACTCCTGGCTTTGTGTTTTTCTGCTGCTCTTTGCCCAACTCTTACAGCAGTCTCAAAGAATTGCATGTGCAGAAGACTTGATCCACATGGCTCCTGATGCAAAACTGGGGATCTTCTTAGTGTGATTTCAATGAGATATTAAAATTAAATATTTTTTCTGTTTCTGCCTTTAAAAAAAAGGGTAGCAAATCACCTGCATTGTTTCATATCTATTGTCTCCTCTTGTCTAAATTTCCCACGATCAATAGGCCATCAGGATGATGAGTTAGGTTGGAAGTGGCAATGGCATTTTTTCATTACTGGGGATGTTCCTGGGGGACCCCCGTCTCCTAAAGACATATCAGGTCCACAAAGAAAGGCAGGAAGACAAAATTGTTCATTGCTGCCACCCTCAGGTCACAACCAACCATCCTGAGCAGAGAAGCCCATGACATGCTCAGATAAGGGCTGTAGCCACAGGGAGGCCGGTCGGGGTATGGCCTCTTGCCTAAATTTTCAGGTTTGTTGTTTGTTTGTTTAGTAAGCCTCTAGCCCATTCATTTATGGAAAAGCAAACTTTTCTACCCAATGGAATTCAATTCTACACCACAACATTTCTGGCTATGAATGTAGGGTGAGCAGGGCTGAAAATTATTGCAATTCCTTAATTCAGGATCACATTTTTAGAGGGCAGGCATAGTCAGAAATCATTTCACTTGCCTGTAAACTACTTTGGTGCTGTGGGTTAAACCACTGTTGCTGAACTTGCTGACCAGAAGGTTGGCTGTTCAAGACCACGCAACAGAGTGAGCTCCCGTCGCTTGAGCCAGCTCCTGCCAACCTAGCAGTTCAAAAGCACCTAAAAATGCACGTAGATAAATAGGGACCACTTCGGTGGCAAGGTGTTCCATGCACCTTGGCCTATAGTCATGCCAACCACATGAACACAGAAGCTTGTCCTCAGACAACGCCGGCTCTACAGGCTTAGAAACAGAGATGAGCACCGCCCCCTACAGTTGGTCACAACTAGACCATTAAGTAGTGGGGAAACCTTTACCTTAAATCAGTTGAGGACTTTTTTATTGTTGTTGAAAAGCTGTATATACTGTTGTTGTTTGTGGTGGTGTTGCTGTTGCTGTTGTTGATTTTATCTATATATATAAAAATGGACGTGGCCAGGTTTGTATGTTCTGAATAGGCTCCTCAACGCTTTGACCGATCGGCCCGAAACTCGGCACGCATGTACCTGGCGGCCTGGCAACAAACACTGCGGGGGTCAGACCCCCCCTAGCGCCCCCAGGGGTGGGGGTATGCGGGGGTCTTCACATGACAATCGATGAAAACGGCCAATCTCAGTGTCAAATCCATAGTTTCCGGGGTCACCGGGACGAATGGCGATGCTCCTGACGCTGTGCGAGTTCAGGTTCAACCCCCCTCGGCGTGCGGGGCACGAAGGGGTGCGAAACACAGCGTCCGCCGTGCCCTGCTGGAATGCCTGGACCGATTGGCGCCAAACGGCATGCGGAAGCCTGGCAGCCTGGCCACAAATACTGCGGGGGTCGGGCCCCCCTACCGCCCCCGGGGGTGGGGGTGCGGGGGGTCCCGACATGAAAACGGTCAAAAACGGCCAAACTTGGAGTCAAATCTACAGTTTTAGGGGTCGCCGAGATGAGTGGCGCCGCTCCCGACGCAGTTAAAGTCTGGGTTTGCCCCTCCCCACGTGGGGGGCAAGAAGGGGTGCGAAACACAGCGTCCGCCATGCCCTGCTGGAACGCCTGGACCGATTGGCACTGAACTCGGCATGCGGAAGCCTAGCAGCCTGGCCACAAACACTGTGGGGGTCGGGTCCCCCTACCGCCCCCGGGGGTGGGGGTACTTGGGGGTCCCCGCGTGCAAAAGGTCGAAAATGGCCAATCTCAGTGTCAAATCCATAGTTTCCGGGGTCACCGGGATGGGTGGCGACACTCCCGACGCTGTGCGAGTTCAGGTTCACCCCCCCTCGGCGTGGGGGGGCAGGAAGGGGTGCGAGACACAACATCCGCCATGCCCTGCTGGAACGCCTGGACCGATCGACACGAAACGTGGGATGCATACACCTTGCGGCCTGACGACAAACACTGCGGGGGTCGGGGGCCCCTACCGCCCCCGGGGGTGGGGGGACGTGGGGGTCCCCAAGTGAAAATGGTCGAAAACGGCCAAAAGCAGCGTCGAATCCATAGTTTCCGGGGTTGCCGGAGCGAACGGCGATGCTCCTGACGCCGTACGAGTTCAGGTTTGCCCCCCCCTCGGCATGGGGTACGACAAGGGGTACAAGACACAATATCCGCCATGCCCTGCTGGAACGCCTGGAGCGACATGCACCGAACTTGGCATCCACGTGCCTTCCAGCCTGGCGACACACACTCTGGGGGTCAGGCCCCCCTAGCACCCCCGGGGGCCCCCCGCATGAAATCGGTCCAAAACGGACAAAATCGTCACTGCTTCTATAGTTTCTGGGGTCGCTGAGGCGAGCTGCGATGCTCCCGAGGCTGGGCGAGTTCAGGTTCGCCCCTCCTTGCTGTGGGGGCGGGAAGGGGTGAGAAACACAACATCCGCCATGCCCTGCTGGCACGCCTCCACCGATCAACACGAGACCTGGCACGCCTACACCTTCCGACCTGGCGACAGACACTGTGGGAGTCAGACCCCCTTAGTGCCCCCGGGGGGGGAGCGGGGGTCTCCGTGTGAAAATGGTCAACAACAGCCGAAATTGGCGTCGAGTCCGTAGTTTCCAGGGTCACCGAGACGAGCGCCGACGCTCCTGACACAGTGGGAGTCCGGGTTCAGACCCCCCTCAGCGGGGGGGCAAGAAGGGGTGCAAAACAAAATGTCCGCCATGCTGTGCTGTAACGCCTGGACCGATGCGTGCCAAACCCGGCATGTGCGTGCCTTGCGGCCTGATGACACATACTGCGGGGGTCAGGCCCCCCACCCCAGGGAGGGTGCAGGGGGCATGAAGTGAAGATGGCCAAAACTGGGCGACACTGGCATCAACTCCATAGTTTCCAGGGTCGCCTCAGCGACCGGTGACACTCCTGACGCACTTGGCGTCCGCGTTCGGCCCCCGTTGGCGTGGGGGGGGGGGTGCTAATCTCATAAACTCTGGAAGATCATTTTCTTACCCGGGCAATGCCGGGTAACAAAAAGCTAGTGTGTGTGTGTGTGT
>JAJKFI010000006.1:27862773-27876293 GCA_029204185.1 Lerista edwardsae
CTCACCCGTTCCTCCTGCCCAGCGTTCCGGCTGCATGACGCCGCTGGGCCTAACCCAACCCTAATAATAAAAAGCCCTTTATTGGCACTTGAAAATGGCAAATGAAGGATGAAGAGATACCTAAAGAAGTGGGCAGGGAGGTGTGGTCTGGTGGCTGAGCTGCTGCCTGCCTGAAGAAAGCTAAACAGGTTCAGCTGTGCTCTTGACTTTGGATGGGAGACTTTGTGTGGAGGCAAGTAATCTCCTGACAGACCTTGTGAAGGAACACTGTGAGAGTGTATGGAATGAAAGGAATGCAGAGCAGTCAGCTAGAGCTGGATAACATCTTGAGCACCAACAGTGGCTACTGTGGAAGCGTGAAAGAGCAGAGCACAGCCAGGGGGATGGCTGCACTTGGATAGAAAACGTCTGGTGAACTGAGGGCTCTGTGAGTTCCTCTCACAGGACAATACTATAAAAACCCCATTGTGCAAACTGCCTTTAATGCTGTGTAAACTGCCTTTGTCATTTGTGCAAACTGCCCTTGATGCTGGGTAAAAACAGAGAAAGGTGGTAAATACGTAAATAAAATAAGAACAGAAGACTCAGGACCCACTGCTATCCAGCTTCCCAGCGCTGAGGCAGCCATGCCAATGGGGCATGTGCTGCATCCTGCAGTTGGGGTGCAGTCATGGAGGCCTCTTCAAGGTAAGGGAGCTTTGTTGCCTTACCTTGAAGCTGCCCTTATCCCAATGCTGGAATATTGGTTAGAATTGCACCCTCATGGAAGAAAGAGTGTGTGGTATAATGTAATACACGTGCTGTGATCAAGAGATTAAAAATGTTGAGCTTTTCAACATCATATAGTGTAAAAGATATAATTCTATGTTGAAAATTTGTATGCTATCAGTATAATGAAAGGTAATTTGCACATTGCTATTGTGATGCATTTAATCTGAGCTATTCATTGGTGTGAGTTCACAGGGCCATACGCACAGGTCTATTAAAGGGCACCTTTTCGCAGGCCTAGTTTGTGAAGGTTTCATGACAATCAAAAAGATTATCAGTAAGAGGGAAGGTATCTCCATTTCACCCACAATATGAAACAGAATTAGAGACTGCCCTAAAGTAAAGGGGGGAAAGGGGGGCTAAAGGCCATGGGACTCCACATTTATCTTAGCCTTTGCCCCATTCCCTGTTCTTCGAACATTCAGATATACTTCACATGGCTGAAAACCAGTCCTGGGTGTGCAGCAGTTTCTGTGCGCATTACATCCGGGGCCATGCATTGAAGCAGTTGTCTGATTGCTCTGTCACACATCCAGATTGATTTTCAGGGCATGGTAAAATGAGTAGAAAAAATTATGGTCCTCATTGCATGCTGAAAAATGATGCAGCCATCAGGCAGTGACTTTGCTTCATGACCTCCTGAAAAGTACACTGAGCTCTTGGCAAGTTTTCTGATCCGTTATCAACTTTGGCACAAAACACAAAGAAACAGCAAAAACACTCAGTGCGGATGGTGCACGTCTGTGTGCTGGTCTCTCTGACTCCAAGAGTGGTCCAAACATACTTTATGGTGCCAGCCAAACTTTGCTGGCCTAACTGTGCCGGCCTAACTCCAGGTTAGGATTGCACCCTCAGTCGCCTTCCAATCCCACACCCTAAAATGCCACCACTTAAGACATATCATGGTCATCTGCTCCTTATAAATATATTTCCCAGAATTGAAAACATGTCTACCACTTGCTTATTCTGTGACAAGGGAGCAACCAACACCTTTTTAGCTAGGGAAAATGTTAAAACAGGTATGGCAACCACTTTCTCCCCACATTATCACATTACTTCAGGGGCTTCAATTTTGCTGGAGCTCCTAGAGTATACAATTCTAACTATTTTAACCATTAATCCATTAATGGATGGCCAGAATGTTCAAAGCTTTGTCTCTGAAACACGAAGACATTTGCGGGAAGGAAATGCTGCCCAGCACCTACCTTGCTTTCACAGATGAAATAATAAAATAACTCTAAAGTAACCTGACTCCTTTTCCTGTTTTTTGATGCGTGGTCGTCCTTTTGAGAATCCTATTCCACTTTACCATAAGAAGAGCAACGCTGGATCAGGCCAAAGGCGCACCTAGTCTAGCACCCTGTTTCCCACAATGCCCAACTCGCTGTCTCTGGAAAGCCAGGAGACAGTGCATCTGAGCGCTTGTGCACAGGAATCACAACACCCAATCCTAACCTGCTCTGGTTCATCTGGGTCAAGTGGCTTAAACCCTATCCAGCACAGGTTAGGAGCAGGCTAGAGGTCTCCTCAGAGTATGGGGATATTTTGCCCTTACCCAGTGTTGAGGCCCAGCCTACTCAAGTCTGCTACTCAGATCTATGCCTGCTAATTCACCAGCACAGGTCTGAGATGCCCATATAAGGCTTCTAGGCCCAGGAAGGAGGATAGGATACAGCAGAGGCTTCCTCTGCCAATCCCATCCCCTCCAGTGCCTGATTCGTCTCCCCAAAATGCCCTCTTCCCACCTCCATTCCATCCTCACCAAGTCCCTGCAATTCCCCACAGAGTATTCTCTCTGCTGGCAACCAAAGATCTGGCTACAGTGCCAGTAGGCCAGCACAGGCCTTCCCACCAGCACTGCCCTTACATGCGAGTCATCACAAATGTGCACAGGCAGTAACTACAGACAGGATTGTGCTGTCAGAGGTAAGCAGTGTGGGCAGCAGGTGATGGAATGGGTGGAGGTAAGGGGCCTCCTTTTTCAGTTTCAAATTTATTTCAGTTCTGTAAGTGCTGACAGTTTGAGGAGACAAGTTTACCTCTGGTTTGGGAGTAGCAGCCCAGCACTGTGCTTAAGGTCACCTCATCATACTAGCCACATTCCTGTCATAAAGTGTTAGTAGGGCATCCGAGGGGTTGGAGTGTTTTTTTATGTCACTAATCTGTTAGGGATTTTTATAGAAGCCTTAAATCTGACTGTGATCTTCCTGATGTTGGACTAACTGCCGATAAACTCATTTTTATTTGTTCTAAACACCATCTTATGACCATAAGAATAGCCCCCCTGCATTCCGACAGGGCGTTGAAAATATTTGAACCCGTTCTTATTACTGAGAAGTGCTAGATTAACATAGCCCCTATAAGTGTGCACACCCGGTAACCCAGAGAACTGGCAATTTGTATCTCTGATTGGGCTTTGCACACAGCACACACAACCCCTTCTGGTGGATTTATTTGCTTAAAGTTTTATGAAATACCAAATTTACTCATGATTCTGATTAAATGTAGAGTAAGAACACATACGGGACGTGGTGGCGCAGCGAGTTAATCCGCTGTCGCTGGGCTTTCGACCGCAAGGTTGGGAGTTCGAGACTGCGTGACGGAGTGAGCTCCCGTTGCTTGTCCCAGCTCCTGCCAACCTAGCAGTTCGAAAGCACCTAAAATGCAAGTAGATAAATAGGAACCACTTTGGTGGGAAGGTAACGGCGTTCCGTGCGCTACGGCGTAGAATCATGCTGGCCACCATGATCGGACAAAAAAAAAAACGCCGGCTCACAGGCTTTGAAACGGAGATGACCCCTACAGTCGGTCACGACTAGACCATTCGGTCGTGGGGAAACCTTAACCTTAACCTTAAAAGCACACATACATTGATTTTCACTCTTGTAACTATTTTTTTTATAAACACAATAACACAGGTAGCAAAGTACAAGGTTCTCTGCAACTGTAGTTCTGAAAGTATCTTAACTCAGTGTTTATCAAACTGTGGGTCAGGACACACTAAGTGGGTCACAAGCCAACTTCAGGTGGGTTGCATAGCACCTAGGGCAGCCATCATTGAAAATATGGGAAGATAGGACTGGAAAGGTTATTTTTCTTGTATCAAGGTTGAAAAGCTTTTTTTTTCCCTTTCTGGTTCACTTTGCTATTGGAAAATGGCTGAGAAATAACCCAACTTCTTGTGATTCTCAGGAAAACAGCAGGCTCTGGTGTCATGCCGGCACTTACGGCCATGACATCATTTCTGGTGGGTCCCAGATAGATTGTCATTCTAAAAAGTGGGTCCTGGTGCTAATAGATTTGAGAACCACTGTCTTAATTAATACCGTTTTTCATGAGCTGGTGCATACAACTTGAAAATATAGGTAATCAGCAAGTCCTGAAACCATAAGGCTGGTTTCACCGTGGCCTTTTTAGTCTAGAATAGATGAATTCACTTTTTAATTTAGCAATTTATTGACATGCTTGCCAACAGCTGCACACCAGTGTTTTTCTAAATTGTACACTCATCTTTCTTTACATCTGATTTGTGGGCAGCTTGTCCACCTTTGACCAGAACTGAAACCCTAGCCTGTTTGGTGCAGACTAGCAAAGTGAGATTGATTTACCTAGTGGAGAATCTGTAACATCCTAACATGCTCCCAAATTTGCCCTGGAGAGAGGGGAGAGGCGGGCAAGAGTTGAAAAGCATGAAACTTGAGAATAATAGTAGAGAAACTCACCTGGCATGGATTGGGGGCAACAGAGAAGGCCAGGTTGCTGCTGCCTCTGCTTTCCCAGCTGGTGGATACTTAGGATCCACCTGAGAAATGTGCCTGGCATGAGCAGGAAAGGGAAGATTGGACTGCTACCACCATCACTCCTAATGCACTGCCATCACCCTGCTGTCAGCCTGCAGTCCTGGCTGGGCAATATGGACTGCTTTTGCCTCTTCCATATGGATGAGCATTGTGAGATGTTCATGAAGATAAAGCATTATTTGAAATCTCACGTGGCTCCACAATTGCACATTCACCCAATAGTGGAAGAGCAGCCCTAGTGTAGGGCAAGGCCATGGAGAGCTGGCACGGTCCCTTTTTCCTCCTTTGAAACTCTACGCCTGGAGAGATTTCTTGTTGGTTGGTTTGTTGATTGGCTGGCTGGCTGGCTGGCTGGTTGGTTGGTTGATTTAGTTTGGTTTTTGGAAACCTGCTTTTCTTCTCTCCCTTTTTTCCTCCTCAGTCTGATACACAAGAAGAGCACATCTGATACACATCTTTTGTTCAAGATGTCTGATGAGCTTTTACCTTTGGGCCTTCATCATTTATATTCAAACCATCTTTCTCTACAGCTTTTTTCAGTACTGTACTCAAAGAATTCATGACAAGTCATACAGATACCAAGATTCTAGAAATCAACTTTTGGTAAACGCAAGCAACGTGCTGATTAATGGGTCATACTTTTGCAGATCGGCACAGGAACAAACAAAATCAAAGACTGATATGTTCAGCCTGGATTGGTATGCAAATTGAGCATTTGAGAGTCCAGAGATGCTGCCTGCCTCTTACTGGGTGGTGCCAGCATATTATTACCTCCCCAGCTGAGCTCCTGATTCCCCAACAACAGATCTCTTGGCTCAGTGATACTCTCTGGAATGCTTGCTGCACAAGGTGATCCCAAACACACAAACAGAAGCACACCACATAATGACTCCAAACATAGCATATAATCTGATGTTGGAAAGTGAAGTGCGTCGGTGAACAAATAATGGGATTCTTGCTTCACTCAGGCACAGTGGGGAAGACCACAGACAAAGGTTTGTATATTGTTATATAAATACAGACAGTTTTATATCCTCATATATAAAGTAATGCGCTTGAATTATGGGGGGGAGGGAGGAAGGAGGCTCTTAAGAAAGCCCACAAGCCCTTCCCTCTGCTTTAGCAAATCTTGTAGTATCCTAAAAACAGATGCTGGGGGAACAATCACAAAAGGGATGAGGGCTGGATCCCCTTTAGTCCCCCTGTAATTGAACAGCAATAAAGTAAAATATGCTTATTTTTTTGGATGCACATCTATGAGTTTTTAAGCTATGTATCTAAAAATGTAAAGCCATGTGCCAAACAGGTGTTTGAAAATACATGTAGCACAGATTCAATCAGCAGACTGCTGAGAATAGCAAACACAGATTTGTTCCTGAGTGGCCAAAAACTGCATTTGTGAAGCTACCCTAAGAGTCAGATACTTAATCAGGACCAACCTTCCCTCTTTTCAAATTTTAGCCAATAGCAGCCAGGGAGCCTCCAATTCAAGTGGGAACCATGGTGCTGGGGAGTGGTTCTCACGGGGACAGGATTTCACTGGGAGAAAGCATTCTCATTAAAATAGTTCATTAAAATAGTCCTGTCACCCCACTTGCTATTTGCCCCATTTCCCATTAGGAGAAGTGTGCACGTACAATGGTTGGACGTACTATACGCATACGTTTTCCCTATCTGGGTAAATTGCTTAGAGGTGATTTTCACTAGAAATCTCTCTTCCTCCAGTGCCATGGTCACAATCCAGATCGGGAACGCTACAGCTACTGCTTGGCAAAATCCAAAAAGATGGGCAATCCAATCCTGGATCTCCATTTTCATCTCTCGCTTGGCACCGAGCACACTGTGAATATGTGTTGCGTGGAAGGCTTGGCTTTTTTATTTTCCTTTTTTTTCTTTTGGTTGAGATCAATATTGTCATGATCATTCTTTAAGCCCTTAGATTGAATCCATTGTAATGCATACATGGAAAGCCTATCAAATGTGCAATTTGAGAGACAGCATCCCTTTGAGGAATAAGTCCTAATGCAATGGTTTTTAAACAAAATTATCTGTAGAAACTTGGAGGAACCTTCTCCTTTTGTCTAATTCTCTGTAGGTAATCAAAGCCAATAGAATTTCCCCCATGGTACGGAAAGGTTTCCACTTTCAAATTTGGCAGTTTCTGGGTAAAGGCAGTCCTCCCCAATCTCATGATAGTCTTTAAATGTTAAAAAAAAAAAAAAAAGATCAAGAATTCCAGTGAACACAGAGTTAACCGCAGTTATAACTTTGGTTGTTAAAATTCATGAGGTGTAAAAAAACAAATTGCATAGGGTAGATGAGCTGTCTTTAAAGTGTATATATTGCTTCCTCTTTCCCACCCTCTCAGTTCCACCCCCCCAGTTCAAACCACTATTGGCACAAGCTAATTGGAACATACAAAAGGGAACAGCCCGTCCTTCATGGGGCACCGATATCACTGTGAAGTTCTGCTGCGCTCAGTCTAGACTATTTATGGATGCTTGGGTGAGGAAAGCCGAGGGAAACCCACATCACACCCATGCACGAACAATCACAGGGTAGAATAGGTCACTTTCATTTCTTCCTCTTTGCATTTCCTTTTTCATTTTATTGATATCTCACTACCCTTTGAAGTTTATCCTCATTTGTTTAATTACTCCTGAAGCTCAAGTTTCACTAAGTTTCCTTTGAACAGCAGAAACACATTAAGTTAAAAACAATTAAATAAGGAAGTTTCTTAAACACAGACCATCAAAAAAGAATACTTTTTTTTTTGTACAATCTAGCTATCCATTTTCTTTAGAAATGTGGGCAGTGAAAATGTTTTAGAAAACTTCTGTGTTTTAACCACTACTGTTCCTTTTATTCTCTTAGAAGAAATGCTAAGGGATTTATCTGGATGGATTATGGACCTGATCCTATGTGACCCAGCGCCAGTGGTAAGCCCTGACCACCGGTCCTGGTGTCACAAAAGTGTCATAAGGATGCAACGCAGAGCCACCCAATGGTAAGTCTCACCGCTGCTGACACTGAGCTCTTTTGGGGCGAGGGAAGGGCATGGAGAGAGCAGAACTGAGCATGGGGAGGGAGAGTGGGGTGGAGGAGAGGGAGGGGCAGAGTGGGGATGGCCTCCACCACTGAATCCTATCCTCCATGTCAGCAAAATAGCCAGCGCAGACTTGAGGAGGTCTATTGGCAGACCTGCTCCCTTACCCTATGGAAGGGGACAAATGTCAGAAGAAATGCCTCAGAAGAAAGTGAAATGACTCCATTTTTTGGTTGGCTATCTGTTGCTGACTCAGAATAATTATTGGTAAGTCATTTTCAAAGAATTTCATAAGCCAACCAACCCCCCCCCCCCAGTTTTACCCTTGACTTATCCATGGGTCATAGCAAATCCTATGATTTTTGACTTAAAACTTGCCCTTGACTTATCCATGAGACCGATTTATACACAAGTATATATAGTAACTTTTCCCTGTGTGAATAGTAAATAGTGAATAAACCAGAGGGGACCTGACCTGAATTGGGACAAAGGCACAGAAGAGGACATGTTTAACTTTTAATGTTTGTTTCAGGGCTGGCCAGCTGATTAAGTGAGCTGCAAAGTTTGTATAGAGAGGAGATCTGCAAAGCAGTGAAATCTACCACCATGAGGATGCTGCTTAGCTTCATTGCTGTTCATGGCCCGTCCATGCTGGCAGAACAAGGAAACTGTCCTTGCAACCAAACTGCAGCCAGAGCTTTCTGCTCATGTCAACTGGGAGCTCTGCACAAACTCTGGAACCAGCTAAGTGGTGATGGCACAGGAGAGCAGTGACTGCTGGCTGCCTGCTTTGTTCAGGCCTTGCCATGGAGCCTCATCATGATGGGCTGCAGGGAAGTAATGGAAGTCCCAAATCAGGGCCGCCCAGCCTTCAGATAGGGCCTTGGATGCTGCCTAATGGCCACATCTCAAGCCCATGCCCCCCCCAGGCTGGCACACCCATGGGTACACCCACCCCCCCACCCAGAAATGCCTCCCGCCCGCCTGCCCTCCTCCCAGAACCACTCTTTTTGGCTTGGAGCAGCAGCGGCAGCCACCGAGCAGCTAGAAAGGCAGGGTGAGAGCACAGAATTGCCCAGCCCAGCTCATGAGCTTCTGGCCATTATATGCTCGTGGCTGCTCAGAGTGGGTCTGGTGGCTAAGGCCAGATGGGGTGGTGGAAGAAGCTGCTCCTCCATGATAGTGAGAGGCGAAGGAGACAAAGCTTGGAGGTAAAGGAAAAGAAAACTTGCTCCCACTCTTCCCTGGAGCATCATGGGTGGGGGACTTTCTTAGAAGTTCTCCAGGCCTTAGAAGTTCTCAATGACCTGCCCTCCTCCCTAGTTTTTTCCTACAGTTAAAAATGGGGATGGGGAAACCAGGGATGGGGATGGGGGAAATGGGAATGGGAAAACCTGGAGAAACCAGGACCATGAGGGTTGTATTTATTAATGATCTGCCGATGCTGTGTGTGTGTGTGTGTGTGTTGCTTCTTGGAAGGATCCCCTGCGCTTCTGCCTCGCTCGGCGATTTTTTTTCAACAGTGAAATACAGGGTGGGGGAGGAAGAAGCTCTTCGGCAGTAGCTTGTATATCCAATGGCTGCCTACCCCTGCTCTACAACATTCTCTCCCCTATCAATTTGCTAACAATCTGCTTGATGAAGAAATTCTGCCAAACTCGAAAGCTTGCTCTTGATCCTTACTTCATTTAACACAACCAAAAGTATAATCTTCCTTTGAATTGTGGATATTTCACCAATATAATCATCCACTGTTTTATGTTGTTTCTGTATCCAGCATAGGAGAACCATCTCATTCTTCATTTCAGTCAACAGAATATATTTGGCCAGCCCTGACTTCATCCATGTTGTGGTTCAACCTATACTAGTCTACTCCCTCCCAATTTCCATGTTTCGCTCCTAGAGCAAAAATTCAATTGATGCCAATGTTTAAAGTGTAATGATCCAGTCTGCTCATCAACATATTCATAATATAGGATGCAAGTCTAATGTGGATTTAGGTGGGCACAAGTCCCTTGTGCTGGCCCAGGAATGTTACGAACACACTGTAAGGCACATTCGCACCATTTGCTGAGTCAGAGAGGCTGGCACATAGATGTATGCTCTCCTCCCTGACTCCGGCAGCGCAATCCTGTAAAGGACATAGCATAGATGCAACATTGTTGTGTCAGCGTTATGCCATTAGTGCTGACGCAGGGGCGGCAAGCAGCACCCCCGCATTGGCACTAACGCTCTGAAGCCGACACTACAAGTAGTGTCGGCTTCGGCGCGAGGGAGAAACCGTCACATTCCAGGACAGGGATTGGTGTAGGTAAGGTGACCAACTTTTTTAAAATGAAAAGGAGGACACAAATACATTGAAGAAAAAAATATAAATAAAAGAAACATTGTATTCATTGCAACAATAATACACTATAATATGATAAATGCATAATAAAAACATGTGTAACATTTTATATTGTAATTATGCTTACATGCCAACAGGGTTGTATAAACTTGTAAATAAAATTATACATATTTGGAAATTATTAGATAGATAATGAATTACTAAAACGTGAATTGTGCTTACCTGTGTATGTTTGAATATTTACTGAAAGAAATAATTACCGTGAGTCTACTGCGTGTGTATGTGCCGTGTCGTGTTTCGGTAAGAAGTAAACAAAGCCACTTGTGCGCGGCGCTCTCTCTCAAGGTCTCCCGTGCGGAGCGCATGCATCTCATAATGGCATCTCGCCGCACTGTACCGAGTGTAAATCACAGGCTCATATGCCCTCTAATCAGTTCCGGGCCCCTATGAGTCTGTGATGTTTTCAGCAGCGTGTGACCTTAAGCACAACAAGGCTCGCAACCACTGCTACTAGTCTGGGCCCAAAGTTAAGAATACTTCCTCTTAACCTTAAAATTCCCCAGGTTAAACAAGTCCCAACTACAGGGACTTTTTCCAATGAGTAACTTAAAATTGGGTAAGCATGCCACTTTAGCCACTGAATCTTATCTGGTTCCAAAGACAACCTAGTAAATTTAATTGTAATTTATTGATAAACAAGGGTTACACAACTAAGAAAGCATTCTAGAACTAACAGAGACACCTACCTTATAAAACAAAGAAAACTAGGCTCCTATCACTGTTCACCTTGTTCCTCAGACAGCAATTCCAGTCTTGCAAAGGGAAGTCTGCAGGTTTGCAAGCATTATCAGGTCTGATGATCTTCTTGGAGGATGATCTGGAGGAGTCTTGCAGTTTGGAAGGTCTTGATGGTGGTTGTGCAGCCACACCCCTCAGGCTCAATCAATTAGCCTATCAGGGTAAAGGGGCCATCCCCTGTTTTCAGCACTAGCTACATGTAACCTTTCTGAATAGCTTGCATTCCTGACCCCAGCTAAAACTTCACACCTTTTGCAAACAACCAATGAAATAAGCTCTCTCAATCCTGCTTGTCTTACAATTCTTTCAAAATAAAGTCAAGCCAGGGCCTAGCTTTTTCTTGTTTGCTCTTTACACCGAGCCGTGACGAATCGTCATGTCAAATACAAATATGTCACATCACACGCAACGGATCGGATCGGCACCGATCGAATACGGAGATTTACAGATTAGTCTTCAAATATCAAAAAGGAGGACATGAAGGAGGACACTTTTGAAGGGAGGACAGAACTTACAAAAGGAGGACTGTCCTCCTAAAGGAGGACGGTTGGTCACCTTAGTGTAGGGGAGGGAAGTAGGGGGCAGGACATGGGCGGGCTTGGGAGGCGGCCATACAGCCTCATCCGAAACCTGTTCAGGAGACTGCGCAGTCCCGATTTAGCAGGTGCAGATCCAAGGAGCGCATAGGCAAGGCGAACGCTCCCTTGCTGCGGGGAGGCTCCAGCCTCACCTATTCTGCACTGGATATGGCATTGGCTGGCCGGCCTTGCCATTCCAGCACAGTATAGGATTACGCCCTGAGAGTGGTCCAAGTGCGCTTTATGGTGTGTTTGTGAGCCGACACAAGGGTCTTGTACTGGGCCTAACTCCAGGTTAGAACTGCACCCTAAATTTCAAACAAATTGTATTTTAAGCATTTGTCGCAGTTACTTGTTATAATAACCAGAGCTATAGGAGCTCCTAAGAAATAATTGAGTGTGGTCAGGCATAAAAGAAATATATTTGTTCTCTATTTGAAAATTAAACTACATCAAACACCTCTCATAGGAGCCCTCAAAATGCTGCTGATGCTTGATGTATTTCTGAATTTTATTGTTAATTGCATGGAAACCTTTGCCCTTTGTGGGCACAATCCTACCCAGCGCTGGAATGGCATGGCCAGCCAGTGCCATACCCAACGCTGGGTTGGGGAGGCTGGAACCTCCCCACGGCAAGAGAGCATGTGCTCCCTTACCGTAGGGGAGGCTCTAGCCTCCCCTATGTGCTCCTCGGATCTGCGCCCACTAAAGAGCCGAATCCGAGGCCTGCCCATGGCCCACCCAAGGCCCACCCCGCCTCCCTCCCTCCCTCCCTCCAATCCCAGGGCACACTGTTAGCGTGCCTCCCTTGCGCCGGCCGGCTTTGGCCAACGCAAGGGAGGCGCTGTGCGGGTGCTACAGGGCCGGCGCTGCCAGCAGCACTAGCCCTGTGGCCTTAGCACCAATGCAGAGCACCCGATCAGTGCCCCCGCATCAGCACTAAACGCACAGCGCCGACTCAGCCCCGTTGCTCAGGAGGCAGGATTGTGCTGTGTGACTCTTCCAACTACATGAACTGTATACCAATGGCAGTGGCGGTTGAAGCAGAAGCCGCACAATTACCAGTAATTTTTAACATACATGATGCAGATGAGCAGAGTCGTGATGTCACTGTCCACTGGGATAAAACGTTATAGCTCTGCCTGAACCTTTAGTACTGTTGGCAGCAGTAGTGACAAATATGCCATCAGGTGGCAGATGAATGCCCTAGGACTCATACGGCATCAAGCCCCAACTGCCTGATGCCATCACTTACGTTAACTTCAAGTTCAGCTCTTCCTGCAGTAATCTCATAATGTGATGAGCTGATGATGCAGGCAATGCACAATGTATTCCTGTTTGTTGAAGTGTAGGACCTGCAGTAAACTCATATGGTAGACAAGTCTTAAATTGAGCTTAATAGCTCAATAAGCCTATTCATTTGATTCATTCGTTTCATTTATATACTGCTCTTCCTCCAAAGAGCTCACAGGAATGGTCCAGTTTCCCTTTCAGGCAGGGCTGGCCTTAAGCCAATCTGACCAATGTCATCCCATTGGGCCCTGCACTTTCGGGGGGTGCGCACTAGCGCAGTGAGCATATTGCTTCTGTAGCAAACAGGTTCGCTGTGGGCTGTATATCAGTGGGGCGAGCAGAGAAGCTTTACCTTGGGCTCTCCCACCTGCCCCTGTCTCCAAACAGCCCAAAATGGGCCTCCTGGAAGCAGCTGGCCGTGATGTTATAGGCTTTGCGTGCGGCACCACAAGCACTCTTCTTGTTGCGTGGAGGGCCCTGCAGGGAGAGTGGGGGCTCTGCGGGAATGCCCCACATTGGGCCCTGCTGCTCCTAGAGCTGGCTCTGCTTTCAGGGAGTGGTCAGGCCCAGACCTGTTGCTAAGTGTGAAGGAGGAAGCTACACTATTAAGAGTGCAATCCTAATCTGGAGTTAGGCTGGCACAGTTAGGCCAGCGAAGTTTGGCCGGCACATAAAGCACGTTTGGACCACCCTTGGAGTCAGGGAGTGACTGGCCTCTGTGCTGGCCTGGTGTGCTGGTGCTGGCCTCTGACTCTGAGAGTGGTCCAAACATACTTTACTCTGTCCCTTGTGCCGGCCAACCTTTGCTGGCCTAACTGTGCTGGCCTAACTCCAGGTTAGGATTGTTGCAGTTTCACACCACACACTCCAGAATTGGTGGAAACTGGCAT
>JAJKFI010000006.1:27876303-27962948 GCA_029204185.1 Lerista edwardsae
GGTCCACAAGCCCCCAACTCTGCTATAAACACTCCAAATAAACAACAAGGATTGCACCCTAAACCATTTTCTGGGTTGTTACAAATGAGGCTGTCTGAAGGCTGCAGCTGGAAGGCCTCCTAGTGTTCTCTGGAGGGGCATATGTAGCATCTTCTGTGACTTGCTGATCATTTGTGTCTGCAAAAGCATTCTTCACACACTCCACATAGTTAGGGCTAAGTACTCTTGGCACTGCAAGTCACAAGAAACAAGAGGCTATTAAGCAGCTATGAGAGGCAGTGGGGAGAGAGCCATGCTGACTAAAGCTGTACAGAGGGAATTTAAAACCTGACTCTGGAGGGTTTAAAAAAATAAAAAAGAAGAGACTTGAAGAACACGAGCAAATGCAATTTTTGATTAAGGGTTAGTGCTGCTGGTTACTTTCCATGCATTGGTCACGAATACCTATTCCAAAGGAATAAACAGGGTAGTCAGGTTTTTTTTTCCTTTCCTTCTAGCAGGGTTCCTCTGTCTTTAACAGCAGCCTGAAAAAAATGGAAAATTTAGCAAGTGGCATGTTGCTTTCACTGTATCTCTATGACCAGGGAGAAGCTGATCAGCTGCATTTCTGCTGCGTTCAAGCACAGGTATTCTGTGCCAGAAAAATCCTGGGGTAGGTGCCAGCCATGCCCATGGGCTCCTTGGATTTGTGCCTGCTATTTAGCAGGCACAGAGCCGAGGACGCTGCTCTGTGCCTTACGGCTGCATCCTAACTCTACCCCTATCCCCGGGCAGGTACACCTCCCGGCCTACCCCAACACACCCTCCTTCGTATCCTCCCCCCACCCAGAACCACTCTTACACCAGCTGAACTCGGCTGGCCCAGGAGCAGCATAGCACAGGCTTTGGCTGGCACTGTTGGGCTGATGCTGATGCTCGTTTTGGCCCAACGGCAGCAGCACTGATGCGAGGATGCCCATCGGCGCTCTCACACACCAGCACTGCTGCCGTTGGGCCGACACTAGCAGCTGGTGTTGGCTGAACGCAGGGCGTTGGATTGCGCCCTTAGCTTTGCTCATATGTACAGAATTCTGTGGACAAATACTACAGCTGTGTTGGAAAAAGCGACTGTGTAAGGATTAAAATATTTCTGTTATCATAACAAGAAAATGTATTCCTTGGGTGGTAGGTTAATTTATATTGTGGGCATTCATAATGAAAACATTATTTGACAGGACATCTTCCATAGAGATGGCTTCCTCATTGCCATGCTGTGAACCGATTGTTTTCTTTAACACAAAATCAGCTCGCCTAGTCTCATTTGTCTGGTGCAAGACACTCGTGGTCGTATGAGAGGAGAACCATCAGGCTGCGTAAATTCAGTCCACCCACCCACCCCAACGGAACGAGAAATAGGCAAATAAAAGCTGGCAAGTCATTTTGAGGCAAGTGATTAATTACAAATTCAAGGAGGGAAAAGGTACATGTTTTTTAGAGACATTTTGACAACGTCTTCTGAAGCGATGAGCAATTTGTTTGTGTCTTACCAGCAAATAGCTGCCAAACTTAATCCCCTGCATCTCAAATTACCTTCTTGGCTGGCACAGTCTGAGAAGTGGTTTCCAAAAGGATCCAAGCGACATCACAGAAACTCTCCAAAGTGTTATCAAAACATCAGCATCTATTTCCTTTTTCACTTAAGGGAGCCTTGCCCTTACAGCGCCTTTTCTTGTTCACCAAAGCAGAGCAGGAAGCTCCCCAGGCTCAAAACTGTTCCTCCAGCCTGGAGGGACTATTCAGCACCACAATAGAAAGGTTGATAAGGAGCATGTGACTACTCAAGGGTCTGGAGTACACTTGCTCTGCAAAAGCAACAAACCACACTGTGCACTATGGGCCCAATTCTATCCCAATTTCCAGCGCCAGTGCAGCTGCAATGCAGCTCCAAGGAACAGTGGTGGACCTGAGGGCGGGCAAGGGGTGCAAATGCCCCGGGGCACTGGCCTGGGGGGGCAGTGATGCCACCCGCCAACCACCACCATCTCTGAGAATGAAGCTGCTTCAGGAAGCAGCTGCATGGCCGCTTTCCACCCACCCTTGGAAGGGGCAATGCTTCTTAGTCATGTTGCTCCATGAAGCGGCCGTGTGGGGCTAGCTTTAGCCTCGTCCAGCTGCTTCCCGGACTGGCTTTGGCACAGCCACAGCATCGATCTGAGAAGTAGCCACATGGGACTAAAACCAGCCCTACACAGCATCTTCCCGAACCAGTAGCTACACCGAAACCAGGGGGCACAGGCGGCACCTACAGGGAGCACACCTCTGGCAGTGTGCCCCTAGGTGCTGACCCCCCCCCCCCGATTGTCCCTGACAAGGAAAGGAAACAAACATTCTCTTATCTGAAGGGAGTGTCTATGACTTTCCCCACCCCTGAATTCAGTGCATGCCCTATTGGCATAGCTGCATCAGTATTGGAAAGTTGGGTAGGATCAGGTCTGATGTCTCATCCTGCAGAGATAGGGAGCCCCCCACATGGAAAATTCAATGGACTTCTGACTATGTGTAATGCTTCCCTGCTCAATCATATCTTTCTTTCCAGTGATTCATCTTGCACTCCAAAGTATCACTAAAGCTCTGAATGTCCACAAAAACAAGTCAAAGTTTGCTTTGAAGAGCCAGTGTGGTAGAGGGACAAGAAAACTAGACATGAACCTAGATGATGTAAGCAGTGATGTCATTCAGGGGGAACGGACCAGAACGGGCGTTCCGGATCCTAGGGCTCCATGGCTGGTTCTGGGTTCCTGACAAGTGCCAATCAAAAGTGAGTTCCTGTTCCTAAATCATTTGAATGACACCACTGGATGTAAGCCCAGACCCCAGCTTACTGGACAAAGAGGCACCTTTTAAAGTGGTGTCCTTTTATATTTAGCAGGTGAAAAGTGACTGTCCCTCTTCACCCCTACACAGTATCTTTTCCAGGGGCTGTTGTTGGGGTCTCTTCTGCATCTTTTTTAGGTTATGAGCCCTTCAGAACAGGGAATGATTTATGGATTTATTTTGCTATGTAAAACACTTTATGAGCTGTGTTTTTGTTGAGGATGCAAATGGGGTGGGAGAGGGGAGGGTGGGCAGAATGGGGCAGTGACAGGGTGGGGAGGAGAGCGAACCAGGCCCAGGAGGAGGCAAGCTTGGTGGCGGTGCAAGTGGAATCCTTACCCCCTTCCCAGGCCTGATCCACCTTCACAGATCAACTCAGACTTCAAACTGATGCAGGTCTGGGTTGACCCATCAGGCCCGCAGGAGCTTACCCCTCTGGAGGCTGAAACACCTCCACTGGGTGCAGTGGAGGGCACACTGGCACCGATGCATTCCCAATCCACCAGGGAGATATGGTGGATTGAGCTGCCCGTGCAAGATCTCTTTTTGCATTGGGCAGGATTCATAAATATGACTCCCCACTTGGGGGCTAAAGTGGGACAGTCCAGAATTCAACCACTGCGATCTATCACTTCCTTCTGTGGTAAGTGCTGATTGGATCTGACCCACAGCAGATAAAAGGCCGGCAACTGGCATGAAGAGTAATGAGATCATTCACTTGATGAGTTGTATATGCTTTCTTTTAAAGGGGAAGAAGGCAGCTGTCCTCAGAGAGGCACAGCTCCAGACTCTGAGGGCTGCCTCAGAGGGCCACTTGTACCCAGGTTCAGTGTGGTTCCAGACTGCACTGCTCTAAGGGTGACCCCTTCTCCCCCCACTATTTCATGCCACTTTGAAGGCAGCCACAGTGTGTGTGTATGCGTTTGTCTGGGTTGTGGCACAAGAATGGTCGAAGACCACAGCACTAGAAGTTCTCACCATTTGTTTAAAATAAGTTAGAAAAAACACCCCACTTCATCTGGGTCAATTCCACTTTAGAAGTGTTTTAAATTCTTGCCCTGCAAGAGATAGCAGTGGCTTTCTGCTCTTAAATGTTAAAAATTAGACCAAATAATGTTAGCCTGATTACAAATGAGATGTACAAATCGATTTGAAGAAGTGTGAGGTGGGGGAAACCACAATTAAATGCTATCTTAAAAGGCATTATCCCCATTTTCTGAGCATGCAACGCTTTGGTTGGTATCTTATTTTGGTCTCCCTTAACTTGATAGGTGGCTAAGCAGAGGAGTGCATGTTCAGCTGGGTGAGAAATCCTGCAGAGGAATGTGTGATGTCGCTGACATTGAATAATGAGGCTATAAATAGGCCTGCTGACAACAGTGGAACAGCTGTTCTTGTTTCCACCTTTTTTTTTTCTTGCATGAACTTATGGTACCTTTTCAAACTTCAGCATTATTTGAGGTTTGGCTGGGAAAAGAAAACGAACAACTACAACCAGATGCTCAGTTAATGAGACAGGCACATTCTTCTGCTGCCACCACCCCCCTTTTTGACTTGTTTGGAGTCAGATCTCTCAATTCCTCCCTGGATGGAAATATAAATAACAGGAAGGATTTCACATGCACAAAAATAGGATATCCCATGCATGTAAACACAGAAAAGAGAGAGAGAGAGAGAGAGACATCGGGCTCCAGCACCTTAAAAGGAGAAGGGCTACAGTACTAGCCATTCCTTGGAACTGCGAGGCACTTACCTTTTTTCTTTTTTTAAGTACTTGAATTCTGCCAGCATTTTAAAAAAGAATTTGGAAGGAAGACTTCCTTAGGAACATAAAGGCCTACATATCAGAAAAGGCAGGGGCTCATAATGTTAACAGTATCAGCAGCAGCCTGCAGTGGTGCCGCTTTTTTCCATGCACGCACGCGTGCGCACACACCCACACCCAGAGAGAGAGAGAGAGAGAGATTTCTCTTGATTTTTAAAAATGGATTTTAAAATGGATTTCATAATTCTGCAGTATAACTCTCAAGCATGTCGATTCTCAAACTGTTAACAAACAGGGGGTGGAGCTTGAACACTAGTGAGCACATATTGTATAATTTGTCAACCATTGCAAGCAAATCAACCCCGCATGTTGGTTTTTGATTGTCAATTTAAAAGACAAAGATTATTTTAAGAAGCACCTGCCTCCAGACACATGTTTATGCACCAACCATAGAGAAGCACCACTTTAAAATAATTGCCATGCTTAATTTTCTGGTTCCGCCTTTGTTTCCCTGAGCAAACAATATAGATCTTCTCTAAATGATAAAAGGTAGCCCTTGTCATCAGTGCCAAAATTGAACCACTACCATTCCTTCCACCCTGTGGTGTCTCCTTAAGCATGGACTGTGCTCCCAGTAGCATAGCTATAGGGGGAAGCCTGGTAAGTATTGCAGGTGCTGCTGTGATGGTGCACCACTGATGATGGGTGGGAGGGGCCTCTTACACGGAGTGGTATGGCGCCTGCAATACTTACTGCCACCACTCACCATAGTTACTCTACTGTGTGCTACAGCTGCCTCACAGTGGCCATACCACCTGCCCTGTGAGGGGGAAGAGAAATGAAGCAAGCAAAGCATATTCCTGCCATGCACCTCTTTCTGTTACAATAATTTCCACTGTGGGAACCTTGTCAGCTGCAGGATGGGGTACAGACACTTTAAAGAAATGATTCATGGCTGCTTTTTTCCTGCCCTCATAATATTTTAGGGTAGGGTTGTTGTTTTTCCTCCCAGTGCCATTAAATTAATTAGCTTCCCACAGCAAGTGCTAAAGAGTAATGAATGGCTTCTTGTGGCTTCTCAGATGCTGGTGGCCTTAAAAAATTGGAATTACTTTTCACCAGCTAATGAGCATAGTACAAATTACTATTGAACTTGCATCTAAGGAGGAATCTCCTAGAATGGTAGGAGGATTTCTCTAATGTGGAGTTTTATATGGAAGAACTGATCATTTCAGGAAGTTCTCTCTCTCAGGAACAATTTTGTGACTTCCACGTTGCACCCAGCCACGTATCAAATCTCAGGACGCAATCCTATGCAGCGCCGGAATGGCGAGACCGACTTGGCAGCACCATATCCAGCACTGCATAGGAGAGCCCCCCCCACGGCAAGGGAGCGTTTACTCCCTTGCCGCAGGGGAGGCTCCAGCCTCCCCTATGTGCTCCTTGGATCTGCGCCCGCTAAGAGCGGGCGCAGATCCAAGGAGACCACACAGCCTGAATCGGGGCCGTATGGCCTCACTGATGGGCTTAGGATGTGGCTGTATGGCCACCTCCCAAGCCCGCCCGAGTCCCGCCCCCTCCCTTCCACAATCCCCATGCCGCCCTGTCATGGCACCTCCCTCGCGCGCGCCAGCTTTGGCCAATGCAAGAGAGGGGCTGCACAGGCGCAACAGAACCGGCGCTGCCAGCAGCACTGATCCTGTTGCCTTAGTGCCGACGTGGGGGTGCTGCTCAGCGCCCCCGCACTGGCACTAATGCCGTAGCGCTGACGCAACAATGTTGCATCAGCACTAAGCGCCGAATAGGATGGCGCTGCCAATTGTGTCTAAAGGAAGCTTGTCATGGCTAAATCGCATTGACATTAATGGGACCTGAACTAGACACAATCAAATTTGTGTCATTGATTTCGGTGGAGCTTTGTCTTGACTAATTTTCTTTTAACTTCTGTTATTTAACCCCACATCTATCTATATAAAAGTGTGTGTGTGTGTGTGTGTGTGTGTGTGTGTGTGTGTTCCGCATAGGCTCCGCAACGCCTGGAGAGACGCACACCAAACTCGGCACACGCATGCCTTGCGGCCTGGCGACAAACACTGCGGGGGTCAGGCCCCCCTTGTGCCCCCGGGGGTGGGGGTGTGCAAGGGGCCCCATGTGAAAATGGTTGAAAATGGCCGAAATCGGCGTCGAATCCATAGTTTCCGGGGTCGCCGAGATGAGCAGCGACGCTCCCAATGCTGTTTGAATCCTGGTTCAGCCCCTGTCAGCGTGGGGGACGAGAAAGGGTGCACTATAAAACATCCACCATGACCTGCTGGAACACCTGGAGCGACGTGCACCAAACTTGGTACGCACATGCCTCACAATCTGGCAACAAATACTGTGGGGGTAAGACACCCCTAGCACCCCTAGGGGTGGGGGTGGGCAGGGGGTGACTGTATTGGAAAAGGCAGGCAATACCCCAAGGAGATAGGGAATGGTCTCAGCAATGTCCCCTTGTCCCAGATAAGCCAGCGATTATAGGGTTAACCCCCAAGGTCTTTGCAAGCCTCAGGAGCACAGCTGCAGGCTGATAAGGGCTCTGGCTCTGAAGGGAGGTTAGCACAGGTGCAGATGGGTGTGGCTGATGAATTAAAGCCTGCCCACTGATTGGCTGGCCTCAGTATACAGTTGGAGGCAGAAGCTGTAGAAGGACCTGGGAAGGTGCTGGAGGAGGATACCAGGTAGGTGTTGGACGGATGGAGTGCTGGACTGCCTACCTGAAGGACTGAGGAACTGGCTAAGGTAAGGTTGTTTTGGGACCATTGGGAATTGTTGTCTGTCTGCCATGCTCCTGGAGCCACCAAGTGGAGGAGGCAGTTATGGCTTGGGCAAGCTGACTGCCTATTGTTTGGTGGTGGGGTTAGTTGGTGCTAGAATTAAGGTAGTTTGGAGCTAGGCCAGTGATGAGGGCAGTCTGGAGGAGGCTGCCCAGCCTGTGATCCCAAACAAAGCTGCTGGAACAGAGGAGGCCCAGTGAGTGACTGAACCCCCTCCCCCTTGCCTATCTCTGAGGCTGCTCTGTGGGGAAACAAGTATATATATAAAAGGATGTGTGTATGTTTGTATGTATGTTCCAGCATAACTCTGGAACACCTGGAGCGATTTACACCAAGCTTGGTACACATATGCCTTACAATCTGGAAAGAAATACTGTGGGGGTACGACACCCCTAGCACTCCTAGGGGTGGGAAGGGGGTGACATGTGAAAATAATTGAAAACTACCAATATTAGTGTTGACTCCATAGTTTTCAGGGTAGTTGGGATGAATAGTGACACTCCCGATGCCGTTTAAGTCCAAGTTCAGCCCCCATCAGCATGGGGGGGGGGAGAAGGGGTGAAAAATTAAATGTGCACAATGACTGACATTAGTGTCAAATCCACAGTTTTCGGGGTCGCTAAGCTGATTGGTGACAGTCCCGATGACAATGAAGCCCAAGTGTAGTCGAATAGAATGCATAGAACTCTGTAGAACCTTCTAGAAATTTTTAGAAATCGTTATGCCCCGGTCTTGGACTCCAATCAAATACTTGCCATGTTACCAGGCGTAGTCACTGAATACAAGTCTATTGATGCCGTAGTAGATGCCTATGAGGTCATCCATTTCCCATCAGACTTCCTACACTCACTGGATCTGGCTGGATTGCCACCACATCATCTTTTACTTAAAAGTGGGATCTCCAATTATTTTACTATGGAACCTCGACCCGCCAAAACTTTGCAACGGCACAAGGCTGTGTGTCAAGACGATGCTGGGTCATGTCATTGAAGCGACTATCTTAACAAGAAAGGGAGAGGATGAAACAGTTTTTATCCCACGGATACCACTCATTCCGACGGATCTCCCTTTTAACTTTAAGAGATTGCAATTTCCAGTGAGACTTGCATTCTCGATCACAATCAACAAGTCACAGGGGCAGTCTATTAAGTACTGCGGAGTGGATTTGAGATTGCCATGTGTCTCGCGCAGACAACTTTATGTGGCTTGCTCATGGGTGGGTTCACCCAAGCATTTATTTATTCCTGCTCCTGGAGGTGAAACTAAAAATGTGGTTTATAATCAAGTTTTGAGTTAACTTAATATTATAGTGAATTTGTAAAAGATTTTACTTTATAATTTTTATACTGTACTTATCCTTTTAATGACCTGTACATAAAATTACTTCGATATAATTCATTCCTTTCCCTGTCTAATAGAAGCTTGGGATAATTTGTTACCCGGGCAACGCAGGGTGACAAAAAGCTAGTAGTTTATAAAATATTTCACGTTTATCTTTATTTTAAAAATCTTTTTATTCAACTTGAGCAATCGCAACAAGAGCTCGCACACCCATTTCATTATTTCAGCCAGAATTCCAGAGCAATAATTTCATCCCAGGTCTTTTCCTGGACCAAAAGGTAAAAGGAGCACTGGGAAAGGAGAAATTAGGATGGACTCTCAACTTTTCTACTGAGTCTTATATCAACAGAGAATCACAAGACTGCATTGCTTTTGCTGCGCAGACAAAATGGCCTCCCCTCTGTGATTAATGTGTTCTGCCAGCTGGCATTTGAAATGATCACCTCCATGCCTCTCATTTCTGATGCTCAGTAGAATTCAACGTTCTGCTCCTCCTGTTCTGCTAGGGATTCCCAAGAATGATCACCCAGACTGCGTTGGCAGCATTCATTGCCAGAAGCAAGTCATCGCTGCAGCAGATACTCCTCAGGTTCTAACCAGTAAGCATCTGAGGGTACCTGGTGACCTAAGAAAGGCGGTATATAAATCCAAGTATTATTATTATTATTATTATTATTATTATTATTATTGCTCACCCAAGTCCAGCAAGCACCTGCAGCAACCTGTACAATGCAGCCTCTCTTGTCTTGCCTTTTTCCAACGTACTCCATAATGAGTAATGCTTCAATGTTTATAAGCTAGAAAGCCCTCCACACTTTTAACTGCACATGGAAGCATTACTCCTTATGGAGGATGCTGTAAAAAGAAAAGTGTGGATGATTTCTAGTATAGTAAAGGTTTCCAGAGCAATCCCAGGTGCACGTGCGTACATTAAATTATTACAGCTTCTCTGAAACAAAATCCACCAAAAGCATTTTTGGGGAGGTGCAAGCAGTCCTGGCTGCACATTTGGGAGGTATATTACATTGGAACTGACACCTGGTATCTCTTCCTTCTCATCCTCCATTGCTTGAATGTAGCCAGCATTCTCCTGCCTGCCGCGTCATTATTACAGAGATTACGAAATGAATCTTTTTGCTTTTATACACAATGGGCCATCAGCTCTAATAGTTGTCATTAAGTTTGCAGTGAGGTGGGAGAAGATAAATCGAACACAGGCACTCCAGCCCTGCACAGAGCCCACTGATAGCTGCTGAGTAATGATTTCTTTTTCTAATTGGTGGAGAGCAGCAGTCCTAATGGATGGAGCCCCTCTGTGCATTTTCACTGTCTCTTCAATCAATAACCCTCGCTGGGCCTGGCACAGAGGAGTTCCTGAAAGCCCCTTTGTAATAATGGATTGCTGTAGGTTACATAAACCTCTGTCTCCCATTGAGTCAGTCCTCTGTCAGGACCTGGCACTTCGACAATGGCTTTTTAGAAGGTCAGTGTGCAGGATGCCAACAGAGCAAGCTGAGCTCTGTTCCGTTACCCCATCTGGGAGCTAAAAGGAATTTGCATGCCAGAAGCAGGCTTCAGAAGCAGGCTGCTGTCACCAGACACCATAGCAGGTATATCCCATGTTAACTAGTGGACTGAATGCTGATTTGCTGCTGGATGGGGTCATGCTATTTTGTCTCACCACTCCACCCCAAATCAGAAATAACTCTGAGCTGATTAAATCCTTTTTTAAGGGACAACTAAACTATCACAAAGTAGCTAGCAAACTTATTATCTCTCCAGAATTCTTCCCCAGGTTGGATTTTAGGCAACTAAGGGGAGATGGGGAATAGCCCAAGTGGGGGTGATGGAAAAGCCCCCCAGGTCTGCAGTTTATAATGTCTTGAATGGAGCATGGGAAGTTTTATGCAGATGAAATTAGATTCGCCTCTGCTACATGCAAGAAATATTTCCGCTTACATCAGGGGCTACTGGTTACAAATAAAGAGAAAAGCTTGTTCCCCCATTTTTTTAAATACAAAATCTAGCAGTTACTCATATCTGTCTCCAGCATGAAATCAAGGGATAGAGCAGAAGTAAGGGTAAATGTGATAATTTACACATTTATGATATGTGATATCACAAATGTGATAATTTGTATTAGCAAAGACAGAGATTTGATTTCACCTTAAATTGAAGAATTTTAATTCTTAAAATTAAAATGCTATTATCGGGTTAGAAAACAAATCTGTTTATGACATGAATATAAATGTACAAATCTGTGTGTGCAAATTTAAGCTAAAAATCCTGTGTAGATATTTATCTGGGAGATGGCCCCATTGAGCATAGTGGAATTTACTTCTGAGTAAACATGTATTGGATTGTGCTGTGTTTGACACAATGGGGATGGGGATAAATCATGCAAGCAGGCTGTGGCTGGTTTCCCAAAGTTGTGAAAGCAACTTCATATTCAATTAAAAAAAACTAGGGCTTTAAAATGGAACAAATGGAGGGAGGGCTGAAGATACTCCTTGCCTGGGGCACAATTAGGTCTAGGGATAGTCCTGATGCTGGACACCTTCCCCATGGTTCTTTCCTTTTCTGTCCCCCCCCCCCTTTGGTCTTTGGCACCAGTGCCAGGAAGAACATCAGAGTTTGACTAGACTAGAGTTTGAACCTTCAGTACCCATGAGATTTGCATCGACCAGTACCCCCTCCGGGGATGGGCAAGGGATATGAATTCTCATGGTGTGCTGCTTCTGTGGAGCTCAGGGCCAGCTCATCCAGGAGACAATCACCTCAGGCAGCAGATTGGCAGGTGGTGCCCATCTCCCTCTGCCTACTCACCTCTGCCATTCCTCTGAAGTGGAAAAGAAAGAGGAAAAGAGGAGAGAATAGTGACAGGTGACAGCACCATGCTCTCCTCTCCTCCACAGTTGTTTCTGCCCCATTGCCCTCTGCCTTTTCCAATCTAGAGAATAAGAGGAATAGAAGTTGGCACATTAGCAAGTATGGGGGGCATTGGTCATGCTTCCTCAGGTCTCAGCCCTGATGGACATACCGCATATGTGCAGTGCTCTAGGGTAGCATTTCTTAACCAGTGGGATTGCTACCGCTGGTGGTACTTGAGGTGGTGTCCAGTGGTACTTCCAACAATAGATGGACCATGCAAAGTGGTATGGAAGGGGAAACACTTGAGAAACACTGATCTAGCATCTAGTTGCCCAGTTCAAAGACTGAGAGTGCAATCCTAAACAGGAGTTAAGCCAGCACAGTTAGGCCAGCAAAGTTTGGCCGGCACAAGGGCCACCATAAAGTGCATTTGGACCACTCTCAGAGTCAGGGAGGATGGTGCACGTCTGTGTGCTGGCCTCTCTGGTTCTGAGAGTGATCCCAACATACTTTATGGTATCCCTTCTGCCAGCCAAACTTTGCTGGCCTAACTGTGCCAGTTTAACTCCAGGTTAGGATTGCGATCTCCGAGTCAGGGAGGATGGCGCATACCTGTGTGCTGGCCTTTCTGACTCCGAGAGTGGTCCATATTTAGTTTATAGTGTCCCTTGTGCCGGCCAAACTTTGCTGGCCTAGCTGTGCCAGCCTAACTCCAGGTCAGGATTGCGCCCTGGATCAATCTTCTGTGTTTTCCAGAGGGTTCATGTCCAAGAAATGAATACAGTTGCTCTGAATTATATCTATAGCAAACCTAAGAGTCGGGGTGATGCTGTAAAAGCTATGGCGACTGACTGCTCCCAAACTCTAAATTCGGAACATGTTTACTTAAAATAAGGGTCACAATGTTAAGAAGCCAGAGTTTTAATCTAATTTATGACCGAGAATGGCAACTGCATCTGAGCTTATCACTAGCGCCTGTTCTTCTTTTCCTTTTAAAAGTCACTTCTTAAAAGCCATAGCTGAGCCTGGGGCAATTATTTTTCAGCAGAGGATTCCCTAACAAAATGCATACTACAGCGTCTGCTCCCATTACGGAAAGTTTCCTCTGGCTGCAGCTGGCACTGCAGCTCTTTTCAGCCTCGTCTTAAATACGTATCATGAAATTTAAACAGATGTGTCAGGGGGAAAAAATCATTTGCCAAGTCCCCTTATACGGATAGTTGGTTCTCTAAAAGAACCACTTGTCTTCTTCCTGTGCTCCTTATGTGGATGGGTTGTTGTCGCTATTCCTCACTTTTAGGGGGAAATAGCACTGCCCTGTTTTGTCCTGGTATGAGAATTGCCGTCTTCAAATGAGAGCAGCTATATCCTCTCGAGGGCTGCCTTTCTCAACCCACCTCCTTCGTTTCCTATGTTTGAATTGATGTAGAAGGCCCCACAGCCAAGCCTGAGCCACAGTTCTGTACACATCTGACTCTGTGCCTTGGGGCAGGAGGCCAAGGCTCTATTTAGTCAAGCGGCACCTTTGCCAAAAACAGCAACAGAATGGACTGTCACCACGGAGAAGCCAGCGAGAGCCCGTCTGCTGGCACGGTGACAGCGGCTGCTTTCCCAGCCCAGTGCTGAGCCAGATTCCAGGGCTTAAACGCTCAGGCAGGCCTCAAGCAGGCTGCCGAATCTCTCAGCCATGACAAGCTCATGCTTCCCAGGGAGTCGCATCCCTCTCCAACATCAGTTGCTGCCACCCAGCCTGTGAAGTGCTGCTGCATCTGCTCCGGAGAAAAAGAGAGACGTTCATTCAAAGTGGCAGCTGCCTTTTGTTGCACAATGGCAACTGCCAGCGAGAGACAGACAGGGCAAAGGGAACACACAATAGCAACATGTGAGATGCAGAGCATATTACACGCTAGATTTAAAATAAAATAGCATGCGTTTCGGGTAAATATGCAGTGTGATGCGGGGCGACTTTCCCTTGTGCCTCTTGTTAGCAGCACCGGAATGGTAGGGATGAATCTCTTGGGACTAGACTAAATGTGGAGGCTGAAATAAATCAGTCAAAACAAGAGGTGGCATGACAATCATTGTTTTGGTGCTCTGAAGTTAAAATGAGCTGATAATGGAATGTGATACACTATGCTGGAATGTGGTAAAACCACCTCCCCAAACCAGGAGCTCCTGGAAGGAGCAAAGAGGAGTCTTGCAGCCCCCGCCCAAGAACATGTAGTATCCATGCCAAAACAGACTGCACTGCATGCTATGGTGGTCGTGGGGTTGTTCAGGAGACTTGGGTGAGATAAGGGAAAAATAAAATAGCTTTTAGGAAATAGTGGCATGTATTCTGTTTGTTTTCGGCTTCTGTTTGTTTTCGGCATCTGAATACCAATAGGATACTAGGCAGCACATACTCTCACCCTAATGACACAGTGTGCACTCCTCAGTGGACTTCCCCACTTAAACCTCTGAATATCATTTTTGTAAGCAACATGCGTAGGATTCCTAACGTTTAGCTCTCCCAAAGGGACGACTTACATGAAAAAAGGGTGAGGGGCAGTGGCAGACCTGAGGGGGACAAATGCCCTGGGTGCTGGGCTGGGGGATGGCAGTGATGACGCCTGTCTCCCCTGCCTGCCCCTCTGAGAACGGGCAGGTGGCCCTTCAGAGCGCACCTGGTCGCTCTGAGAAGCGGCCACGGAAGCTGCTCATTGGAGCAGCCAGGTGTGCTCCGAAGGACCGCCCACTGCTTCTCAGGGAGACGGGTGGGCCCAGAAGGCCACAGAGGTGGGGGCAGCACCTGTTGGGAGGTGTGCCCCAGGAGCTGACCCTCCCCCAGGATCACCCCGGGGAGAGGCAATGATTTGTTTAGGGTGCAATCCTAACCTGGAGTTAGGCCGGTACAGTTAGGCCAGCAAAATTTGACTGGCGCAAGAGACACTGTAAAGTATGTTTGGACCACTCTCAGAGTCAGAGTGCGCCATCCTCCCTGACTCCAAGAGTGGTCCAATGTGCTTTACAGCCAAACTTTGCTGGACTAACTGTGCCAGCCTAACTCCAGATTAGGACTGCAATCTTAGTTATTTAGAATATTGGTATATAGTACTCCTTTCCTACAAAAATTGTATCTAATGAGTTGCATCTCAGGAAATGTAATCAAGGAGGCAGGTTTCCTCTTTTCTTCACAATGTCCGAAGTGGGAGAGGAAAGGAGAATGCAAAAACCTAGGAACAGAAGTGATTAGCGGCCTTTCCACATTTGTGTCCCCAGAGTACAACACTTCTCCAAGGTTGTTTGTTTTCCTTCTCTGTAACCCTATGTCACCTTAGCCATAAGTAAATAGCACTGCAATATATTTAAGCATTTGAGATGCCTCCTCAGCAACACCTGATAAATAGGATTTTATCACAATTCTTGGCCTCATGCAGACTGTGTGTGTGTGTGAGAGTGAGTGAGTGAGTGAGTGAGTGAGTGAGTGAGTGAGTGAGTGAGTGAGTGAGAGAGAGAGAGAGATGTCTTCATATTTTTCTTTGGCTTTGTTACTTTTCCATTAGTCTCAGAGCTTTTAGGAAGGAGCTGTAGCTCTGTGGCAGAGTGCATGTTTTGCATGCAAAAAGAGCCCCTCATCTCCAGGTAGGGCACAGAAAAATGCCAGAAATTCTAGTAAGCCATTGCCAGTCTGTATCAACAATTCTGAGCTAGATGGACCAGCGATCTCTCTCAGAATAAAGCAGCTTCCTATGTCCTTATGCAGCCAAGATACTTGACAGCTCCAATTACCCTTACAGTCAGAATGCCTTGCAATCTTTACAGAATCTTCTGACAGATGGAAAGCTATGTATTGTGTTGGATTTGTACAGAGTACCTGTCTAAAGGCTCAGGTCGGATCCCAAGTTATTGAAAAGATACCAGCCAGTGCAACTAAAGCAGACAAATTATTGCCAATATTCACCTTCATTTCATTGTATCCATCCTCCCCCCCCCCAAGCCAGGTGAAGATCCAATCATGTGTCTTCTATTTAACAGCAGGTCAGCCTTGTGACAGCTTGGTGTCCAGTATCTTATTGGCTTGCTTCTGGATGATGCTAATTACAGTTGGCAAGAGTCTCCAAAAGGAGATTGAGAAGCGACCAATAAGACACTGTGCTAAACTACATGCTGTCACAAGGCAGGCTTGGTGTTAAAGACAGATGATTGGACCAAGAAGGACCAGTCTTATCATGAAGCAACTTGAAGCAGTTGCTTCAGCTAGATAATTCCACAAAGCCACACACTTCTCTGCCTCCAATCTCTATATAGGAGTCCCTCCTCTAGCACAGGGTATACACTCCCTGAAAGTCAAATACTGTATGAAACAGCACTGTAGGATACATAGGCAGGAAACAGGTGCTGATTGGCCCAGCATGTCACATACTACCAGGCAGGGTATAGAACATGAGGCTTCCAGGAGCTGCTGGCACCGAAAAATGTAGGTCTGTCAACTGGTACATTACAGCTGAAGAGGAGAGGAAGCAGGTTTTTCGGCCCCCTCTGATGAGTGCTGCTCTTTGTACACGCTGGCTGCTGCCCTGTTACTCTCACTGCAGTTCCCGCCTAATATAGTTTCAGTACAGCTTGGTTTACAGGGCCCTAAAGCAGAGGTCTCCAAACCCTGGCCCAAATCCAGCCTCTGGAGGATTTTATCTGGCCCTCAACACCTGGTGATGAAGCTTGACCCTTGCTAACTGGGCAAGAGGCACTTTTTCAAGTGGTGTTCCTCTTATCTTTAGCAGGGGGACAGCAGTTGTCCCTCTTCACCCCTGCGTGGTGTCTTTTCTAGTGGCTGTTGCTGGTGGTGTGCTGCATTTTTTTAAGATTGTGAGCCCTTTTGGGACAGGAAACCATTGAACTTTACTATTTGCCTGTAAACCACTTTGTGAACTTGGTGTTGAAAAGCAGTATATAAATATGACTGACTGACTATCTGTCTGTTCTGGCCCTCAGCAGCCCAGTGATGGGGGATAAATACAGTGCAGCCTGGGTATCTGCTGGGGTTCTGTTCCAGAATCACCACCCCATAGATACTGGGGTCACCATTTAAATGCCCTTAAAAAAGGAAAAAAAGTGCCAAAATTGTGGTCAAACAGTGTGGTACCCAACCAGGGTGACCAGCTTCCTCTTTTCCCAGGACATCTATCTTTCTTTTTTCTGTTCTGGGTAAATTTGAAAATGTCCTATATTTCAAGACAGACCAGGCATGATACTGGGGATGCCTTTTTAAAGATAAGGAACATCAGTGGTTTTGCTGCAACAAGATAAAAAAAGAGATTTGTTTAAAGTTCCCCTACCTTTTTAATAGGCGTCTCAGTCTACACGGTATCTGTGGAGAACCGAAACCATGGATACCAAATCAGTGGATACCGGGGGACGCCTGTACACCTGTTGCGTTGCTGTATTTACGAGACAAACAAGAGGAAGAAAAATGGTGGGGTGGGGCTTCCTCTACTACAGGTGCTGAGAGTGATGCTGGCTGCAGGCATAAACCTCTGCAGTCTGGCCCAGGAGTGGAGCTGCTTTAAAATCAATGCCTATTTTTCCTTCGCCACCACTTGCTTTTAGGCTGATTCTTTTGCAGCGTTTTCCAGGGATTTTCTTTGTCTGCTATAAGGAGCTGTTCGCAATGCTAAAGCTGCATTTCCCCATCTACCCAAAGGACACAGGGGAACAGCAGGGGTTGGGCTGGTTGTGGTTTTGCCTCAGGGCAAAACAGTGGAGCAGGAAGACTTTCTGGGGAAAAAAAGTCTCAGGCACGCCATGCAGGAACTTCTAAGCAGGGCTCATTTTCTTATTTCATCTTATTAGGGACTTGTCACATTTTCCTGTCTATCTGTTTTTGTGTTAATCTAGGATAAAAACTGAAGCTGTGGCCCAAGCAGAGCAAAAGCAACTCGACCCTGCCTTCATCAGTGTGATCATTCACTCAAAGAACGATCCGATCGCTAAGACCTCTGAAGGGGAAGCCACACAGGGCCTTTTCACCTGTTCAAGGGATGTGACGGACAGACTGCACCGCTCCACTTGTCGGGGCCTCCACATTTGCTGCCCTATGAAAATTCCCAGGACATTTTCAATTAAGCCAGGTGATAAAGTGCAGGTTTGTTTTTGCATGTTAACTCTGTGTTAACGCTGCCCCTAAGTGGTTAAGTTGGTTTATTGCAAGTTAATTACCGCTTATTTTTGGCCTTTAATTTATTTATATCTGCTGAGCTAAAGAAAGGCGGCCTCTCCTCGCAGTGTCAGCTTGTCTGGGGAGCTCAGTTTAAGAGCAGACATTGGTATCATGTTCTGTGCAGCAGTCTTACATAAGGATAAAGTGTTTTTTCCTTTTAAGTTACTGAAACACCAACTGGGTGGGTGTGAGAGGCTGAAACTCATCAGACGTGTGTGATCCCTTTATTTCATTTACCATCATCCCACCTTCTTTGTGCAACCAGCTGTTTGGAGAAGCTTGTGTTTGTGGGGGAGGGGAGGCTCAGGGGAAACCCCCCCTTTCTTCAGCCCTAAGTGAAGGAATGGTTTCCATAACAAGAAAGGAGGATAAGGGAACCACCTGGGAGTCAAGTCCGACCACAGAGGCCTTAGGGAATCAGCTTCTCCTGTAGGCTGATTCCTCTGATCCTAAGGGTTAAACTATGCATTAAATGCATCATTGTCTTTTCCCATTTTTAAAACCAGAAAAAGGAAAAATAGCTATCTGAATTGGGACAGCTGTGGGGACAACTCAAGGGAGAGGGTATAACTACGGTGACCAAATACAAACGGGGACATTATGCCTGTACCTTTAACCATTGTATAGAAACGGGAATTGGGGCAGGTGCAGCTCATCATGGAAGAGGGTTTCAAAAGCTGCACTTGCCCAAATTCCCTCTTCTATACAATGGTTAAAGGGATAGGCACTCTGTCCCAGTTTGTATCTGGTATATACAGCTGTCATCCTTCATCTGGACTGGGCTCCCGATACTGCCACTGGCCTCAGGAGGAATGCAGAATGTGCATGGGAGGAAACACAGACAGTTCCCTCCCCAGTACCACACTCCCAAGTGGAAACACGCCCTCTCCTGCAGCTGCTTTTTTTTTTAAAAGGAAAAAGCTAAAAACACACACCAAAGGATAACGCAGCATTTACTGTTTGACCCCGAAAGAGGCCTTCTCCAGCTTGTGCATAAGAAAACCAGGAAAAAGGCATGGCAAGAGGGACGCATATCAAGAGTCAGAGGAAGCCTGCAGAGGAAGGAGTGCTGTGGCTTTCTTTGCGGAGAGCAAGTGCATCAAGCCTTGGAGGAGGAGAGGCAGGCTCAACACCCCCTTCCTCACAAGAGTCCTTTATTCTCTTAATTTCAAAGATTTTGTATTGAAAATATTTCCCCTTATAGAGAGAGGGGGGCTCAAGACAGTTCACAGCATATTAAAAAACATAATCAAATAAAATCAATAACTAGACCGAGAGCATTAAATGGTGTGTATATATATATAGCACCGGAGGAGGGGAAGACTACCAGTAATCAAAACAGTGTAACTAAGAGGAAACAAAGCAGGCAAACTCCAAAGGTTAAACTGTTTTCAGTTGTTGTCAGAACAGTCGAGTGATGAAGCCAGCCTTGCATCCAGGGGCAAAGAGTTCCATCCCCTGGGTGCCACTGCAAAGGAGAGACTCTGCAGATCTCCAGCACTGGTTCAGGAAATAAATAACTTCCAACATATTAGGCTACCTGTATTGGTGACATGACGTTCCTGCTGGGCTAGGCCCCCTTCCCCACAACATTCCTGACCTGGAGCACAGTATGTATTTCACTCCATGGGAAACACTGATGCAATGCAGCTTCATCCAAACCCCAGAATGGAATAGGCAGGCCAACCCAACTGCCCCATATCCAGCCGGGGCAAGGATCTGCTGCCACACAACCCAGGGAAAGAGGAAAATATTCCCCTTCCCCACTAAGTAACATACAGCGGCCTGGATGGGGCTACTTGGAGCTGCGTCACCTAAATCGGCGGCGCAACTTGGAGCGTCTGGATCAGGGCCAGATCCTATCTCCACCCCCTTCCCCAGGCCAGGCTGCCCATAGGCCCATCCATTTCCTGCCTCCCCCTGCCCTGTTCCATCCTTCCCTCTCACCCCATTCTGCCTCCTGCCACTGTCCCTGAGCCCCTGTGCTGGCCTAGCAAGGCCTGGCACTCCAGGCCCAGGAGTCGGCACCCCAAGGCCAGTGCATATCCGTGCACCGGCCTTTCCATGCGCTGGCCTTTCCTCCCTTATGGCGCATTTGCGACCCAACTGGGCCAGCACAAGGGACTTGTGCTGGCCCAAGCAAGGGTTTGGATTGCGCCCCCAGTTGTACATTTAATTCCTCCCCACCTCTTATTTACCCTAAATCTTCCTGTGTGCTGCAAGGGCTAGAGAGTCACTGCATGCCTTAGAGCTTAGTGAATTAATAAATTAACCCATTGCAATGAGCCTGAATTCCAGCAGAGCTCCAAATACAATGCTGGTTTCTGCTTGGTTTATGCTGAGAGAGGTGGAGGAAATGGGGAGGGGGGCTGAAAAGAAGCTTTTAGTGCTTTTAAGGTGGAATGCAATAGACAATGCCAAGTATCTGGAAAAATGAGAGATGTTGTTAAAGCCTAGCCTTTCCTAGCAGATCTTAGCTGTTAAGGAATCTAGATGCTGAAATACTTGGGAGAAATAACAGATACTATATTAACTCAAAAGCTAACAGAAAACATTCACAAAGGACATTCTTTGTACACATCTAGCACTTTATCATTAGCTTTCTGTTTACTATTTTTGCATTTCTTTATCATGCTTGTTCCATGAGGTTGGAGAGCGTAAGGACTACCTTAAGTATTCTTTACTATATCCATTGTTAGATCCCCTATTAAAATACAAAACACAGTCACAACAGCAGGCTAACAATCTGCCCAATGGTCAAATAAATTGCAGTATTTCAGAGTTGGGGAAACGGCCATTAGAATCTGACAACCAGCTCATGTGAATGACTGGGAGGATCTTTTTTAAGTTAGTCACAATTTTATTCCTTCAGCTGAATGGAATGAGGTTGTTTATACAGAAAACAAAGAATCTGAAATTTTTATGTATCATTTTCAATACCCTGCTGTCAAGATTATCCACCATGTCCGCTTCATTATCCATGTCAGACTTTTCCTCAGGTCTCTCAATTGGCTTTCCATCTCCCTTCATATTCAACAGAAACGCTTCTTCACTGCCTTGCTTCAGCCTACCTTTCAGTAATTAGGGCCCAACCCTATCCAATTTTCAGCACTGAAGGAGCCATGCTAGCAGGGCAGGAAGGAAATGTGGACTGATAGTTGAGCTGCTGGTACGGCCTGAAGCTAAGCAGGAGAATCTGTGGTCTTGTTTTTGGATGGGAGAGTAAATGTCAGGCTGTGCCAAGCTGCTGTACCCCTTGTGCCAGGATGGAGGCACTGATAAGCTGATGAGTCACTGCAAGTGAAAGTTTCGGGGGAGTGTGTAAAAAGGCCAGCCAGCAAAAGACCAGCTTTGAGGACCTTCCAGGCTTGACTTACAATTGCCTGCTGAGGCCCAATGGCATGCGGCCAGAACCACACTGTGAAGGCTACATCTGGGACTGAGAATTCAGTGAATCACAGAATACTGTCATTTGGGTTAACCCTAATCCTAACCCCTCCCAAGCAAGAAGGTATTTAGTGGCCCAAAGTATGAATAAAGGAAGATAAGGGGGCCCAATCTGTGGATAATTGAAACTGTGTATATGAGATCCATGGATATGGGGGCCTACCTGTACATCCCAACAGGATGGAGTAAAAAATACCATTGACAGAGTAAAAAACACCATAAAATATTTTTTCCTAGAATAATAGTAAGTGCAAGTCTTATTGTATAAAAAGTATTGAAGAATACTGATGACAACCCATTGATCTCCATACCTGCGTGCATAATTTTCTCAAAGGTGGACTCAATACTCTTTGGATTGGGATCCTTACATTGGCTCTTAGGGCGCAATCCTATGCAGCACCGGAATGGTGAGGCCGACTTGGCAGTGCCATATCTGACGCTGCATAAGAGAGGCTGGAGCCCCCCCCCCCCCATGGCAAGGGAGCGTTCGCCAAGGAGACCAAGGAGATCCAAGGAGACCGTGCTGCCGGAATCGGGGCTGCGTGGTCTCGCAGATGGGCTTAGGACGTGGCCATATGGCCACCTCCCAAGCCTGCCCACATCCCGCCCAAGTCCCACCCCCAGCCTCCCTCCCTCCCACCAATCTCCATCTCATTATGAGACAGAGCCTCCCTTGCGCCGACCGGTATCGGTCAGCACAAGGGAGGCTCTCCATTCGCGCTCTGAAGCCGACACTACGAGCGCCAATGCAGGGTTGCTGCTCGGTGCCCCCGCACCAGCGCTCCACCCCTTGCGTCAACACTATGACATAGTATTGACGCAAGGGCAGGGGTTGGATTGCACTGCCCATCTAATTCATTGTTATTACCTTTCAATTAGCAACTTTGATCTCTAAAAAAAATCTTGTTTTATCAAATCACCACATGAATATTCAGTTCACTTACATTCATTGTAGGTGCAGGAGGTGTGCTGATGGCTTTGCCTGCTGAGGCTTGATGGCATGCAGCCAAAAGGAGAGAACCACACTGTGAAGGCTACATCTGTGTCTGAGGATTTGGCAGATCACAAGAATACTGTACATTTGTAAAAAACCCATTGAAAAATGGTGGTTTAGACTAGCCTGCTCATGTAAGCCGCCTTGGGCATTTGCTTTGGCATGGGAAAGGCCGGGTATAAATTCTTCAAAATAAAATAAATAATACATTCATTGTTCTGCTAACATCCATGAACATTTTTAATCTTTCCACCCCATTATTAGGTAAGGGAAATAATAGGCAGGGGGAAAGAGGAAAGGGAAAAAATAACCTGATTTTGTTTTGGAGGCAGTTTAAATGTCCTATGGCATTGAATTCATTCATTCATTCAATGGTCAGTTAAGTGCTTGGAAAAACCCAGCAGGATTCCCATTTATCCAAGAACGTCTAACTGTGAAATAACCCTGAGTGACCATCTTTACACTGAAGTATGCATCTCTTGAGTTACTGGAGTTAGCTCCAGTATACTTTCCATGCTCTCCAAGCCACAGTATCTGGTTCCTATTACAGGTGTTGATGGCAGAAACACTATTTATAGATCCCATCTTCTTGAGTCTCCTGTTTCTTATGCAATAAATAAATAAATAAATAAATAAATAAATAAATGTCTCGATACATACCAACAGAATGCACTAGTCCATCATGCACTATTCACACACAAGCACACCAAATTTTGCACATCTCACAAATGGCCCAACTGTGCAAGTAGGGCAATTAAGACTAGGTGCTGTACTGTTCCTCAGTACACACTTTGCATGCAAATAGTTCCTGGTCATTCTTTGGTATCTATAGGTAGGGCTGGAAAGCTATAAGGCAACTTTATATGCTCATGCCTCATGGTGCAATTTAAAATTTTGACCTATAATCAATTTAGAAGGTAGGTGAATCATACTGGTAATCTCAATCTAAATTCAATCTAGCCACTAGGACAAATGGCTAATTAGTGAAATAATTAGCAAAGTGCTTATCCTCTTGTGGGATTAGCATTTCATCCACAGTGGTTTAAATTATTGTAGTGCAAATAACACAACATGCCTTTTTAATCCTGGCATAGGAAACACTACAGTTAGTAAGTACAGGATTGGGATCCTGATAGTACCATGGTTCTCAAACATTTTAGCACCGAGACCCACTTTTTAGAATAACAATCTGTTGGGACCACCGGAAGTGAAGTCATTAACCTGGAAGTGATGTCACGGCTGGAAGTGACATAATCAAACAGGAAAAATTTGTAACACCTCCATACAATAAAATTACATTTAAGTAAGTTACAGGGAAACCCAACCCACCCACCCGCTTCGGCTGATGCAAGCCATTTGCGTTGGCTGAGTGCTGTTGCGCACTTTCATAATCTAGCCTTCCTCCTGCCTTAAGTTTGTTGGAGGCTTTCAGGAAGTGTTGTGTCCCAACTCCTCTTATGGTGTCTAGAAGGAACTCTGATTGCGGCTTGCTGTTGTGGCTTCTTGCATTGTGGGAATGAGGAAAGAACACATGGCTTTGAACAGGCAGATAGCCCAACTCTATGCTGTCCATGCACCCATAGGAGAAGCAGTAGCCAAATGGCTACCACTGCATCCTACCAGCACCAGGCAAGTGCCAGACACTCGTCCCCTTCCCCCAAAAAGGCCCAGAGACCCAGCAATGGTCTTCTTGCGTCTGAGTCGGATATCTAGCTGGCACAGATGCAAGGAACTCTGTGTTGGGCCATGTAGCCCAACATGGAGGATAGGATTTGGCAGTGAAGGTCACTGCCAGTCCCATTCCGCCCTGCCCTGCCCCTTCTTCACCAAAGAATGCCCAGAATCCCCGCAACGGTGGCAATGGTTACACTTACACTTACTTAATGAATGGGCTCAAAGCTCCAGGATTCCTCCCCGCTCCAATATACACCACAGAAATATAGCACGTACTTTAATGGTGTGTGCTATATTTCTATTCCCCCACCCCAAAAGCAGATAGCCTACAAGTACTGGAGTAAATATCTCAGAACCGGAAAATCACAGGAAACACCCAGAACATGTTCTGAGGAGGCCTCTCTGACCCTCAGAAAGCCGTCTAAGGCCTTCAGAGAGCCTAAAAACGTCATTTCTGTGTCTTTGGGAAAACCAGGAAGGGACCGTTTTTGGTATTCCAGAGGCATTCTGAGGGCTAGGGAAGCTGCCTAGTGCAACCATAGCACTTGGAGGATGCAGCCCATGCCTGACCCTGGTCAGGAGGGTCAGAGGCTCATGGGGGACCAGAGGCTTGCTGCGGGCCAGACAGAGGCTTTCTGAGGGCTGCATCTGACCCCTGGGCCGGGGTTTGGAGATCCCTGTCCTGGATGTTGGGCTTACAAAACAAATTAACATGCGTAAGCAGATACAAAAGGACATTTTACTGAAGATGTATCATGTATTCAGCCATGTCTTACAAAACAATCCTATGCTTACTTTCTCAGAAGTAAATCATGCTGTGTTCACTGGGCTTTACTGCCAGTGCCAGATAAGTGTGCATAGAATTGTAACTCTAACCTGTTATACGAGCCTTACTTAAATACTGCCAGAACAGTGGAGGTGGACTGAATATTTCCTTTACTGTAGCCCAGCTGAAGAGGATTTGAGGAGTCCAGTTATTTGAGGAGCATTCACTATTTAACAGGAAATCTTATTTTAAATGGCATTTTAAAAATATATACAGTATATTTAATTTTAATGTTGACTAGGTTTTTAGAGTTCCTGTAGAGGCATAGATTTAGAGTCAACTTAGATGTGACGTTTTTTAAAAATACATTTTCTAGTTCAGGGAGACCCTTTAAGAATAGAAAGTGCTGGAGAATCTGCATTAGAACAAGTAGGCATTTAATTTTGTGTCACTAAAGGCTACCATTCATGGCTATTTGCCCTCAAAGGTGCCTTTGCAGCAAGTTGCCAACAGGTATACTGTTGCAGTGTACCCATTTGCATGGAAAATTGCATGGAGTTAAATGGCCAAGAGTGCAATCCTAACCTGGAATTAGGCTGGCACAGTTAGGCCAGCAAAGTTTGGCCAGCACAAGGGCCACCGTAAAGCATGTCTGGACCCCTATAAGAGTCAGGGAGGATGGCACATGTCTGTATGCTGGCCTCTCGGACTCCAAGAGTGGTCGAAACATACTTTATGGTGTCCCTTGTGCCAGTGGTGTCATCCAAATGATTTAGGAACACGTACTCACTTGATTGGCACGTGCAGTACGCATGCGCAGCTGCTGAGCCAACCAGCCAACGGGGCCAGCTTTGAGTGGGTGGGGCCAGCTCAACTTCTAGGAACCGGTACTCACGTAGTGGTGCGTAGTGGATGCATGACATCACTGCCTTGTGCTGGCCAAACTTTGCCAGCCTATCTTCATGTTAGGATTGTGCTCTAAATCTTACACTATGGTTCCAGTCCAGACTCCCTCTCTCTTGCAGATATACACATACACAAGCACACACACACACACACACACACACACACACACACACAGAGAGAGAGAGAGAGAGAGAGAGAGAGAGAGAGAGAGAGAGAACACTGCTGTTAGGAAACAAGACTAAATGATGAAATGTTTAACACTGCATCGAGTTCGGCTATTCGGCCTTCAAAATGTGTTTACTGCCATCTCTAAATTGAATGTCATTGATAAATTGAAACCTTTGACAAGTTGATTGAAACATCTCAATCCAGAAGCCAGGGCAGGACATGCTTATGGAACCCTGATCACACTGTCTGCAAAGGAGTCAGTGATCTCTTCAGAGGAAGAGATCGTCAGAATTTATCCACCCTTCTGCTTTCCTCCTTGCCCACTCTGAAACCAATTGCTGCTCTTGCAGGGACTCTGATGGGGTCCTTCCCTTGCAGCTGTCAATTGCCAGTGTGTGATATCAAGCTGTTTGGGGCTTGGCCTCTGACAGGCAGGCTCAATGATGAAGCCAAGGAGCAGAAGCTAGATGTTTTGGGAGGGGGATTTTTATTTATTTATTTTGAAGAATTTATACCCCGCCTTTTCCATGCTGAAGCAAATGCCCAAGGCAGCTTTCATGGGCAGGCTAGTTTAAACCACCATTTTCCAATGGGTTTTTTTTTTTTTCAAATATACAGTATTCTGCAATTCACTGAATCCTCAGTCCCAGATGTAGGCTTCACAGTGTGGTTCTCTCCTCTGGCCATGTGACATGGAGCTTCAGCAGGTGATTGTAAGTCCAGCCTGGACAGGTCCTCAAGGTTGGAGTCCATTCTTTTGCCTGCTGGCCTTCTCACAACATTCCCACACTGGCTAATCAGCTCCACAGTGACTCCATTCTGCCACAACAGGTACTGCAGCTTGTCACAACCTAGTGTTCTGTCTTCCATCCAAAAATAGACCACAGATTCTCCTGCTTAGCTTCAGGCAGTACCAGCAGCTCAACCATCAACCCGCTCCTCCTGCCAAAATTCGGCAGGTTTTGGAGGGTCAAGGGGCAAAGCATAATAGTTTTGATCTGGTCTTGGGATGGAGCCCCAAGCAAATGCTGTCTCTTCGTTTAGGGTGTTTTTTAAATAAAACTGGCTAAGTAGGTAGAAAACCTGGCTTTTTTTGACAGCTGGGCAAATCCAAAATAATCAAGTTTTTGTGGTGGTATCCTCCATCTCCACTACCTTTCCATAAAAAATCAGACTGTGGGAACGGGCTATGCCCTTCATTCTGGATTGTTTAACTGAGTCCATTACTACAAAAAAAAAATCATGTAAAATATATTTTCATTGCTTACTTAGGAAAAATGTAGTATAAGTATTAAGCATTATTATTACACCATAAGGGTAAGTGACCTCTTCTCACATTTGGCTCTTCCTGTGCACCTTTAATACTTCTTGTGCACCTTTACACAAACACAGGAGTGCTGAGATAGCAGCATCTGTAGTTACTTATCAATTATCTGGTGTTTAATGGCTTGTGACTTTACATTATTCCAATTCTGCCCTGTCAGAAAAATAATCAACAATATTTACCAAGAGACCAAAAATTGCCTGTTCAGGAAGAAGAGAATTTTAATTAACACTACAGATTACAAGCCACCGTCTTAGTTTAAAATATTGTAAATTCAGAAAGCAGAGTGTTCAAAATTATTCTGTAACCAAGGATGAAGGACGGTCAGAAGAGAATGTGTTGTCACGAAGCCTTTTAGATCACCAGTTCTCAGCTAGTCACGTAAGTGGGGTGGTAGCAGAGCAGTTGCTTTGCGTGTAGGAAGTCTCGCATTCAATCCCTGGGATTTTGAGATTTTCACGAAAAGAGGGACTAGGGCTAGGAAAGACCTTTCTCTGCCTGAGAGGTGCCGTTTGTCAGAGGCAAGGATGGAACAGTACTCAGCTGGATGGATTCGACTGAATGAGGCAGCTTCATATTTTCAATATGTTTCTTTGGTCTCCACTTGGGCATTAGGAGTCTGCTTTGAGTGCAGCCTTTTAGGCTGTTACTGTCCTTGTCTTGGTTTTCTAAGGAGCCGTAGCAGCACTGACTGCAAATCCAGAATGTCTGCTCTCTTCACTTCTTCCTATTTCCCACCTTGTATCAGCATGTTCCTGTGTTTGCTGCGCAAGAATATTTGCAGCCATCAACCCATCAGGTTTTAGGCAGAAATTCTAAAAGGCACACATTCCTGCAGCACACCTTACAGTCCACACCTCTGTTCCCGCTCCTGTCCCATCCCGGATCCACTCCTGCCTGATTCCTCATTCTGTTTTGCCACCCAGTACATCTCTGTGTGCACTTCCCACATTATTGGGACAGGAGTGATGATTCCTGTTATTATTATAATTATCATGGCATGCTGTCCACATACATTGCACTTGACAGAGCACCATAAATAGAAAAAGACAACCCTGAGGAGTTGACAATGTAAATTTCAACACTGGAAGAAGACCACAGATGGAGTGGAGTGCAGAGAACAGAATAAAGGGAGAAACAAGCAAAGTGGCAGGCAGTGGATAACCTTGCAGGCCATAATGTTGGCTGTTGATAAATGGCCGCTCACCCGGCAATGGAAATAGTGTAGAGAGCAACATGTGAACTAAGCCTCTGTCTGTTTTGTGAAGAAATCGGTGCTTCCCAGGGAATCGGCTGGCTAAAAATACATGTAAGTGGTTGGTTCTTCCCCTTGATGACGTCTGGTCCAGTGACTTGTGTTGGAAGTTGGAGAGGAGCAGAGCAGTTTACACAGTAAGGTAAGGTGCCTTGCAAAACCTAGCACCCAGCCCCCCCTCAGGATGCTACTGAGCTCAAGATAAGACTAATAAAGGACAATGACAATGTTGAGCACACCCAATTTAGAATTTTTTTTTACCTACAGCTGGAGTCTCTCTCAAACAAGGTGGAGTAGCACAGCTATGGGGAGGGGGCAGGGATCAAAATTGTTAAAATTGCAGTATTAAGGAATAATACCATCATGTTATATACCATTAGATCAGTGGTGAAATTCAAATAAATTAACAACCGGTTCTATGTCCTTCAGGGCAGTCTTCAGGGCCATCCGCTGCCTTTCTTCCCTCTCTCAACCTAAAATTAACAACCAGTTCTGCAGAATAGGTGAGAATTGTCTGAATTTCACCACTGCATTAGATGTGGAATTTAATTTTAAAAACTATCAAAGGTTATGGCCACAAAACAAAAAACAAAAAATACAACTTAAGTAAAAATTGTGGTTTGTTAAAATCACATTTTTTTAGGAATAATACCATCATGTTATACACTATTTGATGTGGAATTTAATGAGGAATTTAATGAAAAAACCAGAATGTAATATCTTAATTCTATCAACCGATATGGCCAAAAAATAAAATAAAATACAACTCTCTTACGTAACATTATGTATGATGACTACATTGAACTTCCAGGAGCAGTATATCACTGAGTATTTTGTAGGGGAGCCATAGCAGGGGAGGGCACTGACATTTGTCCATTGCTTGTGGGGAAATATTCACTGCATTTATTTTCTGGCCATTATTATTATTCCTGTCATGTCATGGCTGTTACTATTGCTCAGCCTTCACCTGCTTTTGTTGTGAGGAAGAAACATGCACCCCACCCTTAGCTCCTTGGAGGAAGGGTTTATAAAGTGTAGAATAAATAAATAAATAAATAAATGTAAAATATGGGGGTGTCAAAAATGTATGGGCCCCGGGTGTCAAATGACCTTGCTATGCTACTGAACAAGATAAATATTAAAATGTCATTTGTAGCCTTCTAAGGCTGCTATCCTATCCACACTTACCTGTGAGTAAGCCCCATTGACTCTAATCGGACTTATTTCTGAGTAGATACACCAAAGATTGGGCTGTCAGTCTTACATTTTAACAATTATTTATATATTGAATTTCTAAAGAATGTGTATCTTCCAATCATAACTAGCAATTATTTCCCACATGGGGAAAAAGTCACCCTTTCACATCACAGGAAACGTTTTTTGAATGTCAGAAACAAATTTTTCCAGCTGATTTGGATGCATCTCAATGGAAATGAGAATTCTGAGATCCTGTATGATTTCTGCTTTTCAGCATGATTTTCAAAGAATATCATGATTACCAGCAGAAATCTCTTGGACAGAATTGATGTGATTTTGGTGCGGTAGAAAATGAACACAAATCTAAGCCTTTGTGGCTGATTGTGGCTTCAACCTCAGGCCTCAGATCAAACCATAAGAACACTTGTCTGACAGCTGGTCCCACAGACACTCTAACAGTAATCTTCTCTCAGGAGGCCATGATTTCCTGGAGATGATTTTTGGCACATTAAGGGCCAAGGTTTTTAGTAGCGGCAGAGAAGACCATAAAACTCTCAATTTGCTTCAAAATCCATTATAAACCACAAGCACAGACAAATAAGCTGTTGTTCTAGAGAAGCCAAGCAAAAGAAGTGTTCCCTTTTATTTATGACTAAGATTAGCATATAGTACATTGAAATAAATAAAATAAGCATTGACTGTGTTGGTTTCATTTTATACCAGTTTGCTTCTACATAAGAACATAAGAAGAGCTCCACTGGATCAGGCCAAGGGCCCGTCTAGTCCAGCTTCCTGTATCACACAGTGGCCCACCAAGTGGCTCAGAGAGCACACAAGACAACAACGTATCGACAAGTGACTGTGATTCCCAAGGCTAAAGGATGCAAATCTTGACCATTCAAATGTGATGTACATGTGAGTTAAAGATCTATTGTAATTGTAAATCATTGTTATTTATTCAGTGCAGTAAGCATACCTCCTTTCATTCTGATGGCAGTACATTTGAGAAGAGTGATATTTGCCAGCAACTGACACTTTTACGGTAAGCAAGGGAAGAAAAGTCGTTGTAGAATTTGCTGGAAGGGGATGTTGACCAAGTTGATTTCAGATTTAACAATGTATCATGTTAGATTCTTACTAGACATGATACAATATCTTGATGGAGTATTATCTAAGTTCAAACATAAGATGAAGGACGGAGATGATGCCCAAAACGTGGCATATCAGATTATGGGTGCAATCCTAAACTGAGTTAGGCCGGCATAAGCTAAACCAGCAAAGTTTGGCCAGCACAAGGGCCACTGTAAAATATGTTTGGACCACTCTTGGAGCCAGACAGGCCAGCACACAGATGTGAGCCATCCTTCCTGACTCCAAGAGTAGTCCAAACATGCTTTATGGTGGCCCTTGTGCTGGCCAAACTTTGCTGTCTTAGCTTATGCCGGCCTAACTCAGTTTAGGACTGCGCTCTATGTCTTGAAGGATCAAGTTTTTCATGTTAAAAAACTTAGGCTGCAATTCTATCCACACAATTCTATCCTCACTTTAGTGGGACTTACTTCTGAGTAGATATGCATCAGATTGGGCTCTAAGGCTTATCTCATTCCTGGAAAAAAAATCTAGTTTATACTTCCTACAATTAATATTTGGAAGGACTACAGTTATGCATTAGATATAAATATTTTCCATGAGGAAGCAAGTACTATTGATCTTACACTGATAGTGTCTCGGCTTACATATGCTTAGTGGCTTTAATCATTAATCATCACCACCCGTCCCAGGAGTCTCTTGGCTACCTGTCCCATGCTGAAATGTCCAGGACAAGCTCCAAGAATAATGATGCTCTGAGCTTTCCAGAAGAAAGCAAGTAAATTGCAGCAAAGTAAGGGAGCAGAAATGACATACTGTACTTTTCTGCTCTCTCGCATGAGCAATTGGTACTGACTTAAGGCAAGTCACAAATTGCACCTCTGGCTAACTGATCAATTTGGAACTAGCTGGTCCTGTCCTGAGTAAGCTGTGGATTCTGACTTTGAAGCCTGTTGTTAAGATTTATCTTCCTCACACTTACTGCTCTGGTTGTGTGATATCTGGTACAGCAGGGTGATTTTCTCCTATATATGAGGAGCAATGTCACGTTGTGCTAACATCATCCACAGTTTTGCCATTATCCATACAATAGAGGGGGAAAGTCTCAAATTATTGTTCTAGAGCTGAAATGAATTTGCTTCCAAAATTCTCAACATTCTTGTATATTCCCAATGTGTTGTCCGGCTAGTCAAATATATGCCACATCATTGATGCCCACATTTGACACCCCAGGATATATATTGGATTTCAGGATTTGATATTTAACAAGCTGTAAAAGGCCTGTGCATTCAGCTCAGAACAAATAAAAAATGCAACAACAAAAGTCCAATTTGGTGATTTTTTTTCTCTTTGTTCTGAACTGAATGAGCTGGGAAATTACGCAAAAGTGTGAATACAAAAGGGACTGTTTCTGGAGTCTCTAGTCATGAATGTTTGTTTTCTTTGTCCTTAAATTCCATTTTTTTCATACTTTTAGTGGCAGTCAATTTCTTTTCCCATATGCCTGCCAGGGCATAGATTTTTACAAACATCTAGGCATTAATTGAACAGTAAATTTTTCTAATGCTTTTCAAAATATATGCCCTGCTGATTGACAAAAGAGGCACCTTTTTGTGGTGCCTGGAGTGGGGTGGATCCCCACAGTCCTGGCTACCTGGCCTGTAAGTGAATTTGGAATCACAAGAGTGAGGACTGTGGGCCACAGGGCTAAGGCACCTAAGTGCCCTCTGCATCTCACCCCTTGTTTCCTCATCCCTGGTCAGCAACAGGTCTTTTAACTCCTGCCACCTTCTGCACCTGCTTACCTGGCCCTTCTCCATCCCACCCACCCTACCATACCTGGATGCAGTTTCCCACCTGCTGCAGCATCCACAGCATCTGTTGGTCTAGCCAGAAGTGGCACAGGTGGGTTTGCTGGTGCGTGAGTGAGTGAGTGAGTGATTCCTTTTGGGACAAGAAACCATACTTATTTTGCAATATAAACTACTCATTTCAACTTTCTTTTTGAACAGTGGTATATAAATATTCATAACATTATATAGGATAGAAACATTGTTCTGTAGGTATCCCATTCCAAAACTACAGGATGCATGTCCAGTTGTGTCTAGCTTTGGCTTGACTTTGTGAATCAGGGCATCCATGCAGTGTCTGGGCTTAACGCTCAAATCTGAATGGTCTTTAAGGGAACTCTTCTGCGTGTCAGGGAACATCACACAAGAAACGTTTATAATAGGTCTGTGTTTTGCTTATTACTTACTTCGCTTATGACATTTTGTTAAGAGGTCCCGACTCTTGTCAGGACCATGTACCTGTTCATGTTGCCAAAATTTCCAGCTCGAAAGTGTGAGCTGCATGATTAAAAACCTGAGCCTTTTCTTTTACAAGCCAGCTCTTTTTCATGCTGCTACTGCTGCCGGATCCGAAGCCCACAACTTCAGGCAGCCACCTGAGCCAATCAACTGACAGAGACCGCTGCCATCACATCCACTGACAGGTGGGAATCGTGGACCGGGCAGCTAGCAGCAATTGCAGACACAGACCCCTGGCGAGGACGTTTTCCAAGCTGGTGCATACTGTATTTGCGAGATCGGATTTGGGAATGGAATGCAACAGAGAAAGCCAAGGCACAGCAAGGGAAGGGGTGAGGAAGAGAAAAGCTTGTGCAGACATCCAAGAGTCTCAACACAGTTGAACTGCTTGCTGTTTTTAAATTCCCTAATTGAGTAATATTAAATTCCTGAATCTGGGTCTGGACGTCAGATGCAAGGGAAAGGACATCTTTGGAAAGAATGGGGGTGAAGGGTTGGAACCAAACGCCAGGCTGATGGTACAGTGGTACTTTGTGCTTCCGCACTTTCTTCCCGGTCATGGCAAGCTCCTAGTCTGGCTTGGCTCCTTCACCACAAGCAGCAGCAGTGACTTCCTGTGGGATTGCAGCAGCCTGTGAAAGTGACACCGTCTCCATGCAGCAGATGAGTCAGCTTTCCATTCATCAAAAGGAAGGAGGACCCTCCGCAGGCGGGAGAGAGAAAAGGCAGCTGCCACAAGCCCAGCTGTCATGTGAATTGCTACTATTCATAGACTGAGTGCACAGAATTGTGTTTCATATGATGAACAAGTATTCTTACTCCTGTACCCCCCCCACCCCAGTTTACAGGACTGCCTGGAATCCATGCTTTCTCAGAAGCAATGGAAAGTTTAGAACTGTCGTCCCATCTGCCAGGCAGACCCCACTGCCAACTTGCCTAATTCCTACAGCCACAAGACTTCTGTATAATCACATTGGGGATTGCAAGTGTGAACTGTACATGGAGACAACAAGCAGCCATTTCTGTGATTGTGACTCTGCTTTTTTCCCCCCCAAGGACTGTGAGCTGCATTGTTTATCAACTTATGATAGAAAGGTGGAGTACAAAGGCCTGAAATAAAGAAGTATTTATTTTTCTATTTATATCTCACTTTTTATCCCATGGCTCTAAAAGGACAGCAAGAGAGATTGAGGGCTCAATCCTGAACCCTCCAGCACAGGTGGTACCGGTGTACCGCCATCGCTGGTGTAATAAATGTGCAGGAAGGCATGTCCAATGTGGGCAGTAAGGACTTTACCACCTGCGTTGCTCAAGCACCATCCCCATGTGCCCAGAGGCAGCAAAGCAACGCCAGTGAGCAGTAAGTTTTACTTACTGTTTACCTTCTGGCCAGGGCGGGAGGGCTTTCCTGGGTGGTGGAGGGGGGGATGGGGGTGGGACTGGGACTGGTGGCAATCTTCACCGCCAGATCCGGACCTCTGTATCAAGCTACATGGCTAAATAGCTACTAAATATTAGCTAATAAATAGCTAGTAACCCACTAGTGGGACTCTGGGATCACCTGGGGGAAGGGGATTAACGTCCTCTTCTTCCAAAGAGCCTCTGGTGGCTTCCTGGCTGCCACTGGATTCAGCAGTAGCTGTTTGGCCAGGCAGCTCAGGATTGGGCTGCCCAACTGCTGAAAATACAATAAAGCACAAAAATAAGATTTTGAAAAGCACACAAAAAAAATCCTTTTTTTTTTCTACCTTCAGATGAAGGATCAAATGTATAAGGCTGCCAGGCTCCGCTGACATAAAGTGCAATCATTCCTACTTACTGTACCCTCCCGACCTACTGTTTCTCGGACAGAGAAGTGCAGCTAACCCTACAAGATATGTAGTTCTGCCATCAAAAACAAAGCAGGTGAGACCATTCGTCTTAGTTTAATCCCCTGCAACACACATTGTCTCTTGACCCAGGTAACAAAGATGGCCGTGCCATCCAAAACTCAGAGACTAAAACATAAACAATAGTAATATCTTTTAAGTCCTTCCTAATGCGATAAGGGAGTGACTATCACTTTTGGAACCCCAAATCTAGGCTATAACTGTCCCTTGATACACCAGTCTATTGTGAACCCATCCTTAACTTCTGGCAGTGGAACTCCCAGTTCATTGTATAAGATGCAGCACCACAGGCATGCACCAGTGCAAATGGCCAGAGGTACGGTGCATGCGGCAGCAGCTCCCAGATTCTGTGTTGGAACAGGTAAAGTAGTGGAGGGGGAGGTTCATGAGCAGTTCGGAGATGATTGGGGGCAGAGAGCAAAGAGGGCCATCTAGACACACACACACACACACACACACACACACACACTAGCATGTAGTCCATGTTCCATCCAACTGCATGCTAACAGATTGACAGGATTTGGATTGGGCTCTCAGCTACTTCCAATCCTGCCACTCATGATAGTAGTCATCAAACAATAAGCTAATTAAATCATGAGGAATTTTTTTTTCAAATATTCATAATGAAGAAACAGATGTACCGTTAGTGATGCAGATATGAAGGTCGTGACCTGAACCTGGCTCTTAGAGGTTTTCAAAAGTTGTCTAGTACTAAGGATGGAAACAGACATGAAATACTCAGATTTTCTTATTCCTTTTTGCCTATTATGAAAACTAGTGCCCATTTTCAATTTTTTTTCATGTTTCCTTTTGAAATGTTTGTCCTTTCCTGTTCAGAATCGACAGTTATAATATGAAAATGAAATAATGTGACATGACTGTTATCTCATGAACAGTCGAATGCTCATCGCCTTCATCCATGTGACTTTGTTCACCAAACTCAAGTGATATGGGTACAATGGGTCAATTCGGACAGTACCATGATCCAAGACAGTCACCTTACACACAATTAGGAGTAGATACAAGGGGATCTAGATTGAAGGTGAGGGGGAAGGTTGCATAAACCAGCTCCCATGTCACTAAAAATGCCAGAAAGGTGTCAAAGGAGGACAAATGGGATGTTCCTAGCGGCACATGACAAGGCCACTTCAGCCATGAGGATTCCATTGTGGAACTTACAACTTTGTATTCTCACATTCTTTACAGAAGCAATTTTCTGCTGTGAAAATATGAAGCACTGCGGGACATGTAGCCTAAGAAAGCATCCATTACTTAAGCCAACACCAATCTTTTCAACACAAAACGCAAATATTTTGTTATTAACATTTTATTGAGGGTTCAACATACTAACAAAGAATTAAAATACATTAACCATAGGATTGCCATATACAAACAGGGACAGAGTGCCTATACCTTTAACCATTGTATAGAAGAGGGAATTTAGGCAGATGCAGCTCATCATGGAAGGGTTTCAAAAACTACACCTGCTAAAATCCCCTCTACTATACAATGGTTAAAGGTATAGGCACTCTGTCCCAGTTTATATTTGGTAACCTTAATTAACCATCATGTATAATGTTCTATCAGAATGTAACATATTACAATGAATTCAAACAATTGGTCTGAAATAATCATTAACAGTGAATATCTCTGTAACTATAATCCCGTTGTCTGTGGGAGGCTTCATTTATTTTTCAAAAGTCCTACAGTCCAATCCTATTTGCACCTTGCACTGCCAGAACTTACTTTCCAGCAGTGCAAGACTTTCTACAGGGACACGAAAGCGGGTCCACTTTCATGTGCTTCTGGGCCACTGCTGCAAATAGGCAGTGGCACAGCACTAATATACATGTGTTCCAGTCTATACTTTTTTGTATCTATTACAACTTACACCTGATTCACAATTTAATTTTTTGACATTGTTAAAAAAAAGAAAAAAGCAGAGTGTGTCTCATATCATTGCCAGTGCCACATAGCTGATTTTTGTTGTCAGGCCTGAAGGCTATGGCTGCAGCTGTCTCAGTCATGCAGTAATCCTTAGAAATTATAAAATGAAATTAACTATTTAAAAATGAAGGGAACAGGTCAGGCATTTGCATTTGCCAAAGATTACCCATACGAGTCCAACGTCGCTCCAAGCTAAACCCAACGCGGCATTTCTTCCAGGGCTCCCAAGCTGTTTTATAATAACAATTATCAGTCTCACATCGTCGACAGACGGCATGTTTGCACACACCAAGACCCGCTTTTGTGCTGACTTGTGGGAAAACAACACGATTATTCCGTCTGAAACTTTGCTGGAGAAGGGAAGGGTGAGTTGTCTCTCACTGACAGACTGATGAAAAACATCAACATTTCCAAGCTAGTTTTTAGACCCCTGCCCATGGCTAATTGGCAGGTTTGCGTCTGAATTAATAAAGGTACCTAACAATTTCAATGTGTTAAAAATGCACAAGACTTCTTCCTTGTGAGCACAGCATGTGCTAACCAAATGTGGATTTTATTAATTCCCATATGAAATCAGTTGGCGTCCCAAACCCCTTGAATCCGGCGAGTTTATCTGATTGGAGTGCGGCGCATCCAAATGTACCCTTCATCCAGCTTCTTCATGCTGTGCATGTTCAGAGTGCTTTGCAGTAATACCATAAGCCCCTACAAACTCACAGCGTGATAGGAAGGAGCAGAGGAAGAAACTGTCCCTCGTGTGCTACGTCGCTCGGAGCAAGGTGCTGAATTTGAATTGCTCCTGCCCACTGACCCAGAATCAGAATGAGGGCTTATTTTCATTTTCTGAAAGCATTCTGCTGAATAAACTGATACTAAATCATGAGAGGCCTTGTTTTGAACGAGTCCTCATATCATCAACATTTCTGACAATTGTTGTAACACCGGTACAGGCATATGTTGCCAGCGGGGAACACTCTGGGCTGGAAGTTTCTCCATTATCATGCACCCAGTTTAGTTGCAAAAAGGGCAGTCATCACTAAGTAGCACACTTGAGCATTTGTCTAGGACAAACAAGACAACCCCACGTGGGAAGGGCATGCACTATCGACAACACTAACAAGGCTTAATACACTCTGGCATGATATAATTTCCAGTATTTATTTCTCGTAGTTAATGGCGCATTCATTTGTGGAGGTAATATTGCTACCTAACCTTGTGTCTGGCAGAATTATGGCACAATCCTATTGTGCCTCTGCACTGGCAAAGGAAGTGCTCTGGCAGCGCAGGCTGTCACAACACAGGATGAAGTATGTTGCGACTGCTTAGTTGCACCAACAGGAAGGCCTACTACACCATCCTGCTGATGCCAGTGCAAGATCCCGCACATCCCAGAGCAGGTAAGCTGTGCATCGGGCAGCAGGAGTGAAGGGGAAAGGCAGGAAGGGGTGTAACAGGGCAGGAGAGAGGTGTGGGATAGGCAAATAAATTTCTGGGACAGGGGCAAGATCAATGTAACTGGTGCACTCTGTGTTCTATCCCTCTTCCCAGTTCAGATCCACTGACACGGACCCACTCAGGCTTCCACCAGTGATTTAGCAGGTGCACGTCCAAGTAGATCTGTTGCTGCAGCTGGGCTTTCCCTGGGACAAATGTCCCCTTACCTTGAGAGGTCCAGATTGCAAACTTCCGCTTCAGGATACAGTGCATGCTGTGGTGGCTCTGCAGCATTAAAGGGGGGGATATTTAAGTAATATTGAGCTGCCCTATTCTCACTCAGCAACTCAGCCCAAAGTGCATATAGTATGAAACAAGAAAGGCTACCAGGACTAGTCCCTCAAAGTTATCAGCAATGATGTGCCATCCATAGGCGATATTTCATATCACTTTTCAGTAGCCAAGATCACCTACCACCAGGATCACCAGGGTCACCTACCACCGTCTGTCTGTCTGTCTGTCTCCCAGCAATGTCTTTAAAAGCTTCAGTAGGAACAAATGCAGGTTTCCAGATGCAGGGGAGTGGCAACAAGATGCAAGTATTTTGTTGTCTTGTGTGCTCCAAGGCATTTGGTGGGCCATACAGGAAGCTGGACTAGATGGAATCTTGGCCTGATCCAGCAGGGCTGTTCCTATATAGACCAATGAAAACACTTTTAAGGGTGAAATCCAAGGCCACATGCATCAGCCCAGGGCTGTCATGAAAGTGCCATAAAGCACTTTTGCACCAGTGCTTCTGGCACAGGGCCAATGCAGGCACTTGAGTCAGCCCTGCAATGCTGCTGCAACACTTGAGTAAGTCGTGCCAGCTGCGTTCGGCCAGCATGGGGCCATTTCTGGGCAGGGTGAAGACAGGAAGGAGGGAGGAACAGAGGAAGGGTGTTCTGGCGTTAGGACCACTGCAGGAGGCTTGGACTGGTGCCTGCAATTTTGCGGGTGCAGCCCTGTGCTAAGCTGCTGCTGGCTAACTTGGTTAGGTTACGGTGCGGGCCAGCCAGCCTGCCTGTCTGCACCTGCCGAAGTTAGGATTACGCTCTAAATATCGTTTTAGCCTAGATATAAGGCCATAATAATCATGTTTGTATCAACAATACTAGGCTTTTCTAGAAAGGGGGTGGAACAATTTCCCCAATCAGCTACGTATTTTCTAAGTGGCTCCTTGACCACTAAAAATCCTGCTGACTCTGATTTCAGAACCTAACACACCATTTTTCAAGCCTCTTCTGCATTAATGAGAGCTGATGTTCTCATGATCTGAGGAGCTAAAGACACCATGGACTTCCTTTTCTCCTGTATTTATGGTTACACCCCTTCTTACCCAGGGATTCCAATAATAACCAATTAGGACAATTCAACTTGCATTGATGCATACCATGTAAAGATGAGGAATATCAGAACCTACTATTAGGCCGACAGATCTGGGACTTCATCAGAACCTTCAAAACCTAGGTAAGATGTTTCTGATTGGGGTTCCTCAAACAAGGAGCTTCATTAGAATACATGATGAGAGGGCAATTATTACAAAACACAGCAGTATAGTCTCATGCTTACTGTAGGCATTAGAGTGGGTGTGTATATGTGTGCCCAACAATCTCCCAATCTCCTAATGGTCAAATGGCTTAGCTCTAGCCTATATACCATCAATACTCTGCCATTGGAAGGCTGGCACACTGAGTTATGTGATTTGAAGATTCCATGTAGGCCACAGAACCACCTGCTTGAGCAGATCCCAATGGCCAATTTTTGCCCACCAGACCTTGTAAAGCCCAAATCGCATCAGGGCTTTCTTCTCAGTCTGTGGTGTCTTGAGTGAGGACACTGCCTAAGGGCTTGCTCACTTGCCCTGTGTGCTGCCCTGCACCTTGACCATTCACCTCTTTCTGGCCCTTCTGATCTTTGCTTTCTTGACTCCTGGCTGTTTTGGATCAGCCACTTGCTTCTGGCCAATTGGGCTGACATCTAGCTCCTTCCTCTCTGACTATGAGCGCCTGAAGCCTGACCTTTCTGAGGCTTGACAGCCATGTAGCAATTGCCTTAAATCTTGTATTGTAATGACTACAGCTGGGAACACAGGCCTCTTATGCTGTACACAGACACACATCAAAAAGCTTCAGATGTCCACTTTGACTTCTGTTCTATTATTCAGAACAGAAGGAGCAACTTAGAGGGAATCTTACAGGAATTACAAGAAGGGATAAAAACAAGCAGGTAGGGGTACTTATGATTAGTAGCTTTCCAACCAGCCACAAACAAGAAAAAGGCTATATATAAACAATTGTGCTCATTCCCACAAGGGAAACTCATAGTCAACTGACAAGTTTTGCCACAGCAAGAAGTTGCACAGCATCACCCAAAATATATGCTTCAGGATCCAGCTTGTAATGAATGATGTACAGCAGAGGCATCACTAGGGTTTGCATCACCTGGTACAAGAACTCAATGTGTCACTCCCATGATGGATCTCCTCCCGTACCAGACCATACAGAAAAAATACAATATCATACGCACAGCCTAAATGCAGTGACATCGATAGGGTTTGTTTAACCACCATTTGCTTGATTTATTTTAATATACAACAGCACAGGTTACCCAACAAATCAGTTACAAACAAAAAACCACTGGCCAACTTAATGACACTCACACAACTGAATAAGGGCCCAATCCAATCAGGCATAGCATGGGTGATACAAGCGTACTGCCCATGACTTTATTGCTAAAGGTGCTGTAAGGCACGTCCAACGCCTGTGATAAGCCATTACCACCGGCGCTGACTGACCACCTGGCTAACGCCCACCCTGCGCCAACCAAAGGCGGCAATGCTCTCCAGCGAGCGGTGAGAGCACTGCTCTCTGGTGTTGCATTCTTTTTAGACAGGATGGGAGAGCGTTCCTGAGCGGGGTGGGTGGGGCAGAGCAGCAGTTGCACTCTTACTGCTGGTTCCCGACCTCCGTGTCAAGCCATGTGGCCTGACATGGAGGCCCTCACCTCTGAGTCGGCTAAATAGCCAGCACACAGGCAAGTAGATAATTCGCCCACTCGTGCCCTTATCACAGGGAAAGGGGACAAACGTCCCCTTTTCCCATGGGGCCTCCCACAGCTGCCCAGCTGCAGCAAGATACAATGGTAGCTGCCTGGCTATGCTGCACTCCCAGGCAGTCGGGCAGTTCTGGATTGGGCTGTAAGAGTTCTAGTATTAACTCTGATAAACAGAAATGCGAGTTGACTTACACTAACACCTTATTGGTTCCCTGCTGTGCCATAACACCTCCTTATTGGCTCACAGAACAGTCTCGTTGGTTAGTTCTGAGTTAAGGAAATCCAGTTTTTGTTAGTTGTGTTTTTCATTTCTGGTTATTTGGCTAGAACATTTGATGGAATACAGATATTTCAGTGTGATTTGTTTCATTGCATTCTGAATTAAAATTACCTATCATATGATATATAATATGATGGTATTATTTGAAAATATAAAGATTTTCATAAGGTTTGGCAGTAGTGGTGGGACCACCATCAATCCCAAGTGTGTCAGCCAGTGTGGTCCACACACCCTAGCAATGCCACTGAAGTAGAGGACGGCAGGAATTAATTAGTAATTAATTAATTATACTTTGCATTTGGATAGTTCTTCATATGTACAGTATTATCTTGATGTAGTCCTTACAATAACCTTGTAGGGTGAGTATTATTATCTCCATATTGCAGCTGAAGCTCAGAGAAATTGTCTTGCCTGAAGCCACCTGTTGAATTCGTGTAAGAGGTGAGATTTGAACCAGGGAAGTCCTACTTTGCAGCTCGGTCTCTTAGGCACTACATTACACCAGCTGTCAGAAGTGTCCCTCAGACTTGCAAATTCCTAAAAATAGCACCCTCTCCAATGGCTTTCTGAGCCAAGTCTCAATACAAGCCAACCTTGAGGAGACTCAGGAAAGACCAGACCAAAATGCAACCAATTTTCTTATGAGAAAGTACCCAACTGGAAATTGACTAGGCACCTGATAATTTTTCTCCTGATACTTCATTGTTCCTCACATAATTCTGACTGTATGACAAGTATGCTACCAATAAGTGTGTTTCTCATTTTAGAAAAAACACATATGCTAGAACTCTAGCAGAGGCGTGGTGGCGCAGTGAGTTAATCCGCTGTTGCTGGGCTTCGACCGCAAGGTTGGGAGTTCAAGACTGCGTGACAGAGTGAGCTCCCGTTGCTTTGTCCCAGCTCCTGCCAACCTAGCAGTTCGAAAGCACCTAAAATGCAAGTAGATAAATAGGGACCACTTCGGTGGGAAGGTAACGGCGTTCTGTAGTCATGCCAACCACATGACCACGGAAGCTTGTCCTCCGACAAAAACGCTGGCTCTACAGGCTTTGAGATGAGCACCGCCCCCTACAGTCGGTCACGACTAGACCATTTGGTCGTGGGGAAACCTTTACCTTTTTTAGAACTCTAAGAATCTTCACTTCTGTGCCAGATCTCAACTATTGTCTTGCCTTTGTCTTCTTGATTGCATCTCTCATCCCAAAGGTTAGCTGATGCAGAGTTTATCCAGCTGAGGGAGCTGAGGCACACTTTTCAAAAGACAATCCCTTACATAATACTCTTCATCCCATTATTATACATATTATACTGATGAGGAAACCAGCAAGTTATCAGCTTTCAGCAGAGAGCACAAACGATTGCCATCAGGAAAGCACTATAAAAGCAGTGCTTTTAAGGTAGAGCTTGTGATTGTCAACCTGCAAAAACTGCTCCACTATGCAGTGCAGTCAGATGAAACTCATCTTCATCACTTGAAAGAATGTGACATTATTTATATATTTATTAAACTATGTACATCCCACAGTTTTCTCATCTCCAAGGCAGGCATTCAAGACAGCTTACAAAAAATGCCAATTAGAACAGCTAAAATCATAAAAACACAAAACAAACATAGTAAGAAAACATAAAATTATACAGGCATGGTTCTTATATCTGCATCATCCTATTCCTGATCAGCTCACCACTTAAATCCAAAAGCCACATTCTAATAATATCTTTATTAGGACCTATTAAAATGACACAAAAGCTTCAGCAGCCAATATCATTTGTTCAGAGTTCATCATCATTTATGAACGCTATCCATCATTTATCAGGCTGGATAGAAGGAAAAGCTAAAGAGGGAAGGGAAAGTTGGGCCCAATTACATGACCTCAAAAGATCTGCATGTTATAGGAACCAGGAGAATTTAGGCATATTGATCACCCTCACTGGATACTAGACAGTGGCTGTGCCTCCATGTTTGGAAAATATAAACTCTAGCAGTTTACACTGTTCCATTTCCATGACTGATGGCCCAGTCCTATCCCCTTCACTGGAACTAGTGTTCTAGTGTCTGGCTGTGCTTTCCGTCCATCATAAATAGTCTTAAGGAAGCCAGGTGCTTCTGTCCAGCCATCAGGGAGGCCACAGAGGTGTCGCATACTGCTGGTGTGGCAGCTGCCACCAGTAAATAAGCAGTGGGGGCAGGGAGAGGGAGACTATGGAAGGGGGTGGATCTGGCAGTGATGGTGAGCACCAGATCCTATCCTCCCCATTAACAGCCTCTCTGTCCCTTTACCCTCTTTGGACTTGCATCAGCTAAAGAGCTGGCATAGGTCTAAGAAGATCCATTGCTGGTTGAGGGACTTACATAGAGGAACCGGACAATTGTGGCATACCTAGAGGGTAAGGGGGACAAAGGCACCAGGGCACGAGGCAGGAGGGGTGGCAAAATCACCCCCATCCTTAGCTGCACCCCCCCATTGCAATATGCTCTGGGGCTGCCCTCCACTGTTTTTAAAGGAGGAGGCCCCCAGAGGGCTTTTTGAGAGCCAGGGAAGCCACGGGCAGCCTCCCAACCCTCAGAAGGCCTTCTGAGGCCTTCCAGAGGCTGAAAACACGTCTGGTTTTTGGCCAAAAACTGATAGTGGCCATTTTTGGCCTCCAGAAGGCCAAAGATTTTCACTTCCTGTTTTCAGTCCAAAACCAGAAGTGACTATTTTCGGCCTCTATAAGGCCTCACAATGTCCAGGGGATCACAGCAGGTGTAGGGGGCAGCACCTCCTGGTGGGGGTGGCACCCCTGGAGGTGTGCCCCAAACACCAATCCCCTCAGGAACATCACTGATGGGCAATGTTGACCCTTGCCTCTCTTAAGCCTCCCAATCAACACATGTGCGCGCACACACCTCCACAGGATGAAGCAGTAGCATTTTCTGGTGCCACTGCATTGGTGGGAGAGAAAGAATAGGATTGAGCTGTCAGTGATACATGAAGCCTCTTGTAAGACAGAGAACAGTAGTAAGGAAACAGTTTTCTAGAGCTAGCAACAGTAGAAATTAATTTAGGTGTTTCACTAGGCAGAAAGTCAATAGAAGTCAAATCATTAGTATGGAATCAGTATCGGAATACCTAGTGGATGGAATGATTTCTCTACCTCTTGACTTTTTTGTGTATCTTGACTGTGTGACTCTTGAGCGTCTGACTTTTTTGTGCGACTCGTGTATCTTCTTTTAGAAGCACAGCCAGACAACTCAGACAAATATTGTAGCTGAAGTATAAAGTAGAATTCAACCTGAGGGTAACCATATCCAGAAACGCATATGGCTTTTTATTGTTCACATTGATCCTGTCAAATTTTACAACCCATAAGTCCTCTACACTATCTTAGCATCAGGTGGTATTTATTTACCCACTTTCTCCATCCTCCTTTGGCATTTTTGCCATGTTAATCTAGTGCTAAACTTCCCTTAGTCTCTTAAATACTTGTAAATGTCTAGTCTAATATAAATCTCAGGTATCTTGAACATTACTTTTAACAAAATTAACATGTGCTGATTTATAATATTACTGTACATGCACACTGCACATGTAAGTACAATGACAGCCTTCTAGCCTGGCTTCCACTAGTATAGCATTTACAAATAAAGGTATATTTTAGAAGGTTAAAAGTGGACAATTTAAACAAATTGAAACACAGACCTCTTCTTCCAGTAGATATTTAAAAATCAGAGCAAGGAATACTGTCTATTTGAACAAGGATTGGAATACCTTACTTCAGAGTAAGGCGATCCTAGGGTATTGTATCAATAGCTCTCGTTGAGTATAAATACTGAAGAACACATGGTAAACTGTAAAGGATACAGAAAATCCCCTACAATTTCCTTCCACAGAATATGGTCCATCAAACCATTATATATTCAGAAGAGTTTATAATGCTCAGAGGCAGTAAATGGTAGAGCATCACAAATTATCCTTACCTGATAGTTTGCTTGGAAGTGGTAACAATTCTAATAATTGAATGCCAAACTGGAAAGGACACCTCACCCAACAAGCCCCATTGATTTTTCTCTAAACCAGGCACTAAGGCTTGCAGCTGGGAAGGAGACTCCCATGTGGCCAAAACTGTACGGACAAAAGCATTTGGAAGAGCACAAGCACCTGGCATGCTAAAAGTGCTCCAGAAATCATTCAGACAAGTTCTGTAGTGCCAAATACTCCTGTGCCATCTCTCAACAACAGGGGCCTGGCAGTACAGGCATATAGGTGCCAACTGACCCTTCTGTATCACAACATCATCCTGGATTAGCTTCTTGCACTACAAGCCCTCTGATGACTTATTTACACACAGTTTTCCAGGGCTGGTTCTGTATTCATTGCAATAGATGGGTTGTAATTTTAATGAAAGCATTACTGGGCCCAAAGAGCAGGAGGTTTTACTACTGTGTCACTTAGAGCCTACTCAGAGCATGGCTGTGCAAACTGCTGAAACCTCTCGAAACTAGAGCTTAATCTGGCTCACGTTCACCACTCTTGGCAGCTGCTGTAATAATGGGGACTAATATTTCTACTAAGAAAGAAGAGTGTGATTTTCTGTTCTTCAGGGGTGGGGGAGAAATAGGGTTTCATGGTTCATTTCTATAAAGCCCAATGCATAATGCATTATCTCATTCAAAGGTAAATAGAGGATATACACATGGATGAAAGATTAAATCCTAGAAATTCTAAACAATTGACAGGAAGCATAACCATAGCAAATTGATTCTGCTAGCTGCCTGCAAGAAGAAATGGGAGGAAAGTATTTGTGTATTATTTAATCACATGTAAGATTTAAAGAAATCCTTTAGAAAAACAGGCCACAGTGGCATAGCTTGACCACAAGAAACTTCTGCAAAAAATTTTTTAGTGTATGTGTGTGTGCGTGTGTGCGTGCGTGCGTGCGTGCACACCCTGGACATATTGTCTCATCTGTGTTGTGATGAGGATGGTAGTGGTGATGGTAGCAGTGGGGAAACTAAGTGCCTGCCATTACAATAGCCTTCTCAATTGCACAGAAGTAAGAGAAGCAAAACAGACAGCATGTGCAACTCTGTTCAACAGGAAACAACCTTTAAGAAAATTGTATTCCCCTTTCATAGAGGAGGGAAAAAAGATTAATTTAAATATCTAGGTGGTCTTGGTTGATTGGTTGGTTTTATGTCAGCATTGACCCTACAGTAACCCCAGTCTTGCTGATCAAAGGGATTATACCACAGACTCCAGGGTTGAGTTTGTTGTCTATGAGTCTTTGCCAGCTCTCAATATATTGGCTCACAGAGAGCTGCAGTTCCCTTCCCTTCTGAAGGCATCAACACTCTTTACCTGCTGGCTTTTTTTGACCCTTGTTTAGAGTCAAAGAGAGGTTTTGGCTGTTGATTTACAGGCAGGGATCATCAACAAACTAAATATTCTTTTGTGTCAAAAAGAAGCTAGTGAGATCAGGGACACTGCAGGTAGCAATGGTGCTGAACGTACACAGCACCAAGGAAAAAGTCCGGGCTGGTGGAAGGGGGGGGTCGTTATTTTGGCACCTGCACAGATTTTATGTCAGATTGATCAAACAGCAGTTTCTGAAAACCCTTTTTTTTTTCCTCACTTGCTAGAAAGCCTCACAAATCCATGTCGCTTTTCTAAGGGCAGAAAATGCAACATGCCAGGGTGGACTGATGACTATGAGCTGAACTGTGATTTTGGAAACCCAGCTGATATTCCACCTCAGAAAAGAACTTAGTATAGGCATGCCCCAATATCCACTGAGGTTCAGTTCCAGACACACACACACACACACACACACACACACACACACACACACACACACCGTGGATATCTGAAACCATGGACACTGGGGATGCCTTTTTAAACATAGAGGAACATCACTAGTTTTGCTGCAACAAGGTAAAAAACTAGATTTCTTTAATGTTCCCTTATCTTTTTAATAGGCATCCGAGTATCCATGGTATCCGTTGATAACTGAAACTGTGGTACAGAAGCAGTGGATACCAGGGCATGCCTGTATGTGGTACCCTTTATTAAACCTCTATTGACACATTCCGCTTCCCATCTGTAAAATGAGAATATTCCATGTCAGTGGTTCTCAAACCTTTTAGCACAGGGACCCACTTTTTAGAATGACAATCTGTCCGGGACCCACTGGAAGTGATGTCATGGCCTGAGGTGCCACCAGAGCCTGCTGCTTTCCTACAGCAAAAAGTTGGGTTATTTCTCAGCCATCTTCCAACAGCAAAGAAAGAAAAAAGGCCTATTTACAACCTTGACACAAGCAAAACAATCACACAGCCCTCCCCTTTCCAGCATCCCATCTTCCCATATTTTCAATATGGGTTCTCTAGGTGCTTCCCAACCTATCTGAAATTGGACGCACAGATGGGTCCCAATCCACTGTTTGGGAACCACCGTTCTACACCTTACATTTATTGGGTGAATAAATACATTTCATTGTACTGTAAAGCACTAACACTTAAAAGGGCTATAGAACGAAAGAATAACAATAATGACAATGTTAGGAAATACAATTGCTGTTGTTTTGGATGGCCAGAGGTGCCAAATTAATTACTATTATCTCCCAACATGTACATACACAAATACGGTACATCTATAAATGCAAACGTGTAGCCCAACCTGGAGGCGGGCCAGCCTGGGGAGCAGAGTTTGGACGCAGCTGCTTCCAAGCCCCAGGCCCTGGGCCATGTGGACCTGATTTGGGCCGTGCAGGGAATTCAGATCTGAGCCTGCTACACAGCAGGCACAGATCTGAGTAGCCCATAGGGCCGGTTTGCACCTTGCCCCGTGGAGGCTCCATGCCACACCCAACCTGCGTTGGATACAGCACAGGCCCACCGGCCTGTGTTGTTCCGACGCAGGTTAGGATTCAGTGTAGTCATGCACCCAGTTCTCACCGGTTCCGAGAACCTGTTTCTAAATGAGCTGGCCCCGCCCACGGCAGCTGGCCCGCCAGTGCTGTCATGCAGCTGGAATGCGTTCCGGTTGTTACAATTAGTGGACTCCGCCCACTTAACTCATTGCTGGCTCCTTGTTTTTTTTGCTCCGGGCTTTTTTTTGCTCCGTGTTTTTGCTTTGCACTTCGTGTTGGTGTGTGTGTTTTTTGCTTTGCACTTCGTGGGTTTTTTGTGTGTGGCTCCGTTTGTTAATTGGACCAGAAAACAGGGCCATTTCCCGCCCATTTGAATTTGAATTTCAATTGCAAGCAGAGGCAAATCTAAGGGAGGGCAAAGCTCTTAAGTTTTGAAAGAAGCCTTACCTTGCAGTGGAATCACTCCTCTCCTGCACCATTTTAGCCAATCCTCACAGGGAAAAACAACATCTTGGCGTTGCTTACTGGCTACAGCAGCAAGGGAGAGGAGCAGTGGTGACATGGAGGGGAAAGGCACCGGAACGTGCATTCCAGAACCTAACCTTAGGGCTGGCTCCGCCCACTCATCGCTGGCTTTGTTTTTTGTTGTTGTTTGCTCTGTCCCCCAGCCTCTCTGTTAAGTGCTCCTAGAAATGCAGACCTCTCTCCCCCCTTGCAGGATTGCCCCCCCCCAGCCTCTCTGTTAAGTGCTCCTAGAAATGCAGACCTCCCTCTCCCCCTTGCAGGATTGCCCCCCAGCCTCTCCTTTAAGTGCTCCTAGAAATGCAGACCTCCCTCCCTCCTTGCAGGATCGCCCCCAGCCTCGCCTTTAAGTGCTCCTAGAAATGCCTTTCCTTTCAGACTTCCCTTGCAGGATCGTTGTGCATGAAGAGATTTTGTGTGAGCACAGAGCTTAGCATTGCTGCACTTCCTTGTAGCCTGCAATTCACTATATCGATCTTTGTGGAAGTTGATTTTCCCTGTGTTTGGAACTGTGGTGAGTTCTCTAGAAAAGTGTAAAGGGAAGATGTACACGTAGTTGTTGTTCTTTGTGGGTGTCATGAAATTGTGGTCTTATGTGAACCTGGTTAGTTGGGAGAGAACTACTCAAGTGTAAATGGCTCAGGTGGGGGTGATTAGTTCATTGATATAAAGTTAAAAGCCGCAGGGAACAGACCCCTTTGGCTGCTCTCAGGGAAGGTTAGCCTCACTATGTGCTGTGGAAGCTGGTTGTAGTCAGTCAGTAAGGTAAAAATCCTATAGGATTTTTTGTTGTTGTTTTTGTCCTTTGAGTTCCTCTCAGTTAAGTTATAAACAAAGGGGTTGATTACTGTCATTTTAATATTCAGGTTTTATGGTACAGAGCCTCTGTAGTTTATTTATAACTCTTAATGTATGTCAATAAAATTGGGTTTTTTACTTCTGTTATTTGGCTTTCTTTTAAGAGGGATTTTTGCCCAGGAGCTCCCTTTGTTGTGTTGAGCCTGGGCTGGTGGCAGCAGCAGCTACACCTGAGGAGGGGAGTTACACCCCCCCTCAATAGGTTAACTAGATTTCCTCCCACAAGGTTTGTTGCTTTTATTGCTGGAATCTTAAATGATATGGGTACTACTTTAAAGCAACATTATTTGACATAGTGAAGCACGAGATTTCTCCTGTCTCTCTTGAGAAGCAAGAAATTTCTTGTGAATATGAGACATAGTCTGTGACCATTCATAGGTCTACTAAAATGACATGCAGCATCCTGTTGGCCTGGATGGCATAAAATGAAGCTTGAACTGGGGATACTGTGGACTAGTAACTTGCAAAGTGGATCACTATATGATGTAAATCCAAGTAGGAATCATAGTTCAGTATGATGGTTTCTGTGAATTAAGCTGTTGTTAAAGGCTGGTTTTCCCTCCTGCCAACTCTAAAGTTTGCACAGCGTTGATTACCCAGCGCAGTTATTTACAGGTGATAATTATTATTAATTGGGCATGATCCAGTGTAATTTAAGTGCTTTTACATTGCATTGATTTTGAGTAGTCAAACATGTGCTTAACTCTCCCTCCAGTTGAAATCCCTAAGACATAAAGACTGATCTAAACTGTTTACTCAGAAGTCAGCCCCATTATTTTCAGTTGGATCTTCCAAAAAGACAGGCTTATACTTGCAGACTTATGCATATATTGCTGAATGGCTTACTCTTTAGAAAGTGTGTTTAGAATTTCAGCCTTGAGAACTATTGGCTGAATTCTGCCCATAATTGTAAAGATTATCCTATTTTCCTGTGTCATTGCATTCCTCCTACCTCCAAATCACTGACAGTATGATGGGTTTAGAAGACCTTGTGTACATTCTGAGAACTCTTTAGAGTATGGTCAGGCACACACAGCCCAAAAGAATTAGATTGGGAAGAGCTGACGTCCCCCTTCTCAGGCCTTCTTAACATGCTCTGAGAGTGATCTGGAATAGTTTGGGAATTGTTGGGTCTGCTTGATGACATCACTTCCTGCCATGACATCACTTCCAGTGGGCGGACCCCAACAAGTGCCAATCAAAAGTGAGAACCTGTTTCTAAATCATTTGAATGACACCACTGTTAGGATTGCGCCCCCAGATTACTATGGTAATGATAAACTACATATAAATAAGTCACCAGGCCCAGATGGTATACATCCAAGAGTTATTAAGGAACTAAAGAACGAAGTTGCTGACCTCTTAACTAGAGTATGCAACTTGTCCCTTCAAACGGCCACGGTGCCAGAGGATTGGAGGATAGCCAATGTCATGCCAATCTTTAAAAAAGGGAGAAGGGGGGACCCTGGAAACTACAGGCCGGTCAGCCTAACGTCTGTTCCGGCTAAGATGGTGGAAAGCCTTATCAAAGATAAAATCCTAAAACACATAGAGGAACAAGTACTGCTAAAAGAAAGTCAGCATGGCTTCTGTAAGGGTAAGTCTTGCCTCACAAACCTTTTGGAATTCTTTGAAAAGGTCAACAGGCACGTGGATGTGGGTGAACCTGTGGATATCATATACCTGGATTTTCAGAAGGCGTTTGACACGGTCCCCCACCAAAGGCTGCTGAAGAAACTTCACAATCAGGGAATAAGAGGGCAGGTCCTCTTATGGATCCAGAATTGGTTGAGGGCCAGGAAACAGAGAGTGGGGGTCAATGGGCAATTTTCAGAATGGAGAGAGGTGAAAAGTGGAGTGCCCCAGGGATCTGTCTTGGGGCCCGTGCTTTTCAACTTATTCATAAATGACTTAGAGACAGGGATAAGCAGCGAGGTGGCCAAGTTTGCAGATGACACAAAACTTTTCCGGGTGGTGAAAACCAGAGAGGATTGTGAAGAGCTCCAGAAGGATCTCTCCAAGTTGGGGGAATGGGCAGCCAAATGGCAGATGCGTTTCAACGTAAACAAATGTAAAGTGATGCACATTGGGGCCAAAAACCAAAACTTCACCTATAGGCTAATGGGTTCTGAGCTGTCTGTGACAGCTCAGGAGAGAGATCTTGGGGTGCTGGTGGACAATTCCATGAAGGTATCGACCCAGTGTGCGGCAGCAATTAAGAAAGCCAATTCCATGCTTGGGGTAATTAAAAAAGGGGTTGAGAATAAAACAGCCAATATTATCATGCCATTGTACAAAGCAATGGTAAGGCCGCACCTGGAATATTGTGTCCAGTTCTGGTCGCCGCATCTCAAAAAGGACATAGTGGAGTTGGAAAAGGTGCAGAAGAGAGCGACAAAAATGATTACGGGGCTGGGGCACCTCCCTTATGAAGAAAGACTGCAGCGTTTGGGGCTCTTCAGTCTAGAAAAAAGGCGCCTGAGGGGGGACATGATTGAGACATACAAAATTATGCATGGAAGGGATAGAGTTGATAGAGGGATGTTCTTTTCCCTCTCTCACAACACCAGAACCAGGGGGCATCCGCTAAAACTGAGGGTTGGGAGAGTTAAAACAGATAAAAGGAAGTACTTTTTTACCCAGCGGGTAGTTAATCTGTGGAACTCCTTGCCACAGGAGGTGGTGATGGCATCTGGTCTTGATGTCTTTAAGAGAGGATTAGACCGATTTCTGGAGGAAAGATCCATTGTGGGCTATAGGCAATGATGGATTGTGCAACCTCCTTACAAAGGTGGTGGGCTACAGGTACCGGGTGTAAGGGAGTGGCAACAGGATGCAAGCATCTTGTTGTCTCCTGCCTCCCTGGGGCGGGCCGCTGTGAGATTCAGGAAGCTGGACTAGATGGGCCCTTGGCCTGATCCAGCATGGCTCTTCTTATGTTCTTATGTTCTTATGGTACATTGTGAAATGTCAAATCCAGAGATTTTTGTTCCCAGCCAAATACACCAACCAGCAGATGTACACCAACTTCACCACAGCTGCCTGTGTTTCTCAAGAACATTGAAACGAGCTGTGCAAGGCAACCTGCTGCCCAAATCTACAAATTTTGCTGCCCGCCGTCAATGGTGGGCAATGCTGCGCACGTCCACAATGAAGCATTTGCTCTTTTTGTTTTCGTCTTCCTTGTGAGGAGTTCTGCTGCTGGACTGCTGGCCAGCCTCCCATTCAGTGCTGGCCGAGCACTGACTGGCACTGCCCCAGTGCCGGCACTCCTCCCTTGGTGCCGCAAACATGCTTTATGGCATGTTCACCACACTTTTAGCCAGCAGTACACATGTACCTCTGGCATTAAGGGCTCCAGGACTGGGCCCTCAAGAGTTTGAATGGGGTTTGTTTGCAAGTCTTAACATTTTTGTGTGATCAAGTGACTACAGTCGAATAGTCCCATTCGTAGGTGTTGAAAACCACATCCACTGACCATCACACTACAAATAGCAAAGAAGAAGCATCTCAGAAGCGAGAACATTCTGTTCTAACTCAAAACTGAGTTAGACTCTAAGTTTCCTTCTTCACATTCACATACATCCCCTTTATGTATAGCAGCACCACTTACATGCTGCAAAGGTTTTGCTGAACGAAATAGCTCATTCTTCTGATATGTTTATTCCCACCCACCCCAGAAAAACTCCAATTATGCAGAACTGCATTTGGAGCTCAGAACTGTTGCTTCTATACTTACATCACTGAACTACCTATCTACTCTGGACTTCGAAATGGAGAGTAATGACTCCTCCCACTCCAAGAATGTGGAACAGCTAGCAAATCAGACCTTGACCTCTCCATCTCTCCTCCCTCGACTCAGTCACTAATTTAGTGAAATTCCAGCAAACACTGGGTAAATGCACCTGGCTCACTGAAGTTTCAGTAAACAAAGGCTCCACAGCGACCTGCGATTTAGAAAAGAGGGTTTTTTTTTTTCAGCTATGGATAAAGCCACTGCTAGATTGGTCAGCTGCTGCAAGTACTCTCTTTGCCTATGTGAGTCACACGGATGAATACCAAAAGGCAGATGGGGAAAAGGCGGAGGACTTTAAAAAGAAAGTTTTCCTGTCAATATGGAGCAATTGAGAAGGTTATTCTGCCCTTTACTTAGGCAGAATGTAGAATAATAGTGAGGATGGTATGTCAGGCACTGTATGTCTGATGAACAGAACCTAGAACTATTCCCCCAAATCACCACCATTTTGAAGAATCACTTACTTCTGCACTGTGTATGATAACGTGGTGCTGCACTGCTCCATTATTAGAGTTAAGTGATAAGGGAATCACAGCAAGCAACAGAGAGAACAAGTAATTGTTTCAACTGATCCATTCAACTGATTTCCATTGACAGGTTTGGATTTTTTGGTTTGTCTCCTATGAATGAAGACCACTGTTCCTTAATTTCATTTAATGAGATGTGATCAACCATTTTTCTACCATAGGATAACTGTACAATCTGTACTAATCTGTACAATCCCCTTTTGTAGGCATCCAGGCTAGATGCCATCACCACATCCTGCGGCAAGGAATTCCACAGATTAATTATCTGCTGGGTAAAAAAGAATTTTCTTTTGTCTGTTCTCACTCTCCTAACACTCAACTTTAGTGAATGTTCCTTGGTTCTGGTGTTGGGAGGGAGGGAAAAGAACATCCCTCTCCACTTTTATCCATCCCCTGCATAATCTTGTATGTCTAAATCATGTCCCCCCTCAGGTGCCAAGAGTCCCAAATGTTGTAGCTTTTCCTCATAAGGAAGGTGCCCAGCCCACTAATCATTCTGAGTGCTGTCTTCAAGGCCTGAAAACATTCACATGCCTTACTTATGATACTTTCTGAAACTCCTGTCACTACAATCAGTGATGGACCCAGCTGAGGCCCTGCCTCTGGCACTGCCCCTGCCATGCCCCTACCACACCATGATCCATTCTGGCACTCTCTCAGCATAGGGGCGGGCAAGTGAGCAATGGTGGTGGCTCCACTGCTGCTCCAGTTCCTGTGACCCCCTGGACTCCCCTCTAGGCCTGCCACTTACAATTGCTGTGATAAAACTGGTGTGGCCTGTCCACATCCTCACATTGCTGTGTAGATAGACACCAAAGGTAGTCTCGTTGGAGTGGCCTGTCAGTACTTTGCATGATGTTGTGGAGCGTGCAGCGTACCAGCTTGGTGGGCTGCTAGTTGCAACTCATACACAACAGGCCTCGCAACCAACCACCACAAGCTATCGTAAGAGATCAAGCGTGTGTTCTCAGGAACAGCCGAGAACAGTTGGTTTCGCAACAGAATTTCAGCAGCTGCCACAGCAGCGTACGCAAGCAGAAACAATCAAAGAAAAGTTGGGAGGAAACCACAAGAAGTGGCAGTTAAGCCTTATTAGTCTCATATATCATAAAAACTGACTTCAATTCCAGCAGGCTCTGTCCCTACACCTGACTTACTTCACTACAAGAGTCTCAATGCCTGTAGGCCCAAAAGGAAAAAAAAAAAAGGGAGGGGGACAATTTAATCAAAGACAACTTTTAAAATACTCTGATATTTTGTAGAAGTATTTTAAGAAGAATAAATCAGAAACAGATTTTTGTTAGAAGGTTGCACACTTCAGATTTTTGGCAGGGGGCGGGAAAAGCAACCATGTTCTTGTTCCTAAAATGCCTAAAGTTTTTTTAATGTTACATATTGATTATCAAATGGTTACCAAATCTGGATCTGGAATTCAATGCTTTGGCAACTGGTTCATGAGGAACAAACTACAAGAGGAGACAAACTGATGAAGAATTGGTGTGTCCATAGCTAGCCTTGATAGGTGGGAGATACACTACCCCAGGCTCCGGCCCCTGCTGTTTTCTCGCAAGTGAATTCCTCTACCTAGTTTGCGGGGGGGGGGCGAGTTTCTGAGCTTGCTTCCTACCTTTATACACTGCCTTAATTCAGGAGACTCATGTTACCCTGTGGCTCCTGCAACACATTGCTCCCTATAGCAGATATGGATAGGTAAACCTGGGGCCCAATCCTATCCAACTTTCAAGCACTTATATAGCCATGCCGGGGGAGGGGGGCTAGTGCTGCATCCTTCATGAAGGAGGCAGTCACAGAGGCCTCCTCAAGGTAAGGGAATGTTTGTTCCCTACCTCGGGGCTGCACTGCGGCTGCATCAGGTCTAGAAAGTTGGATAGGATTGGGCCCACTGTCTTCAGTAATGCCTCACAACAGAGCCACTAACTCCCTATTATCTTTCCTTGTCTGTCTTGGGTGCAGTCCAATTGGCAGCCCGCTTAGTGCATGCGATTTTCCTTCTGTGTGCAAGTGTCAAACGCAGGTAAGAGTCCATTTTTACTCCTTCAATGGAGTCTTGAGATCAGCTTTCAGATCTCCTTCCCAAACTCCCCTGTCACACCATCTGTTCAAAGTATTGGGAACCCCAGAGTGGGCCCGCTTTGAGCTGCTGCGGTGCTGGTTAGGTGTGTTTATCCAGGGGGAGAGACCAACTCCCCCTGGGAAAAGAGATTTCATAGCCCTCCAAGGGGCTCTGCCCCTACAATGCAGCCCTTGGTTCAGGCTACAGGGAATAGCTCTCCAGTCATGGATTATTGTTGTTGTTTTGCCATGGGCTTACCCTCAAGCATCTTTCTATTTTCTACCTACTTTTCCTTCTCCTTCCTTCACAGCACCTGAAATTCCCAATTTCCTAACCTCAGATCTCCCTGGGAACCCCATGTAGTTTCCCTACACCCTTTCTCCCCCTCCATGCCTGAATCATTATGTGCTCCTTTTCCTTTTAAGGATTTCCTTTCTCACCCCCCCCCCAATTGCTGCACTTTATAGCAATCATTTACATTTAATATCTAGCTGTAAAGTGAATGATTAAGAAATATTGACTGTTTATATCGATCCCCCCATTCCCTACTATTCTTAAATTATCCCCATAATAAAGTTTGTTTTGTTGCACTTTTCACCCTCCCTTCCCTTTTCTTTCCCTGCCAACCACCACATTCAGGGGTGTCATTGGCTGCTATGCAGAATCCCCAAACATATTTTTCCTCTTACGTCGTTTAAATGCAGTAACATTGGATTGAACAGTAAATTACATGTATGTAATGTAAAGAATCATACATGCTTCCTCTGGTTACTTCTTTCTCCTTCCGTCCCTACCTCTGTTGTCCCCCTTACTTCAGTTTCTAGATGGGAGCAGGGGCCTGTGTTACCCTGTAAAACACCATGTATACTGATGGTGGTATATAAATTAACAATAATCTGGCAGGCCACTTCTGGGAACAAGAGGCTGGACTACATGGATCTCTGGTCTCTACTTACAGCTGTTTGCTTCAGCTTGTTTGTGGATTTCCTATCACCAGCCCATCAGTAATCACAAATATAATTCCAGGTGCAATCCTAACCTGCGCTGGAACAGGCTGGCTGGCTGGCCTGTGCTGCATCCAGTGCAGGTTGGGAGGCCACTGGAGCTTCCATGGGGCAAGAGGACATTCACAAGTCTGAGCAGGTTGCAGCAGCCCGAATTGGGGTCACATGGCCCAGGGACAAGGGTTTGGGTGTGGCCTAACAGCAGCATCCAAACTCCCCCTCCCTCTCTGGGCTGCCCAACATTTTATCATTGACAGATATAGCATATCAAAAAATGAAGGGGGTAGCTGGAGGGCTAGAACTAACACTGCCCAAGGTCTTCCTGCTGTCCTCTGAAGGATAAGAGCAATGCTGCAAAATATGAGTTGCAGTTTTGGCTTTCCTTCCTTTAAGCATCAATTGGCTAGTTGTACTCTCTTATTCTTTGCCCTCTACTATACCTCCACCACCCAATTGCAACAAGCTCAGAGAAGCAGAGGGAACTGGCCTACAGCCAAAAGCAGGTAAATTGCATTAGGCATGGAGGCCTTAAGAAGAAAAATTTAAAGACACAAAAAGCATCTGCATTTAAAAATACATTTTGTGTCAGTTTCTTTGCTTACCTGAGTGGGAACTTACAGTTATATAATTATAGTTTCTGGAATCTACAAAAGGTATATATTTAAAAATAGAGATTTCTGTGCAACTTAGGTAGATACTGTACCTGTTATGTCTGCTCCCTGAGCTTTGGCACATGTATAGTGCAAAGGAAAAAAAAAGAGTTATTTCTTTTAAATCAGAAGGATTGTACATTGCCTAGGACAGGTCTCCAAAGATCTGGCTGTCCTGCTAACTTGAGAATGTTGGAGAGTAACCATTTGTCTGTTTTTAACAATTAACAGCATAAGATCCAACCCTAACCAACTGTCTCAACAGCCACAAGGACACTGGGCCGATCACTTCTCTCTCACAAGACTGTTGTATTATTTATTTATTTATTTATTTATTTATTTTATTTTATTTTATTTTATTTTATTCCTCGTCTTTCCCAAGCCAAAGCAAATGCCCAAGGCAGCTTACAGAGAACAAACAAACTACAGTGTAACCACAATAGGTAAAAAAGACATTAACGTAACAACAACACTGAACATTAACAGGAACACAGAGAGCGTACCAGAATGAAAACTAGACCCAATTCTCCATAACCATTAATTTCAGATTCTACAATGGTTTACTACAAATCACTGCTTGAACATACTACAGCGCTTGCCCAGTAAAGTGTGCAGACTGAAACGCTAGGATGAGAAGAAAAAAAAATCACACTTTAGAATGCTATGTTAACTAATAAAAACCCAAGGAATGCTACTTTGACAAGTTTGTGAAAACCCGTGCGCCTGGCCCCTTGTGCATCTTTCCCATGCATTAAATCAAGTAGAGATCATGCGGGGGAGAAACGGCAAGTGGTCTTGTAATTAAAGATGGTATCATAAAGTATATGCATTAAAGTGGCACCACTAAGGTTGCAGGCAATTTTAATTCTGGCATTTGCTAATTTTCACACAGAAGGCTCTGCAATCTAAAGATCACGCTTTAAAATAAAAAAAGTGTGTCATTCTCTACTAAGTTTTTAAATTAGAAAAGTAATGTCTTTTATATGATATGCAGCTAACACCACCCAGCCCATTAGTTAGCAGCAGGAGCTGAGCTCTAAATCCTCAGCATCCCAACTATGACGTGAACAGTTTGCTTGTTTTCACTAGGAGAGGAAAAACACTCGGCTTCTACAGGGTGTGGAAAGAACAAGTAGATGGTCAGAGCTTGGCAGTGGATGTACACCTACTTTGGGGAAAGAGCATTTCCTTCTCCCTTTCTGGACAATAGGGTTGGGACACTGTTCCTAGACTGCAGGGGATTCCATTTGAGAATGCCATTCCCATTGGCTGATGGGGAAGGTAGGGGGGAAGGTAGTGCCAACTCAGCTCCAAGGGGGACCCTTCCAGGACCTGGGCCCCAAGTCCCTGGTGCTCCCCATTACAAATATTGCTAGTTGCTTACCTAATAGTGTCCTCTCCCAGGGATTAAAATCTAACTCAAGAAGGTAGAACCTGTGAATCATTTTGGGTTGGGGGTGTAAAGAGCGGAAAATGTATATATGAAAATTATCATGCAAAACTGCTAGATAGTAAATGATCAATATTCTGTAATATTAAATACGGCTCATTGGACATCGTTCAGCACCCTGACCAAGAGGTAAACTAAGCAAACATAGGACAAAAAATCTGAAGTACTCTAGAGACTGCAGAAATCTATTTCATGGCGGGTGTGTGTATGCGTGTGTGCGTGTACGCACATTAATGTTTTGAGTAAAATCTTAAAACTTAAATTTAATTCTAAACGTTTCTAAATATTGCATTAATCAGACTTACTTAAAAGGTTAAATTCTGAGGTGCCAAGACAACAACTACTTGGGGCCACCCTGAATTCCACCAGGTCTTCTCTGGATTACCACTCTGGCTTCAGTTGGCTTTGCAGTGAAATGACAATCTTAGCAAACAGTCACTAAGGGCACAATCCAAACCTGGAGTTAGGCCAACACAGTTAGGCCACCAAAGTTTGGCTGGCACAAGGAACACCGTAAAGTATGTTTGGACCACTCTGAGTCCGAGAGGCCAGCACACAGACATGACCATCCTTCATGACTCAGAGAGTGGTCCAAACGCGCTTTACAGTGGCCCTTCTGCCAGTCAAACTTTGCTGGCCTAACTCCAGGTTAGGACTGTGCCCTAAATCAAGGATTCCCAAATATGAATATGTGGGAAGTACATTTCACTTTAAAAGATACACATGTATTATCTTCTTTTTTCAAATTTTGCTACATAAGGAAGCAGTTCAGTCCCAGGGGGTAATCATTTCCATATATTCCGCCCCCACCCCTTCCTGCTTTTTTAAAGATTGTGAATGAATCAAGGAATCACCTGTAGTGACAATCAGCTCCATCTTCTCTAACAGCCATATTGATTTATCAACAGGCTTAAACTCTATGAAGTCACTTTTCACAACCCCAGTATCTACATTAATGAGGCTGCAATCCTTTACACTTGGGTTGGCCTTTCAACTTTAGGGCTCTTGGACCTTTACCAATTGTGTAGAAGTAGGAATTTCAGAAGGTACTGCTTGTCAACTCAGACAACCTTACCACTACCTCCTACTTTTGTTGTGCTAACTACTTCCCTCTGGCCTTGCCCCATCATCCTACATTGTCAAGGCTCTAAGGGGATTATCTCAAAGGCTCTGCCCTTGGTCTATAATCTCACCAACTGAGAAAATATTTTCCCATTAGGTAAAAGGCAAGGGAACCCTTGAAGGCCATTGTCTTTCCTTGTAACAAAATCCAGACCTGGGGGGGGGGGGAGAGAGAGGAAGAAAATGGAACATACTCACATTTTGGTCTATTATGAAATAGAAAAGTCATACCCAGAGATTGTGGGCATTTTCAGCACAATTCTATGGAGATTGGACCCACTGGGCTCAATGAGACTTGAGACATCCCTCTCACAAGATGTTTGAGCCATAATTTTCTCTGGTGGTTACCATCCCTGTCTCATCCCTTCACACTAATCCCATTTGTACATCTGGAGAAGTAGAAATTACCATTGAAATCAGCACAGCACCCCTGCATATTACGGGTGTCAGGTATGCCAGCAGGTCAGCATGCAGGTTTCCTGCAATTGCACCACTATGATTGCAGAAAAAAGTCAAAATCCAAAAGTGAACCCAAAAAGCAAAACACTATTATCAGAGAAACTGTAATCAAAGTCCAACAGGCAGAAAATGCCATCTCCTCACCTCACCTCTGGGAATCAGGTGTCCCATTTTAAGAAACCATGTGAGAAGTCACCTGGGCAGTCCAACAAAGCATTCAACTGTGCTTTGCTCATCTCTTCCAAATATTTGTGTTTAAAGGAAAGCACTGCTTTGCATTTAAATGGCAGGAGAGCTTTACAAATGATGATGTAAAGGTTTTCAGAAGAATTGTCTCTTAACTGTCTCGTGAAAACATTAGGGGGGGAACTATGCCTCTAAGGGGGGGGAAATCATTATTGGTTGGAAGATGCAATTTCGTTACTGTATAAGGATCTCTTGACTCATTTCTGTACTTATTTCTGAAGCCTTAGGGCTCAATCCTGAGCCCCCCAGCGTGAGCAGTATGAACGTACCACCTGCAGTGGTATTGCAAAACATGCCATAAGGCACATTCAGTAAGGGCTTACCAGCCGTGCTGCAGTGGTGCCAGAGCTCAATGCCCAAAGGCGGCAATGAAGCAATGGTAAATGAACTGGCTGCCAGGGTTACAGGGATTCCAGGTGGGGCAGAAGGGTATAATGGGGTGGGGGAAGGGCAGAGCAGGGGTGAGACCTTCACCACCAGATTACAACCTCCATGTTGGACTACATGACCTGTCATGGAGGCACTTGCCTTTGCGGCAGCAAAATAGCCCATGCAGAGGCAAGGAGACCCATTGCCCACCCTGCACCATTACCACAGGGGAAGGGGACAAACATTCCTTTCTCCAGCAGAGCCTCCTGCGGCTGCTTGGCTGCAGCAGGTTGCAGCAGTAGCTGTTTGGTTATTGCTGCACCCAAGACAACCAGGCAGCTCAGGGTTGGGCTGCCCTGCAGGTGGGAGCCGCAAAGTAGAATTAAATTTTTACACTCACCTGGGATCACAAAAAATGGACATTTTTGCCTAGGGTTCCCTATTCCCCCATTCAGATCTAAATAACTGCTGTTTGGACTGGTTTTTTTCATTTACTACAGTTAACAGAATGTGCACACATTGAATATTAATTACAGCCCCAAAAACTATTATGAGAACAAAAATCAACCATGAAGAATGAGCTTAGTTTTAAAATACGCAATTCTATATAGTCTTATTTAATGAGAGATTAGTCGTTAAACATGCTGTCAGATTTTTCTTATTGTTTTTATGTATTTTTAATTGCAAGCCACTTTGAAGACATTATTATTAATAATACTATAATAATTATTATGTATGTTTCTATTAGAAGACCAAGGAATTTGGCATCAGAACCTCAGCTCTCTTTTGCCATTCTGTTTTGCGATGGAAACAGACAGATGGAAAATGGCAGACTCTCCATGGCTAGTCCCTTAAAAAATTAATTCCCATATCTCAATATCTGGAAAATCCTGTTCATTTATATTTTCAAATAGAGAGGAAAACTCCCAAGTTTTGCACCAAGACAGAATCTGTGCAGGCTTCAGACTCCAACAAATACAACAACCTGGGTAACTCCTGCTTAGCCTCTGCTTCCAGATTGCCTTGAAGTACTATTCTGTAAGTCACCTGGGTTCTCAAACAAGGGACTGAAACACCAGGAAGCAGGCATCTTACTTTCTGCACCACTAGGATACCTGGGCCACAAGGGTCATAGTGTTCCTCCCACCTGGGCAATAAAAGCTGCAGGAACTGGCCCGGCTCCTCCATCTGCCATCCTGGCATAACATCATTATATAGACAGCATTTTCCATTCTGCTCTTTACACTCTGGGGAGTATCTACAATTCAGTGATAAGGCAGATTGCATGTAAACGGTCCCAGATTGAATCTCTGATGTCACTAGGTAAGGCTGAAAAAAGACACTTTTAAAACCCTGGAAAGCCACCACCAGTTACTGTTGGCACCACTGAGATGCCCAACAGCCTGAGTTAGTGTATGGCAGATTCATATGTTCATATATTTGGGAATCAGGAATATGAAGCTGACGAAGAAAGCTGCATGAGTCCCTTACCTTAGTCCAGTGGTTCTCAAAGATTTTAGCACCAGGACACACTTTTTAGAATGGCCCTTCTGTTGGGACCCACCAGAAGTGATGTCATCAACCTGCAAGTGAGGTCATGGCTGGAAATTACATCATCAAGCAGGAAGTGCCATCATTGTAACATAATCAAATGACACACCTGGAATGACATTCTTGGACTGCAGCAATTGCACAACCATGCAACATCCCTGACTAAGTAAGATTAGGACAAAATATTATATTAAAACACTGAACAGAAAACAGTTTTTTATAAAAAAAAACTTACTTGAAAATATCTGCAACTCTTCTTTACAAAGAAAAGGGTTATATATGTGACCTTTCTTTAAAAAGAAATAGAGCAAGACCACTCACACCCACACAGCAATTCTTCACTATTTTTAGATCTTCTGTGCTGAGTAAGAATCACCTGCAGGCAACCAGCCAGGGAAGTTTTTGTAAACTGGAATTGAGAGTGAAGGGGAAGGTGGCCCATTCTCTTGAGCCATCAAAGAGAATTGAACTGCAAGTGACTGACACAGATAAACAAGTGCATTCGTTTAATAAGAGACAAATTTAAGGGCTAGTAACAATTATATGTTTCTTTGGAAAGCTGTGTTTGTAGCTGATGCCAGGGCAGGAGTCTCAAACTGAAGAGATCTGTGTGTGTAAGAATAAGACCACATGCAGAGAGAGACCATGGAGGCCTGCTGTTGAGTCCTTGAGGCTTTTTTGAGCCTCAGTGGACAGGCAGAAAATTTTCCAATTTCATATCCAAAAAGTATCCCAGAAGTTCACAATCTTCCTCTTAGTGAATAAGTTGCATTCAGCAAACACATTGCTCATACCATCTAAAGTTACAAAGTTGTGCTGAGGGACGAAGGGAAAAGGCCCTGTCCAAACATTCCCTGGCTCTGATCTGGCAGTTCTAGCCAGGAAGGTTTTTTTAACATCATTCAGGAGGTAAAGGGTTTCTAAGAGACACACTACCTGAATGAGAAACTGGGCCTTCCAGGCACATCTGTCTAAATGAATTAGCAGGGCAGACACAAGAGTGTGTGGAACACTTTACACAGTTCAACCCAATCTGCAGAGGTTGAACGGTAGGGAAATGGGCCTTGTCGTGCAGAATTCAGTCCAGGGCAAGCTGCTGAAGTGTCCAGAGGCCATCGAAAGCCAGGCAGGCAAAACTGACATCAAAAGTCAAACATTCGAGCTTGTCAGGAGCCAGACCTAAAAAACTCTGTCAAGCTCAAAAAGTAGCAGGTCACACTGTGGAAGACATAAAAAAGAACAGGCCACGGCCAAAAAAGAGGCAGGGGGGGCCTCAAGAAGACAAGGGGCAGAAGGAGGCATCCCCTTTGTGGAAAAACCATCCCCCAAGAAGCCTAGTTTGGGTTATGGCTTATGACTGGCCATGTCTCTTTGATTACCTCAGGGTGCAAGCTTAACCTGGAGTTAGGCCTACACAGTTAGGCCAGCAAAGTTTGACCAGCAGAAGGGACACCGTAAAGTATGTTTGGACCATTCTCCGAGTCAGGGAGGATGGTATATGTCTGTGGGCTGGCCTCTCTGACTCCGAGAGTAGTCCAAACATACTTTACAGTGGCCCTTGTGATGGCCAAACTTTGCTGGCCTAACTGTGCAGGTCTAATTCCAGGTTAGGATTGCGCTCTCAGCGATCAACAGTAACAGCCCAATCCTAATCTGTGTTGGAGCAGGCAGGCTAGCTGTCCTATGCTGCATCCAATGCAGGTTTGGCTGCCACCAGAGCTCACCTCCAGGCAAGAGAATATTTGTCCCCTTACTGCAGGGTAAGCCCCAGCCACCCCTATTGGGTAGCTCAGATCTGCGCCAGTGAAATTGCTGGCATAAGTTTGAGCGGCCCGGATCAGGGCCACGCAGCCAAGGGACAGGGGTGAGGATCCAGCCTAATGGCTAGATCCTGACTCACCTCTTCCCAGGGCCGGGCCACCCACAGGGCCACCCTCTGCCCACTCCCTGCCCCTTTCTGTCTCCCTCTTGCCTTTGTCCTGCCCTCCCATGCTCCTAAGCTGGCTGAACTTGGTCACCGCTAAGCTGCTGCCCTCTGTGGCGCGGCTAGGTTGACACAAGTCCTTGTGCCAGCCCAGAGCCCATTTCTTCAGTGCAGACATGCCTTTTGGCACATTTGCAACAGCGCTGGGCCAACACAAACAACTTTCATCTGCCCAGACCAACTACAGGATTGCACTCTAAACTGGCAATATTCTTTGTGATAATATGGTCAGTATCGACTACGCGTTCACTTTGTATTTGCAAAACTAGTCATGGTTTTAGGTTCTACTGAGCAGGCCTGACCTAAGACCTCCTGGCACCTGGGGCCAAATGCCAGTACACCAGTCTCTGCTGCTGCTCCTTCCCCCTACCACCACCACCACCACCACCACCCCTACCCCTGGATTTAAGAAAGGAAACAGTTTGGAAGAGGGAATGTAGAAAAGATGAGAGCTGTGGGCTGCAGAATCTCTCTCTTCAGCTCCATTCCCTTCTTCCTTTTTAAATCCAAGATGTGGACAGGTGACAGGTACTCCTCCCACCCCTGAAGCAACCACCTCAGCCTTATGGATGGGCAGACCCTGCCTACGGTGCCCTTGCAGGCTGCAAATGTATGAGGCACAGGGCACATTCCAGTAACTTTTGTAAAAAAAAAAATGTGGTCTGCTGCTAACAGGCAGCCTGCTTGGAAAAAGGTTTCTGCCTAGCAGAAGCCATTTCTTCAGCTGTTGGATGGAGGGCAGATGCTCCTTTGGCAACTTGCCCTTACTACCTGCTCAATTTCTCTATTTATAAATAAACCAATATCACTCTGTTTTACCCATCTTGGCCTTGAGGCAGTTACTAAAGACCAGACCATTTCACTGTGCTGCGGGGAGCTCTTTTTTACACCGTGCTTCTACTCCTTTTAGATTTAACCTTCTTGCAAGGATTCTAATTATGGTGTTAGTCGCCACAAGGCCTGATCACAAAAAGAGGCATAAAGTCACTTCTCAACAACCCACCTCCATGCAGTAGCGTCCCTAGAGAAGAGGCAGGGAGCTACGTTTTGCAAGGCTCCTTACTTTGCTGCGTAAACTGCTCCTGTCCCTCACCGTCGTAGCCATTCCAGGCAGCCGAGGAACGAGGAGAGCATTGCTTTCGCCCATCAAGACTGGCTACGGCAGCGAAAAGGAGCGGTTTATACGGCAAGGTTTATACGCCTTGCACAACTTTGCGCTCCCTCCCATGACACTCCAATAATTGCCCTGCACAAGGGGCGTCTCAGAAAGGTGGGAAGTTCAAAGCAATATTTAAACTGTACCAAAACGGCCCTTCCGGGCTGCTTCCACGTGAAAGCGTGCAGAGGAAAGCTGACAATACAAAAAGAAAACAGCAACTAGAAAAACAAATAGAAACTAACCCCTCCCCCTTTTGCAAAATCTGAAGCCCAAAGGGGTCACTCTTACAGCGGGAAGTCCGAAAGGAAAGCTTTCGCTCATTTTGGCAACGAGCCTCCTGGCTGAGCGCTAAACAACGAGGCAGGGCCCTTGGCCGCGCTCAGCACTGACTGACCTGATGCCAGCAGCCTCCCGCTCACAGCAGACGCTTGACTAGACTTCCCGCTCTAAGTGGTCGCGGGAACCTGTTTTCAGCTGCGACAGATTTGATCCCGGGATGGCGGCTGCGCCGAATGGTTGACACAGACCCGGGAATCAATCAAAAGTAATTGAAACAGAAGAGGCTCCGCAATCAACCAATTAGGTTGCTGGAGCCGCAGCACGCAGCTTCAAGGTGCCGAGGCTGGAAACGGGAGCGGAAACTTGACGCGGAAGCCGCTTCGCTCGCGTCTGCAGGACTGCAGGGAGGGGCGGAAAGCAGTAGCTGGTTCGCTATCCGTCTGTTTCTGGGCTTTAGAAGGTGGCCGGAAAGAAGAACCCCCCGCTCGCCCCTCCCTCCCTTGCTCTGAACTGGTCTCTGTTCGCCAAGGCCTTTTGTTCTCCTCTACAGCGGAGGGCTTTGTTAGCCATAGCAACCTCGCCGCGCAGCGGCCGTGCGGCCTCTTCCCTGGAAGCCGCTGCCACAGTTTGGCTATTTCCGAGCCCTGTGCAAATCGGCTTGTACCAAAGCCGAGCCCGCAAGCCAATCCGCAGCCGGGAAAGCCGGGACGGCGAGGTGGGCCGCCGCCGCGTTCGGCTAATCGCCCGCGGGCACGCGCGCACTCTCCCGGCGCGCCTGCTGCACAACCTTGTGGCTGGAACTTCAAGGGGATTTGCGCAGGAGGCCTTAAATATTTCATCTAAATCATTAGACCAGGAAAGTAGAATTAAAGTTGATCTTCTACAAAGGAGAAGGAAAGCTTTGCCCACTGTGCATAAACTGTACGTATTTCTGATAAGGCGCGCGCACCCACCGGGAGGGAAGCCTTTGAATTTTAATTTGGGAAGCGCTTTGGTGCATGTCAGGAGGCAGCGTTTTATCAGCTTCCTCTCGAGAGCTGTAAAATCTCACATTCTCACCGCTGCTCTCTCCCTTAGGGCCTGGCTGCGTGATGGCCTTTGTGCCGGGTGTCAAGCGCAGAGACACTGCAGGCCCAGGCCCGCGGCTGGCCCAGGCGTGTCGCTGCCTGAGGGAAGAGAGCTCAAGGAGGCGCCTTCGTGTGCGTAGTGCGAAGGCATGCTTGCTTACCTCGCGTTGCCTCTCAGCCAGCCATGGAAAGGATGCCTCCCCGATGCTGATGGTTTCCAGCACATGGCTTCCGAGTTGCTTCTTGCATTTCCAGCCTACCCATCCTCCAATGCTGAAAACAACCCTGTGAGGTCGGCTGAGAGATGGCGACTGACTTGAGGTGACCAGGGCCCAATCCTATCCAACTTTCTGGGGCCAATGCAGCTGCAATGCAGCTCAGAGGTAAAAGGTTTCCTTAACTCAGGGGGCTCCACACTTCAGTCCACAGGCTGGATCCAATGGCCTGTTTCCTTCCCCCAGGTGATGCTCGCTTAGCGTTCTGCCAGGGAGCTAAATGACAATTGTGCCTACATGTCTCAAGTGTCCCCACCGCCAGCCACTTCCTGGTTGTGTCGCACCAGGAGGCTGAGTGTCTGGTGTTCGTTGGCTCCCCAGTGGAACAGTAAGCGCAGGTCACACCAGGGAGCACTTTCATGGCTGCAGAGGTCTCCAGTTTGGAGATTGCTGCCTTCACCTGAGGAGGCCTTCATAACTTCCCCACCACCACAAAATGCAGCACACACCCCATTGGCACAGCTACACCAGGCCTGGAAAATTGAACAGGATTTGGCCCCCAGTGAGCTTGTGATTGGTCCCACAGCCAAAAGTCCTGGGGTGTGTTCCCCTATCTCACCCCCAGCCAGAGTATTCTTATGTGCTTGCTGTGGTCTTCTTTAATCCACCTTGCTTGCTGATCTTCTTAGCACCAGAAAACAAGTGGGACTTGTTGTGCAGGACTTCGGTTGGTAGACTCACCAACCATCTGTGAGTGAGACCAGGCATGAGCAACACGTATGAAACCACACCTATTTTTGCTGCTTCTTTTTTTTCCTCCTTGCCACAGCTTCTTACACCAAACTGAAAGAGCAGGAAAATCCTGTGCAAACACATCCATCAAAGTAGCCCTTGAGCAGCTCTCATCAGATACACTGAATCATCTGATAGTGGATATTTTTGGCTGCATGCAACTTGCTCATAATCCTTAACAAAAAAAAGGATTAACATTCAAATAAATAAGTGTTTGGCTGCTATGCTGAATACGCTTAACTTGGAAATAAGTTATGTTGAAAGCAATGTGATGTAGTCCTAAGTACTTGTATTATTAGAAGGGAAGGGCAGGAGGAAACAGCTCTGCATCTCTCACATTTTGGGAATTACATGCCTTGAAAACAAACCTTAGGGGGTCATTCGCCACATTTGGTCAAACAAAAGGTACCTTCTGATTGTTCCATACATTTATTGAATAAGAAACGATGAGGTCTTGTGAAGGCACACTGAAGGGCTCTTCCCTGGCTCTGAAATTGTCCTGGAAAAGTGCCAAAACCCCAGCCTGAGCATCTTATGAAAGTGATGTCATTATTTTTTTCCAGATTTAAAGGGGCTTTTAAAAAATGCTGGTTGAGAACCCTGTACTTGCTTTCTTTAATGTTTTATTATAGTAAAGTAGTGGGCTAAAAATACTATAACAAATTCATTCTGGTTCATGTAAGGTAGGAATTACAACTTTCAAGCCCTAAATATAAACATGGAACGAAGAAGGACAGAGCTTTCCTCACACTTACGTATGCTTGTTTTGAAAGCTAATTAGCAATAGCAACTAAAGCCTGACCACAACCTTGGCAGCTATGAAAATAAAACAAAAGACAATTGGCAATGTGATCCCTGTCCAAAGCCTAGAGTAGGGCAGAGGCGGATTCCCGTGCAGATGCTCCTGGGGGCAGTAGCTGCTCAAACGGAGTTACAGGAGACTTCTGTAGCCTCCAGCTGGCTTTCATGAGAAAGGAATGTGTTTCTGAAACTTAGGGTGGAAGGATTTATGGATTTATTGTTTTGTTTTTATTTTAAAATATCCATCCCATTTTCTAGCCCCAACAAAGACTCCCCAGGCAACTTGCATACCATTAGAATGGATTTCATTAAACAATTGAAACTAACTACAAACAAGCGTAGCAGCACAAAATCTATGGCTGCAGAAGACCCAGCAACTGTGTTACACTGCCAAGACCTTTCTGAAAAAAGCAAGAACTCTAGACAACCTTCTGTAGGCTACAGGAGAGCCAGCCTAGTGGGCTTCCATAGGCAGGGATTCTTCCCGAAAAGATTGTCCTTAGGAGGCCCTTTTTTCCTGTAGCCGAAATCCGGCTCAAAGTAGGGTTTCTCTGATGTACATGTGGGAGAATATAGTCCTTCAGGTCCCCTGAAAATTGAGATCAGAACCAGGACTTCAAATTGTACCCAGGAAACTAAGTTGAAGTCTGCAATGTTCTTTGACTAGCTTGCAATAGTCCAAGGACTAAACCTGGATTAAACATGCCTTAAACCAAGGTGTGAAATATGGTAGTAAAAGGTGTTTGCCTGAATGGCACAAATGTCACCCTACTATTCAAGGGAGGAGCATGCCCCATTACATGTCTCCTGAATCATCTGCAAATGCAGTGCCCCTGCATGTACATGCATCCCATTGATGAAGGGGGAGGGCCTTCTAGTGTTCACGCTACTGAAAGTTGAAAAAAAAAGTCTTGGACAAAAATGTCTGGATTTTAGAATAATCCAGATTTTGTATGTCTGGATATGGGATCACCTACCTGTACTAGGAAGGTATGCAAGTTGACAAAATTTGCACCATTACTCTGGTCCTACTAAGCTCACTCCAATGAAAGGATGAAAAGCAAGCTGCCTTTTGCATTTTTATAATTTTATCCCAGACTGTATCCAAAACTGTATCAAAACAACTTTCTCTGTAGTTGCTAACACAAATACTGTGTCTGATAGTTTCCAAAAACTGGGTTGTTTTTTTAAGAGATCCAATTTGAGCTAGGAGCATCTTTTTTTTCCCCAATAGTGTTGAAATACATTTTCTTGTGTGTTTGGAATTTGCATTTTAAACCATGTTGCTTGACAGCTGCCACTTCCAATGGTTATCATTTCAAGCTGTGTATGCTAAGGACAGTTCAATGAGCTCATTCTAACTAAAGGAAGATGTTTGACACAGGTTACTATGAAGGCCAATTTGTCATGTAGGTAATATATATCATTGCCAGAGTTGTATTTGTCAGGCTTGTCAAATCTGAATAGGAGTACGAGGAAAACATAGCCAATATTGACACAGGGAGCCTTGGCTGCTTTGTCTCAGGTCTTCTAAACAGCATGTTCAGATGTAGCTATATTTGTGATTACTTTTCATGTAGAGATGCATGAACTTCCTGTTCCAGGAAGGAATCAGCTTGCCTAGGTATATTGGGTCATTCAGGGACATGCCTGAAGGATGTACAAAACCTTCTGGAATTAGCAATGAGTAGCACTGCACTTCTTCATGTCGCTACACAAAGACAAAGACTTCTGCACAGAATTGTTACGTTATCAGAAGATGGGTCAAGAGCTGTTATCCCAGTTCCTGATAAACTATAAGTGGGCACAATGTAAAGGCATGCCCACTGAATCCCTTGGAATCACAATAAATCTTTTTTTTTTTTAATAGAGAGTTCAGTATCTAATCCTTGTCTTGCAGTGACAAATTTGAATGTGATAGCAAACATTTCTGCCACAGTTCTCTGCACTGAACAAGTTGCCTCTCCATAACTTTTTGTATAATACCACTAAAAAGACGAGAGAGAGAATCTTTTGGGAAAGTCCCTATCAAAAGTATATTTATTTTATTTCAACTCCAGTGTAACTCCTGCCATCGCTAAATATGTTAACTACCTCATAGGCTCTCACTATAAGTATATTGCAAACATTTTATTTCTTGATCTTCTGCTTCTTAAATGGCTTTCTTCTGTTTTGAACTCCTCTGTCTTCTGGATCTATCAAGCTCATCACTTTGTTCACCTTTATTCTCTCTTTGTTCTCATCTCTCTCTCTCTTTCCTTGCATTCTTCTTTTATCTGCCTTGATTGTCTTCAGTCTCTTGCTCCTTGTTATGGGTCTTCTTTCTTTCCATTATCCCTCCTCATTCTCTTCATTGTTTTATTTCCTTTCTTGTTGTGGCATCTTCTGTATCTTAATTATGCCCTTTTTTCAAAGCTTCCCTTTTCTCAGCCAGCACGGCCTTGCGCAGTGAAGGGAGAGAACATTCCTCTCTCTCTCTCTCTCTCTCTCTCTCTCTCTCTCTCTCTCACACACACACACACACACACACACCTCTCCTCATAATGAAGCCAGTTCCTGACCTTTCACCATTGCCTCCCATCTTATCCCGAAGATAAGAGGCTGAAGGAGGGCAGTGTGCCTCTGACACCTTCTTCCCTCCTCCTCCTCCTCGGTCATGCCAATGCTGCAGAATGAGAAAAGAATGGAACTCAGACCAACTTTCATTTGTTTTAAAATGCTTTTCTAGAAAAATGAAAGTCCAAAATAGCAAACAAAAATATATCAAACACAGATTGCCAGATGTCATTAAAATAATCATAAAATTATAACTAAGCAGAGAGAAAAGAAGGCCAATAGAATAAAAAGGGGGACATAGCAGTCAACAACTAAATCTATAACAAATTTTCACCGTTCCCCCCCCCAAGCCCCGATTTGAAACGTAGGTTTTAAAATAGTGCTGGAAGACTATGATGTTAGGAGTGAGAGACCCAGACAGACCTCTCTGGAGAATTACACAGCTTGGATGCAGTGGCTGAAAATGCGGCTATGTCCTGCATTCTAGCAACATAAGGTGTGTGTATGTGGCAGGTGAAGCAGAACAGGCCTATATGGTGAGGCCAACCATATTTCTTTGAGAAGTGCCTCCACGGCTGTTGCAGTGGATGTGATTCTGAAAACACAGCTGTAGGCTCCAACTGTTCGAAGTGTTTGATCACTGCAGTGGTGGTGCTTTTCAAAGAACACTGGTAAGTTGGTTCTGCTTCACTTGCCACAGCAGCATCATACGGCTGCATACCCACTTGTTAAATATTCAAAGACAGAATGGGGGCGACATGGAGCAGAGCCTGCCCTAAATCAAGACAGCAGGAGGTTCATATGAGAGAAGGCAGTCCTTAAGGCAGCAATCCTAGACATAAGAAGAGCCCTGCTGGATCAGGCCAAAGGCCCATCTAGTCCAGCTTCCTGTATCTCACAGCGGCCCACCAGGTGCCCCAGGGAGGCATGAGACAACAAGATGCTTGGATTCTGTTGCCATCCCCTTGCACCCGGTACTCTGAAGTAGCCTACTTCTAATGTAAGGGGGTTGCACAATCCATCATTGCCTATAGCCCACGATGGACTTTTCTTCCAGAAATCCATCCAATCCCCTCTTAAAGGCATCTAGACCAGATGCCATCACCACCTGTGGGAAAGAGTTCCACAGATTAACTACCCGCTGGGTAAAAAAGTACTTCCTTTTATCTGTTTTAACTCTCCCAACCCTCAGTTTTAGTGGATGCCCCCTGGTTCTGGTGTTTAGAGAGAGGGAAAAGAACATCCCTCTATTGACTCTATCCCTTCCATGCATTATTTTGTATGTCTCAATCATGTCCCCCCCTCAGGCGCCTTTTTTCTAGGCTGAAGAGCCCCAAACGCTGTAGCCTTTCTTCATAAGGGAGGTGCCCCAGTCCCGTAATCATTTTTGTCGCTCTCTTCTGCACCTTTTCTAACTCCACTATGTCCTTTTTGAGGTGCGGCGACCAGAACTGTACACAATATTCCAGGTGTGGCCTTACCATTGATTTGTACAATGGCATGATAATATTGGCTGTTTTATTCTCAACCCCTTTTTTAATTACCCCAAGCATGGAATTGGCCTTCTTAATTGCTGCCACACACTGGGTCAACACCTTCATCGAGTTGTCCACCAGTACCCCAAGATCTCTCTCTTGAGCTGTCACAGACAGCTCAGAACCCATAAGCCTATAGGTGAAGTTATGGTTTTTTGCCCCAATGTGCATCACTTTACACTTGTCTATGTTGAAACGCATCTGCCATTTGGCTGCCCATTCCCCCAATTTGGAGAGATCCTTCTGGAGCTCTTCAAAATCCCTTCTGGTCTTCACCACCCAGAAAAGTTTTGTGTCATCCGCAAACTTGGCCACCCTCGCTGCTTACAGGTCATTTATGAACAAGTTGAAAAGCACCGGCCCCAAGACAAATCCCTGGGGCACTCTGCTTTTCACCTCTCTCCATTGTTAAAATTGCCCATTGACCCCCACTCTCTGTTTCCTGGACCTCAACCAATTCTGAATCCATAAGAGGACCTGCCCCCTTATTCCCTGACTGTGAAGTTTCTTCAGCAGCCTTTGGTGGGAGACTGTGTCAAACGCCTTCTGAAAACCCAGGTATATGATATCCACAGGTTCACCCACATCCACGTGCCTGTTGACCTTTTCAAAGAATTCCAAAAGGTTTGTGAGGCAAGACTTACCCTTACAGAAGCCATGCTGACTTTCCTTCAGCAGTACTTGTTCCTCTACGTGTTTTAGGATTTTATCTTTGATGAGGCTTTCCACCATCTTAGCCGGAACAGACATTAGGCTGACCGGCCTGTAGTTTCCAGGGTCCCCTCCTTCTCCCTTTTTTAAAGATTGGCATGACATTGGCTATCCTCCAATCCTCTGGCACTGTGGCTGTTTGAAGGGACAAGTTGCATACTCTAGTTAAGAGGTCAGCAACTTCGTTCTTTAGTTCCTTAACAACTCTTGGGTGTATACCATCTAGGCCTGGTGACTTATTTATATGTAATTTGTCAATTTGATCTAAAACATCTTCTCTATTAACCATTATCTGATTTAATTCCTTAGGAAGGGCTGTTCGGGCTGTGGTATCTGCCCAAGGTCTTCTGCTGTGAAGACGGATGCAAAGAATTCATTTAATTTCTCTGCAATCTCCAAGTCCCCTTTTATCTCCTCTTTCCGTCCCTCACCATCCAGCGGGCCAACTGCCTCTCTGGCAGGTTTCCTGCTTCTAACATATTTGAAGAAGCTTTTATTCCCCTTTATGTTGCTAGCCATGCGTTCCTCAAACGCTTTCTTGGCCTCCCGTATCACCTTCTTAACTTACCTTTTGCCAGAGTTTATGTTGTTTTTTATTTTCCTCACTGGGGCAAGACTTCCATTTACGGAAAGAAGCTTCCTTGCTCTTTACAGCTTCTCTAACTTTGTTCGTCAGCCATACAGGCACCCTCCTGGACCTTGTCAAGCCCTTCTTTCTTTGCAGTATACACTTCTGCTGGGCCTCTACTACTGTTATTTTAAACAGCCTCCACGCAGCCTGGAGACACTGGACTCTTTTTACCTTCCCTTTAAATTTCTTTCTAACTAGTCTCCCCATCTGAGGGAAATCTGCCCTTCGAAAGTCAAGGGTTCTTGTGTCAGATTTGCTCTGCGCTGTTTCCTGGACATGCATGGCAAAACCAATCTCAGCATGGTCACTGTTCCCCAGTGGCTCAGTAACATTTACATTCCTACCTAGGTCCCGAGTACCACACAGTATTAAGTTGTGTCCTCTGTCCTCTGGTGGGCTCCATGACTAGCTGCTCTAAGGCACAGTCATTCAGCACGTCAAGGAATCCGGTCTCTCTTTCTTGACAAGAGCACCAGTTGACCAGTTGACATACTTGGGAGTACATCCCATTGAACTCAGTGGGACTTACTCAGAGTTGACATGCTTAGAATTGGACTGTCAGTTACTCAGCTCCCAGACCATCTAGGGCTTTAAAGATCAATACTATTGCCTTCAATTGGGCTCAGAAACAATAAGGTTGGTATAATATTGGTGTTGCGTGTTCCTTGTGAAGGGGTCTAGTTGGAGTTCTCACCACTGCACTTGGTTCCAAATAAAAATTCCAAAATGCTGTTTCTACCACTGCCTCTTGGGAAGATGGGTGACACACACACTCTAAAAAAAGAGCACCAAATTAATTCATAGCCTGATCAATCCGCTTCAGCTGTTCTCAGAAAAGACTACAAAAAAGGCCAATGAAACCCTTTCTCAGGTCTAAACTACACATAATGGTCTGTTCTGTGATTCGTCCTCACAGAGGAGGAAATGAGAAAGAGATAAGGTTGCCAACCCACCAGGACCCTCCAGGAATCTCACAGGATCATCATAACTCAGGACCAATAAGAGCACTGAGATACTTTCAAGCCCTCCCTCTCTCACTCCTGAGACACAGTCTCACGGCTCCTGCCTATATGTGCTGCAGCCAATTCCAGAGATGGAGTGCTGATATACCGCTGCTGCCTGTGCATTCAAACCTCTTCCTCCATATCTGGGATGCTGAGCAGGCAAGTAGCAGTAGGTGTTTGGAGACAGAACAACAAATGAGAACGAGGTCGTCAGTAGGAGACAGGATCACTGGCGGTGGGAGTGGTTTAAAGGGGCTCACAGGCACTGACAATGATGAGAGATGAAGGATTTCAATTCTTAGTAAGCAAAGTCAACTGAAAAATGCATATAAGTAAAACATTTTGCTGTATAGAGATGTTTAAATGAATATGTTCCTATTTTAAAGAGAGGTTTCTAATTTAGAGCTGCCAGATTTTTAACAATTGTGTAGGAGGGAATTTCAACAGATGTAGCTTTTCATCTCACAGATGACAAGCTGCACCTGCTGAAATTCCCTCCTCTGCACAATTGTTAAAGAACCAGGAGCCCTAAAGTTGAAAGGCTGGCCACTCATGGAGGAGCAGATGAGTGAAGATGCTCCTTATCTATCTTCCTCCCTGCTATGTGTTACTGCAAAGTCGTGCGCGCGTGCACTGCTTTCCCAGCCATAGGGAGAAGGGTGTTGGGGACCATGTATATTTTTTCCTATATGGAGAAAAGCACCTAGGTGTGGTTTTGGATAGACACATAGTAGGCAGGCAAGGGCTAAGCAGCCCCTTTCCTGGTCACTCTGTTTTAGACTCCCTTTTCTGCTTTTCATTAAACAAAACTATCTAGAGGAATAAGCACAGAACTACAAAATGCATGTAATTTGGCTGCAGAGAGGGTTGGCGATCCCAATTTAAGAACATAAGCCAGCCGCTCTCAGGGTCTGCTGCCCCAGCAAGCCATGCGCCTGGCATTAGCACATGGGCAGCTGGCAGCAAAGACCCCTGGGAGCTCTAGTAGGGGTCTTTCACGGCTTCCCAAGTGGAACACGAAGCACCATTGGCACTAGGGAAGATTTTCCCTGTAGCAGTGGTTTCCAGTTTGGAGACCGCTGCATTAGAGTAACATGAGCAAACCTTCCCCGCCTGCCCCCTCCAAGCTTCTGCCCTGAAGAACTTGAATTCTACATTCTGCCAATCAGGATGAGAACACTAGGCAGAGAGGGAGGCGTACTGAACAAAACAAAGAGAACTTTAACTGGGGTGGGGGGAGTGGGATCATGACTGCACTATTGAGCTAGTAAAATAGCCCAGGGTTTATGTGCAAATGTGCAATGTTAAACATTCTGCTTTGGATAAACTCACTATATTCTAAAAATATCATGGACAGAGGTGTTTGTTTCTGGTGAGTAAGATAAGATTACAGCCTAAATTTTACTGAGCACAATGGGCTTACTTCTGAGTAAAGTAAATAACACCACTTTCAAACACGTCTAACCTGGTCTTATTCCTCCAAGATCACTTTCCAGCAGCATTAGGCAGGTTGCAGAGCAGGACTCAGGGTCATGAGATCAAAACAAGGCTAGTGGGTTTTTTATCCGCGGGCCACCTGATCTGAGCCACAGACGTGACATTCAGCTGCAGTAATGCCGATGGTGGGAGGAGCAGTCTGCCCTGTGCACTACCATTCCCAGTAAATTATCCCAGGAGCAAGACTACTTGTGCTGCAGTCAGGAGCTTTGTTTCAGGTAACATTTGTGGCTGATATAGAGCCATGACAGATGACCAATGGGACAAAGCATCTGTGTGGGGAAAGCAATGAGGAAAGTGGTGGAAAATTGGCATTGGAAACAGTATGCTGGTTTTACACTTCCACAAGTTTCCTTGGATTCATAGGATATGAGAATATTCTATTCTCATATTCTTTTCAAGCAAGGGGGAGGCCTGTGTCGTCTCTTGTTGCCATGCCTTTTTTTATTAGCATCATACATTATCTCTGCCTTTCTCTTCCTTTAACAATAAATTGCTTTTCTCCAATCCGTTCTGCAACAAGGCTAAAGGGTGGGGGGAGAGGCAGAGAGAAAGGCTGCACATCGCAAGAGCAAGTCTGATGGAGATGACTCCCATTCACACTGATGACACCATAGTGTTATTTTTTATACCTCCTCTGACCTTAAGAGATCAGAGGGCCCTGACCACGCTGCTTAGGCAGGGAAAAAGCAGTGGTCCTGCTGGACTCGCAGACTGGGAGAGAGAGACAGCCACAGACACTGGGAAAGGAGCTGTCAGCCTTCATTATTAATATCCCACTGTTAATATTTAATGTCATAAAACTGCAGCTCCCTCCGCAGCAGAATCATCAGACATGCAGGGGTCATACCAACCGGAATTCTTTAGACAGAAGATTCAGCATGCCAGGACTGCTAAAGATGTTCTAGATGGAGATGATATGGTGGGAAGCTTAATAAAACCACCTTTTTATTAAAAAGAGAGGGGTGGGGGAAAGGATAGGATAAAAGAGTTTCTTTTCAAATTTTTACCTTTTTCTGCCAATGAACCCAGCACTTTGAACTCACTATTTCCCCTGTGAATCATTATTATCTATCATTTCAATCATGCTTCAAAATACATAAAGTGCTTTACAGTTCCTATCTCATTAATTTTCCCAGCAACCCTATAAGGTAGACCAGTACTACAATCCTATGCACTTTTAAAGGTAAAGGTTTCCCCACGATCAAATGGTCTAGTCGTGACCGAATGTAGGGGGCGGTGCTCATCTCCATTTCAAAGCCTGTAGAGCCGGCGTTTTTGTCCGAGGACAAGCTTCTGTGGTCATGGGGCCGGCATGACTCTACGCCGTAGTGCACGGAACACCATTACCTTCCTACCGAAGTGGTCCCTATTTATCTACTTGCATTTAGGTGCTTTCGAACTGCTAGGGTGGCAGTAGCTGGGACAAGCAACGGGAGCTCACTCCGTCGCGCAGTCTTGAACTCCCAACCTTCCAGTCGGAAAGCCCAGCAGCAGCGGTTTAACCCGCTGCGCCACCACATCCTTACAGATTGGACTATAGGAATTCTCAAATGCAACAGCAGGTAAGAGATCCGCGTTATGCAATTTGTATTCAGATCAGTGGTTCAGACTATTAGAGTGTCTTTCCCAAGAACACCTGTAAACCATGATTATTTGAATGTAGACACTTCACACCTGTGCTGTTTCCTCCACCTATACTATACTAGCGACTGCATGTTATATAGAATGAGGGCACTGCTGACATAGTAAAGCAGCCACTGCTGCAGCTGCCTAGCAAATCAGACTCCCAGGACGTGTACCGTGTGGGTGGGAATGTTTTCAACAGAGCCAAGCTCAGTAAGGATGGAAAGATAACAATGGCCTGGAGTGTTATGATGCAGCGGGAACGGGTTGTGGGGTGGGGTTTTTTCCCCTCTCCAACCTCATTTATTTATTCCATTTTGGAATCGGGCAGACTGCTGTGAAGCTGCTCTGGGCTTATTCCTTTCTATACAACTGATCCTTTTGTTTTGCAAGCAGGGGAGGGAGTGAAATGCATTTGTTTGTACCTGGGTGGGTGCTGTCAGAGTTCACATTTGAAGAGCCTCTGCTGTTTCGGCTTCACGGAAAGGTCGCACACAAGTGCTGTTAGCGCAGGGCAGGTCGCTTTCCTCTAACCAGAAGGCTGAGCAAGCGCATCACCTTCCCTTGGCTCAATGCCCAGGATCCTGAGTCCACTTCACAGCGTCGGGTCTTTCCGATTTGCAGCCTGCTTTGCTGTGCCAGTGTGCTGCTAAGCTGCCTCTCAGCATTCATTCTTCAGAAGCCTGCTCTCCTCCAGGCACAGATACAGCTTCAGAGCTCACATGGTAGCAGTCTGCATGTTAAAAAACAAGCCAGGTGAATGATATTTTAATAGCAATTGAATATTAAAATATGTTCATAGTATAGTGGCATGCCATTATGGTGATAAACGTGCTATCTTGCATTATAGCAGCTACTACCTTAGGCTTGTTTTGAGACCCCCACATATATCAACATTGTTGATCATGCCCTGCTTGTAAGCATCCCAGAGGAACCAAATTGGCCTCGGTTGGAAATTGAATACTGGATTAGACTGACATTTGGACTGATGTTTCAAGGTAGTTCATATATTCTTTTGTGTGGCACTTTGAAATGTGCAAAGTCCTTTCAATCCTTATTGTTTTGACATTTTTGCTCATTGTTCCCATTTTTCAGACTGAGGAACTGAGGCTGAGAGTTAAGAGGCTTGTCCAAGGATACTCAATGAGTCAAGTGTTCCAAAAGGCCAAAAGTGTTTTTTTGCTGTTGCCTCCAATGGGAGCTGGTCTGCGAGGATTTGATGTCAAACTAATCAACACGTTTACTATACATTGTGCCTGTCCAGGGGGAATCACGACTACACTATGAGCGTGTTAAAATGTATCTGTTGGTCCACTCAGAAGGTTTTATTGTCACATATCTCGGTTTTATCTATTAAAATGAGGGAAATCTTGATAGCCTGTTGCATGATCTTTAAGACAAACACATTCTTCCTACCGCACTGCCATCTGACCCCGATGTAGAAAATGTGTTAATTTAAATGAGCACATCTTAAGGTAAATGGCAAGTTCTGAGCAGGGCTGCAAACTAGGCCAACAGGAGTACTTCACCAGTTAATTATGGTAAATATTTACATAATGGCAGGGCCCCTCAAATTTAGAAGGAAGAGTTAATGCAAGGATGTGCCCTTTAACTATCCCATTTTATTGCTTGAACCACTAGGGAGCTTGGCATACTAAGATTTGCAAATGAAGTGTTTGATATTGGCTGAGACATTAAATTACTTACCCAGTGCTATAAAATGCATAGGTATAGTATATCATCCTAGCACAGAAATTTCATTTTCGCACTTCACAGTTAACTCTTCCTCAGCATTTCACACTGCAAGTCAAAGTACTCCCCCACACTGGGAAAGCTACCCAGTAAAACTTGCCTTTCACATTAGTCTGCAGTGTTACTGTGAGGAAGGGGGAGTGCCTTCTCAGTATTTCCAGCTTTGCAGTGCTTCCTGGAATGTTCTCTATCATTCTTCAGGGGATACCTAGTAGGTAAAGTGATACCTTGTACTGGATTTGATGTAAAGGAATGGAAGCTTTCATGTTGTTGTTTTTTCAGACTTTGTGTGACTCAACAGTTTTTGTAGTCTTAAATGTTTGCAATGAGGGGATCATTTTTATGTTACAGCAGTGTTGTGGCTGCTACTAAGAGCAAACTAGGTGGGCTCCTGAGAGCTGAGTATGAGCACATGAAATTTGGGCAGTTTTAAACACCCTGACAAAATGCTTCTTTATTTTCCTGGTATGGCTTAAAAAACCAGATGAGAAGTTGCTTCACACATCTTTAGGAGCCCATGTGGCTAAGATTCTTTGAATCAGAGTAATGAAACTGAATCAGAGTAATGAAAGGATGCTTGTAACCCAGTGGACTTCAACCTTTTTTGGACAATGACCCCAATATATAAGTAAAGTATGAAACTGGGGTCCCCACTGTCGTTCTTGCCCCTTCCAGGACCCTATTCAATCCCCATCACCACCCACTCTCTGCCCCCATAATTCTCTCCCAGCATTGTTTATTGTAACCAAATATTCTTATTAAAGAGAACAGAGAAAGTTACCATTTATCCTGGCACCAGTGAATGCTATTTTAGCACAATTGTTAAGAGCCTGAGCAGGACTGGGACACCATCTCCTGGTACCTGAAAGGGTACGTTAGATGCCTCTCCCCTTACCTGGTGATGCTGTAGTTCAGTGGTCTTCAACCTTGTTCATGCCTGTAAGTTGCCATGATGACCGCACAACTGAGGCTTTGCAACCCCTTTGTGGTCCCGACCCCAAGATTGGGGTAAACATACTGGTGTAAACATATCACTTTTAGTGGATTATGTTGGTCCTTGTTGCCACCTCATGCTTTAGTTCGTAAGAATTGGCCATTTTTCTTAAAAACAAGAGGCCTTACATGGGCAGATGCAGATCAAAATTCCATTGAACCTCTTATCCTCCTTTCCAAGAGCCATCGCTTGTGACAGAATTCCCCCAAGTTATTGCAATGATGAAAATTATAAGATGGGAACAGGACTGGAATAATCTCAGGGGTCCAGTGAAAATATTTTCTCAGCTCTCTCCAGGGTTTGGATCTTCAGCATTTGAAATATTTCCCAGCCCTACACAGAAAATTTATACCCGTAACTTCTCACACATCAGAAATGATTCTGCCAAACCACTTCTGTATTCTCAGTTTACTAACCAAGTTTGCCTGACAAATAGATACAGGGTATATTTATTCAAGGGACGTGGTGGCGTAGCGGGTTAAACCGCTGCTGCTGGGCTTTCCAACCAGAAGGTTGGGAGTTCAAGACTGCACAACGGAGTGAGCTCCCATTGCTTGTCCCAGCTCCTGCCAACCTAGCAGTTCGAAAGCACCTAAATGCAAGTAGATAAATAGGGACCACTTCGGTGGGAAGGGAACGGCGTTCCGTGCGATACGGCGTAGTCATGCTGGCCACATGACCAAAGCTTGTCCTCAGACAAAAAGCTGGCTCTACAGGCTTTGAAATGGAGATGAGCACTGCCCCCTACAGTCAGTCATGACTAGACCATTCAGTCGTGGGGAAACCTTTACCTTTATATTTATACATTCCCTATTAATAATCCCTACTATTGTCATCACACTACACTTCTGGGGCTACACTTATTGAAAAGTGTAAGTGTGTAAGGTAGGAAACCTGGGGCACTGGGTTTTTTCAGCTCTACATTTTTTTTTAACTGGAGATGGCAGGGATCAAACCTGGGCAAAGCTAGCCTGATGGTGATGTCTGAAGACTGCCAGGATTGTGGTGCAGTCGGGGTGGCAAGTTTTGATTTGGCTGTATCCAAAACATGCTGGGTCTGGTCCCGACTATCACCAGCTCCAACTCCTTATAGTGGAAGCAGGAAAAAGCATCTCAGCCTTGTGGCTGTATAAAGTATCTCATGCATGTTTCCAGGATTTGTTACTCTAGGATAGTGTTCTTCAACCCTGGGGTTGTGAAGCCACATTTGTGAGGTTGTGGCAAGTTAGGGGAACCAAAATGGCCACCAATCATGCCAAGTCATACTGCTGAGGCAAGGTGCAGTATGGGGGGCGGAGGGTTAAATATGTGCCAGCATTTCACACGTGAAAGTATTTACACGCTGCAGTCACAGGATCGTCACTGAGCCTTGCTCCACTGTTCAACGTTGCTGTCTGTTGCATGCCATTCTACATTACACGGCAGTAGCCTGTCCAGCACTGCTATAGCACTCAAGAGGCTGTATTATGGTGATGAGCAAAACTGGTTGTGCTGAGTTCAAAAAGAGCCTTTCCCACAGCTGCCTCTGGGGGTGGGGGAGTAGGTGGTGATGGGAGTTGGACTGGGTCCCAGGAGGGAAGTGGGATGAACGGTGTGTCTCCGGCCTCATACTTTATTTATTGGTATCATGTCATCCCAATAAATAAACCCAATTTATTTATAATCCCAATAAATAATATTTATAATCCCAATAAATAAAGTTGAAGATCACTGCTCTAGGGTGAGGCACTCCATTATGCTCCTTCCTGCTGTCCTAGAAAGACAAAGCCAATTTTGTGCAAACAGCTGAGGAAGAGGCAGCTAAGTAGGAATGTCTGTCTACTCAGCCGTCTCAGTTTGGGCAGGGAAAAACCAAAGGACAGTCCCTGAGCCTTGTGCAAAATCTGCCCTCTGGCCTGTCCTTAGAAGTGACCCAGGCACTGCTTTGGTTCTGTGTGACACAACCAGAGTAAAATGCAAGCCTCTTCTTTCCAGAGGCACCCCACACGACGAGTGCAGAAAGCTAATACTCTGGTTTCATTCTTTTCCCCGCCTATCATGCAACCTTGTAGGGGCCAGCATAAACCAAAAAAGCTTGCAGGGATCAGGAGCACCGGAGTTGAAATTGCACAGTGCTTGACAAGCAAATAACCCAAGTGCTGACAAGGCTGGGATATATGAGCACACAAGAGAAGATCAATTTAACCAAAGACTAAAAGGCAACTTAAAAAACAGCCACCACCATCACCAAAAAATGAAGTGTCCCTCCCATTAAAGCTGCCTTGACAGGTATGCCTAGGGTAATAATTCCATGCTTTTCTTGTAATAGCTCTCGATTTAATTAAAATTTTCATTGGTATCCTCTCCACTGGGGGAAGTATTTTTAAGATGCTACTGGTTGTATTTCTTCTTATGTATGAATCTTACTCATCCAAATGCAGTGCCCCTGCTGAGAAGTTTGGCACTCTGATCCTGAGTGCAATGTGCCAAAGGAAGTTCTGTTGAAATGACTTATGTCTGAGTCACATGTTGAGGTTGGGATGGTGTACTGGGGCTCGTCCTTCCTCCTATTCCGAATATTTGTTTCTTTTTCTTTTTTGGTAGTAAACTGTGCTTGGCACCTGAGACTGGATCCATATATTATAGTACCAGGCTAGCCACCTATTATTTCCCAACATAAATTTGTTTTATAGAGGAATAAAGTCTGCCATTCTGAAAGGGGAGAGCCCTTTCACGCACCTGCTTCTCATCTAAAAGAGCCATGATTTGGCATCTTGGGATAGAGTAGGAAATTATGACACCAGAAGTGACTTTAGGTGTTTCGGATGCTTCCTTGGATGATTGCTTCTATAACTTATGGCGACAGTGGAGCTTTTGTATACAAGTGAGCCCGTAAATTAATATCCATATATGAGAATGATGTGCTATGAGCTAGGCTGGTTTGAAGAATGACTCTTTTTGGCACAATGATCCTATGAACTTGCCAGGCCCTGCTTGCGCTGTTATACCAAATGCATGCGGAAAGGAGCATTTCAGCTTTGAACTGCCTTGATCTGTGTGTCATATTTAGACACTGCACCACTGTATGGCAGGGACTGAACTGGTGAAAATAATGGCAGTTGTTCTGATGGGATGGGATGGGATGGGATAGGGTAGATCACTGGCTAAATCCCAGTAGAGGTTGTTTAACCAGAAGCATGACCATCCTGCTCCCTGAACTTGAAGACCCTTAACATTCCTGGGCCACAACTTAGCAAGGCCATGGTACTGGCATCTGATGAAAAGGAAATGGTCCAATGTCCATATTCCCAGTTTCAGAGGAATTTAGAACCCTGGGAAACTTCCAAGCATCATAGCTTGAGGAGCTGGATGGCCTGTAACCTTGCTGGAGATTAATGTGTTCTATGAAATACTTCTTTGATGTGCTAAATGTATTGGGATTCAGCCGCTGCCTACAAGTGACAACCTAAATATATTTGCAAGTAGTTTTCTGACACCTACAGCTGAAAATCAGCAGCTTTTCCATTCTATTTGATGAAGAGATTTGTGTAAATCAAAAGCTTGCATGTTCTGTTCCGAGCAGCAATTTATCCAATAAAAACATGTCAGCTAAACTGTTATTTATGTCTTAAGTTGTCTATAGCAGTTGGCTATACAGCTGCAAAGAACAAGTCCAGTTTCTTACAGCCCAATCCGTTTGGACAGCAGAAGGGCAAGGAGGCTGATGGAAGTGGCGTTCTCCCAATGGCTAGCAACTGCATGCGCTGGCCAGGGAAAAGGCCACCCTCTGTTGGCACCAGAAGGTGAGATGGAAAGAGGGAAGATCTGGGTCATTTGTAGATAGGGTGGGAGAAACCAAGGTGGGGAGGAGTGGAGAGAGGGTGTAACTGGTGGCAATGGATCCACTTATCCCCTCTTTTGGAAACCTCCCCACCCTTTTTCCTTACTCAAACTTACATCGTTGTGTCCAAGGAGACCTAAGTGGCACCAGGGCTTACCTGGAAGTAAGTTAAAAATGGTTTTACTTATCTTCCGTTTGCCTTCAGCCTGCCACCATAGAATGCAGCACACATCTTTTTGGCAAGACTGTATCAGTGCTGGTATTGGGGAATAGGAATAGGGCCAGTGGCTCCCAACTGTGTGCCATGGCATCTGAGGGCGCCACAGATAACTCACTCTTTTGTTTGTTCTAACTATCCCAACACTCAATTTTAGTAGATGTCTCCAGGTTCTGGTGTTGTGTGAGAGGGAAAAGAACATATCTGTAGCCACTCTATCCATCCCCTGCATAGTTTTGTATGTCTCCAGGCACAATCCTAACGTGGGGTCAATCTGGCACAGTTAGGCCAGCAAAGTTTGGCTGGCAGAAGGGCCACTGTAAAGCATGTTTGGACCACTCTCGGAGTCAGGGAGGATGGCCCATGTCTGTATGCTGGCCTCTCCGACTCTGAGAGTGGTCCAAACATACTTTATGGTGGCTTTATGCCAGCCAAACTTTGCTGGCCTACCTGTGCCGACCGAACTCCTGGTTAGGATTGCATCCTCAGTCAAGTTTACCCACTGGCATCTTTTTTAAACTGAACAGCCCCAAACACTGTCCCAGCTCAGCCCAGCACTGTCCCAGCCCAGTAATCATTTTGGTCGCTCTCTACTGCACCTTTTCCATTTTCTCTGTTCTTTTTGAGATGTGGCAACCAGAATTATACGTAATATTCCAGATGTGGCCTTACCATTGATTTGTATAATGGCATCATAATATTGTCCATTTTATTCTCGATTCTGTGGAATTGGAGCATGGAATTGGCCTTCTTCACCACTCCTGCACACTGGATTGAAACATTTATCGAGCTGTCCACCAGCACCCCAAGGTCCTTCTCTTGATCTGTCACAGACAGCTCAGAACCCATTAGTCTATATATAGACTGAGAGAGAGAGAGAGAGAGAGAGAGAGAGAGAGAGAGAGAGA